>CANTUT010000012.1:922500-1635000 GCA_947687605.1 Reutealis trisperma | reverse complement strand
TGAAGAAACTAGTATTTCCTGAATAATTAGTATTATTTATAATTCTTGAAGAACTAATATTCTCTCCAGTTCTTGAAAAACTAAATATCCTAATTTGTTAAAAAACTGATATTCTACGTTTTTGAAGAATTAAATAAATTGTCTACAAATTTTTGAATGACTGATTTTATTATGATTCTATTTAGTATATTACTTAAACAATGTTAATTTATGGCTCTCGACATCAGGAGTAAGAATTATTTATCATAGATACTAAATGCTGAAATTTTTGAATTGGTCTTAATTAATTATTTATCTTTTAGTTTTCTTAGTGGCACGTTAATTGAAAAGTTTTTTTTTAATCATATATTATATTGTTAATTCAAAGTTTATATTTGATTATTAAATTGCTAAAATTTTCTATGTCATTATAAAAAAAATAAAATAAAATAAAATTCTACTATGGCTTGGATTTATTGCTTTTCAGTAATGATTTTGTTAAGAATATTCAAAATTTAATTATTTTATGATTTAGTTGCTTTATGCTGAAAGAATATTAATACGTTATCATTGGATAAAAATATATTTATTTGAGCTATCTGTCTCTAATTTTGTCAAAAAAAAGTCTAAAATTGATTTTTTTAAAGTTTGATATTGCTTATGGTTTGTGCTTATTTAGCATAATTATTAATAATTGATTTGTATTGATATGATTTCATCACAGTTATTAAAATAAATTTATGAGATATAAGTCATTATAGATCATATCAAAATTAAAAGGCACATATTATATATAACTTGACTAATTTTAAAAAGTCGACTTGTTTAATTTGTGAATTTGTAGTTCAAGATGAAGAAATATAATATCAAAATGAATTTTTATGAAAGCTTTTTTTCATGATTTTAATTTGTGATTAAAATCAAAATAAGACAAAAGTTATATATGACCATACTTAAACCTCATTTAAGTGAGAATTTAAAGGTTTAATATCTCACTGATTTTTATATTCTCTATAAGAATTTTAAAGATAAATACGATTACTTGAAAGATGTAGTACTATCATAATCTTAATGTAACTAGCTAAATTTACACCTACAAGACTTGAAGTCTATTTTAGAATATAATTCAATCATGTTTAAAATTATTTTACAATTGAAATTGTGCAGTAATAAAGTTACATGCTCCTGAAGTAGCAATTTAAAAAGTGAATATTTACAAATATTGTTTATCTTCTAGTAATTGCAAAGAATAATTGCTAATGAGAAATCATCAAATAATGGCCACTAGTACAATTGCATTCCCTAAAGTGAATGCTATAGATTATTTGGTAGATCATGAGAACTCTGAAAGAGTAACAACTCACATGAGGGAAACAACTCAATATTGGTGATTTTATGTAAACTCCATAAATAAGTAATTTGTAAGAATTTTACAAGTTGTGTATTATAATAAGTTATTTCATTATTGTTTTATCCCCCGTATACATGCACAATATATTGTGTTGAACCTACAATTCAAGCATTGAACTTATAGTTTAATAATTAAATCTTAACAGTTTGGCATGAATGTCATTATATATATCATACATGCTCACCTTTGAAACTTGTATAAGGATATGAGTTACAAATATTTAGTTGTGCCATGAATATATTAATATTATTATCTCAATGTGCGAAAATGGATCCACAAAAGAGACTAAGAATTTATGAGGCACATTTCTCAATATTAAGGGGAGAAAAAGCACCTGCAGTACTGAAAAATATCGAGAAGTTTATTAAAAGGAAAAACCTTTAAATGATTTTGATCTATGTACAAGTTTGAGTGAATCAGAAGTTCACAAAATAACACAGTTGCAAAAAAAAAAAAAATTGCAACTTAACTTTCAAATGCATTTATAAATGCTAAAAGAGTGACAAAGTCTCATATTACAGTTACTAATGCCCAGCAAGGGTTGTGGTTCCAATTGCAAATAGAAAATCAATCAATCTCACTATACGCCAGAAGCATGGATAGTAAATTAGAACTAAAGATAAAAATCCGCAAAAAAAAAAAGCAGCGTCACTCATAAAACCTCTTGAAGAGGTAGATTTCAGTTAAAGAGCTATAGCCAATTATGAGACACAGATTGAGACAACGAAATAATTAGATCCTCCAGATATGATTTCTGGAGTTAATGATCATATAAATGAAAACTACAAGATCTCAATTATTTTTGTGATATAAGAAAAAGAATTGATACAAATTCAATTATTGTCGATGATGAATTTGTTTCAACAGTAACTCTTGTTGTTTCAAGAGAAAATTTGGATCCAGAATCTATAAGTATAATTAAATATTAACATGATTAATCATCATGGAAAGAGGCAATTAAAGTAGAGCTAGACTCGTTCTATCATTAATTATGAGAAAAATAATTTTCTTATTATGTAAATGATCATGTTTTGATACTTAATTAGTACGGCAGTTAAAGAAAGACTTTATATATGTTTTATGAAAGCGATATTTATATAATAATCCCAGAAGGACAAAAATATTAGAAATAAATGCACATTAAATATGTACATATATTCCATCAAGTTGCAAAAATTCATATATGGATTAAAGTAATATGAACATATGGTATAATTATTTGAGAAAATTCTTATTGAAAGAAAGATATGTGAATAATACACTATGTCCATTTGTATTCATAAAAGGCTAAAAAATGGTGAATATTATTATTGCAGTATATGTTAAATATCAATACGAACTCAAAAAAGTATGTACCTATTTAAAGAGTGAGTTCGAGATGAAAAATTTAAAAGAAATGAAATTTTATATCGGCCTACAAACCAATTATCAAGGAGTCCTAATATGCCAGTCTACTTATGTGGAAAAGGTATTTAAGCAATTTTGTATAGATAAATATTTTTCCTTAAACATACTAATGGTGGTCCTCTCACCTGAAGGGAAGAGATACCCTTTTAGACCTAAAAAAGATAACAAAGAGCTATTTGATCTTGAAGTACCATATAAATACCATAGGGGTATTCATGTATCTTGCAAATTGCATCAGGTCTGATATTGCATTTGTAAGAAAAAAAATTCCTAGCTAGATATAAGCTCTGTACCTACTAAGATATATTAGAGTGGTGTAAAAAGTTATCTTTAATATACTATTAATATTTTGATTCAGGTTTGAATTTGGTCTATATGAGAATATTGATTATTTGCTTGATCTTCATAATGATAAATCTTAGATTGGCTATATATTCACTTATGGTGATACTGTAATTTTATAAAGGTTTTTATAGTCTTGAAGTACCTCACTAAATATATATACTCCCATTATATTTTGAAAATGATGCAATACGCATTGCACAAATTAAAGGTGGTATATAAAGGGTGATGAAGTAAACATATAAACTTCACCCAAATTCTTATTTATATATGAGCTTTATAAGAAATATCCACCAAATTCACTCGAGTGACAACCTAATAAACTTATATACTAAGTTTTTATCTAGTGTGGTATTTAAATGGCATTGTTTTATCAATTAGTATATGCCGTGTTAAAATCTATTCTCATCAGGGGGAGCGAATTAGTATATAATTGTATTCTTTTTCCTTAGTCAAGTTTTTGTCCCACAGGATTTTTTTAGACAAAAGTTTTAATGAGGCAATCTATCTAATGACAAAATAGCACATGAAATGTACTTTTTTCCTTAGCTATGTTTTTTCCCACTGGGTTTTCAAGCAAGGTTTTTAATGAGACATATTCATGGCGCAAGTAATATCCTTGGGAAGCACTATAGATAAATTATTATATGTGGATATTACTTAAATATCATTAAGTATACGGTTTGACAATTTGACAGATTTGTTTACAAAAGTACTCCCTACAACCACATTGAAAAGCTAGTCAACAAAATTGGCATGTGCCTACTAAGAGACATTTGATAGAAATCATATTTTCATGAGAGGGAGATTTTAGTACACTGTACTCTTTTTTCTTTAGCCTAAATTTTGTCCCATTGGATTTTCCTGACAAGGTTTTTAACGAGACAGTGTTACGGCGCAAATCGGTACAAAAATAATGTACTTTTTTTCTCTCACTAAGTTTTTTTTCCTATAGGGTTTTTCCTTAGTAAGATTTTAACGAGGCATCATATTCTTTGTAATAGACATCCAAGGGGGAGTGTTGTGATAATATTGATGATAATATTTGAGTAGTATGATATGATTGGATGTCTATCATTATCTCTATAGATAGTTTTCATATGTAAATAGGACTCTATTTTTGATTCTATCTCTGTAACCTTTTACACTTATAAATATGTGCTATACTCAATGGAATAACACACAGAAATTTATTCTCTTTCTATTCTCTCTTTTCTTTATTCTCTATAATTGTTCTTTATTTCATAATAAAATATACTTATTAGGTTTTATTTTCCTATTCACCTATTTTTATTCTTTTTCTTATTAGGATTTTTTTTTTTTTTTGAGGATTGGAGATAGAAGAATCAATACTGATCTTATTGCTCAAGAAAATATGTATTTACCATTAAATTATATTTCATATGATTTTAGGATTTTGTTATTAATTAAAATTTATAATAAACTATACCTATCAATTTTTTTAAAAATATCTTACAAGTTTTGAAAAAAAAAAAAAAACAAACTGATGAGACTTTATTTTAAGTTTCCAAGATGTCTCAAGGAATTTCCATATAAATTTTGATGTCTGAAACGTACCGCCACACAAATATCAATTTTTTAAAAGTTCTGCTTGAACGAAGTACTAGCTAATTTAGATTTATGTCCTCGCAATTTATTCATTTGCATTGTTTTTTGATCAAGCACTTATTGGAAATTTCCTGACTTTTACCTTGCGTTTGGAAAGTTTTAGAGAGAGGGAAGAAAATAAGAATGGAAAATAAGGCGTGAAAAACTTCTAGAAGAGATAGAATTAATTTTCATTTCTTGTTTGGATATTAGGGATAGAATTAATTTTCGTTTCCTTGTTTGGATATTAGGGAGAAACAATGTGATGGAAAGTTATTTTGTAAATAGTGTAATCTTTACCTTAACCTCCTAATTGGTGCAAGATCAAAATAGATATAACGGGATGTATCTTCTTGTTTGGACCTTAGAGAAATCATATGCAAAAACAGAAAATGAGTTAGGAGGAAGCTAAACCTTGTGCCTAGCGAAGAACTTCCAACGCTCAAATCAGTGAGAGTTTCTGCCAATGACTGGAGGAAGAGAATTATCTTCTTTGGTTAGAGGATATTTTGGTAAGAGAATGAATGTGATAGAATGTAGAGTTCAATTTACTTGAATTATGTGTTGATTCCTCCCTTTTGTATAGCTTTACATGGGACAAAATTGTCACATTTCCAGGAGAGAGAGAGTATTCTTTAACAATGAGTCCTATTGATTGGCATGCTAGGTGCAGAGATAGTGGGAGCATAACGCTTGTCTTGTCCTTAGAGAGGTGTTTGGTGAGAGTTATGTCGGAAAATAAGGCGAGCCACCTGAACGAAGTACTAGCTATTTTAACATATGTACTAGAAGCTCCTAATCACACAAAAGTTGGCTTATCTAGGAAGTTGCTTGTAGCTAAAGTAAGGCAAAGTCCATCAGAAACCTTCGACAGGGCATTAGAGTGATTGGGCCATTTTGGTCTGCTCCCACTTGGGCCTTTCTTAGTGGGCTTTGATCTCTCCGCTTGATATTTTAGGGCCTAGAGTGTATATAGGCCTTCAACCCTATGAGCCCATTAAACTAATAAGCTATTTTTATCCCTCATCACCCTCATTATTTATAAATAAAAGAAATATTTATGGAGTTATAATTGTAATTTCAATGATTTCCACCCATTTTCTCTCCAATTTGGAGAGAAAATAGATTGTGAGTGCCATGTGTCATTTTCCTCACATATTTCTTTTTTCTCTTATATTTTTCCCTTTCCAAATAAGAAGGAAAGGAAAATTCATTTATTTTCCGCTCTTTAGTTCCTCCATTATTTTCTTGTTCTCCAAACATAGGGTTAATTTTCTATCACAAGTTTATTTCCATAATAATAATTTTAGTTAAAAAAATGTTCCTGAAGGACAGTTGAAGACATGTTACTTTCAGTTATAAATAAATGTTTTCATGGGTTGTACTTTCAACCTCAATTTATAAAAGAAATTATAGAAGAAATTATAAGATGTTTAACTGATTAAATTTTATAAAATTTAAAAATTTTTAAATTCAGACAATAGTTTTATAAATAATTCTGGTTATGTTTTAGTGAAGTAGTGTGTTTTGCCCCATCTGCGAATGTATTCTTTCTTTAAGAAAGAAAAAAAATTTATAAACAATCCTACTCCTTATATCCATATATTTTTTTAATTAAGTCATTATTAAGGGCGCATGGAATGTCATCACTGATTCACTGCTCTTCAAAACTTCTTAAATGTATTATGTTATGTGTATATGTGGGCTTCACTCCACTTAAAAATTTTATTTTATCTCCACTGAATCACTCTTTATTGAAAAATTCATATACATGATTTTTTTTTTCTTAAATGAGATGGAGACTAAAAAGTCTAAGAAAACAGAAATACAAAGCACATAATCTGGGAAAAGATAGACCCAAAATATCCAGTATCATGAGATGCTTGAAATGAGCAGGGGGCCTTCAAGAATGTGGCAACCAAAACCAACATTAAATCCCATATTAGCTAGTAAATCTCCGCGTCTATTGCCTTTTCAATGAACATGAAATTTTAATTATACTCTCTCCATTCCCTTTATATAAGGCATTTTTGAAAAAAAATATTCATTTTCATTTTATAAGTCTTTTTAGACAATCAATGAATAATTAATTCTTGTTTTACTAATTTTATCCTCATATACCTATTGATTATAGTTATAAAATTCTAAAGTCATTCAACATATATTGAGGGTAATTTAGTCATGTTAGCTAACTTATCTCCAACAATTAAAGCTAATAAATAAATTTTTTAATTTTTGTAAAATTTTTTGTACTTCTTATATAAAGGAATAGAGGGAGTACATTTTAAGAGCCCACTAATTTTAAATTATTATAATAACCCATTAAACAATATTAATAATAACCCATTATGCATTAAATCATTTGGGTTGGACACTTGGATTTACTCAAAATAGTAAGGCTAATTTAAAATTTATAAAATAACGTTAAATAAAATAAAATATAAAATTAAATCCATTACCATAACTATTTTAAAAGAAATTTTTAACCTTTTTGTTCCATATTTATTTTACTTATTAGCCACGAGGAAAATGACAATTGAATCATATTTTGTGCAAACTTTTTTCCTCTCTTTGTCCACCAAACTTTGCTCCCACTAAAATTATTTTTTAGCACAAGTGCATCGGAATTTTTTTTAGGCTTCGTTTATATTGAGAGATTTTTAAATTTATGAATTTAATAAAATTCTTGAATTTTAAATCCATAAATTTTAAGGATTTCACCCATTTGGATTGATTATAAAATCAATGGATTGTTAGGGATAAACTTGGAATAAAAAAAATTTATCACTATCCCTTATTCACAAAAATGATGGATTTTAAATTTTTTCACCTAATAAGTGGGAAATTAAAACTTTCAAAAATGAAGAATTTTGGAATATGAGAAATTTTTAAAATCCATGGATTCTAACTATTTTTTAGATTGCCAAACGATAAATTTAGTTTAAATTTATGTATTTTGTAAAATCTCTCATTTGAAGTTCCTTGTACCAAACAATGTCTTGAAGGGAAAAAATTGATTATATATTAAATAATAATTATTTTATTCTTTTTTTAATTCTAATTGAATTCATAATTTCTTTATATAAATTAAATATAATTTATATTATTTAATTAATTAATGACCATATTAACCCATCATAAATGCACAATTATAATCAACTTATTGAGGGGTGTTTTAGTAAACTTTTTTATCCCCTCCCCGCACGCGTTTATATATGGTATAGTTTTATGTTATTAGCCATACTGAAATCCTACAAAACGACATGACATGGCCTGCTAACAAGCAACAAAACGACATCCATCTGCTCCTAAGTAACACTTTTTTTTGTCCTTTTTTATTCTCCATACACCTAATATTTTTATCATCCATTTCAGCCCGTCATAAAGAAAAAACAAGCTCCAAGGAGCCTTTTTACTTCCTTTTCTCCCTTTCTCTTTGGCAATATACATAAGCTCTGTTTCTTTTAGTTGCTTTCACTTGGCATTTTCAACGTCATGGTCCTATAATAAGTTAATTGATGCAGAAAAGCTTAACTACTCAACTCGTTTCGTTCATTTAATAATATTTAAGAACTTACTTTTAATATAAAATAATTAAAAATTTTTGGTAAATACTAGTAATTAAAATCAAATAAATTAACAATAATGATCAAGACTTACTTTTTTGCGGGAGTGACTTGTTCTAGCTCCAACGTAACTGTTTCTTTGTAATTTCCACCCGCTCGGTATAACAATGAATTTTCCAAAGTAAAGATAAATAGCTAAAAGCCAAAGGGAGTAATTATTAGATTTCACTTGACTTAGAGTCCTGTGGCCAATTAAAGATAAGAAATTCTCAAGTATATGAAATTACATCGAAAGTATATTATTAATATTATTTAATTTATGTTGAGAATGTTGAGCGGAATGATATCAATGGTCATATAAGTATATTTTGAATTTTATATTGCATAAAACTAATTTGTTTATAGTAATACCTAATATACTTAAGATATATTCCACTTTATATTTTTATACTTTTTTCATGTGAGATTATATTTTTAACACTTTCCTTCAAGTACAATTAAGCCTTGATCAATTATCACTTGTCAAAAATGAATCTATTTTTGAAGGCCCATCACAAACTACCTAGGCCTACTTTTTGAGGCCCTAGGTCAACAAACGACCCTACATGTATTTCACTTTATGTTCTTGAACTTCTTTCAAGTGAGATTATATTTTTCAACACTTCCCTTCAATTGCAACTGGGTCTAGACCAATTATCAATGGATCTATTTTTGGATACCCATCACAAACACACTTAGGCCTAATTTTTGAGACCCTAAGTCAATAAACGGGTCTAAACTTTTCTGACTAGCCAAGTTCCAAGTTTTTAAATACGAGTTTAGGATCATCCGGCGTTGAGCCTTCTTCAATTATGATAGAAGTTCTATGGACATTGAGAGTGTTTGACCAAATGATATCAATGGTCGTATAAGTGAAGTTAGAATCTCACATTACACAAGACTAATTGGCTTATACTAATACCTAATCTGCCCTATATATATTCTACTTTATATTCTCATACTTTTTTCAAGTGAGATTATATTTTCCAAACAGTTTATATAAAAAATGATCTTTGTCTCATAGCAAAAAAATATAAAATGAAAATATTATTTTTAGTTTGATATAACTTTGGTTTAATAAGTCCTAACTTTTATCCTCGAGTTAAACTCATATATAAATTGAATACTTTTATAAATTTGACTTGACTCAATTTAATTATCATTAAAAATTAAATAAATTTATTTGTTAATATTAAAATAAAATTTGAATCTCATTCAGGTTTCAACTTAATTAATAAATTATTATTACTTAAATAGTATATACTATAACATGAAAAATCTTTAAAATTATTAAAATTTAAATACTTGATATAGGCTTGCAAATCACTCAAGTCAAGTATTGTATTTCTCAAATTTGGCTTGAGTCGTTAATCAAGCTATTCATAATTCAAGCTCGAAATATTTAATTTGCAACCATAGTTCAGTATTTCTTTCAATAAGATATAATTAATTACATTTTTTACCCTTTCAAAAGTTTTATCAAACATATTATATATCCATTATGCAAAATTTTCTAAAAAATTTTAATATTATTACTTAATATTAAATAAATAGAGGTTATTAAAAAAAATAAATTGGATATATTATCGATATTCATAATATTTAGAATAATTTTTACAAAAAATTTTAATTCAATTTTATTGATAGATTTGAATTGAATGATTTCAAAATGATTTTTTTTTTAAACGGAGGGATAATTTGTATTATAGATTTTCACGTACACTTATTGGCATTAAGGAATTTAGCATGATTGACTTCTAAGTCAAAGTCTTCTATCTCCGTTCAATATAAGATATTTGCTTGTTTATATTTTAAATCTACTAGTATTATAGTATTATGCCCTGGAAAGTTGGGCAAAGTATATTATTATTATTTTTCATTTCTCATAAAATTCTCAAATATTTAATAAAAATGTAATTTCTTGACTAAATTTCTATATTCAAAATTTAATAAATTAAGTTTCATATTATACACATATACATGTCTCTTTAGTATTTTCAAATTAAAGTCAATCAAGTGTGGTCTGATCAATTTTTTTATCTCTATTAAATGAGTGAAAAGTGAGGGGTCTCAAATTCGAGTCTCATAAACTATAAATAGTTGTCATCATTTTGGTGAAAGACGTTAAGAAGGAAAAATTACTTTTATTGTATAGCCTACTGTGTTTCACCGAGTATTCGCTTCTCTAGTACTAAAAAAAAAATTCAAATTAAAGATTCTTGTTTACCATAGAGATACCAATTCATAGACAGAGGTTGAATAAATAACTCTAACCTTGAAAAAATAATTCCTAATTTTAAGAAATTGCAGGGGGTTACTAGATCTAATCTTCCTAAGGAAACTCATGTTTCCTATATAAGGAGACAAAAGGACCCACCAACCCATTTAAGTCTATGTAAAATGATTTAATTACATAATTCATTTCATTATAAAATCATTCAATGTATTAGATGTTCAAATTATTTATTGAATAGAATGTCATCTTCAACTGGGAAAAACCAAATTAAATGATAATCAAAATTTACCTAAGAGATGACTAATTTATCATAATTGCCCTTCTCAATTTGCATAAGGTCTCTAATTTTCCCATTTTCCCTTCAATTTGGATTGAAGATTTATAATAATTAACTAAAAATCATATAATTTATGGTTATAATAAGCTCAAAAGATCAAATTATTGGAAAGCATTAAAATCGCATAATCTTGCATACATAGTCAAGCCTACGAGGAAGTAGGAACCATCCGTGTATGGACGAGAAATGAGCTTTGATTTTGGCAAAAAGACTTCTAAAACGTATTAACTAATTACACAAGAAACAAACCGTACCTATAAAATTATTATTCATTATAATTTTATATTCCTGCATGCCCTAGGGCTAAGGAAAATTATCATCGGAAAATTATTGCCTATACTAAGTTCATAATTTTATCTCATACACCAAATCAGAAGACCCATATATAAACTCCCTGCTCCTTTAGTTGCTTTCACTTCACATTTTCACCTTCATGTTCCTAATAAGTTAAATTGACGAAAAAAAAAAAGAAACATTAACTCAATTATGAATATAATGTTGCAAATAAGTATGCTGCAAAATGGTTCAAAAATTATGGCAAACAAAATAAATTACGTACTTGTATGGACCGATGGTCTTGTTGTAGCTCGCACATAATTGTTTCTGATTGAAGTGAGCTCATTGACTGCAGTAGTTATATCCATTCTATCTTGAGGAGACTCCATTGAACATGCGATTCCGATCTTAATCATTGACATTAAGCATTCAATTTTGAAATCTTCTTGTAAGAGAATTGGATCTGCTATTTCCATCACTTTGTTTTGTAATGCCATTTTAGCAAAGTTGTGAAGATTAAGACCTTCCACGAAAACTTCATCCACGGGTTTCTTTCTCGTTATCATCTCTAACAATAGAATCCCATAACTATACACATCTCCCCTTGTTGACGGCTCACTTCCTAAGCCATATTCTATAATAACAAATTAAAGTTTATATAAATTAAGTCATGTTATGTTATAAATTAATAGAGAAACATAAATAATTAAAGTAGTTATTCATGTCTTAAGTGGAAAAGAGATTTAACCTGGAGCTGTGTAGCCAATTGTTCCTCTTACCCCAATTGAGCTGCTTACCATTGAATCTGTGAGACGAGGGAGAAATTTTGCCAGCCCAAAATCTCCTACATGAGCAACCATGTCATTATCAAGAAGAATATTGCTCGGTTTTAGATCACAATGAATAATTGGCTTCCCGCAATTATGATGAAGATAATCAATGGCATTTCCAACATCTATGGCAATGTTTAGTCTTTGGAAAAAACTCAGACTTGGATGTTCCATTTGAGAATTTGGATACAGCCATGTATCTAAGTTTCCATTAGACATAAACTCATAGATAAGAGCCTTAAAATCATTTCCTTGAAAATCTATGCTCGAGCAAGAAGTTACTATTCTCACAAGATTTCGATGGCGAATGTTTCTTAAGGCTTTGCACTCGGCCTTAAAGCTCTTGGAAGCTCCTTGTCTTTGAAGGTTAAGCACTTTTATTGCAACAATTGCTTCATTATCTATATCAAGAATGCCTTTATAGACAGATCCAAAGCTTCCCGCACCTATCAAATTTTCGGGCGAAAACTCATCAGTTGCCTTGAGAATCATTTGATAGGAAAGTTTCTGAAAAGACTTCAGTTGCAAGGAGGCAGCAGGTTGGTCTCTTTTCTTCTTTCTGAGCCAACAATACGAGGAAGTTGATAGCAAGGTGGCACCAAAAATACATGATACTGTGATTATGGCTATCTTGAAATGGCTCAACTTGCTTTTCTTTGGTAATTTTGTTACGCATCTCGGCAGCTTCAACTCTGGTATGCCTCCACAAAGTTTGTTGTTTCCTTGAACTGATACGGCACTTGCATTCGTGAAAACACCTTTCATGGGAATCTGACCCTCAAAATTATTAGAAGACAAATCCAAATATTCCAATGCAAATGTCTCCAAATATTGTGGAATATATCCAGAAAATTTGTTTTTAGACAGATTAAACTGTCTAAGACCTCTTAAAGAAGCCAATGATGCAGGTATGATACCTTGAAAGTTGTTGTTGGACATGTCAAGGAACTCAAGGCTATTGCAGCGACCAAGGTCGTTTGGAATTTCACCAAACAAGTTGTTTTGAGAAACAAAAAACATGTTCAAATTGAATAAGTTACCGATTTCTGAAGGGAGGGATCCCTCCAAATGATTTTGCGATAGATCTAGTCCAATTAACATGGAATGGATGGCAAAAAATTGTTTGGGTATGGAGCCATTAAGATTGTTATTATAAACAGTGATGAATGATAAATTAGAGCAATTCCCAAGGCTGGAAGGGATGGTCCCTTGTAAATTGTTATTGTCCAATTGAAGTACAAGCAATAATGATAAGTTTCCTATGGAGGTAGGAATGGGTCCTGTTAATCTATTGTTGTCCAGGATTACCCATTGCAACCTTGAAAGCTTACCTATTTCCATGGGAATAAAGCCTGTAATTTGGTTTGATTGTATAATCAACTTGGATAAGCCAACAAGAGCTGTAGATAACCATGGAGTGAGGCATCCATGTATGTGATTGTACCCAATATGTAGCGATCGAAAGGATGAAGAAGATAGATTGGCCACAGAATTGGGCAACACTCCATTAAACTGATTGTCAGATATACCAAGCGATTCCAAATTGCTACAATTAAACAAAGAAGTCATGAAATCCAAATCATTATCTCCCTTATTGCTGCTTCCAAGATTATTATATGATAATTGTAATCTAACAAGTCGGTCTAGGTTTCCAAAATCAACATCCAGTTTTCCGGTGAAATTATTTTTGTATAAATAAATGTATTCAAGTTTCGAGGCATTAGATAATGACACTGGAATCGATCCACTAAAGTGGTTTTTTGACAGTTGTAACATCTCAAGCTGAGGAAGGAGGAGGCCGAAATTTGACGGAAGACTTCCATGAAGAGAATTATCAGGCATAGAGAATGTAGTGATGGAGGAAACATTGTACACCGCTAGAGGTATAATACCTGAGAGATTGTTCTCGCCAAGTGAAATATATGACAAGTACTTGAGTTGACCCAAGGCATCAGGAATACTTCCACCAAACAAATTACCAGCAGCAGATAGAATTTCCAGTGAGCTAAGATTCCTAAGAAAAGCTGGAATGCCTCCACTCAAATAATTCCGATGAAATGAAAAATTTTTAAGTTTTGACAAAATGGCGAGCTCTACTGGAATCGTTCCTGTCAGCTTGTTAGAACCCAACCAAAGATCCACGAGGTTCGAGCAGCGGGACAAATTTGATGGAATTCGCCCTTCAAAGGTGTTGTTCTCCAGAGCTAAAAGTTTTAGCCTCCGCAAATGGCCTAAATCTTGTGGGATTTCACGTCGCAGGGCGTTGTTATGAAGTCTGATCTCCCTAAGGAAACTTATGTTTCCTATATAAGGAGACAGAGAACCCACCAACCCTTTTGAATGAAGATCTAGTTTGGTGACTCTTTTGTGCCTGCGACCACATGTGATGCCTTCCCATTTGCAGAAATGGACTGAATCATTCCATGAGCTCATCACATGTTGTGGGTCATGAGTAATCTTTGCCTTGAATTCTAATAAAGCCACATGATCTGTGTCATTCCCACTACTGGTTGAGGCAGCTTCAATGGAGGGAGCTTCAAAGCTTAGCTGCATAAGGAGTACTAAAAGGGCAATGCCTTTCACAGAAAATGGAAATGAAATTATACTAAAGCTCATCATTTCTGGATAAAGATCTTTTTTTTTTTTTTTTTTTTTTTTTGGGAGAGAAATTAAGGATCTACATTTTTGTTCTAACTTTATGGTTCAATACTAATATATTTGGTTACACAGCAAAGTCTTACCTATAATGATATATATATGATAGTATTCTCATAAATTGGTGTAACGGAAGAAGCCAATCAGGTGTGATCTAATTAATTTTCTCATCATTTAACACTGTGGGAAGTGAGAGGTCTTATACTTGAATTTCTTAAATCATAAATAGTTGTCACCAATTTAATAAAAGATGTTCAAGGAAAAGGCTACCATTGTTGTATAACTTGGTGTATTTTTGTGGGATATTTCTCCTCCCTAATATTATAAAATATATATATTCATAACATATAGAACCTGTTTGAGTTTATGAGAACAGAGTTATAAATTTATTTACCAATAAATTATACATTTTATATTTTATTTATACCAATATTCATAATGCAAATATTTTTATCAACTTCCAAAATTCTAGAATGCTTGTAGGAATCGAAAAAGGTCATAAATTTTCCAAAAATAACTTCGTTAATGTCATTAGTAATTTTATAATTCAATTTTCACCTACTTTATGTTTCATTTCCATCTTTTATGGAGTCTGTATTGCCTTCTCCCATTACACCGATTTTGCTGTCAACAAAGTTTTAGGTGTGTAGCCTAGATTAATTAATGTTATCAATTGATTATTTTATACTATAGAAAATCATATCCCTCTTTAAAAATTTCACTGTTAAAAAAAAAAAAAAAAAAAAAAAAAAAAAAAAAACCTTAGACTAATTAACTTTGAAGGTCAATTAATAATTTGCAATTTATTGATATTATGGAAAATGTTAGGATTGTGATTCAAAATTCTAATGGAATTTAGAAGAAGACTTTTTCCAATTTAATGTTAAGAAATATTCTTTAATTGAGTAGACAATTATTTCTTATGTAGAGTAGAATTCATATTTTAATTTCATTTCTAGTTGGATGAGCATTCTTATTGAATTAAAATTAATAGCGAGTAACATTATAAATATGAGCATTATAAAAGATGCTCTTTTGTTCTTTCCTCATAGTTGAATTGGGACTTTTGTCCAATAGTTGAGCTAGAGTTTTTGGCTATTGATGGAGTGTAATACAAAGTGTATAGATAGAATATCTTTGTAATGAGTAATAATATTGTAAGAAGGTTTACAATTTTATCCGTTAAAAAATTGTAATATGTTGATTTAATAAATTATCGAGGGATTATTATTGAAAATTTGGATCACGTAAGATTTGTTTGTGTTGCTTTTCTATTTTCTTATTGTTGTATTTATAACTCTATTTTCTCTAACAAAAAATAGTTAGCTACTTTAGCTGTAGCAAACTCTATATTTACATCCAAATTAATCCGATGTTAGTATCTTAAAAAATTATGACCATCATTCGTTATTTTGGTGGGCCAATAACTTATTAGATCGTGACTCAGGGGTATTTGATAACTAAACTTATTACTTAATTTAGTATTTTTAGCAATTATATTAGTTTTAAAATAGTTTAATAATATAAAATGATCTCAACTTAAAATTTTCAATTAAGTCAAAACCATTTAAAATGACAAATTAAAATATTTAATTTAACGTTTTTACTGAATAAGCTGAGCTCTTAGGTTTTATTTTTATTTTTTTTAATAAAGTGACCTTTATACTCTTATAATATTTTTAAATTTCTTATTAACATATAAAAAATCCACAACTTAATAAAAATAAGTTCAATAAAAAAATTTAATAATTTTCAATAATAACAATTATCAAACAAATTTATTATATTCAATTCTTAAAAAATTTCAATATTTATTATATTCAACGCTTAAAAATTAACATCTAATTTTTTAATATTTAATTTTAAATTTTACCAAACGTGACCTCACTTTCTAGTGCAGGTGGTGAGGTCCAATTTTTGTTTATTTTCCTTGTTTCTTTCTTTCTAAATTCCAAGTCCAAGAAGGAGGCAACAAAGCCATAGATAAAGCCAATGGCAACAAAGGTCAAATTCAGAGTCGGCCGGCAATGGCAATAAAGCCATAGATACATTACAAAAGTATAGAGAATAAAGGTTAAAGTTTTGTTTTTTTTTTTTTTTAAATTGTCAATAGATAGAATCATTTATATATTTACATTAGAATATAATGCGGAAATAGAGCATGTCCAAAGAATTTACTATGCAGAGTCAATTTAAATTAGACCAATAACACTTAAATTTTTCTACAAACACGATCCTGAAACCGTTAAATCCCAGGCCAAGGCGCCAGCCGACTGGGTGTGAACGAATCCACTAAACCACTAAACCTTAAGGTCAAACCATAATGATATCATAGCCAAATATATACTGCACCTATTCACTTGTAAAAATTATAGTTTCTGAATAATGAGGAAGCGTCAATTTTTTTTATAAGGTTATATAGAAATATAAAAATTATTAAAGCTAGAGGGTATAAATAAATATTTAGGGGAAAATATGACAAAAAAAATTTACGAGGAAAATATAAAAAAAAAAAATTATAAGTGTAAAATTAAAAAGAAAATGTGAGCTATAGGAGGGTCTTCTATAAAAATTCTTAAAGTGGTAAAAAGAAAAAATTAAAGGGACAAATATGAAAAAAAGAAAAAGTTAGGGTTTTTTTAATCTATTAATTCAATTTTTTTATTTTTTTATTTCATTTTTTTTTTATATTTAATTCATAGTCAGTGGCTTGACTCTAGAGAATGGAGAATTTTATTGCTTGGCTTAGAAAATACAGGGGGTCAACCATATTTGTCTGTTAGTAATGAACTTCCCTTGTGTCCACAAAAGAAATTTCCATCACTTCAGCTTCTGGCATTACTTTCTTTTTTTTTTTTTATTCAAATATATTGAATAAAAGAAATATGTTTAAAATTCATTTACAAACTAATTATTTAAAATAATTCAACATTTGAATTTATAATGTAAATATCTTTCGTGATTATACACTTTAAACTCAAATTCAATTTCACAATAATTTTAAATTATCCCCATTCAAACATACTTTAAAAATTCTAAAATTCGTTTAAGATAAATGATATATAAATGAAGAAATGATTGATGTGAATGATGCATATTAATTTTAAAAAAATAAAAATATCGCAATCAAATATATGAATTTTAAAATAATAAAAATCTATGGAATTAATTAAGGAACTGTGCAAAGTAGTAATTAACGACTACAATGAAGATCGCGTAAAGTAAAGATAAGAGACGCACAAAAATTTTCCCTCTCTTCAAATTAGAAGAATTATACATCCCGTTCTAAAAAGGTTATTTATTTTTTTTCTCACATAATTTAATAAAATATCATTAATTACTTACTAACTCATAAATTTTATTATATTTTTTCACTTATATATTTATATATACTCATTTATTACTATTTTTATTATTAATTTTGAGAATTCACACATTTTAATTAACAATAATAAAATAGATAAATACCTATAACTATTTTTACAATAGATAAATATTTTAGAACATCCTAAAAAGAAATAATAGATAACTTTTTTAGAATAGAGTGAGTATTTAATTAATTTCAAATCAATTGAATACTAAATAATACTAGTTTACCTAATTTTAGATTTCATAAATTGATTTTCAATTAGAGTCAAAGTGTAATTAATGATGAATTTAATAAATTAAATATTAATACATATTTAAAAAAATAATTAATAAATTATTTTATAAATTTACTAATATTTTTTAATTTAATTATATAGTTATTGTTTATACCATAAATTTACAACCCACTAAAACTATTTTTCTATGGTAAAATCCTGCCTATTAATTATAAAATTAAATTAAATTGAGGGAAATGGGTAGTGGGGAGTTGAAGAAGCAAAAGTAGCTATAAAGGAACATATGGGGAACTTCAAATCATAAAATAACGGCCACTTAATATAAAGTAGGTAGTTACTTAAATAAATAAAAGCAAGGAGGTACTCAGGAGACAGGGAAGATGGACACAGACAATTACCAAAGAACTATGCAAAAAATTACAAAAAACTCAAGATTTTCGTTGCTCTTCAAACCGATCAATTCATGTCTTTCATTTTCTTTTCAAGCGTTTTAGTCAATTTTAATTTCTAAACATTTACAGTTTTAATTCCTTGTCAGTTATTAATATTTCCTTTTAATGCAAATAGCTCCTATTTAAAATTAATGCAAGTTAAGTTTCATTTTTTTACTTTTCATAATTTCTAACACGTTTACCTTTTGTTAACATTTTAATTCTTAGCTTACAATTGCAATTACTTTTAACGACATTTGTCAAATTCAAGTAAATTATTATTAAGAAAATTTGGATATTCATAATCCATTTGATAAAATTAAAAAAAAAAATGTCATTTAAGGCTCAATCATATTGTTCGTGTATCTTACACATGTGACACGCTTGCAATTACAAATTATAATTGTAATTTCAATGATTTCCACTCATTTTCTCTCCAATTTGGAGAGAAAATAGATTGTGAGTCTCATGTGCCATTTTCATCACACATTTTCTTTTCTCTTATATTTTTTCTTTTCAAAATAAGAAAGAATGGAAAATTTATTTATTTTCCGCTCTTTCTTTCCTCCATTTTTTCTTGTTCTCCAAACATAGGGTTAATTTTCTATCACAAGTTTATTTCCATAATAATAACTTTAGTTAAAAAATGTTGTCTAAGGACAGTTGAAGACATGTTACTTTCAGTTATAAATAAATGTTTTCATGGGTTGTACTTTCAACCTCAATTTATAATAGAAATTATAGAAGAAATTATAAGATGTTTAACTGATTAAATTTTATAAAATTTAAAAATTTTTAAATTCAGACAATAGTTTTATAAATAATTCTGGTTATGTTTTAGTCAAGTAGTGTATTTTATCCCATCTCCGAACGTATTCTTTCTTTACGAAAGAAAAAAAAAATTATAAACAATCCTACTCCTTATATCTATATTTTTTTAATTAAGTCGTTACTAAAGGAGCATGGAATGCCTCACTGGCTCACTGCTCTTCAAAACTTTTGAAGTGTATTATGTTATGTGTATATGTGGGCTTTACTCCACTTAAATCACTCTCTATTGAAAAATTCATGTACATGATTTTTTTTTTTTTTTTTTTTTTAAATGAGACAGACTAAAAAGTCTAAGAAAACGGAAATGCAAAGCACATAATCTGGGAAAAGAAACACCCAAAATATCCTGTATCATGAGATGCTTGAGCTGAGTAGGGGGCCTTCAAGAATATGTAAATCTCCGGGTCTATTGCCTTTTCGATGAACATGAAATTTTAATTATACTCCCTCCATTCCCTTTTTATAAGGCATTTTTGAAAAAAGTATTTATTTCCATTTTATAAGTCATTTTAGATAATCATTGAATAATTAATTCTTTTTTACCAATTTTTTCCTCATATACATATTAATTATAGTTATAAAATTCTGTAGTCATTCAATATATATTGAGGGTAATTTAGCCATGTTAGCTAACTTATCTCCGATAATTAAAACTAATAAATAAACTTCTTAATTTTTGTGAAATTTTTTGTACTCCTTGTATAAGGGAATAGAGGGAGTACATTTTAAGAGCCCATTAATTTTAAATTATTATTATAACCCAATAAACAATAATAATAATAACCCATTATGCATTAAATCATTTGGGTTGGACACTTGGACTTGTTATCAAAATAACAGGCTGGATATAGTAGGACTGCAGCTAAATGTGACTGAGAAAAAAATAATAATGAAGAAATATTGAACACACAAATTTTACGTTATAAAACTCCTAAATAAATTAGAGTAAAAATTACGGGCAATGATAAAAAAAAATTATTATGAAAGAAACAAGAGATTACAAATTTTTTTTTCTTACACTCTCTCAATAATTAGGAGAGTAAAAAATTCTCTCTTTTCTCTCTTGCCTCACTTTCTATATCACTCTATTTTCCTTTCTTTGATTTCGGGATGCAAATAATTTGAAGAGTATGGCTATTTATAGCCTAGTGAAGGAACAAATTATGGCTAACAATGAAGCCGCATTTATGGTGTAAAATTGCTTGCTTTCCATAATGCTCCTTTTGCATTATTTCCATGCAATATTAGTTCTAACTTGGCCCTCCACTATCAATTTTTGTCTTCAACAAATCAAAGCCAAATATTGGTGGATCCACAAGCTAATTATGTTGACAATCTCTCATTTGAAGATGTGATTGAGGATCAATCAATCTTCACACCCTTCTTTTCTTCCTTTCCATTTTCATGTTGCTTACATCTCTATCAAGCCACTAAAGGATTGACACCAAACAAACTTATCAGTATTAACTGCCTTCATTATAAAATCTACTAAGTTGTCTTTGTTATGCATTTTCTATATATCCACAGTTCCTTCTTCCACTTTCTCACAAATGACATGGTACTGGACTCGAATGTGCTTCGTCTTTAAATGAAAAATAGGATTCCTTGTTAAATGCAAGGCACTGTGACTATCACAAAATAGAGAAATCTTTTCCTGTTTGTACCTGAATTCTTCCATTATCATTTTCAACTAGACTGCTTCTTTACTGCCTTGTGTAACTGCTACATACTCTACTTCTGTTGTTGATATAGCCGCAACTGATTATAATTTTGAAACCTAGCTTACTATTCCACCAGCAAGAATAAACACATAACCTGTAGTAGATTTGCTTTTGTCTAAATCACTTGCATAATCTGAGTCAACATATCCTCTGACAGTAAAGTCTGATGCTTCATAACATAATGCAACATCTGTGGTCCCTTTGATGTACCTAAGGACCCTTTTCCCTGCATTCCAATGCTTTCTCCCAAGATTCGCCATGTATCGACTAACCACTCCCACTGCTTATGCAATGTCCGGTCTTGTACAAATCATGGCAAACATAAGGCTCCCTACTGCTAATGCATACGGTACTCGAGACATCTCCATCTTCTCTTCTTCGCTGCTAGGGCTCATCTTGGAAGATAACTTGAAATTAATAGGAAGTGGGATAGAAATTGGCTTACGATCTTGCATATTAAACCTTCACAAGATCTTCTTCAAATAATTTTTCTGAGAAAGCCAAATCTTTATGTTATTTCTGTCTTAGTGAATTTGCATCCCTAGAATCTTATTTGCCTGTCCCAAGTCCTTCATTTCAAACTCCCTAGCCAACTGAGCCTTTAAATCTTTGACATGATCTTTGTTGGGGCTTTCTACCAATATGTCATTAACATACAACAGCAAGATGATAAAATCATTTCTACCAAACCTCTTGATATATGCACAAGAGTCTGCATTAAGTCTATTGTATCCAAGGCTCATGATGAAGGAATCAAATCTCTTATACCAACACCTCAGCGTCGGTTTGAGACCGTATAGAGATTTGTTCAACCTGCAAACTAAGTTCTCTTTTCTTTTTCCTCAAAACCTTCTTGTTGGAGCACATAAATTTCTTTTTCAAGATCTCCATGAAGAAAAGCAGTTTTCACATCTAATTACTTTGAAAGTAAGTCAAATGTAGCATATATTGTTAAGACTACTCTGACTGTTGTAAGTCAAACAACCAGGGAAAATATCTCATTAAAGCCAATG
Source organism: Reutealis trisperma (assembly GCA_947687605.1). NCBI lineage: Eukaryota > Viridiplantae > Streptophyta > Magnoliopsida > Malpighiales > Euphorbiaceae > Reutealis > Reutealis trisperma. Next base: position 1,612,713 of record CANTUT010000012.1, on the reverse strand, counting down.
CCTTCTTTTGGAGTATATCTTTTTACCACTAGTCTAGCACGATACTGCTCCACTTGATCATCGCCATTACGTTTGATCTTGTATACCTATTTATTGCCAATAGGCTTTCTTCCTTGTGGTAATGGCACAAGTTTCCAAGTTTTGTTCTTATAAAGTGCCTCCATTTCCTCTTGCATTGCTGCTATCCACTGAGATGCATCTAAACTAGTCATTGCTTCTTGGAGAGTTGATGGCTCCCCCTCCTCCGTTAGAAGATAGTATGTAACATTACTCTCTATAACATACTCTGAGTGCCAATCTAATCATTTTCTCTAGCAATTTGACCATCAAATTTCTGGCTCCTCAGGTATAACTAGTTCCTGTTCCTCATGCTCCAATGCTGCTTCAGAAGAATCCTTCTATTCAGATTCTTTTTCCACCTATACTACCATAGTCTCTGATTTTTCTTTCACAGTGCTATCATTTGATTCTTTATCTTCCATAAAGATAATATCCTTGCTGACAATAACCTTGCGAGCAGTGGGATCGTACGGGTGATACCCCTTTACTTTGTTAGTATACCCCAAGAATAAGCATTTCCTAGATTTTGGATCCAGTTTTGTAGTTTCTTGGGCATTATACATCACGTACACTAGACTTCCAAATATATGGAGGTTTGAGTAATCCACAGGCTTCCCAGTCCACATCTCCATTGGTGTCTTCAACTCAATTGCCATTGATGGGGCCCGATTTATTACATAATAGGCGGTATTAACTGCTTCTGCCTAGAATGGTTTTTCTAGACCTACAGCTCCCAACATTGCTCTTATTCTTTCTAATAAGGTCCTATTCATCTGCTCTGCCACTTCATTTTGTTGAGGAGTGTATGTTGTAGTGAACTGTCTTTTGATGCCTTCCTAATTGCAGAATTCTACAAACTCACTGCTTGTATATTCTCCTCCATTATTTGTCCTCAAATACTTGATCTTCTTCCCAGATTCAAGCTCCATCCATGCTTTGTACATTTTGAATATTTAAAACACATCTATCTTCCTCTTGATTGGATATACCTAACATCTCCTGGAATAATCATATGTAAAGGACACAAAGTACTTTGCTCCTCCTAGGGATGTAACTGGTGCTTGTCATACATCAGAGTGAACCAATTCTAGAACTTTCTTGCTTTTAGAATTTGATGTGTTGAATTTCAACCTGTGTTGCTTACTTGTCATACAATGCTCACAAAAAAGTAAGGACCCCTTAGTGAGTCTCAGAAGTAGATTCTGTTCCACAAGAATTTTCATTCCCTGCTCAGACATATGCCCAAGTTTCTGATGCCACACTGTTATAGATCTTTCACTTGAACTATTTGAAGCAACAGATGCTTCTCCTTCCTACAGAGTCTCTCCCATCAGTATGTACAAATTTACAGCCATTTTCTGTCCTTTCATAAGTATAAGAGTGCCATGGATTATTTTCTTAATCTCATTCTGGGTTTCGATCCTACACCTAAGATCATCCAATTGTCCTTCAGACAACAAATTCTTCTCCGAGCCCTCCACATGTCGCACATTTTGAATAGTGCGAATTATACCATCATATATCTTCAGCTTGATGATTCCAAGACCAACAATCTTTAAGGCATGATTATCAATTGTGTACATAGATCCTCCTGAGATAGGTTCATAATGATAGAACCACTCTTTTCAAGAGGTCATATAAAAAGAGGCTTTAGAGTCAATGAGCCATACATCAGCAAATCTTTTTTTGCCTTCTGAAGTTCTTGCTGCTTTACAACACAAAGTTTCAGCTTTATTTGAGGTAGACGCTACATTTCCATGAGGACTGAAATTTTTATTTTAAACTCCAGTAATCCTTCTTCAGGTGACCCTTTTTGCCACCATGGTAGTACTTCATGTTCGTCTTACTTTTTGATTTGGACCTACTATGATTTTGGCTCATACTTGAGCCACGTTCCATTGATCTCCCTCTCATCACCGTTAGCGCCCCCGCTTGCTGCAAACTAGCCAATCTGTCTTCCTTGTTTTTACGCTGATTTTCTTCTTTTAGAATAGCAGCTGCAATATTATCAAAGTCTAGATTGTCTGTATTGTTTGTTAGATTGATGATGAGCTAATCATATGAATATAATAGACTTTGAAACAGAAGTTCAGCACGCTCTTATGACTCTATTTTATAACTTAGTGATGTGAGTTGAGAAAACAGAGTATTCAAGGTATTAATATGCTCTGCCACTGAAGTAGATTCTGCCATCCATAGAGTGTACAATTTCCTCTTAAAAAAAATTTTGTTGTGAAGTGACTTGGCATCGTATAATTTTTCAAAATGATTCCAAATCTTTTTTGCCGTTTTCTTCTCCTCTATGCTTGACAATACCCTATCTGCTAGTGCTAGATGAAGATTTACAATAGCATTCTCATCCATCTCGTTCCACTTATTGTCATCTATGAAATTCATCGGCCTATCACTGATAGCCACTAGGCAATTATCTTTTCTCATTATAGCATTTATCTTCAATTTTCACAATGAGAAATTACTCCTATTGAACTTCTCAATTCAAATTTTGCTGTCATTACTTCTATAAATAATGCCCAGTACCTTTAAAGGGTAATTAATAATCTAACTTATTTTCTAATGTGGAGGGTCCACTTTTTAGTGGCAACCATAGAGCATACACTAAGTATATATTAACACCCAAGTCAGGCTTTGATACCACTTGTTATCAAAATAGCGGGTTGGATAGAGTAGGACTGCAGCTAAATATGACTGAGAAAATAATAATAATGAAAAAAATTGAACACACAGATTTTACGTAGAAAAATCTCTAAATAAATTAAGGTAAAAACCACGAGCAATGATAAAAAAATTTTACTATGAAAGAAATAGGAGATTACAATTTTTTTTTTTTTTCTTACACTCTCTCAATAATTAGGAGAGTAACAAATTCTCTCTTTTCTTTTTTGCCTCACTTTCCCTATCACTCTATTTTCCTTTCTTTGATTTCGGGATGCAAATAACTTGAACAGTATAGGTATTTATAGCCTAGTGAAGGAACAAATTATGGCTAACAATGAAGCCACGTTTATGGTGTAAAATTGCTTGCTTTCCATAATGCTCCTTTTGCATTATTTCCATGCAATATTAGTTGTAACTTGGCCCTCCACTATCAATTGTAGTCTTCAACAAATCAAAGCCAAATATTGGTGGATCCACAAGCTAATTATGTTGACAGGATTTACTCAAAATAGTAAGGCTAATTTAAAATTTATAAAATAACGTTTAACAAAATAAAATATAAAATTAAATCCATTGCCATACTATTTTAAAAGAAATTTTTAACCTTTTTGGTCCATATTTAGTTTACTTATTAGCCACGAGGAAAATGACAATTAAATCATATTTTGTGCAACCTTTTTTCCTCTCTTTATGCACCAAAATTTGCCCCCACTAAAATTATTTTTTAGCACAATTGCATAGGAATTTTCTTTTAGACTTCGTTTAGATTGAGGGATTTTTAAATCTATGGATTTAATAAAATTCTTGGATTTTAAATTTATGGATTGTGAAATCCATAAATTTTAAAAATTTTACCATTTGGATTTATTATAAAATTAGTAAATTGTTAGGGACAAACTTGGAATAAAAAAAATTTATCATGATCTCTCATTTACAAAAAATGATGGATTTTAAGCTTTCTCATATAGGAGGTGAGAAATTAAAACTTTCAAAATTGAAGAATTTTAGAATATAAGAGATTTTCAAAATCCATGGATTCTAAACATCTTTTAGATTGACAAACGATGAATTTAGTTTAAATTTATGGATTTTGTAAAATATTTCATTTGAAATCCATCGTACCAAATGATGCCTTAAAGGGAAATAATTGATTATATATTAAATAATGATTATTTTATTATTTTTTTATGTTAATTGAATTCATTATTTCTTTATATAAATTAAATGTAATTTATATTATTTAATTAATTAATGATCATATTAACCCAACACAATGCATAATTAAATGAATTTATTAAGGGGTGCTTTAGTAAATTTCTTTATCCCCTCCCCCACACACAATTATATATGGTATAGTTTTATGCTCTTATTAGCCATACTGAAATATTACAAAACGACATGACACGGCCTGCTAACAAGCAACAAAACGACATCCCTCTGCTCCAAAGTAACACTTTTTTTTTTTTTTTTATTCTCCATACACCTATTATTTTTATCATCCATTTCAGCCCGTCATAAAGAAAAAACAAGCTCCAAGGAGCCTTTCATTTCTGGTGCAGTGAATTTACTTCCTTTTCTCCCTTTCTCTTTGTCAGTGTGCATAAGCTCCGCTTCTTTTAGTTGCTTTCACTTGACATTTCAACTTCATGGTCCTAATAAGTTAATTGATGCAGAAAAGCTTAACGATTCAACTCGTTTCGTTCATTTAATAATAAGGAAGAACTTACTTTTAATATAAAATAATTAAAAATTTTTGGTAAATACTAATTAAAATCAAATAAATTAAAAATAATGATGAAGACTTACTTTTTTGTGGGGGTGACTTGTCCTACCTCCAACGTAACTGTTTCTGATTGAATGGAGCTTATTGACTGCATTACTTATGTCAATTCTATGTTGGGGAGACTCCATAGAGCATGCTACCCCAATCTTAATCATGGCAATTAGGCATTCCACTTTGCAGCTATTTCTTGGTTCTATTGCACCCTCATCTTCTAGTAAGAGAACAGGATCCACAATCTTCCACACATGATCAGGTAATGACATCCTAGCAAAATTGTGAATGTTAGGACCATCTGCAAAAATATCATCAGTGGGTTTCTTTCCTGTCACCATCTCCAACAACAAGATCCCGTAGCTATAAACATCCTGACTTCTTGATGGATCACATCCTAGACCATATTCTGCAATAAAAAATGAGTATATAGTACAATTTTAGTTATATAATAAAAATATACGTATATTTAAGCTGAAACTATGCATTAAGTGCGAAAGTGCAATAACCTGGAGCTACATAGCCAATTGTTCCTCTTACGCCAATGGAGCTACTTTCAATTGCATTTGTGACACGAGGGAGGAATTTTGCAAGCCCAAAATCTCCCACATGAGCAACCATGTTATTATCAAGAAGAATATTGCTCGGTTTCAGATCACAATGAATAATTGGCTTTTCACAATCATGATGAAGGTAATCAATGGCGTTGCCAACATCTATGGCAATGTTTAGTCTTTGGAGAAAATTCAGACTCGGATGTTCCGTCTGAGAATTTGGATGCAGCCATGTCTCTAGGTTTCCATTAGACATGAACTCATAGATAAGAGCCTTAAAATCATTTCCTTGAAAATCAATACCCGAGCAAGAAGTTATGATTCTCACAAGATTTCGATGGCGTATGTTTCTTAGTGCTTTGCACTCGGCCGTAAAGCTCTTGGAAGCTCCTCGCCTTCGAAGGTTGAGTAACTTTATTGCAACAACTGCTCCATTATCTACATCAAGAATGCCTTTATACACAGATCCAAAGCTCCCCACTCCTATCAAATTCTCCGGCGAAAACCCATCAGTTGCCTTGAGAATCATTTCGTAGGAAAGTTTTTGAAAAGACTTCAGTTGCAAGGAGGCAGCAGGTTGGTCTCTTTTCTTCTTTCTCAACCAACAATACAAGGAAGTTGATAGCAAGGTGGCACCAAAAATACATGATATTGTGATTATGGCTATCTTGAAATGGAAAAACTTGCTTTTCTTTGGTACTTCCATTATGCATCTTGACAGCTTCAACTCTGGTACCCCCCCACAAAGTTTGTTGTTTCCTTGAACCGATACAACACTTACATTGGCAAAAACACCTTTGATGGGAATCTCACCCTCAAAATTATTGAAAGACAAATCTAAATATTCTAATGCAAACGTTTCCAAATATTGTGGAATATTTCCAGAAAAATTATTTTTAGACAAATTAAATTTTATAAGACCTCTTAAAGAAGCCACTGATGGAGGTATGGTACCTTGAAAGCTGTTGCTGGACATGTCAAGGGTTTCAAGGCTATTGCAGTGACTAATGTCATTTGGGATTTCTCCGGTCAATTTGTTTTGGGAAACATAAAATTCATTCAAATTGAATAAATTACCAATTTCTAAAGGGAGGGATCCAATCAAATGATTGTGAGAAATATCTAATGTAATTAACATGGAATGGTTGGCAAAAATTTGTTTGGGTATGGAGCCACTAAGGCTGTTGTTAGAAACATTGAAGAATAATAAGTTATGGCAATTCCCAAGGCTTGAAGGAATGGTACCTTGTAAATTGTTATCTTCTAATTCAAATCGAAGCAATAATGATAAGTTTCCTATGGAGGAAGGAATCAGTCCTTTTAATCTATTACTTTTCAGAGCTAACCATTGCAGTCTTGAAAGCTTACCCATTTGCATGGGAATAGAACCCGTAATTTGGTTAGATTCCATGTCAAACACAGATAAGCCAACAAGATTTGGTAACCAGGGGGGGAGAGTGCCGTGTATCTGATTATATTGGATTGTTAGCACTTGAAGGGATGAAGAAGAAGATAGATTGGAATTGGCAACAGAATTGGGTAACACTCCCTTAAACTGATTATGAGATATTTGAAGTCTTTTCAAATTGCTACAATTCAACAAAGAAGTCATAAAATCCAAATCATTATCTCCCTTATTATTATCATTGCTTCCAAGATCATTCTCATGTAAATATAAGTCAAAAAGTCGGTGAAGGCTTTCAAAATGAACATGATCTAGTTTTCCAGTGAAATCATTTTTGTGCAAATAAATGTATACAAGTTTGGAGGCATTGGATAATGATACTGGAATGGATCCACTGAAGTGGTTTGTTGACAATTGTAACAACTCAAGATGAGGAAGGAGGAGACCAATATTTGATGGAAGACTTCCATGAAGCGAATTCTGAGACACTGAGAGTACAGTGATAGAGGAAATATTATATATGCCAAGGGGTATGGTACCTGAGAGATTATTTCCCCCAAGTCCAATATATGACAAGTACTTAAGTTGACCCAAAGAATCTGGAATACTTCCACGAAACAAATTATTAGCAGCAGATAAAATTTCTAGTGAGCTAAGATTTCCAAGAAAAGCTGGAATATCTCCACTCAAATAATTAAGATGAATGGTAAGTTGTTCGAGTTTCGACAAAGTAGCGAGCTCTACTGGAATCTTTCCTGTCAGCTGGTTAAAACCCAATAGAAGACTCGTGAGGTTTGAGCAGTGGGACAAGTTTGATGGAATTTGCCCTTCAAACGTGTTGTTGGCCAGAAATAGAACTTTTAGCCTCCACAAATGGCCTAATTCTTGTGGGATTTTACTTTGCAGGGTATTGTTTTGAAGTCTGATCTCCCTAAGGAAACTCATGTTTCCTATATAAGGAGACAAAGAACCCACCAACCCTTTTGAATGAAGATCTAGCATGGTGACTCTTTTGTGCGTGCGACCACATGTGATGCCTTCCCAATTGCAGAAATGGAATGAATCATTCCATGTCCTCATGACATTTTCAGGGTCATGCATAATCTTTGCCTTGAATTCTGACAAAGCAACATGATCTGTTTCATTCCCACCAACAGTTGTAGAAACAAAAATGGAAGAAGTTTTAAGGCTCTGCTGCAGCACAAGGAGTAAAGGGACAATGCACAACTTCATAGAAAATGGAAGGATTAATGTACTCAAGCTACTCATTTTTCTCTACGAAGAACTGATTAATTGCTGAGACAGTATATATAACTTTTTTATCTGTTCGTTTTTTTTTTAACTGATTTATTAATTGTTCATTTCTAACTACCAATTAATTGAAAAGATGTATAACCTAATACATAAAGATTACTTTCCTAAAGTACATAAAGCAAAAGATGTGTAAATTAAAACATATAAAAGCAAAACATGTAAATTGCGACGAAAAGAATTGAAAAGAAGTATTTTACTTCAGAAAATGATTTCGTGCTTCATGCTAAATAATTTTCTGTGTTGTTGGATCTATTCTTTTAGAAGAATTCTTCAATGAGACAGACAACAGAAATGTATAGATTGACTTATATAATGTGAACCCAAATTACTTTTCTAAAGTATGTAAAGCAAAAGAACTAATATTTTAGAACAGTGCTTCAATGATTCACATTTACACAAATTTATAATATGAAACACTTTCTCCGCAATTCATTCATTTGCATTTCCTTCTGTGAAGCACTTTCTTATCTGGCTTTAATTAGAAGACTTATTCCAATATTTGTAACTGTTTCATTTTTTTGGATTGGCAGAGCAGTTAGTAAGGCTGCAGATTGGATAGCTAGGAGTGTTTTGACTGGTTTTCTATCTCCTGTATGGGTGGAACTTCCACCTCTAAGGCTTCAAAGCCTTCTCTGTAAGGATGTTCTGTTTCTGTTAAATGAATCAAGTTTTATTTGGCAAAAAAATTTCTTATCTGAAATTTTTAAAAATATCAAATTTTTTTCTTTTCCCTTGTTTCGTATCTGAAATGTAAATTACATCAATTTTGCAGTCTTCTTTCTCATTTCTCACTCTCCTCTCAGTTTGCAATGAACTTTTTTTTTAACGTAACTCCAAAAACAAGGGTTAGTCAGTCAAAGGTCAAATATAGGCAAGACCGGTTTAATCCAACTGGCGGTTTTGATTTAATAAAATATTCAAACCGAAACTATAATCGATTATTACTGTTTTAGTTTTGGTTTAGAACCAACTAGTTTTGATTTTGGTTCTAATTTGTTACTAGTTTTTGTATTACATCTAGGACTAGTTTTGAACTAATTATTTTATTACATTAATTTAGATTAAAAAATTAATATAACATAATAAAAAAATTTAAAATAAAATTTTAATAAACAATAAAATTTATTAAAATATAATTGTATATTAAAAAAGGGCTTGCACTTAATTTTTTCATTAATTTATTAAAATACAATGATATGATTGGTTTAACCGACCCCGTTGGTTTTGGCTTGAAACGTCGGTTTTAGTTTTTGATCCGATTTTTAATAAAAACGAAAATCAAAACCGAGCTTTTCACAGTTTTGGTAACAAACCAAAACTATAATGGAAAAAAGGTTTTCATTTTGGTTTTATTCGATCAGTTTCAATATGATTAACTGTTCTGGTTTGGTTTTGGTAACCCGTAGTCACATAACCTTAAAATATATACTCAAGGCCACTACGAAATGGGTACTGGTTTTGGCAAAACAACTTCTATTACTTTTACCAATTACACAAGGAAAAAAATTGACTTGCAATTAATCAAGATGAAGTTGAACTAACTCACCATGACTGTATTATAGTTACCTATCACTATTAAAAATCATTAAATTTTGATAGTCATTGGTAGCCCGCCCTTGGATTCATTTTTCTTAAAAATTATTTAATTTATAAGATAATTTTCTAATTAAAATTTTCTAATTAAATATTTATAAAGATAATTTTTTAATTTTATTTAATATGTAAATCAAGTTTTATTTCACTATTTATTAAAATAAATTGTTGTTATCATTTATTTAATTTTTTAAGAAAATTTATTTGATTTATATGAAATTATTTGTGTATGTACGTATATATTATATTTATTTGTATACGTAACTAGCGTCACTTTTTTTATTTATTATAACTATATAATTAAATATGTAAAATAATTAGTATATTTATAAAATAATTTTTTTGAAATGTGTATACATACAAATACACACAGAGATAAGGAAGAGACACATATACTTATTAAAATCATAATAATTTTGAAAAGACATATTAATTATTATATCCAACATACACACTTTATACTAGCAATATAGGAGGCTTAAATCTCCACCTACTCTCCGTTTGCCTATTTATAGAGGAGAATGGACTCCTGTGAATAGGAGACACACAACGCCCTTAGATGGACTCTAGTGAATACGAGATGCACACACCACACATATAATACAAATATATATATATTTTTTTAAATACATATACACACAAAACATATACACAGAGACAAGAAAAAATATATACACATTTCAAAATCATAATAATTTTAAAGAGATATATCAACTCTGATATCCAACGTATACACATTTTATATTATAGATGTGGGAAGCCGAAGCCTGTATTTATAGAATAATTTAGTAATTACTTTTATCAAACATGACATTATTATTTGATTTATTAAATACATCATTAATTATATTTTAATTCTAATTGAAAATCAATTTATGTTTTTAATTGGGTGAGGTGGCAAGAAATTATACATACACTCTTAGTTATATATTCAATAATTAAGGAAATAATCTTGCGAATCAGCCTTTTAAGTCAAAGGTCGATTATGTGTTGGCACCGAAAAAACCTTTTAGGTTGTCGCTTTTTCATTGAATTTTTCTTCAACTTGTACTCCGGAAATTTCCTTCCATTTCATAGACTTCACATATTGGGATGGGAAAGCAGTGATGTGATAATCAAATCAAACTTAGTAATTAAACTAAATAATTTAATTTTATTATAAGTTATATAAATGTTCTTGATCAAAATCAAATTACAATTTTTAATTTAACCAGTTAATAAATTAATGACAGGTCAATGTCGTTTTGTGGAATATATTTCCAGGCATTATAATTTAAGTTATTAGTTAAGGCAATGACAGATCAATCGTTTTATATAATATACGTTTTGTAATTTCCACCCGCTTGGCATAACATTGAATTTTATAAATAGCTAAAAGCCAAAGCCAAGTAACTAATTAGATTTCAGTTGACATAAAGTCTTTGGCCAAGTAAGGATGAGAAATTCTCAAGTATACGAAATTACATCTAAAGTGTATCACTAATATTATTTAGTTTATATGGAGAGTGTTAGGCTAAATAATATTAATGATCATATATATATATATATAAACATAGATTTCAGAGGAATTTCACGTTGTAGAACCCACCTAAGGAGACAAAAGGACCCACCTACCTCTTTTTTTTTTTTTTTTTGTGTTTTTTGCCAAAGACCTATAAGGTCTACCCCTCCTCCCCATGGTGCCTCGCCACCTGAGCTACCCTACCTGCCCATTTAAGTCTATTTAAAATATATTTTTCATTATAAAATCATTCAATGCATTAGATGTTTAAATTATTTATTTAATAGAATGTCATCTTCAACTGGGGAAAAACCAAATTACATGATAATCAAATGATAAATAAAAATTGCAGTTACCTGATTATTATAATTGATTTATCTTCCATCAATCCGATTATTAAGTTATCATAATTGCCCTTCTCAATTTGCATAAGGTCTTTAAATTTCTCATTTTCCTTCAATTGGGATTGAAGATTTATAATAATTAACTAAAATTCATTTAATAATTTATGGCTATAATAAGCTCAAAAGATCAAATTATTGGACAGCATTAAAATCGCTTGCATACATAGTCAAGCCTGTGAGAATGTAGGAACCATACGTGTACGGACAATAAATGAGCTTTGGTTCTGGCAAAAGGACTACTAAAACGCATTAACTAATTACACATGGAACAAACAATATCTATAAAATTATTATTCATTATAATTTTATATTCTTGTATGCCCTGAGCCCTGAGGCTAAGGGTACATATCATAAAAAAATTATTGCCTGCGCTAAATTCATAATTTTATATCATATACTAAATTCATAATTTTATCTTATATGACAAAACCAGAAGATCCACATATAAACTCTCTGTTCCTTTAGTTGCTTTCACTTCACATTTTCACCTTCATGCTCCTAATAAGTTAAACGGATGAAAAAAAAAAAAGAAAAAGAAACATTAAATCAATTATAAATATAATGTTGCAAATAAGTATGCTGCAAAATGGTTCAAAAATTATGGCAAACAAAATAAATTACGTACTTGTATGGACCGATGGTCTTGTTGTAGCTCGCACATAATTGTTTCTGATTAAAGTAAGCACTTTGACTGTATTAGTTTTATCGATTCTATCTTGAGGAGACTCCATTGAACATGCGATTCCGATCTTAATCATTGAAATTAAGCATTCAATTTTGAAATCTTCTTGTAAGAGAATTGGATCTACTATTTCCATCACTTTGTTTTGTAATGCCAGCTTGATTTGAGTCTGTATGGAAAAAAAATTAAGACAAAAATTATTTAATATTTTATAATTAGGCTCATAATTTTTAAAAACTTTCCAACGATCTCTTTTTCTTGCTCTAAATTTTCTTAAGAAATTGAGATAAGAAGGTAGTGGAGTTGAATCAAGAGTCGGTGAGTGCTCAGTTGATGGTGATGAATGCTTCTTCTTTTCTTCCAAATCATCAAATTGATATTCTTTATGGTCTGACATATATGATGTTGTATTCACCAAACAAACTGAAAAAGTTTCCTTTGAGTGCTCTTGTTCAAATCCTTTTTCAATTTCCCCATCAATTTCAACCACTCCGCAGATATTATCCATAAGAGAATAATATTTTTTGGGCAAATTAGGCTCAACTTCTTCATTTTTTTCTTGCTTGCTTGAAGTATCTCCTTGATCAATCGTCTCTTCCTTATTATCACTCAAAGAAATTGTCAAGCATTGCTCTCTAGAATGTTCTTCAATTTGGCTTGTCAGGTTTTCATGGCTTTCAGTATCTAATGGGCTAGTGAATTGTTCCATTTGTACATCATCATTTGTATTGTGGCTAGCCCATTGATTCCTATCTTCCATTTTTTCACATCGTTCGTAAGTAGCATTCATAAATTTTTCCAATGCTATTTCATAAGATGGTTTGTGCTCTTTAAATGGTGTATGATCTTGAAAATCATATTGATAAGGATACCATGAATTGTTACCTTGATCGCATTGGTTTTCCCATGAAAAGCTTGAATAGTGTTGCGCGATTTCTGCAAGTGCACAGGTCGTGAACAAGTAATATAGTAGTGAAATAAGTGTCGATCCCACGAGGAAGGGTTGACAAGTACCAAAATTAAGATTACTCTATTATTTAGAAAATCAACTATGAGAATTTATATTTTAAACTAAAGTGAAATTTAAGTAAATAAATGATGATAAATATGAAATAAAATTAAAGGTTTAGGATTTAGAATTCATCAATTGATCACATATGATTTCTTTATAATTTTTAGATGGATTATTTTTGCTGGAATTAATGATTAGATTTCCCTAAATTATATGATGTTCTCTCTCAAGATACAACATGTGTGTTCATATTAACCTTACGTCTACTCTCGTGATCATAAGCAATTAACATAAACCCATTAAGTTTTATGGAAATCCTTTTAAAAATCACAAAGGAGTATTCTTATCTCTAAGCAATACATTCCCTAGGTCAATTATCCTAATGAACTAATATTGTGCTTCCACTCTCGCTACTTCACACAATATCTTAAATCATGCAATTAATGGCCAGTTAATTACAAGCATTAAGTTCTAAGATAAAAGATTAATTCCAACAATCAAATCAATCAATTAAATATAAATAATCATATGCAAATCAAAATATTACATCTAAATCCTAAAAAAATAAATTTAGCTATTCATAATTAAAAGAGAAGAAACAATTAAATTAACAATAAAAATAATAAACATAATAATAACTTATAATTAAATTCAAGGATAGAGTTTAGAGAGAACTTATTTTGGGATACAATCTTTGATGAACTCAAGCTTCCAAAAACTCCTTCTCTTGATCAAAATAAAAAATAAAACTAATCTACTCTAAGAAAACATATGAAAATCTCTCTACATATTTTTTTTTATGGATTTTCTTTGATGCCATTTCCCTTTGCCAAGCATGGTATTTATAGACATGTTTGGTGGAAGAATTCAAGTTCCATTAAAATTCTTACATCAAAAATTCAACATTGATGGTTAGGTTGGCCACCAACCATTGAATTCCTTCATCAATATTCAAAAATAGTTAGGTTGGCTACCAACCATTGAATTTTGGCCACTAACCATTGAATTCCTTTATCAATATTCAAAAATGGTTAGGTTGGCTACCAACCATTGAATTTTGGCCACCAACCATTGAATTTATTTCTCATGGATTGAAAACTTGAATCATTGCTTGCATCTTTATTTTTACTGCATAATTTTGATCTGTAAAAATAAAATAAAAATACTTAAAATATGTTATAATTTATTTATAAATTGTAGAACTATTTATTTCTAAAAATAAGTAATAATATTATTGCATTATAGAGAATTGAGCTAAAATTTAAGTTTAAACAATTAAAATAACTCTAAAAATATAGAGTTATCACACCCCCAAACTTAAGTTTTTGCTTGTCCTCAAGCAAAGGAAAATTCAAAACCTAAACTAGTCCACTTTCGTAGGAAATTACGATTGCATTTAGCGTATGCAACAAGCCTTTAAACCCCTAGGTGTCCCATAGAGGACGAGTTATAGTCTCGTGAGGGCTTCCAGTGGTGATACCCACAAACACCTTTAAAAATTTATTTCAAAGAAAAATAAAATATCACAAAAAAATAAAAAAAATTAATCCCCTCATGCTTATGTTGAATTTTTTTTTTTTAAGGTCTTAAGAAATTAATATTTACAAACAACATATCAATAGTATTGCAAGTCAAGCTTCTATCTCAGGTTCAAAACAATCCTCATCTTAATCATGCCTTGAATAACTATGCATAAATCAACTGCAAAGAAATTGTTGCACTTCAGATAGGCATATACACACTAATATCTTTAAATGCCTCTATCAAATGATATAAAATAGATATACAAATCTCATAAGCATATTAAAGCAAACAATCTCCACTAATGGAATTCACAAATCAAGAGAGATCAATAGGTCTTGACTAGGGTTGTAATGGGGCTAACACTAAGTATTTTTGGCTAAACAAAGAACAGGCTAAATGAACAAAAGTAAAATAATTATGCCAAGTTTACAAAATCAATAGCTCAAATAAAGGAATTATATGAATGAAGGATCTTTTTTTCATCTTAAGCACTATTCTTTTTCAATGTTTTCTTCTTTTAAGCCCACCTCTTCTTCTTCTTCTTCTTTTTTTTTTTTTTTCAACAACATTATTCTAAAGATAAGCAAGAATTATTAACTTTTATTTATTCAATTTTCTTGCTTTCCCCCAAACTTATTTTAAGCAGAAGGTGGTCTTTTACAAGGAATAATGCTTTTAGTTATTAGAGATCCTTATTTTCTTTTAAAACTTTAATAATTCTCTTTTCTTCATTAAAATGTAAACTTGACAAAATTATCTCACAAACAAGGTGAAGGATAATAATTAAGGTTAATTAACAAAGAAAAGAAAGCTAAAATTATTAAGGCACAAAGGGGTAAACTAGGGAAAAAATTAAAATAAGGGTAGATACAAGTAATAGGTTAAACAAACAATGCCTAAATCATATCTCTCTTTCAAAATGAATTCAAAATTTCGCCTCAAAAGTTTGCAAAAACATGTTCTAAGATAGGTGAGGCAAATGAAGATAAAAAATGTGTAGAAGCCCTCTCTAAGTAAGCATACACAAATTCAATGCAATCAATATAATGCAAAGCAAAGCAAAACATAATCTTAATAAAAGTTAATTTCTTACCCAAAATAGTTGCTCAACCTGAAATACTTTAATAAATTGTCCATAAATATCAATTATAATCTATCATTGACCTTTCATCAATTTATTTAACACAAGCATATTTTATTAATAAAAGAGTAAAAAAAAATTTAAATTTATTCATCAAAACATGAAAGAAATTACTGAAAACAAAAAAAAACAAACTAAATCTCCCCCAAACTTGCAATGGACATTGTCCTCAATGTCAAAGAAACAAACCAAAAGAAAGAAAATACTCCCTCTTGTAGAAAAGTGGATTCCAAATTATAAGCAGGATGTGCATTTCACTTCCTTACTTCCTGTAAAACATCTTGAAACAACACTAAAAGCAAGCATGAGAAATTAATCACACAAAAAGAAAATATCAATTTTTTATTTTTTTATTTTTATTTTATTTTATTTTTTTTAATTTTTTATTTTGGAAACTAAAAAAAAAAAAGAAAGAAGAAAAAAAAATATAGATGTGTATCAAGAGCACAAAAAGTACTCTTTACTCAGCCATCTTGTATGAATAACTCTTAAGTTAGTTAGTTAGTTAGCTAGTTAGTTTTTTTTTTTTTTTTTTGAAAAGGAAAATCACATAAATTTAAGATGCGTATCAAGAGTACAAAAGTAACTCTTTACTCAGCCATCTTACATTTAGTGAATCGAACCTAAAACTTCGCTTGATCAAGTGTAACAAAAAAAACACACACAAAACAAAAAAAAATGCGATAAAAAAAAAACTATAAAAGTTAGGGAAGTTATAATCGGAGATTCAGATCTAGTCCTCGCTTTTTACTGCTACTAGCCCTGGGGTGCCAAACTACCTGCGCCATCAATGGATCAGGTTCGGATTTAAAGTTTTGCAGTTGATCAATCAATTGTTCAATAGTTGAAGCAGAGACTAAGATGCGTCGACTCGCCGGTGTCATAAAACCCTGTTCCACAGCATGATCGAGAAAAGATAACAAACCATTATAAAAACCATCAACATTAAGTAATCCCAATGGCTTTTCAAGAACAGTTAATTGGGTCCAAGATGCAATGGTGAAAATATCTTCAAATGTTTCTAAACCACCAGGTAATGCGATAAAAGCATCAGCACTGAGATTCATGTATGCCATTCGTTCGTACATGCTATTGACCTGTAACTCATTACCTATAGTTTCACCAGTGATTTGTTTATTTCGAGCCAAAGCCTTTAGAACTATTCCTAAGACTTTACTACCTCTAATATATGCAGAACTTGCGACACAACCCCTTAACCCTAAACTACCTCCCTCAAACACCAAATCAATTTTTCGTTCAGCTAAAATCCTACCAAGTTCATTAGCTGCTATCAAGTACTCTCTTTTCTTGCCAGAGTTTGGACTACAAAAGATACAAATAGTTTTGAATTTGCGTGTTGAGGATTCTGCCATTTTCTCTCACAGATTTCTCGAAAGGATTGTGTGCATATTGACAATAATGAATGTGCATATAAAGAAACTAGAAGAGTAAAAGAATAGTTCAATGGGATAAAATAATTATTGACAGAAAAAGTATAAAAACAAAAATGATAATGAAAACAAAAATAATCAATGTTGTGCGTACAAATGTCAAAAGAAATATTTGAAAAACTAAAAAGAAACAAACATTGAAAGACAAAAAAGCTAACAAAAGTAGAAAAATCTGCAACATGTGTACAAAATTCAAAAAAAATATATTGAAAAGCTAAAAGTAGACATTGAAAGACTAAAAAGTTATCGACAGTAGAAAAATCTGCAAGAAAATAAAATTTAGATGCTAAAAAGTCAAAAAGTACTGCAAGATGTAGAAAAAATAATGCATTAAAAAATAAAAAAGTTAGTGATACACCTGATTATAAACAGTAGTTGTAATTTTGGCTCACATTTTCCTCTGGTTTTACGTCCAGTAACCGCTTACACGCCTTCTATGAGTCGAGGATAGGCTTCCCATCCAGTTTTCTTATTAACTGGCAAACAGGGTCTTTTATCGTCAGATTCCCTAGACTATAATGCTGCTTCTCTTCTTTGAATAGTTCCCATAAATCTAAAAGAGTGCGTTGAACTTGTCCACAAGGATGTGTCTCAAGAGTCTGTAAGATATTATCCATAGACTCCTTACTCAGTCCATCCTTTATGAATTTAATTTTGTCTTCTCGATTTATGGATGCAAATCCAATATTTCTACAGCGTGTGTTGCAATTCCATCTTGCACACTTGTAGCAGACCCCAATTCTTTTAGCTCTCCTCTTCTTTGAGTAAGAACTTCTCCCCGTACCTGGCAAATATTTAATAAATGAGTCATCAATCTCACCTGCCAATCGTACTTTGGCTTCTATGATCCAGCGAATATCCTCAGGAAGATTCAGACGCCTAAATGCCTTCATTCTTTCCAATCTGCGTTCATCAATTTTCCTGAGTACATCTTGGGGAAGAGTTGGAAATCTGTTTTTTAGTGCTGCAAGAGATGCTTCCATATCTGATTAACTTAGCTAAGAAAATGAAAGAGAAAATTTAAAATAAAACAACTAAACAGAAATAAAAGAAACCTAGTAAAGAGAAAACTTGGGTTTCCTCCTAATAATCTTTTTAATAACTCACAAACAACACTAAAGCAAAAATAGAATGAAACAAATAAAAGAACAAAAGAAATTAAAAAGAAGTAAAAAGTTAGAAATTTGGGTTGCCTCCCAAAAGCGCTTAATTTATAGTCTTTAGCTTGACTATAGCTAGATCTTCATCAAGGAGGATAATACACAAAGTATATCATCTCGATAATTGTGGAAAGATGGACTTTTGCCAATTTTAATGAGTCAAGCCATCTTGATTTGAGCCTGCATGGAAAAAAATTAAAACAGAAATTATTTAATATTTTATAATTAGGCTCATAATTTTTAAAAACTTTCCAACGAGCTCTTTTTCTTGCTCTAAATTTTCTTAAGAAATTGAGATAGGAAGGTAGTGCAGTTGAATCAAGAGTCGGTGAATGCTCAGTTGATGGTGGTGAATGCTTCTTCTTTTCTTCCAAGTCATCAAATTGATATTCTTTATGGTCTAGCATATTTGATGTTGTATTCACCAAACAAACTGAAAAAGTTTCCTTTGAGTGCTCTTGTTCAAATCCTTTTTCAATTTTCCCATCAATTTCAACCACTCCACAGATATTATCCATAAGAGAATAATATTTCTTGGGCAAATTAGGCTCAACTTCTTACTTTTTTTCTTGCTTGCTTGAAGTATCTCCTTGATCAATCATCTCTTCGTCATCATCACTCAAAGAAATTGCCAAGCATTGCTCTCTAGAATATTCTTCAATTTGACTTGTTAGGTTACTATGGCCTTGAGTATCTAATGGGCTAGTGAATTGTTCCATTTGTACATCATCATTTGTATTGTGGCTAGCCCATTGACTCCTATCTTTCATTTTTTCACATCGTTCGTAAATAGCATTCATAAATTTTTCTAATGCTATTTCATAAGATGGTTTGTGCTCTTTAAATGGTGCATGGTGTTGAAAATCATATTGATAAGGATACCATAAATTGTTACCTTGATCGCATTGGTTTTCCCATGAAAAGCTTGAATAGTCACTCCATCCTGAGTTGTTTATGTTAGAATATGGATAATTCTCATACCTGTTATAATTTGGGAAAAATTATACCTGCTCTGCATATTGGCACTCAGAATTCAAATGATTACCTCTACACATATCACAACTCAAACATGAATTAAATAAACTATTTGTATCAAGTTTATCAATTAAGTTAACCAATGTATCGATTTTAGTATTTAACTTACTAAAACTATCCTCACCATACATGCTTGCTGCTATATTTAGCATCATTCCTCCATCACACCATTACTAGTTGTGGAAAGCCATCCTTTTTTTTTTTTTTTTTTTTTGGTTCCTTGGTTTTTTTTTTTAATATAAAAGTTAAAAAAAAAATCTGCAAAATTTAAAAAAAAAATCTAAAGTAATAGAGTATATCAACCTATTGATATTGTCAAAAGTCGCCTTCCCCGGCAACGGCGCCAAAAACTTGTTGCGCGATTTCTGCAAGTGCACAAGTCGTGAACAAGTAATATAGTAGTGAAATAAGTGTCGATCCCACGAGGAAGGGTTGACAAGCACCAAAATTAAGATTACTCTATTATTTAGAAAATCAACTATGAGAATTTATATTTTAAACTAAAGTGAAATTTAAGTAAATAAATGATGATAAATATGAAATAAAATTAAAGGTTTAGGATTTAGAATTCATCAATTGATCACATATGATTTCTTTATAATTTTTAGATGGATTATTTTTGCTGGAATTAATGATTAGATTTCCCTAAATTATATGATGTTCTCTCTCAAGATACAACATGTGTGTTCATATTAACCTTACGTCTACTCTTGTGATCATAAGCAATTAACATAAACCCATTAAGTTTTATGGAAATCCTTTTAAAAATCACAAAGGAGTATTCTTATCTCTAAGCAATACATTCCCTAGGTCAATTATCCTAATGAACTAATATTGTGCTTCCACTCTCGCTACTTCACACAATATCTTAAATCATGCAATTAATGGCCAGTTAATTACAAGCATTAAGTTCTAAGATAAAAGATTAATTCCAACAATCAAATCAATCAATTAAATATAAATAATCATATGCAAATCAAAAGATTACATCTAAATCCTAAAAAAATAAATTTAGCTATTCATAATTAAAAGAGAAGAAACAATTAAATTAACAATAAAAATAATAAACATAATAATAACTTATAATTAAATTCAAGGATAGAGTTTAGAGAGAACTTGTTTTGGGATACAATCTTTGATGAACTCAAGCTTTCAAAAACTCCTTCTCTTGATCAAAATAAAAAATAAAACTAATCTACTCTAAGAAAACATATGAAAATCTCTCTACATATTTTTTTTTTATGGATTTTCTTTGATGCAATTTCCCTTTGCCAAGCATGGTATTTATAGACATGTTTGGTGGAAGAATTCAAGTTCCATTAAAATTTTTACATCAAAAATTCAACATTGATGGTTAGGTTGGCCACCAACCATTGAATTCCTTCATCAATATTCAAAAATAGTTAGGTTGGCTACCAACCATTGAATTTTAGCCACTAACCATTGAATTCCTTTATCAATATTCAAAAATGGTTAGGTTGGCTACCAACCATTGAATTTTGGCCACCAACCATTGAATTTATTTCTCATGGATTGAAAACTTGAATCATTGCTTGCATCTTTATTTTTACTGCATAATTTTGATCTGCAAAAATAAAATAAAAATACTTAAAATATGTTATAATTTATTTATAAATTGTAGAACTATTTATTTCTAAAAATAAGTAATAATATTATTGCATTATCGAGAATTGAGCTAAAATTTAAGTTTAAACAATTAAAATAACTCTAAAAATATAGAGTTATCAAATAGTCATTCCATCCTGAGTTGTTTATGTTAGAATATGGATAATGCTCATGCCTATTATAATTTGGAAAAAATTGTACCTGCTTTGCATATTGGCATTCAAAATTCAAGTGATTACCTCCACATAGATTACAACTCAAACATGAATTAAATAAAGTATTAGCATCAAGTTTATCAATTAAGTTAGCCAATGTATCGATTTTAGCGTTTAACTTACTAAAACCATCCTCACCATACATGTTTACTGCTCTATTTAGCATCATTCCTCCATCACACCATTATATGTTATGGAAAGCCATCTTTTTTTTTTTTATAAAAGTTAAAAAAAAATCTGCAAAATTTTAAAAAAAATATACAAAATAAATCTAAAGTAATAGAGTATATCAACCTATTGATATTGTCAAAAGTCGCCTTCCCCGGCAACGGCGCCAAAAACTTGTTGCGCGATTACTGCAAGTGCACATATCATTTACAAGTAATAAAGTGATGAGTGAGCATCGTTCTCACGAGGAAGGGTTTGTCAAGTACCAATTTTTAATATTACTCTATTATTTAGAAAATCAATTATGAGATTTTATATTTTAACCTAAAATGAAATTGAAGTAAATAAATAATGATAAATATGAAAATAAGATTAAAGGTCTAGAATTTAGAATTCATTAATTGATCACATATGATTACTTTATATTTTTTAGATTGAATTATTTTTGCTGGAATTAATGATTAGATTTCCCTAAATTATATTATGTTCTCTCTTAAGATACAACATGTGTGTTCATATTAACCTTACGTCTACTCTCGTGATCATAAGCAATTAACACAAACCCATTAAGTTTTATGAAAATCCTTTTAAAAATCACAAAGGAGTATTCTTATCTCTAAGCAATACATTCCCTAGGTTAGTTATCCTAATGAACTAATATTGTGCTTCCACTCTCGCTACTTCACACAATATCTTAAATCATGCAATTAATGGCCAGTTAATTACAAGCATTTAGTTCTAAGATAAAAGATTAATTCCAACAATCAACCCAATCAATTAAATATAAATAATCATATGCAAATCAAAAGATTACATCTAAATTCTAGAAAATAAAATTAGCTATTCATAATTGAAAAGAAAGAAATAATTAAATTAACAATAAACATAATAACAACTTAAAATTAAATTCAAGAATAGAGTTTAGAGAGAACTTGTTTTGAGATATAATCTTTGATGAACTCAAGCTTCCAAAAGCTCATTCTCTTGATCAAAATAAAAAATAAAACTAATCTACTCTAAGAAAACATATGAAAATCTCTCTACATATTTTTTTTATGGATTTTCTTTGATGTCATTTCCCTTTGCCAAGCATGATATTTATAGACATGTTTGGTGGAAGAATTCAAGTTCCATTAAAATTCTTACATCAAAAATTCAACATTGATGGTTAGGTTGGCCACCAACCATTGAATTCCTTCATCAGTATTCAAAAATGGTTAGGTTGGCTACCAACCATTGAATTTTTGCCATCAACTATTGAATTCCTTCATCAATATTCAAAAATGGTTAGGTTGGCTACCAACCATTGAATTTTGGCCACCAACCATTGAATTTATTTCTCATGGATTGAAAACTTGAATCATTGCTTGCATCATTATTTTTATTGCATCATTTTGATCTGCAAAAATAAAATAAAAATACTTAAAATATGTTATAATTTATTTATAAATTGCAGAACTATTTATTTTTAAAAATAAGTAATAATATTATTGCATTCTTGAGAATTGAGCTAAAATTTAAGTTTAAACAATTAAAATAACTCTAAAAATATAGAGTTATCATCAGTATGAAAAATTTCGTTCGACACAAAATCAATGAAATGAACTCACCTCTGATATTACAGCTTCAATCTTCCTTTTGCTTTACTTCTAGATCACGTCTCCTAGATTTCGCCTCTAAGTTAACATTATTATATTTCTTTAGTAGCTTCTTCACACTTTGAATCTCTTTCTCTTTCTCCTTCTACCTCACCTTTCTTAACACCTTCAACTATTACAGATAGGAAAATGTTTCTCCATCCACAACTAAAATATCAAGAACATATAAAGAAAATACAAATATCACCACTAAAAGAATTTTTCGTGAGAAGGCAAGGACAATAGAATAAAAAAATTTCAATAGAAAATGTTAATTAATGATTTATCATCTACTTAGCTTATGAGGGCATGATCTTCTCACATTGTATGAATATTGGAAATATTTTGAACCTAGAGAATGATCTAAAAATCTTCCTAAGAATTCTATTCAAGTGAATTCTAGTTGGAAGGTCATCACTATCCATGCAGAATTTACATTCATCTTCCTAGTTATTTAAGTGATATATCCCTCTAGCTTATGCAATATGAAATTTCAATTTCATCTTTCTTGTTCTATGAGTCATTGTTTTTTTTATTAAAGCATTGAAAAAGATTCAATTGAAAGATATCCTTCTAAAGTTCCACCATTTATAAACTCAAAACACAATACACAATGAATAACGCAAAGTAAATGCTTGCAAGTCATCTATTATAATTATAGCAACATAATTATTCTGCTATTTAATATTGAAATTGCAAACCACAAAAGCATCATATCTAAACTACAATTTACTTTAATGATGTAAACTGAGCAATCCATTTGTGGCCACTCATAGCTAATATAGTTACAAAAACTTGTTTTTAGCTATTGTAATAAGGACTTTATCAATTGCCAAATCTGTATTAAGGGTTATAAATTGTATGACTTGTCTTCACATACAAGTTTAATTCCAGAGATATCTTTCATGAAAACATTTTTCCCATTTCAGATATCTTCTTCTGCTTTATCTCAGTCAATTCCTCATTCCCATTCATTTGTTTTGCCTTCTCTTTCCATGAACTTTCCTTCATATCCTCATTTTTAACTTGTTGAATCTGCGCAGTCTCTATAAACTTCACAGCCTATTCAACCTACTCATTTTCCCTTTCTAGAACCTAATATTTAGTCTCATATCTCTCCTAAACCTTCCCCTGTATCTGTTCTGAATTAGTATCACTTAATATTTCATCATCACCTATTCCTGATGCTTCTTGTTCATCTTGTACTTCTTCTCCTTTGTCACTTCTTCTTCCCCTATTGTTAGGAGAAGTACAAGAATGTCTAAGATTCCTTCTTATCTTAAAGATTTTCATCACAATCTCACTAAACCTTCTTCAGCTTCTCAAATTAGTTCAATTCCTTATCCTCTTTATACTAGCAATTTATTATTTCTATCTCCTCAAACTTAGACCCTTTTACCTATGCACAAGCAATTCAATCTCCTTGTTGGAGGGATGCCATGAATTCTGAGTTACAGGCTCCCATTACTAACCAAACTTGGGAGATAGTACCTCTACCACCTCACAAGGTTCCAACTGGGTGTAAATGAGTCTATAAGACCAAGTATCTATCAAATGGAACTTTGATAAGCATAAAACCAAGTTAGTGGCTAAAGGGTTTACAAAGAAAGCAAGATTTGATTATTAAGAAACTTTCAATCCTATGGTTAAGCACACTACTGTTAGGCTATTTCTTGCTCTTGCTATTATCAAAGGTTGGTTCTTGGTATAATTAGATGTAAATAATGCTTCCTTAAATGGTGATCTATATGAAGAAGTTTATATGGACATACCAAAAAGTTACTAGCTTCAAGGGGAGGATAAAACGCAATCTGGTAACTCTTCAAACACCAAGCTGATTTGTAAACTGAACAAATTCTTTAATAGGTTCAAGCAAGCATCAAGGCAATGGAACACTAAGTTTTGTAAATGTTTGCTTTCTAATAATCAAAGTCATACTATTCTTTATTCTTTATGCTTTAAAATTGCATATTTTGGTTTTATTGTGTTATTAGTCTATGTTGATAACATTATAATTGCTAGCGATAGTCAAGTTTTAATCTCATATTTGAAGAATATGTTGAGTTCCAATTTCAAAATGAAGGGTTTGGGACAATTGAGGTATTTCTTGGGTTTTGAAAATTGCTAGAACTACTAATGGAATATGATTGTCTCAAATAAAACACTCTTGAACTAATGCAGGAATATGGGTTGTTAATTGTAAGCCTACAAGTATTCCCATGGATGTGATCATCAGTTGGTGCATGATGATGAACATTTGATTCAAGATCTATTTATATACAGAAAGTTGGTGGGAAAATTGATGTATTTGACCTCAACAAGGCCTGGCATCACATATGCACTATAAGTTTTGACTTAGTTTGTGGATAAACCTGCAGAAAAACACTTTGCACCAGCACATAAGGTAGTTAGGTACTTGAAAGCATCTCCTACACAAGGAATCTATTTTTCCTCTTCAATTGGAAGCATATTCTGACAATGACTAGGAAGCATGTAAGGAGACAAGAAGGTCAGTTACTAGTTTCTGTATGTTTCTAGGAAATTCATTAATCAGCTGGAAAATAGAGAAACAAAATGTGGTTTCAAGGAGTTCAACAGAAGCTGAATATAGATCTATGGCATTTGTTTCTAGTGAGCTTGTTTAGTTAACACAACTGCTCAAGGACTTTAATGAAAAGCATGAACAACCTGCTATTCTGCATTGTCACAATATATTTGTATGCATATAGCCAAGAACTCAGTGTTCCATGAAAGAATGAAGCATATAGCATTAAACTGCCATTTCGTGAAGAAAAAGGTAGCATCTCGTTTTATAAAGCTAGCTTATGTCAAGACCACAGAGCAGATAGCAAATTTAATGACAAAAGTGCTGAATCTAGCACAGTTCAATTTCCTTCTGAGCAAGATGAACATAAGCAATATATATGCTCATCTTGAGGGTAGTGTGAAAAGGAAATTAGACGATAGTTAGTTAGTTTATAGAGTTAAATTAATTAGTTACAAAATAACCAATTTAGATAGCCATGCTTAGTTGCGTAAGCTACCAACTGTACTTTTAGTTTCTTAAAACATCTCCAATGCATTATTTATATATGTTAAACTTTTTATTATAAAAAGTTTTTTAAAAAAATAAAACTCTAATTAACTATTTATCTTTAAAAAATAAAAAAAAATAGTTAGTTTTACTCTCCACATCTAGAGAATGATATATTACTCTTTATTATAACTTTAATTAATATAAGTTTCTATACACTTTATTATATATAATTTTAGTATTATTTTTTCTATTGGACAAATTTAAAAAAATTAAATAATTAAAATAATTAATGCTTATGAGATAATGTAAAATAAAGAATAAAATATGGAAAGTCTATTGAAGTTAAATAAAATTTTCTGCTTTTTATCAATTAAGATGCTCTCTATTGAATAAAATATGTTTTTTAAACTAAAGAGTACCATTAGAGATGCTCTTAGCTTCTTTATTAAGCTCCTTTTTTTTTTTTTTTTTGTATATAAATAGCTTGATTGTATAGTGTTCGAGACTATTCAGTAATATCTTATTTTAGTAAAAAGCTTATTACCAAATATTATGAGGTGCACCAAGATGTCCCAACCTAGGTTGGGACGTCCATAGCACTCTCATCACATAACTAATAACCAAATATCATTAAATAAAAAACAAAAGGGAAATACAAGAATCCATGATACACCAAAGCAATGGAAAACAACCAACTAGTGGAATCTAAAATTTTCTTTTCCATTGTAATCCTCATATACTAAACTATTACAAAATCAGGGGTTGTAGGCTACCATTGCGGAGTAGAAGCAGATACATCATGATGAGCTAACTGATCTGCAATTAGATTTCCTTCATGAAAAATATGTGAAATGAAACAAGTCATGTTGCTAAGCTGTTGCAAGCATTGAGACCATTCTTATTTTACTTCCAAAGGAACATTTCTAGATCGTGTCTTAAAAATATCAAAATTCATTCATTTTCTTCATTCATTATCATCTCATAACATATTTTTGTGTTTTCACCAACAAAAAGGAGTGTCACCATCATTTCTGAACAAGGAACTGCTTCTTTTCTATGCTGGAACTGCTTCTTTTCTATGCTTTTGGAACTTCATAATTCAAGTCTTAGCATATTAGATTTTTAAATAGACAACACTTATAGCTGTAGCTATGAAAGCTTTCTTTAGTTGAACTAAATATGGCGCTACTAAGAATTCTCTATCATTCATCAACTTCGATTAATTGGACCAACTATACATTCTGCCAAGTATATATAAAAACTACCAATAATGAGGATCACGTTGGTGCGCTCAAGTTCAAAGACGAAATATTATTGTTATACAGATCCAAGAAAATGAGGGTTCTGTTTGCAAAAGATGAGAAGTGCTGTCCAACATATTTGGAGGCTTCAGTCACTCAAGGAGGAGTGGAAAACCATAATACCATAATACATTACTGATAAATGCCTCATTGTAATTTTATCAAACAGATAGTGTACTATACTATTAGTGCGGGCATCAGTGGATTTGAAGTATAAAGTAACACATAATTTGTCCGCAGCAGAGATCGGCTAGAAGACGGAGATCGGTCATAGCCATTTAGTGCTCTGTATCTATTCATCTTGCCCGCCCTGTCCATATATGCGTATTCTAGGTTTTAGGCGGAGAGGGATTTTAAGGTAAAACGACATATCTTTTCACTTCTTTTGTTTTTCGAGGATTAGTCGTCAGTGAAAACGACCGCCCTCTTTGTTGTTGTCGTTTGCACTTAAAAATGCTTAGAATATTAATTTTAGCATTGTTTCAGGGAAGAGTTCCGTTGATGGATTATTTTTCACGAATTTAGTTCACCAAAAAACTTAATCAACAAAGACCGTAAGTTCAATGTAGATATAAATCACTCGTTTGATAAAAATTAATTAATTAATTAATTAAATAAAATCCATGAATGGTTCAAAATTCCAATTTTTCATTTTGATAGTTTTTGAAATCTCACATAGAATGTGAGTTAATCAATACTTATCACATTTGCAAAGGTCTCTCCCTATTTCTTACTCTGCCTTCAGCTAAAATACAATCATTTTTTGACGATATATATACAAGCTGAAATGATCACATAAACTTGCATACACATGAACAAAAATAGAACTCTTGTTTTTAGCAAAACGAAATCTATTGCAATAAGTACACATGCACTCTTCATTTTATTTCAACCAAGATGAATTAACTTGCCTAGACAACTTTCTTCTTTGTTTCAACCAAGATGAACTAGGCACTTAATTATTGGCCATTTAGTAACAACTTTCTTCTTTATTCATCACTTCCCGCATTGGTGAAACCTAACCCTGTCATAAAGAAAGAAAAAGTCACTTCTTTTACTAACATATTCATATTGAAAATATATCAATTGATAAGATGAGGGTGTCTCAGCTTAACCCCGTCGTAAAGAAAGAAAAAGTCACTTCTCCGCCTTTAGTTTCTTTCGCTTCACATTTCAACTTCATGTTCCTTATAAGTTAAATTGATGAAAAAAAAAAAAAAAAGAAGAAGAAGAAGAAGAAGAAACATTAAACAATTATAGATGCAATTTGAAAAATAAGTTTAATGCAAAATATTTAGAAAAATTTTGGTAAACAAAATGAATAACTTACTTGCATGCACCGATGGTCTTGCTCTAGCTCGCACATAATTATTTTTTATTGAATTAAGCTCATTGACTGCATTACTTATATCCATTCTATCTTGAAGAGATTCCATTGACTGCATTACTTATATCCATTCTATCCACTCCCAATCTTAATCATTGAAATTATGCATTCAATTTTGCAATCTTCTTGTAAGAGTTGAGAGGGAAAAAAATTTTATTAGGAAAAATATAAAAAATAAAAATTATAGGTGCAAAATTAAAAAGAAAATATGGAGTGTGATGATTTCTTATAACAATTCTTAGAGTTAAAAGAGATAAAAATGTAAAAAGAAAAAGTTAGTGAAGCTATTATAAAAAAAACAATTTTTTTAAAAAATATAGAAATACACATACACACCTCAAAATTATGGCAAAAATAAAAATTTTGAGTGTAAATTTTCTTTAAAAAGTATAGGACTATAGCCCTTGTGTTCGCCATTGGATATTTTATTAATATTTTTAAGTAGGACTGCAATTGAGCCTAGCCGAGTAGAACTTTAATTTGCTCGAACTCGACTCGGTTGTTTTTTTGAGCTTGAGTTTGAATTCGAACTTGAGCATCATCTTCAAGCTTGACTCATTTCAAGTTCAAGCTTGAATCAAACTTAAAAATCATATTTAAACTAATATAAAAGTTAAAGCATCTTATTAATGAAAAAATATAATCATAAAATTAAGTATTACATGATCCAAAAAACTAGGAGTATATGTATTTTAATCAATTGAATTACTAAAAAGATTATAAGAGTGTTAAAATATATTTTTTATAATGCTAATATTATTAGGCTAATAATAATAATAAATAATACTAATAATACTTATTATTATTATTATTATTATTATTATTATTATTATTATTATTATTTTTAAATAAAACTTCTAGACTATTTAATGAAATTATAAAACATAATATAAATAAAACTAATTGTATGTATATATTATTATTAATTTCATAATTACAATATATATATATATATATATATATATATATATATATATATATATATATATATATATATATATATATGAACCTATAAACAAACTTGTTCAAGAATCTAATCGAGTTAAATTTAGTTTTGCTTAAATTAGGCTTATTTATTAATCGAATTTTGAATTAAAACTTAAATTTAACTTATTTTTAAAACGAACTAAACGCGAATGAGTTTGTATTAAAACGAATACTGAGTCGCTTGCAAACGGCTTGACTCACTTGCAATCCCACTTTTAAGCACAATCATTATTTTTTTATTATATATATATATATATATATTGTAATTCAATCTATTGTTTTACAGTTACGCTTTAAAAAAAATTATCTAAATATAAATTATCTTTTTAATTTATTAATTCAATTTTATATTTTTTTTACATTTATTTTTTATATTTAATTCATAATTGGTGGCCTGACTCAAGAGAATGGAGTATTTTATTGCTTGACTTGGAAAACACAGCGCATGATCATTTTCTTTCTACAAAATGGGTCTTCTTCCACAATGGGTCAACCATGTTTGTATATTAATGAACTTTTTTTCTGCTCACTTAGGAAATTTCCATTGCCTCACATCCATTGGAGCTTCTTTACTATTTTTTTTTTTATTAAAATACATTAGAAGAATGGAAATATATTTAGAGTTTATTTCAACAGTTAGTCATTTAGAATAATTGAATATTTAAATTCATAACCATATTTATTTTTTTATTTTTTAATTCAAATTTAAACTCAAATTGGCAAACATTTCAAATCGATCATTCCAAACAAATTTTAAGAATTTTAGAATTCGTTTAAGATAAATGACATATAAATGAAGAAATAATGATGATAATGATTATAATAAAGATCACATTCAAATATATGAATTTTAAAATAATAAAATTCTGTGGAATTAATTAAGGAACTATGCAAAGTATTAATTAATGACTATAATAAAGATCACACAACCTTGCATATATATATATATATATATATAGAAAAGAAAAGAAAAATTTTTTATCACCTCATCAAATTAGAGTAATAGTATTTAATTGATTTCAAATCAATTGAATGCTAAATAATAATTTACCCAATTTAAGATTTGATAAATTGATTTCTAAATAGAATAAAAGTGTAATTAATGATGAATTTAATAAATTAAAAAATAATATATATCTTAAAAATAATTAATAAATTATTTTATAAATATACTAATACTAGTTATAATTAATGAATATAATAATATATAATGCAAGTTACATATACAAATAAATAAAAAATATATACACACGAATAATTTCATATAAAATTCAAATAAATGATAACAATAATTTATTTCAATAAATAATGAAATAAAATTTAATTTACATATTAAATAAAATTAAAAAATTATCTTAATAAATAATTAATTATAAATTATTTCGGATATTAAATAATATTTCCCAGTCATTTATCAATTCAAATGGGACAGATTTTACGTGGGCCGACCACATTAAGGTTTAGATTACGGGAAATGATTTGTGCAGCGGCCGCTGCATAAACAGTAGACAGCAGGTAATTTAATAATAGGAGAAGAGTCCATTCAATAAAAAAAGCAGAAGTGTATATATGTTGTATTTAAAAGTGATGCTGTACAAAATATATTATATATGTACGTTGTAGAGAGGCTATATAAGTCATTGTGATTCAATAAATTTAGCAAAAATCTCCTCCAATTTAACATTAAAATTTGGAATGCCTAGCAAATAATTGGCGCACTGTAAAATTTGATAATAAAATAATTAAGCTCCAATTTAACATTAAAATTTGGAATGCCTAGCAAATAATTTGCGAAATTGTAAAATTTTATAATAAAATAATTAAGTAATTACAAAAGGAAAATTTTGATATATTTGAATTAATTATATTATATTGATATTGAAGATAAATAATTATTTTCAAATTTATATGCAGTTCAAATGTATTAATAAATATTTATAACATATATAAACAATGAATAATTTTAATCTTGTGAAACTCTTGTCTAATAAAAATATCTAACAAAAAATATTTAAGAAGTAGTGATAACTAACAAAATTAAAAATTAAATGTTGAAGATTATATATATATATATATATATACTTAAAAAAAAAATCTATGTGAGTTAAATTATATTCTTTTATAGTTCTTTGAGGCTCATTAGGATTTGGATAGGTGTCAACCATGGGTTAGCCAATTTTTTGCCATGTTAGCACGGCTAGGTTAGATGCTAAGATACAATGTTTGGATTTCATGCCAATTTTGGATTAGAAAACAAGGGAATTAGAATTTATGATCTTCTTGAAAATTGTAGCTCTTTTTCTTAGCTTTCCAACGATGTCTGAACCATCTCAATCAAACCTATGTAGCTCAAGTTATGCTTAAAATACTGCATGGTGTTCAAAGCTGTCAAACTTTGGTAACATTTTGCACGGCCTAAGTTGCATTTTACACGGGCCATGTAAAATTGCATTATGGCCATGTGAAATTCTTGAAATTGGCTGAAAGTTTCACTGTTTTACATTGCCTCACTCTTTTTTACAAGGCTGTGTAAAACTGAGGTTAGGCTGTGTAAAACCTAGCAAAGTGATAGAATGTTGTATTTTAACCCTTTAACGCCTCCAATCAACACCAAATCATACATTATCATTCCATGGCATCTTAGTTCATAAAATTCCATAATGAACTGAGAAACAAGCTAAACAAATGGATCAATATTTCTATACTTTATTATTACTTATGATAATTTATTAAATTTAAATATAACACATCAAATATAAAGAAAATGAAAATTAATATTGGATACAAATGAATACTCGGTTATATGTTTGGTTTATTTTATTTATATACTTAGTTGATATTTGGTTGTTTTGTTGATTATATTTAGTTGATTTTATATTATTTTGTTGCTATATAATGTTTTCTCAAATTTTCTTTTTTATATAATTATTTTTTCTTTTCATAAAAATCCATGGTTAATTTTTATATATTTATTTTTGAGTTTTCTAAATTGAATTATTTTATGCTTTTTATACAGTGAATTATTTGGCTATTCAATATAAAATATTAACTTAGGTTGTCTTTTGGTTGATCAAATGTTGATTTGTAATTTATTATGGGTTGATTGTTGGTTGTATATATGTTGATTACTAGCATTTTGTATTGATTGTTGGTTTTTAAGTATTTTAGCATTAGCACACAACTCATATTTATGTTTCCATGTCTATGTCTGTTGTGATGTACAAATACTTATTTTGCATCTATATCTATATATATAAAGGAAAAGTATAGAATTTCAAATCAGACTATGCAAAAGTGCATAAGAATTGTATTATTATATACTTCACATATATCTAGAATATACCTATCATATACTCTTTAATGTGTATTATTAAAAATATTTTTTTAAAAAATTAAAATACAATATTAATTTTTTTTAAAATGAATTTTCAACCTATAAATTTTTATTTTGTCAATACTAAAACTAGTTTTCTTTTTCACATTTCACACTTCAATTTTGAATTTATTTTTTTTCCTTTTTTTTTTTAAATTTTATTCTTCAATTCACAAAAACAAACTCTCACATAATTTAAAATCATATAAACAGTAAAAGAAAATTCATATCAATAAAAAAAATTTAAAAGAAAAATCTTATAAAATTTTATTTCTTTGAAAAATAAATAAAATATTTCAAAATTGATATTCATTCAATTATTTTGAATATCCAATTTTTTTTATATTTTAAATTAAAAATTTTTTATTTATTTAAAATTCTCCAATTTTCAAATTATAATTTATCTTATAAATTAACAATATTTATTTGTTATAAAATGGACTAGTGAGAATGAAACTATTTTTTTTTTTAATTTTTAATTTTCTATACTAAAATTCCAAATTGTAATTGACCATATATTAAAATATTTATTTTTATGGAATAATGTATTTATTTAATTTAACTTAACATAAATGAATTTTTCAAATAAAAAAAAAGGGACAAACAAGGATAAAAATAAGTATATTATATTTGGGCACACCATCATGTACTCACCTAATGGGAATTTTCTAGCCTCTATTAAATCCAATACATTATGAAAACAAAAATTAATAAGTATTCTCCCTTTTCTTATCCACCATTTAAGCAATGTAATGTTTCCTTTTCATTATATACTTTTTATTTAGCTAAATATACTTTATCTTTGTAATTATGTTTCCAAGTTTAGTGAATTGCTTTATCCAAATTTTTCTTTCATCCTATTAATTACGAAAATTATATATTGAAGAGGCCAACAGTAATTTTCATTTCTTTATCCATCCCTTTAGTAATGTACTGGTTATTTGACATAATATATTCCTTATTCAACTGGATAAATTGTACCCTTGTAATGAAATATAGTATGCTCACGCGCTATATTTAGTTACTCATATATTCATCATGTCTGGCCACATCTTTATGTACTCACCCAATGGAAAATTTTTTTACCCTCTACTAAATCTAATACATTATAAAAATAAAAATCAATAATTTTTCTCCCTTTCCTTATCCACTATTTAAGTAGTGTAATGTTTTCTTTTCATTATATACTTTTTATTTAGCTAAATATACTTTACCTTTGTAATTTTATACTATCATATTAAGAAATATATTACGTGGCACACGTATTGCTGAAGTATGTTTCCAAGCTGAGGAACTTACCTCATCTAAATTTTTTCTTTCCTCCTACTAATTTTGAAAATTATATTTTAAAGAGCCCAATGGTAATTTTTATATTTTTATCCATC
The DNA here is from genome assembly GCA_947687605.1 of Reutealis trisperma. Lineage (NCBI taxonomy): Eukaryota > Viridiplantae > Streptophyta > Magnoliopsida > Malpighiales > Euphorbiaceae > Reutealis > Reutealis trisperma. Next base: position 1,578,311 of record CANTUT010000012.1, on the reverse strand, counting down.
CCTTAAGCAATATACTGGTTATTTTACATTATATATTCTTTATTCAACCGGATAGATTGTATAAAATTAATAATTTTTATAAAATTTTATATCATAAAATATAATCTCTCCTGCTGTATATTTTGATTCTAGTGCACTACTTTATGAAACTAAAATAGTATAATTTATCCTTTCAATCGTACATTTTACTTTAATACATAATTGTATACAGTTTTTTGGGTTTTTTCATAATAATGAATTTTATATGATTTTAGAATATGATAAATATTAAACTAGATTATCATTTCGTAATGAAATAGTAACATGTACAAATAATTTCATTCAGTCAAAAAGATCATGGGTGTCAACAAAAAAAAAAAAGAATCTTGTAAAAGCGAAGTATTCTATTAATAATAGTTTAATAAGGCTTTTAATATGTAAATTTTTAAATAAGAAATTTACATTGAAATATTATTTATTACATATGACACTCAGTTCTCTCTACATTGAAACTAATTATTTTTATAAATTATAATAAGTTGAAGTAGCATAAACTTTACAATTTAAAGTTGGTATGTAGTTTCATTTCATAATAAAGTATGAATATTTACAAAGCATTTTAGGCATTTAAACATGTCTTCTGTGTCAACATATTTTGTAAATCTGAATTTTGGATCAGAAGTCTTGTAATAATATTTAAGCTTTCTTTTTCCCTTTTTTACACCTGTCACTTGCTACATTGAAACTAATATATATTACTTAATTTTATGAATTGGAATGCCATAAATATTCAATCTATCCTATAGTTCATTTGTTTTTTTTTTTTTTTGGTACTGCATAATGCATAGAAATAGTATAATTATTTCTTAAAATTGTACATTTTACCATTTTTATTCAAAACAGATATTATTAAAGTGATTGAGTTGATTCATAATAATCTGAGTTCATAAGATTTTATTCTTTAACAAATAAATATTTGTTCTCACTGTCTACATTGAAACTAATAAATATTACTTCATTTTATGAAATGATAACACATAAACACTTAATCTATCTTGCAGTATATTTTATTTCTACTGTACTACATTATGATCTAAAAATAGTATAATTATTCCTTTAAAGCATACATTTTACTACTTTTATTCAAAACAAATATTTTAAAAGTTATCGAGTTGGTTCATAATGATAAAAGTTCATATGCTTTTATACTTTAACAAACAAATATTTGTTCTCGCTTCCTATATTAAAACTAGTGTATATTACTTAATTTTATGAAATGATATGGCATAATAATTTTACCGATTCTCAACTACATTTTGTTGCTTCTGTACTACATTATGATATAAGAATAGTATAATGCTTTCTTGTAATTATACATTTTACTACTTCAAACATATATTGTGAAAGTTTTTTAGTTGGTTCATGATGATAGAAGATTATATGTTTTTATACTTTAACAAATAAATATGTATTCTCACTGTCTACATCGAAACTACTAAATTGTAAAGTTTATGCTACTTCAACTTATTATAATTTATAAAAATAACTAGTTTCAATGTAGAGAGAACAAGTGTCATATGTAATAAATAATATTTCAATGTAAATTTCTTATTTAAAAATTTACATATTATTAGCCTTATTAAACGACTGTTAATAGAATACTTCACTTTTACAAGACTTTTTTTTTTTTTGGTTGACGCACATGATCTTTTTGACTGAATGAAATTATTTGTGCATGTTACTACTTCATTGCGAAATGATAATCTAGTTTAATATTTATCATATTCTAAAATCATATAAAATTCAATTATTATGAAAGAACCCAAAAAACTATATACAATTACGTATTAATGTAAAATGTACGATTGAAAGGATAAATTATACTACTTTAGTTTCATAAAGTAGTGCACTATAATCAAAATGTATAGCAAGAGAAAAAATATATAAAAATTAACCATGGATTTTTATGAAAAGAAAAAATAATTATATAAAAAAGAAAATTTGAGAAAACATTATATAGCAACAAAATAATATAAAATCAACTAAATATAATCAACAGAACAACCAAATATCAACCAAGTATATAAATAAAATAAACCAAACATATAACCGAGTATTCATTTGTATCCAATATTAATTTTCATTTTCTTTAAATTTGATGTGTTATATTTAAATTTAATAAATTATCATTAGTAATAATAAAGTCTAGAAATATTGATCCATTTGTTTAGCTTATTTCTCAGTTCATTATGGAATTTTATAAACTAAGATGCCATGGAATGATAATATGTGATTTGGTGTCGATTGGAGGAGTTAAAGGGTCAAAATACAACATTCTACCACTTTGTTAGGTTTTACTAGGCCTAACCTCAATTTTACACGGTCGTGTAAAAAAGGAGTGAGGCCGTGTAAATCAATGAAACTTTCGGCCAATTTCAAGAATTTTACATGGCCATAATACAGTTTTACATAGCCCGTGTAAAATGCAACTTAAGCCGTGGAAAATGTTACCAAGGTTTGACAGTTTTGAACACTTTGCAGTATTTTAAGCATAACTTGAGCTACATAGGTCTGATTGAGATGGTTCAGTTGGAAAGCCAAGAAAAAGAGCTACAATTTTTAAGAAGATCATAAATTCTAATTTCTTCGTTTTTTGACCCAAAATTGGCATGAAATCTAGACATTGTATCTTAGCATATAGCCTAGCTGTGCTAACATGGCAAAAAATTGGCCAACTCATGGTTGAAACCTATTCAAATCCTAATGAGCCTCAAAGAACTATAAAAGAACATAATTTAACTCACATAGATTTTTTTTCTAAGTATATATATATATATATATATATATATATATATATATATATATATATATATATATATATATATATATATATATATATATATATATATATATATAATCTTCAACATTTAATTTTTAATTTTGTTAAGTATCACTACTTTTTAAATATTTTTTATCAAATATTTTTATTAGATAAGAGTTTCACAAGATTAAAATTATTCATTGTTTATATATGTTATAAATATTTATTAATACATTTGAACTACATATAAATTTGAAAATTATTCATTGTTTATATATGTTATAAATATTTATTAATACATTTGAACTGCATATCAATTTCAAAATAATTATTTATCTTCAATATCAATATAATATAATTAATTCAAATATATCAAAATTTTCCTTTTATAATTACTTAATTATTTTACTATAAAATTTTACAATTTCGCAAATTATTTGCCAAGCATTCCAAATTTTAATGTTAAATTGGAGCTTAATTATTTTTTTATCAAATTTTATAGTGCACCAATTATTTGCTAGGTATTCCAAATTTTAATGTTAAATTGGAGGGGATTTTTGCTAAATTTATTGAATCACAGTGACTTATATAGCCTCTCTACAAAGTACATGTATAATAAATTTTGTATAGCAACATTTTCAAATACAACATATATATACTTTTGATTTTTTTATTTAATGGGCAGGGCAATGCATTTTTTTTTTTATTTAGGTGTGAAAAATAGGTTGGGTTTTAGTATGTATAGATTATTTCTACATGCATATGGTTGTACATATCTAATATATAAAATATATAATACATATAAAATATATATTTATGTAAAATTACACTTGTTTTTTAAATTTTTTTAAAAATTATTTATTAGACTGATTCGTTAAGATGAAAAAAAAAATTTATTTATAATTTATATAAATATTAGATATAAAATTATTTTTCTCTTAACTTCATTTTCACGTGAGTGTTCAATTTTTTTATTTAAATATACCACTTAATTTTATTTGTGAAAAGAGTTCCAAATTATTTAAATGCTAAATTAGAGGGAAAATTTTGTTAACTATCCTCAATCAAAAAGATTAAAATAGCCTCCATATAGCTACGGTATATGACATAATGTAAAGTATTTTTTCAAATACATTCTCTATATATATTTTGCTTTTTTAAGTTTGTGGGTCCCTTTTTCTTTTTTTTTATTCCTCGCTACCTACTGTTGAAGTAGCGGGCTGCTACATATATCAACCTCCTTAGATTATTTCTCAAGTTTTGGGCAAGTTTCATAGAAAGTAAGAGGACAACAAATTTCATAGAAAAAGAAAACAATATTTTCTCCATTTCCAACATATGATTAAATAGTCATGCCAATTAAATTTTCCTGGGAAAATAGATTTTTTAATCTTTTAATAAAAGAAACATGACTTGCCAAGACAGAGCTCACACTACATTTTATTTCAGTGAAAGCTGAACTTGCCAAGCCTAATCTAAGGCTGAACATACCAATGGGACAATCTCAGGATTCTATATATCAATTATACAAGAACCAAACATGACTTATAATAGACTTAAAAGTTCATCGTATTTCAATTCAGTTGATCTTAAGATGCCAATATGGAGGTTTGTTTACACCCACAAGCGTACATATGAACATCAATACAAGAAAATGTAACAGCTTATTGTCCTCCGCAAATAAAATACTGTAAGTGGTTGCTCAGTAGTAAACTCACATAACTGTAGTAATTTCTTCCATGATGCCAGCACTTTGCAGCAAGATCCCCATAGAGTTCTTATATTGTTGAAACTACAATCAACCAAACACAAACATTAACTAAGAACAGCAACATACAAAAGTTGAAGGCACCACGTATCAATCAAAGAAAACAAATATCCCAACTCTACTAATAACAGGGATATTGTCCATAGTATATTCTTATATAAAATTGGGTCTACAATCTCTAATACTTTGTCAGGTAATCAAGGTCATTCATGCAAAGTTGCTAATAGAAATTGAATTGTAAGGATAGAGTAACGTGAATAAGTGTAGATTAAATTCAAAAATAAATTAGATTCAATGAGTTTGAATTAACTATTATTAAAAAGTTAGATCTAATCAATTAGATAACTAAAGTCAAATCATGATATACCCATATATTTTTAGTGTATTTTTTTAATATAATATTAATTCTTAGCAGTTGGAAGATCAATTATGATTTTCCCCATCTATATATATATATATATATATATATTAGTGGATTTCTGTCTTGTCATTATAAAAAAAAATTGGTAGCAGTAGCATTATAATGAAAAATCTTCACCTGACACCGCCTTTCAACTTTATGAAAAATTTGGAAAGAAAACCCCCACTTACAATTAGTGCTTCCAGCTCACTTCCCATGCTTTATCAATATCATTCGTTGAACCGGAGTATCAATCCATAATAGAAAGCATTCTCATAGATATGCCTTTATTTATTAGTGGTTTGACTCGGATAATGAGTCACATTCATACAGAAAACCACACTATGCATTTACTAAGGTAAGGTTATTCTTGACTATCTTACGTCTACCGAAATTAGATCCTTTTCACGAGTGATTAAGAATGCATTCCGTTACCGATTTATACATTTAAGAATTTTCAATGTTCATTCAATTACACATGAGCTGAACTATTGTACTAATTAATTACGGCCACACTCTGCAGCAAGAGCCCCATAGAGTTCTTATAGTGTTGAAACTGCAACCATGCAACCAGACACAAACACTTACACAGAAAATACAATTGCAGAAGTTCAAGGCACCACATAAATCAAAGCAAACAAATAACTTCTGCAAAAATTAATATAATGAATTTTGACCTGCCACATAAAATAGAAAACTAGTTTCAGGAGCAAAATGTTTGAACATTAAGAATTGAAGAATTGTTACCTCGTATGAAACTATCTCTAATTGAATGCAACTCATTCACTGCATTTCTTATGTCCATTCTATCTTCAGGAGATTCCAGCGAACATGCTATCCCAATTTTAATCATGGCAATTAGGCATTCAACTTTGCAATCATTTCTTGATCGTATTAGATGCTGATTGTAATTTTCTCTTACTTCATCTTCTTTTAAGAGAATTGGGTCAACAATCTGCAACAATTGATCAGGCAACGCCATTCTAGCAAAGTTGTGAAGGTTAAGACCATCCTTAAAAATATCATTTGTGGGCTTCTTTCTTATTATCATCTCCAACAGTAGAATCCCATAACTATAAACATCTCCATTTGTTGACAATTCACTTCCCAAGCCATACTCTACAATAACAAAAGTATTTATAAATAACACATGATAATAAATGGAGAAACACATATAAGTTCAAAAGAGACAACCTGGAGCTGTGTAGCCGATTGTTCCTCTTACTCCAACTGAGCTGCTTTCCATTGAGTTTGGCAAATAAGGAAGGAACTTCACAAGCCCGAAATCTCCCACATGAGCAACCATGTCATTATCAAGAAGAATATTGCTTGGTTTTAGATCACAATGAATGATTGACTGTTCACAATTATGATGAAGATAATCAATTGCATTCCCAACATCTATGGCAATGTTTATTCTTTGAAGAAAGTTCAGACTTTGATGTTCCATTTGTGAATCTGGGTACAACCATTTATCTAAGTTTCCATTAGGCATGAACTCGTAGACAAGGGCCTTAAAATCATTTCGTTGAAAATCAATGCTGGAGCAAGAAGTTATGATCTTCACAAGATTTCTGTGACGTATGTTTCTTAAGGCTTTGCACTCAGCTTTAAAGGTCTTTGAAGCTCCTTTCCTTTGAAGATTTAGTACTTTTATAGCAACAACTGCACCATCCACATCAAGACTGCCTTTATAAACAGACCCAAAGCTTCCCGTTCCTATCAAATTCTCTGGTGAAAAACCATTAGTTGCCTTAAGAATCATTTGATAAGAAAGTTTCTGAAATGACTTTATTTGTAAGGAGCCTGATGCAAAAGATAGATCACTTGTCTTCTTTCTTAACAAACAATACAAGAAGCTTAACAACAAAAAGACACCAAAAACACATGATATTGATATAATCACTATCTTAACATGGTGCAGTTTGTTTTTCTTTGGTACTTCTGCGACGCATCTGGGCAGATTCAACTCTGCTAGGCCTCCACAAAGCTTGTTGTTTCCTTCAACTGATATTGCACTTGCATTTGCAAAAACGCCTTTGATGGGAACTTCACCCCCAAAATTATTGAAAGACAAATCCAAATATTCCAATGCAAATGTCTCCAAATATTGAGGAACTTTTCCAGAAAAATTGTTTTTAGACAGATTAAATTGTCTAAGACCTGTTAAAGAAGCTAATGACCGAGGTAAGATACCTTGAAAGTTGTTATCGGACATGTCAAGGACCTCAAGGCTATTGCAGCCGCTAAGGTCATTTGGAATTTCACCGGACAAGTTGTTTTGGGAAACATATACTTGATTCAAATTGAATAAATTGCCAATTTCTGAAGGGAGGGATCCGACCAAATAGTTCCCCGTTAGATCTAGCAGAATCAACACAGAATGGTTTGAAAAAAATTGTTTGGGTATGAAGCCACTAAGGTTGTTATAAGAAAGGGAAAAGTCTAACAAATTATGGCAATTTCCAAGGTTGGAAGGGATACTACCTACTAAATTGTTATCATCCAATTGAATTTCAATCAATAATGATAAGTTTCCTAAGGATGAAGGAATTTGTCCAACTAATCTATTGCTGTCTAAGTATAGTCGTTGCAGTCTCGGTAGGTTGCCTATTTCCATAGGAATAGTCCCTGTGATTTGATTAAATTGCAAAATAATTTCCCATAAGCTAACAAGAGTTGATAACCATGGCGGAAGGCTTCCATATATTTGATTGTCCCCAATTTCTAGCAGGTGAAGGGATGAAGAGGATAGATTGGCCACATAATTGGGAAACACTCCCTTAAGTTGATTCAAAGATACATCCAACACTTCCAACTTGCTGCAATTTAACAAAGATGGGAGAAAATCCAAATCATTATTATCTCCCTGCTGCATGCTTCCAAGACTACTGTCATAAAAATTTAAAAGATACAGTTGTTGTAGGCCTCCAAAATAAACATCTATTTTTCCAGTGAAATTGCTTTTGTACATAGAAATTTCTTCGAGTTTTGAGGCATTGGATAATGAGACAGGAATTGACCCAGTAAAGTGGTTTTCTGTCATTTGTAATATCCGAAGATGAGGTAAAAGGAGGCCAATATTTGATGGAAGAGCTCCATGAAGTGAATTATTACCCACAGAGAATACTGTGATGGATGAAATATTATAAATTGATGAAGGAATAATACCTGAGATGTTATTGTCTCCAACTGCAAAAATTGATAAGTACTTGAGTTGACCAAAGGAATCTGGAATACTTCCACTGAAGAAATTTCCAGCAGCAGATAAACCTTCTAGTGAGCTCAAATTTCCCAAAATTGGGGGTAGGCCTCCACTCAAATAATTATCATGAAAGGCAAATATTGTGAGTTTAGACAAAATGCCCAACTCTGTTGGAATTTTTCCTATTAGCTTGTTGGAACCTAATTTAAGGTATTTGAGGTTCAAGCAATGGGACAAGTTGGATGAAATTTCCCCTTCGAAGGAGTTATTGCCTAGATGCAAAACTTGTAGCCTAAATAAACGAGCAAGTTCAGGTGGAATTTTACCTTGTAAGGTGTTATTTTGAAGTCTAATCTCCCTAAGGAAACTCATGTTTCCTATGTAAGGAGACAAAGAACCCACCAACCCTTCTGATTGAAGATGAAGAATGGTGACTCTTCTGTGTCTGCGGCCACATTTGATACCTTCCCAATGGCAGAAATGGACTGAATCATTCCATGAGCTCATCACATTTTGAGGATTATGCACAATCTTTGCCTTGAAGGCTAACAAGGCTTGATGATCTGTCGTATTTCCCTCAAAGGCAGCAGTAGCAGCAGCACTAGAGAGAGTTATGAAACTAAACATCTGCACAAAAAGTGAGAAAACAACACATTTCACAGAAAAAGCAATGGATACTTTTACTTCCTCCATTTCAGAATTTTGACATATTCAAGTATCAGCTTATTGGGTTTGTTTAAATAGACACTTTATCCGGGGAAGATAAATGGAAACATGTAGATAAAAATTTGATGCCAATAAAAATTCTATATATAGTATCATCTGATGCATAAAACTCAACCAAAAATATTTAATAATACTACTATAAATATTTGACAATACTATCCATATGCTATTCACATTTTGTGTTATTATCAATATATTGTTATAAGTACACATTTGCGGTTTATTATTACTTTGAATATCAAATAGTAAATTATATTAAATTAAATTATTAAACTTTATATTTATTGTAGAGAATATTTGACAATAAAGCCAACTTCTATTATTAAGAGCTGGATGTTTTATTGAACATTTATGGTCTACGAATTAGTTTGCTCTTATTAGAATAGTTGATTTTATATTAGGTCATTTTCTATTGAAATTTATATTCAATTATTAATGATTAAGGAAAGAATAATGCATATCCAAGCACGATTAGTTCACCTTGTAAATGAGTTTCTAAATCAAAATAATTATATTGCAAGTTTACTTTTAAAAAGCAACTAAATAGAATTAATTTATATGTTACTTAGAAATAGATATTATTTCAATATGAATTCAATTTGTTCTGGTATAAAAATATTAAAATTCATTATAAATTCCTTGTGAACATAAATAAAGTAAAATCATTGAGCAAACCAAATGTGACTTAAAAATTCTAAGAACATTTTTATTCTTATTATTGATGAATTGGGAGATGCTTTATATTTCAAATCCTAGCTATAGTGTTTTATTAACAACATTTTTAAAAAAAAAAAAAAAAAAAAAAAAGGTTAAACTGCATGAACAAGAAAAGAGCCATTATCATCCAAAGCACATTAGACCATTCATATTCATATTGTGGAGGAAAAAAAAGAAAAGAAGAAAAGAAATAGAAAAAGAAAAAGACCATTCATATTGATATTACTAAAAAAATTATATCCAAAGTAAAATCGTGCCGTTTGCCTCGACTTTTTCAGGAATGATAGGCGGTGGCGAGGCGAATTGCTGTTCATGACATGAGATCACGAGATAAAAGACCTGGTTAAGTGATGTGACTTTGATAATGACCCCCACTAATAGGCATGAATTGCGACAGGACCAGCTAAAAAAAAACCTAAAGCAGGGCTGAAAAAAATATATCCCCTCTTTTTTCTCATAACTTAAATTATATATATGTTTTTTTAAATAACGTGGTGAGGTAAGTTTTCATAGGCACACCCAAACATCCTAGTTAAGCTAGTATTTTCTTACTGCTCAACATAATAAAACTCGCTCAGTCCTTTATTAAATCAATCAAAAAATAAATAAAATGGTAAAATTACAACTCAACATAGCTCAAAAAATTAGGAAGAAAAACGATAATTAGGCATACTCAAATCATTTTGTTCAACAAAACTATAATAAAAAGAAGGAAGTAAATGCCACCAATATGCATTATTAATAGTGAAAGCCTTAGAAGCTAAAGCATTCGCTACTCTGTTGCCTTCTCGGTAAAATGAGAGACCGTAAACTACATATGACTAAGAAAATTCAAGCATTCCATCCACTCGACCCTCCACCGCCATGGAACATCTACAGACTTGTTGAAGATAGAATTAACAATATAAGCAGAGTCACTCTCAATCTAAAGACTGCGCCAACCGACCTGCCAAGCATGTTTAACACCATAAAGAACAGTTGCTATCTTGGCTTCATAGGCATAACAAACTGCAAGAGGAATGGCATCACGGCAATGAACAAAGCCCAGAAAAGTGTGAAATACTCCACCTATACCAGCAGAACCCGATGTACCTGTAGCGATGCCACCAGTATTAAGTTTCATCCATCCATGAATAGGAGGAAGCCAAAATATCTCCTCAATCTATTGCACCTTAAGCAGAATGGGTTTGACATTAAGCTGCGCAGCAATTGCCAATCATCTATGCTATTATTCATGTAACCAATCTTAAAAAGCTCCACTTCTTTTTTTCAACACCAAATCAAGCAAAGAGTGGAAGTCACCGAAGGAACCACATCCTAAAAAATGAAATCGTTGCGCGCTTTCCATATAGCCCGAAAGTAAGAAATAATACCCTCCATCCAAAAAGGTGTCACCTACGAACTAAAAAAAGCAACAGTGGCTAATTGAAAAAGCATAAAAACTGAACTATCCTGAGCCAAACGATAGCCCAAGAGATTCTCCATTGTAGCCCAAACTGAAACAAGAAATGGACAGACCAAGAAAAGATGATTGATAGTTTTTGAACTTGCATTACAAAAGCGGCAAGAGGAAACCAATGTGAAACCATGACTTTGAAGGGTTGTGTCCTGTTGTGAAATTCAGGTTAATTTCCACCAATAATAAAAAAATTCACTTTGAGAACTATTATCCAGGTAACTAAAGCGAAAACAATTATACTAAAAATCATCCTAAGGTAGATTCCTAGGAAAGAATGGTGGGGTCACAATGGTCCCACTTAAAAACCACACTCCTTAGATAGAATTTTACCAAGACAAGTAATTTTAATAGCATAATAATTTATAACAACTATACCCGACAATAGCTATTAAATAGACATAAAATAATATAAAGAGTACACCAGAAATTTAACGAGATTCAGCTAATTTTGTTTACGTCCTCAGACACTACCAAAATAATATTTCACTAATTGAAGAAATGTTACAAAAAAAAAAGAGAGAGAGAATAAAATTGCCTAAATATAGGAGAGGAGGCAATTTTGGGATGATTAACAAAAGGGGGGGAGGAGTTCCCAAAGAACTCCTCCCATTTTTTCTAAAATCTCGATGTGGGATTTTGACAAAACCAACAAATTTTCACCTTGGCAAAATCCAATACAATTCTCTCACAAATCCAATCTTCCGTAATGTCTAAAAATTTCATCTTTCAATTTTTAACAATATTGACCAAGTCTAAACAATGTTTAAACTTAATAGCAGTTACCACTTTTGTCATCATATCAGCATGATTCTCAGTGGTTTGAATTTTCTAGATTATGACTCCACCTTCTTCTAGAATCTCCCGTATAAAATGATATCAAACATACTGTGCTTCGTCCTTGCATGATAAACCTAGTGTTTTGCAAAATGAATAGTAATTTGGCTATCACAATGCGCTTTGATGTGCTTTTGTTTTATTCCCAATTCACCAAGCAACCCTTGAAGCCAAATTGCCTCCTTTACAGCCTCTATAATTGCCATATACTCTACCTCTGTAATAGACAAAGCCACTGTTGACTGTAAGGTGGACTTCTAACTGACCGGTGCCTTTGCAAGAGTAAATACATAACCAGTAGTTGATCGATGCTTGTCCAAATCACCTGCATAGTCAGAATCACAATAGCCAACTACACACTGACCTTATTGTTTGTCCTGCTAAAATACCAAACCAACATCTACAATGTTTAGAATATATCGTAGAATCCATTTCACTGCTTGCCAATGCTCCTTTCCAAGATCATGGATATACCTGCTCACAACCCCAATTGCTCGTGAAATATCAGGCCTTGTACACACCATTGCATACATCAAGCTACCAACAACACTTGCATATGGTGCTTTTGACATATATTCCTGTTCTGCATCATTCTTTGGTGATGTGGATGTACTAAGCTTGAAATGAGGAGCAACTGGTGTACTAACTAGTTTTGACTTCTCATTCATGCCAAAACGTTTTAGTACCTTCCTCAGATATTCTTTCTGAGACAAACAAAGCCTCCCCAATTTCCTATCTCTTGAAATCTCCATGTCGAGAATCTTCTTTGCTTCACCGAGATCCTTCATCTCAAACTCCCTGTTCAATTAAGTCTTTAATTTCTCAATTTCTGTCTGACTCCTAGAAGCCATCAACATATAATCAACATAAGGAAGAAGATATATATAGGATCCATCTTGTAGCTTGCGTAAATACACACAATGATCATATTTGCTTCTCGTATACTTCTGCCCTATCATAAACTTATCAAATCGCTTGTACCACTGCCTCAAAGAATTTGCATACTATCTTTTCTTTTTCAACAACTTTGAATCCATCTGGCTGAGTCATGTAGATTTCCTCATTCAAGTCTCTATGTAAAAATGCAGTTTTTACATCCATTTGAACTAGTTCCAAATCCAACTTTGCTACTAAAGCCAACAAAATTCTGATGGAGGAATGCTTTACAACTGGAGAAAATACTTCATTATAATCAACTTCCTTCGTCTGAGCATAGCCTTTAGCCACCAATCTTGCTTTGTAGCATACATTATCCTTATTAGGAAATCTATCTTTCTTTGCATATACCCGTTTGCACCCAATTGCCTTCTTTCCCTTCGGAAGACTAGCTAATTTTCATGTCTGATTCTTTTAAAGGGTGGCGATCCTCCACTTTTTCTATTCTGATCTTTGAACTACTTCATTAAAAGTGGTAGGAACATCATCAATTGCAATTGGTGATGCAGAAGAGACCATGTCAGCATAGCGAGCAGGTTGTCTAATGGTCATCTTTCCCTTTCTTAGTGCAATTGACACATGTTGCTATGGAGGTTCTTAGGTTTGAACCTCTTCTTTATTTGACTCTTCTTCTAACATATGAGAGTCATCAGTTTCTTTATTAGTTGGAACAATTCTATTACCATTAAATTTCACCTGTTTGGGAGTATCAACTATCTGTTTCATTTTTTTAAAAGTCACCTTTCTCAGCATGGTAGATTCATCAAAGGTAATATCCTTGCTAAAGATTACTTTCTTTGTCTCTAGACACCAAAGACGATAGCCTTTTACACTAGAGGTGATCCCCATAAAGATTGCCTTCTTTGCTCTTGGATCCAGCTTTGACTCCTTAACGTGATAATATGCAGTGGAACCAAACACATGTAAGAAATCATAATCTGTAGTAGGTTTTCCAAACTATTTCTCCAATGGTGTCTTACCACTAATAGCAGTTGATGGTAAACAGTTGACAAGGTGACAAGCATATACCAAAGCCTCAACCCAAAATTCTTTGCCCAACCCAGCATTAGACAACATACACCGAACCTTCTCAGTAATGTCCAGTTCATATGCTCTGCCACCCCATTCTGTTGTGGTGTATTTCTGACCATGAAGTGTTTGACAATACCTTCATCTTCACAGACTTTCAAAAATGGATCATTTTTGAGCTCTCCACCATTATCTGTACGAAGACATTTGACTTTTCTACCTATTTGAGTCTCCACCATCTTTTTCCATTTAAGGAAAATTCATAACACCTCATCCTTCGTCTTCATTATATACACCCAAACTCTCCGGGAAAAATCATCTACAAAGGTAACATAATAGTGTCTTCCTCCTAAAAAAGTTGTCTTGGAAGGTCTCCATATATCTGAATGAACATAATCTAAAATAACTTTAGTATCATGGATTGCTATTCTAAAATTCACCCTTGTCTTTTTCCCTTTGATGCAATGCTCACAAAAATCCAATTTGCAAGCCCGTGCACCTTTCAACAATCTTTGATCTATCAGTAATTTCAAGGATTTTTCTCGAGCATACCCCAAATGCATATGCCATAACCTAGTTGCTTTTGACTCTCAATCATCAGCAAAAGCTGTTACTGCTGCTGTCCTAATAATTATACTACCCAGAAAGTAATACATATTGCTTCTTTTTCAAATTTCCTTCATTATCACAAGTGCTCTAGAGATAATTCTCATTATCCCATCTTTTGCCCTTACTTCGAAACCTTTTGACTTTAAGGTTCCCATAGAGATGAGATTTCTCATCAAATCCAGCACATAATGAATACCTATTAAGGTTCTGATTGATCTATCCTGATTCCTTAAGCGAATTGAACTAATCCCACATGGTCAAAAAGAGAATTATTTGCTATGTAGACAACTCCACCTTTTAGTTCTTTAAAATCAAAGAACCATTCTCTATTGGGGGTTATATGATGGCTATGTTGCGCGATTTCTGCAAGTGCACAGATCGTTTACAAGTAATAAAGTGATGAGTGAGTATCGTTCCCACGAGAAAGGGTTTGTCAAGTAGCAATTTTTAATATTACTCTATTATTTAGAAAATCAATTATGAGATTTATATTTTAAGTTAAAATGAAATTAAAGTAAATAAATAATGATAAATATGAAAATAAAATTAAAGGTCTAGGATTTAGAATTCATCAATTGATCACATATGATTTCATTATAATTTTTAGATGGATTATTTTTGCTGGAATTAATGATTAGATTTCCCTAAATTATATGATGTTCTCTCTCAAGATACAACATGTGTGTTTATATTAACCTTATGTCTACTCTCGTGATCATAAACAATTAACACAAACCCATTAAGTTTTATGAAAATCCTTTTAAAAATCACAAAGGAGTATTCTTATCTCTAAGCAATACATTCCCTAGGTCAATTATCCTAATGAACTAATACTGTGCTTCCACTCTCGCTACTTCACACAATATCTTAAATCATGCAATTAATGGCCAGTTAATTACAAACATTAAGTTCTAAGATAAAAGATTAATTCCAACAATCAAATCCAATCAATTAAATATAAATAATCATATGCAAATCAAAAGATTTCATCTAAATCCTAGAAAAATAAATTTAGCTATTCATAATTAAAAAGAAAGAAACAATTAAATTAACAATAAACATAATAAACATAATAATAACTTATAATTAAATTCAAGAATAGAGTTTAGAGAGAACTTGTTTTGAGATACAATCTTTGATGAACTCAAGCTTTTAAAAACTCCTCCTCTTGATCAAAATAAAAAATAAAACTAATCTACTCTAAGAAAATATGTGAAAATCTCTCTACATATTTTTTTTTATGGATTTTCTTTTGATGCTATTTCCCTTTGCCAAGCATGGTATTTATAGACATGTTTGGTGGAAGAATTCAAGTTCCATTAAAATTCTTACATCAAAAATTCAATATTGATGGTTAGGTTGGCCACCAACCATTGAATTCCTTCATCAATATTCAAAAATGGTTAGGTTGGCTACCAACCATTGAATTTTGGCCACCAACCATTGAATTTATTTCTCATGGATTGAAAACTTGAATCATTGCTTGCATCTTTATTTTTACTGCATCATTTTGATCTGCAAAAATAAAATAAAAATACTTAAAATATGTTATAATTTATTTATAAATTGTAGAACTATTTATTTCTAAAAATAAGTAATAATATTATTGCATTATCGAGAATTGAGCTAAAATTTAAGTTTAAACAATTAAAATAACTCTAAAAATATAGAGTTATCACACCCCCAAACTTAAATTTTTGCTTGTCCTCAAGCAAAGGAAAATTCAAAACCTAAACTAGTCCACTTTCGTAGGAAATTACGATTGCATTTAGCGTATGCAACAAGCCTTTAAACCCTTAGGTGTCCCGTAGAGGACGAGTTATAGTCTCGTGAGGGCTTCCAGTGGTGATACCCACAAACACCTTTAAAACTCTAAATTTTCAACTATTTATTTCAAAAAGAAAATTTAATCTTCTCATGTTTAGTTTGAATAATTTTTCAAAGGTCTCAAGAAATTAATATTCACAAACAACATATCAATAGTATTGCAAATCAAGTTTCTATCTCAGGTTCAAAATAATCCTCATCTTAATCATGCCCTGAATAACCATGCATTAAATCAATCGCAAAAAAATTGTTGCACTTAAGATAGGCATATACACACTGATATCTTTAAATGCCTCTATCAAAAGAAATAAAATAGATGTGCAAATTTCATAAGCATGTTAATGCAAATAATCTCCACTAATGGAATTCACAAATCAAGAGAGATCAATAGGTCTTAACTAGGCTTGTAATGGGGTTAACACGAGGTCTTTTGGCTTAACAAAGAAAAGGCTAAATGAACAAAAGTAAGATAATTATACCAAGTTTACAAAAGAAAATCAATAGCTCAAATAAAGGGATTATGTTAATGAAGGATCCCTTCCATCTTAAGCATTATTCTTCTTCAATGTTTTCTTCTTTTAAGCCCCCTTCTTCTTCTTCTATTTTTTTTTATTTTTTATTTTTTTCTTTTTCTTTTTTATTTTTTTTTTTGCCAACAACATTATTCTAAAGATAAGCAAGAATTACTAACTTTTTATTTATTCAATTTTCTTGTTGTCCTCCAAACTTACTTTAAGCAGAAAGTGATCTTTTACAATGAATAATCCTTTCAGTTGTTAGAGATTCTTATTTTCTTTTAAAACTTCAATAACTCCCTTTTCTTCATTAGAATGTAAACTTGACAAAATTATCTCACAAATAGGGTGAAAGATAACAATTAAGGTTTAATTAACAAAGAAAAGAAAGCTAAAATTATCAAGGCACAAAGGGGTAAACTAAGGAAAAAATTAAAATAAGGGTAGATACAAGTAACAGGCTAAACAAACAATGCCTAAATCATATCTCTCTTTCAAAATGAATTCAAAATTTCGCCTCAAAAGTTTGCAAAAACATGTTCTAAGATAGGTGAGGCAAATGAAGATAAAAATGTGTAGAAGCCCTCTCTAAGTAAGCATACACAAATTCAATGCAATCAATATAATGCAAAGCAAAGCAAAACATAATCTCAATAAAAGTTAATTTCTTACTCAAAATAGTTGTTCAACCTGAAATACTTTAATAAATTGTCTATAAATATCAATTATAATCAATCATTAGCCTTTCATCAAATTATTTAATATAAGCATATTTTATCAATAAAAGAGTAAAAAATTTTAAATTTATTCATCAAAACACAAAAGAAATGACTGAAAACAAAAAATAAACTAAACCTCCCCCAAACTTGCAATGGACATTGTCCTCAATGTCAAAGAAACAAACCAAAAGAAAGAAAATACTCCCTCTTGTAGAAAAGTGGATTCCAAATTATAAGTAGGATGTGCATTTCACTTCCTTACTTCCTGTAAAATATCTTGAAACAACACTAAAAGCAAGCATGAGAAATTAATCACACAAAAAGAAAATATCAATTTTTTATTTATTTTTTTTATTTTTATTTTTTTTAATTTTTTATTTTGGAAACTAAAAAAAAAGAAAGAAGAAAGAAAAAAAAATACAGATGCGTATCAAGAGCACAAAAAGTACTCTTTACTCAGCCATCTTGTATGAATAACTCTTGAGTTAGTTAGTTAGTTAGCTAGCTAGTTAGTTTTTTTTTTTTTTTTTGAAAAGGAAAATCACATAAATTTAATATGCGTATCAAGAGTACAAAAGTAACTCTTTACTCAGCCATCTTACATTTAGTGAATTGAATCTAAAACTTCGCTTGATCAAGTGCAATAAAAAAAACACACACACAACAAAAAAAATGCGATAAAAAAAAAACTACAAAAGTTAGGGAAGTTATAATCGGAGATTCAGATCTAGTCCTCGCTTTTTACTGCTACTAGCCCTGGGGTGCCAAACTACCTGCGCCATCAATGGATCAGGTTCGGATTTAAAGTTTTGCAGTTGATCAATCAATTGATCAATAGTTGAAGCAGAGACTAAGATGCGTCGACTCACCGGTGTCATAAAACCCTGTTCCACAGCATGATCAAGAAAAGATAACAAACCATTATAAAAACCATCAACATTAAGTAATCCCAATGGCTTCTGAAGAACAATTAATTGTGTCCAAGATGCAATCGTGAAAATATCTTCAAATGTTTCTAAACCACTAGGTAATGCGATAAAAGCATCAGCATTGAGATTCATGTATGCCATTCGTTCGTACATGCTATTGACCTATAACTCATTACCTATAGTTCCACCAGTGATTTGTTTATTTCGAGCCAAAGCCTTTAGAACTATTCCTAAGACTTTACTACCTCTAATATATGCAGAACTTGCGACACAACCCCTTAACCCTAAACTACCTCCCTCAAACACCAAATCAATTTTTCGTTCAGCTAAAATCCTACCAAGTTCATTAGCTGCTATCAAGTACTCTCTTTTCTTGCCAGAGTTTGGACTACAAAAGACACAAATAGTTTTGAATTTACGTGTTGAGGATTCTGCCATTTTCTCTCACAGATCTCTTGAAAGGGTTGTGTGCATATTGACAATAATGAATGTGCATATAAAGAAATTAGAAGAGTAAAAGAACAGTTCAATGGGATAAAATAATTATTGACAGAAAAAGTATAAAAACAAAAATGATAATAAAAACAAAAAATAATTAATGCTGTGTGTACAAATGTTAAAAGAAATATTTGAAAAACTAAAAAGAAACAAACATTGAAAAACTAAAAAGCTAACGAAAGTAGAAAAATCTGCAACATGTGTATAAAAGTCAAAAAGAAAATATTGAAAAGCTAAAAGTAGACATTGAAATACTAAAAAGTTGTCGACAATAGAAAAAATCTGCAGGAAAATAAAATCCAGGTGCTAAAAAGTCAAAAAGTACTGCAAGATGTAAAAAAAATAATGCATTGAAAAATAAAAAAGTTAGTGATACACCTGATTATAAACAGTAGTTGTGATTTTGGCTCACATCTTCCCCTGGTTTTACGTCCAGTAACCGCTTACACGCCTTCTATGAGTTGAGGATAGGCTTCCCATCCAGTTTTCTTATTAACTGGCAAACAGGGTCTTTTATCGTCAGATTCCCTAGACTGTAACGCTGCTTCTCTTCTTTGAATAGTTCCCATAAATCTAAAAGAGTGCGTTGAACTTGTCCACAAGGATGCGTCTCAAGAGTCTGTAAGATATTATCCATAGACTCCTTACTCAGTCCATCCTTTATGAATTTAATTTTGTCTTCTCGATTTATGGATGCAAATCCAATATTTCTACAGCGTGTGTTGCAATTCCATCTTGCACACTTGTAGCAGACTCCCATTCTCTTAGCTCTCCTCTTCTTTGAGTAAGAACTTCTCCCCGTACCTGGCAAACATTTAATAAATGAGTCATCAAGCTCACCTGCCAATCGTACTTTGGCTTCTATGATCCAGCGAATATCTTCAGGAAGATTCAGACACCTAAATGCCTTCATTCTTTCCAGTCTGCGTTCATCAATTTTCCTGAGCACATCTTAGGAAAGAGTTGGAAATCTGTTTTTTAGTGCTGCAAGAGATGCTTCCATGTCTAATTAACTTTGTTAAGAAAATGAAAGAGAAAATTTACAACGAAACAACTAAACAGAAATAAAAGAAACCTAATAAAGAGAAAACTTGGGTTTCCTACTAATAAGCTATTTAATAACTTACAAACAACACTAAAGCAAAATTAAAATAGAATGAAACAAGCAAAAGAACAAAAGAAATTAAAAAGAAGTAAAAAGTTAGAAATTTGGGTTGCCTCCCAAAAGCGCTTAATTTATAGTCTTTAGCTTGACTATAGCTAGATCTTCATCATGGAGGATAATACACAAAGTATATCATCTCGATAATTGTGGAAAGATAGACTTTTACCAATTTTAATGAGTCAAGCCAGCTTGATTTGAGTCTGCATAGAAAAAAATTAAGACAAAAATTATTTAATATTTTATAATTAGGCTCATAATTTTTAAAAACTTTCCAACGAGCTCTTTTTCTTGCTCTAAATTTTCTTAAGAAATTGAGATAGGAAGGTAGTGGAGTTGAATCAAGAGTCAGTGAGTGCTTAGTTGATGGTGGTGAATGCTTCTTCTTTTCTTCCAAGTCATCAAATTGATATTCTTTATGGTCTGACATATATGATGTTGTATTCACCAAAAAAACTGAAAAAGTTTCCTTTGAGTGCTCTTGTTCAAATCCATTTTCAATTTCCCCATCAATTTCAACCACTCCGCAGATATTATCCATAAGAGAATAATATTTCTTGGGCAAATTATGCTCAACTTCTTCATTTTTTTCTTGCTTGCTTGAAGTATCTCCTTGATCAATCATCTCTTCCTCATCATCACTCAAAGAAATTGCCAAGCATTGCTCTCTAGAATGTTCTTCAATTTGGCTTGTCAAGTTTTCATGGCTTTGAGTATCTAATGGGCTAGTGAATTGTTCCATTTGTACATCATCATTTGTATTGTGGCTAGCCCATTGATCCATCCTATCTTCCAATCTTTCACATCGTTCATGAGTAGCATTCATAAATTTTTCTAATGCTATTTCATAAGATGGTTTGTGCTCTTTAAATGGTGCATGGTGTTGAAAATCATATTGATAAGGATACCATAAATTATTACCTTGATCGCATTGGTTTGCCCATGAAAAGCTTGAATAGTCACTCCATCCTGAGTTGTTTATGTTAGAATATGGATAATTCTCATGCCTATTATAATTTGGAAAAAATTGTACTTGTTCTGCATATTGACACTCAGAATTCAAATGATTACCTCCACACAGATCACAACTCAAACATGAATTAAATAAAGTATTAGCATTAACTTTATCAATTAAGTTAACCAATGCATCAATTTTAGCATTTAACTTACTAAAACTATCATCACCATACATGCTTGCTGCTCTACTTAGTATCATTCCTCCATCACACCATTAAAAGTTGTGGAAAGCCTTCTTCTTTTTTTTTTTTTATAAAAGTCCTGCAAAATAAAAAAATAGAAAAGAAAAACAAAATCTAAAGTAATAAAGTATATCAATCTATTGATATTGTCAAAAATTGTCTTCCCCGGCAACGGCGCCAAAAACTTGTTGCGCGATTTCTGCAAATGCACAGATCGTTTACAAGTAATAAAGTGATGAGTGAGTATCGTTCCCACGAGGAAGGGTTTGTCAAGTACCAATTTTTAATATTACTCTATTATTTAGAAAATCAATTATGAGATTTATATTTTAAGTTAAAATGAAATTAAAGTAAATAAATAATGATAAATATGAAAATAAAATTAAAGGTCTAGGATTTAGAATTCATCAATTGATCACATATGATTTCTTTATAATTTTTAGATGGATTATTTTTGCTGGAATTAATGATTAGATTTTCCTAAATTATATGATGTTCTCTCTCAAGATACAACATGTGTGTTCATATTAACCTTATGTCTACTCTCATGATCATAAGCAATTAACACAAACCCATTAAGTTTTATGGAAATCCTTTTAAAAATCACAAAGGAGTATTCTTATCTCTAAGCAATACATTCCCTAGGTCAATTATCCTAATGAACTAATATTGTGCTTCCACTTTCGCTACTTCACACAATATCTTAAATCATGCAATTAATGGCCAGTTAATTACAAGCATTAAGTTCTAAGATAAAAGATTAATTCCAACAATCAAATCCAATCAATTAAATATAAATAATCATATGCAAATCAAAAGATTTCATCTAAATCCTAGAAAAATAAATTTAGCTATTCATAATTAAAAAGAAAGAAACAATTAAATTAACAATAAACATAATAAACATAATAATAACTTATAATTAAATTCAAGAATAGAGTTTAGAGAGAACTTGTTTTGAGATACAATCTTTGATGAACTCAAGCTTCCAAAAACTCCTCCTCTTGATCAAAATAAAAAATAAAACTAATCTACTCTAAGAAAACATGTGAAAATCTCTCTACATATTTTTTTTATGGATTTTCTTTTGATGCTATTTCCCTTTGCCAAGCATGGTATTTATAGACATGTTTGGTGGAAGAATTCAAGTTCCATTAAAATTCTTACATCAAAAATTCAATATTGATGGTTAGGTTGGCCACCAACCATTGAATTCCTTCATCAATATTCAAAAATGGTTAGGTTGGCTACCAACCATTGAATTTTGGCCACCAACGATTGAATTTATTTCTCATTGATTGAAAACTTGAATCATTGCTTGCATCTTTATTTTTACTGCATCATTTTGATCTGTAAAAATAAAATAAAAATACTTAAAATATGTTATAATTTATTTATAAATTGTAGAACTATTTATTTCTAAAAATAAATAATAATATTATTGCATTATCGAGAATTGAGCTAAAATTTAAGTTTAAACAATTAAAATAACTCTAAAAATATAGAGTTATCAGGCTACAAGCTGAATCTAGCAACCATGAACTATTACAACTGGTTGATGGTGTAGCAGCAATTGAGAAGTCTGAATCTACATCATCACACTCAGCAACATTTAACTCTGAGACAGCATTTTCCTTTTCAGGTTTGCCTTTATTCTTTAGCTTGGGAAATTTTTTTCTTTTAGTGCCCTTTTTCTTGACAAAAGGCACTTTCATCTTTGCTCAGTCTAGATTTTGACTTTGATCTTCCTCTCCTTCTTTTATTCTGGTTCTGGGAATGACCTCTAACAATAAGAGCTTTTGCTTTTACACTTATATTTTTTTGCTTTTCTTTCTTTCTCAATTCGTAACTATATAAGGCAGCAATTACTTTACTGAGAGACACAGCAATCTTCCCATGAAGTAGAGTAGTTTCAAGGTACTCAAACTCATCAGGAAGTGATCCCAATAACATCAGAGCCAGATCTTCATCTTTAAAAGTCTCATCCATATTCATCAAATAAATGACCAACTGATTAAAGCTAGTAATGTGATAATTCATAGTGGTACCAAGTACATAATTGAAGCAGAACAATCTCTTCTTCATATAGAGCTTAGTCTGACTACTTTTCTTCAAGAACTTCTCCTCAATGCCTTCCATAATTTATTTGCAAAGTTTCTTTTGAAAATATATACTTCTGCTCTCTAGAAAGACACGATCGAATTGTACCACATGTCAATATATTAATAGTCTTCCGTTCTTTCTCCTCAATGTCCTCTAGTGTCTCTTCTTCAATGGCAATGTCTAGACCTTGCTGAAAAAGAGCATCTAGAACCTTACTTTGCCACATGCTGAAACGACTGGTGCCATAAAAAATCTCCACTACAAATCTAGCATTTGTTACAGTAGGTCTTGCCAAAATTGATGATGATGAAGATGTGAATGCTTTTGTATTATCTGCAATTTCTGTTGTAAATTCTATTTAATAGCTGTCAATGCGGAATGTCAATTAGCTCAAGGAAATTTTTTCTAATGTGGAAGATCAGCTTAAACCGCAACCACAAAGCATACTAAAATAAACCAAGAGCTCTGATATCAATTGTTGTGGAATTTGGGTTAATTTTTACCAATAATAACAAAATTCATCTTGAAAACTATTATCCAAATGACTAGAGCTAAAACGATTGTACTAAAAATCACCCCAAGATAGATTCCCAGGAAAGAGTGGTGGGTCACAATGGTCCCACTTAAAAACCATACACTTCAGATAGAATTTTACTAAGACAAGTAATTTTAATAGCACAATAATTTACAACAACTATACCCGACAATAGCTATTAAATAGACATAAAATAACATAAAGAAAACACAATAAATTTAACGAGGTTCGGCCAATTTTGCCTACGTCCTCTAATACTATCAAAATAATATTTCACTAATTAAAGAAATATTATAAAAAAGAGAGAGAGAATAAAATTGCCTAAATATAGGAGAGAAGGCAAATGTGGGATGATTGACAAAAGGGGAGAGGAGTTCTTTTATAACCAAAGAACTCCTCCCATTTTTTCTAAAATCCCAATGTGGGATTTTGACAAAATCAACATGTCCGTTGGAAGTTTACCATGGAGCAACCTCCAACACAAGGACCTGGACAATGGATATACTAATGCCATAGAGCATTATTCCAACGGACAGCACACAAATGCTCAAGAAAAGCCCAAACCAAGACCAAACTATGTCCAGAACCCATCCAAACCCATTGATCAGAAGTGCCAAAGGAGTGATTCTTAAGGTATTTGAGGTTTAAGCAATGGGACAAGTTGGATGAAATTTCCCTTTCAAAGGAGTTATTGCCTAGATGCAAAACTTATGGCCTAAATAAACGAGCAAGTTCAGGTGGAATTTTACCTTGCAAGGTGTTATTTTGAAGTCTAATCTCCCTAAGGAAACTCATGTTTCTTATGTAAGGAGACAAAGAACCCACCACCCCTTTTGATTTAAGATGAAGAATGGTGACTCTTCTGTGTTTGCAGCCACATTTGATGCCCTCCCAATAGCAGAAATGGACTGAATCATTCCATGAGCTCATCACATTTTAAGGATCATGCACAATCTTTGCCTTGAAGGCTAACAAGGCATGATGATCTATCGTATTTCCATCAAAGGGCAGTAGCAGCAACACTAGAGAGAGTTATGAAACTAAACAATTGCATAAAAAGTGAGAAAACAATACATTTCACAGAAAAAGCAATGGATACTTTTACTTCCTCCATTTCAGACTTTTGACATATTCAAGTATCAGCTTATTGGATTTGTTTAAATACACTTTATCCTAGGAAGATAAATGGAAACATGTAGGTAAAAATTTGATGCTAATAAAAATTCACTATATAGTATCATCTGATGTACAAAACTCAACCAAAAATATTTAATAATACTACTATAAATATTTGACAATACTATCCATATGTTATTCACAGTTTGTACTATTATCAATATATTGTTATAAGTACACATTTGCTGTTAATTATTAGTTTGAGTATCAAATAGTAAATTACATTAAATTAAATTATTAAACCTAATATTTATTGTAGAGAATATTTGACAATAAAGCTCACTTCTGATATTAAGAATTGAATGTTCTGTTGAACATTTATGATTAACGAATCAGTTTGTTTTTATTAGGGCAGTTGATTTTATATTAGGTCTTTTTCTATTGAAATTTATATTCAATCATTAATGATTAATGAAATTTAAATTTATTTCAAAAAAAAAATGGAAATGTAATTAAGGAAAGAGTAATGCATATCCAGGCACGTTTAGTTCACCATAGAAATGAGCTTCTAAATCAAAATAATTATATTTCAAGTTTATTCAAAATAATTATATTTCAATTTTACTTTTAAAAAGCAACTAAATAGAATTAATTTATATTTTACTTAGAAATAGATATTATTTCAATATGAATTCAATTTGTTCAAGAATAAAAATATTAAAATTCATTCTAAATTCGTTGTGAACAAAAATAAAGTAAAATCATTAAGCAAACCAAATGTGACTTAAAAATTCTAAGAACATTGTTATTATACATTATAAAATTATAATTAATTTATTATGTTTAATTATATTGAATATAATTATTTAATGTTATGTTTAGTAATTATTTAAAATAATAATTTAATTTAATTATATTATATTAATTATATAAAATAGTAATGACTTTACAAAAAAATTTTAAAATAATGAGAATTATACCAAATACTACGTACACATTTCAAATAAAAGAAAATAATTTAAGAAAAAAAAATAGTAATCACATATTTTAGTACCATAATGAAATTTCAAGTGCTGCAGTTCTTATTTCTTTTAATATTTGAATGGAGACCCATTTGTCATCTAATATTTTTGTGTGCAATATTCATTTAAATGAAATGTGACAATTGTGTTTGTTGACCTTCATCATTCTCACCATCAGGTTCACCATCACCATAATCATCACATTCATTATCAACAAGAGCACCACTAACACTACTAGGATCATACGTATGTTGGTAAAAATCTATGTCACAAAATTATTGTAACATCAGACTATATCCTGGGAAATGAGCCCTCTAATGGTGATAACATCACATCAAATGGAGTTTGAGGAAACTAGAAATCAAAAAATTGTGTTTGTGGCATTGGAGGCATGTTAGGTGGAGCCCATGGTGTAAATGCTACAAACAATAAAAATTGGATAAGCTCAGTGCAAAAGGCTGGTGCATGTACTGCGTCGAGTCTGAAAATACATTCACATGATATGGTATTGGTGAAAATGGACCTCCAGAGAACAATGGACCAGGATCAGAAGTAGAAATCGCATTTGGATTTTATAGATGATGAAAAGAAGTAGGAGGTAAGAGAGGAGCAGTTGAAGCAATGGTCGAAATTGCATCTATTCTATGTTGCTGGCATCATCAATGTGCTTATTGAGCATTTGCGTGAGGATCATCCTTAAGTTCTTACAGTAGTGGCCGTAAAGGAGGTACCGGCTGAAGAGGTGGCATAATGAACATGCATCTATCCTCGCGAAGTGCTCCATGAGATCCTTTAGCAAGCTCCTGGGTTGCCTCAAGAATGGTGGACATTATGATATTCTATAGCCCATTAGACGATACGAAAAAAAATAAATAAATATTCAAATTAACTAATTATGTTAGTCATTAATTGATTATTTGCGAAATTAACAAAATCAAAATAAGATATAAAACTAATAGATGCTCTACTGTAATGTTCGATTATTCCAGGGTTGAACCCATCTTGCATATCTCTCAAGCTAATTTTCATTTGCTTAGTTGTGTAGTGCCACAAAGTGCAAAGCTTGAGTTTGAAGTGAAGCTTTGGGTATTGGTTGCTGCTACAATCCAAATTGCCAAAAGACTCTATCCCATTGGTACCACTCAACTATAGGAATACACATCAAAGGCACAACTGATTTCCAAATATCTCGGCCTTGCAAACAAGCATGTGGAAACTCCCTAAGTATCTCTTCTATATATAGCTCCTAAGTAAACTATAAAAATAAAATATTTCTGGATTAGAATAATAATCGTACAAGTTAAAAAATGATTAAAAAATATGTTATAAAATTCAACAAACCTCATCGGCTCGAGATACATCAATCATATATCTGATTTCACAGATGTGATAAGAGAACGTGTTAGTATAAGTGCGAGCTATTATTCACCTACAATATTTAAAGTAATTACATTAATTATGAACATTAAAATGTGCTAATTATGAACATTAAGAATAACATAAAATAACAAAAATAATAAACTCATACCTCTGCCTAAGAGGAACATTATGTAACAGAGAAAATGTCAATACAGGAACAAGGAATGTCAATCTATCACATGCCTAAATCTGTACAAAAAATAATGCATCTCCTATCTATGCAGTAAAATAATTTCAGGATGCATTACATAGCTCTCTATAAAAGAATGCCAAGTACACACCTCTCTAACTATACTGCTTGATCCTCCCAATATCTTTAAGATATGGCAGTTAGACCAATGATGCACTACCAATACTCTTGTCATATAATAGTCCCTGAAATGAGGCGCAAAATAAAAACACGTACATGACAATATACTATAGCCTCATTAACATTAGCAGGCAACACATTAAAATTATTATTCAACTAAGATACTTTCAATGAAGATCCCCTAAGATCTACATCACTAGGTCTAAGCTTTATAAGTCTCTCACATAGGTCTGCCCATGCATAAGCTACACGCCTAATACATGGTAGACTCTACATCTGAAAGATAAAAAGCGTGAATCGCAGGTCTCTATCTCCTTACTAGTACAGTAATCAAATAGTGATTTAACTTGAAATAATCTAATTGAACTAGTTCACAAAATCTTGTATCAAACTCCTCATAATCAGTAACCTTAGCAGCCATCTTATAAAAATCCCTTAATTCCGTACCCTGAAATTTTTTCCTCAATTCAATATCCAACCCTCTTTGGGCCAGTTTCACAAACTCAAATACAGGTAAAAATACTTTACAGTAGCTCCATTTTTTGAACCTTGCTATAAATCTGTCAGCAATCTCCCCTGCCCTTTGAGTTATCCTGGATAATTCTACTATACTCATCTCTAGCTCAACTCTAAAGGACTGAGTGTGGAATTGCTTCTCCATTTCTTGCCATGTCATAATAGAATCCCTAGGCAAGGTTGTGTACCATGTAAATGCATTTCTAGTAAGAGAATCAGGAAACAACCTGAGTTTCAAGTTAGAGAAATTTTCATAATTGGCCAACTCTCCACATTGTATGGTGAATCTGGCTACATGCTCCACTGTAGACTGACCATCCTCTCCATAGTAAAGAGAAAAATCAGGAATCCCATATCCCTTAGGGTACGAGTTTTCACGATCTATAATAGTAGAATATGGCTTGTGAAACTCTGGACTGCATATCTACCTAAGGCCAGGTCTATACAGTTCTTGAACAACGTTCCTGATAACTTCAATATCCACTAGATGCTGCTCCCTAGAGACTTGCTGTGGAACATTAGGCTGTGAAAACTTGTTGACTGCTGGAGCTATATTCCCTAGTCCCTCCCTAGCAAAACTTACATCATGAAATTTAGCATTTGGATTTTTAGCCAAGTTAGTGGTAGCCTGCAATTGTTGTGGTTGAATGTTTCTTGGAAGACCTATTGCACAGTCCTTACTTCTTCCCTCTTATGAGGAGGTTGATAGTATTCCTCAAAGTGATGAGAACCACCACCCTCTTGTTAAGCAACAGATTACCCCCGAGTTCTTCTAAGTGCTGCCTAGTAAGCCTATTAATATTAGCTTGCCTAGGGCTTTGCGGTGTAGTAAATAAATTGGTCAATGTGATTTTTTGCAACTTCATCATGTACTCTTTGAGATTGTCTATTCATTTTATCAAATATCCTGTGTAAATTACTATTAGGGGAAATAATAATATCAATAGGCCTAGGAACGTTACCTATATCTCCAACAACAGGACCCGTTGGAATTTTCATCTTTGGTATGTTTTCTTGTTAAACTGGCTGTGGAGAAGCCAACCCATGCTCAATTTGTTCCACAAGCTGTGGAACGTGTCCTTCATGCACTACTGTTGCAGTGTCATCCTGCGATTCCTGAGAACCAACAATGTCGTCTTTTCCAAAATTTCTTATTTTTGGTGCCATGAGAGTGCGTCCTACTGAGCGTGCCAAAATATTGTTGGTGCTAAAATTTGGCATAAGGGTAAATTGGTAATTGAGCGGACGTGCCACATGCGGATGAAGGTGTATGAGCCTGTGGATTGCGCCTTTCTGATTTCTTATCAATGAACTATGGATACCCATATTTCCTTACCACAGTACGTCTGGACTCTCAGTAGTGATAGTAACTATGGAGATAGTATAAATAGTAATGAAAACAAAAGGGAATTGTTATTGATATAAATACAATGATTACAGAAAGCTTGAAATGAAAAACATGAAAAAGAAAACTGATAAAAGGCAGAGGGCCTTTGAGTGTTTAATTGATCGGGCTTTTCAGGAAAATACAATTTAGCTTAAATGTTTTCTAGAAAATAACTGCTTCTCTATTACGACATCTCCAGTAACTGCTGCTCCACCCCATAAGACAACTCAACTGCTAGCAACCTCCCTTATCCACTATTTCTCTGGAATTGTTTATAAGCATCTGGAATAATAATCACTACTGGGTTTGACTTACAGTTCTCTAAAGACTTTACTATTTACCTTGGACTTGAATTTCAATGGGCTTTTACAATTATAACCCAAAAAATATTATGGTGCAAATAATTCCAACACCATATCAGTAAATATTTTTATCAACTATCATAAGGTCACAAACACCAAACTACGAACCCGAATTGACAAAGTCGAAGGCTAAAAACCCCATTTGGAATGAAAAATTCCTCTTCGAAGTTACTCCGGAACTCCTTATTTCGCTAAAAAAATTTGTTAATATCATAAAATTTACACTTCAAAATTTTCACATGCTGTAATGTTTCATTGCCATCTAGCTTCTTCCGAATCCATCTCTCTCGGTATCTGCAAAGTCTAGCTAAGCCTATAACAATGAAAACTTTTAGGCAGTCTTAGTGTAGCTAACTTTTTATATACCAAATTTATCATTGATTTGTATTTTAAAATTTTATTACAAATATATTCATTGTTTTGCCAAAGTAAAGATACTGATACTTCCGTTATACCCACGCATATAATTTTTTTATTAGATTTAGTGTATATATACTAAGCGATGCCAATGAATTATAATGTAAGAGGTGAAGTTCAATGAATCCTAATCTAATTCCAGTATATCAAAGGTGTCATAGTCCACGCTAAACTTTTCCTTCACAATCGGGTCACTTCATTAACATATGGTCGAAGTTGGCACTACTTTGGGCTGTGCTTATGGTCCTCCTATAAAGTGTCATCCACGCCCAGTGTCCATTCATAGACTTAAATTTTCTTCCAAAGCTTAAGATTTTCCCTACCAGCTCATACTTCATAAAAAGTTCCACAAA
The DNA here is from genome assembly GCA_947687605.1 of Reutealis trisperma. Classification (NCBI taxonomy): domain Eukaryota; kingdom Viridiplantae; phylum Streptophyta; class Magnoliopsida; order Malpighiales; family Euphorbiaceae; genus Reutealis; species Reutealis trisperma. The sequence goes on along the minus strand of CANTUT010000012.1, from coordinate 1,547,439 downwards.
ATTATTGAAACATAAATGAAAACGGAACATGTGATATGACAAAATATTATACGAAAATATTTTAATTTTAAAAAAAAATTAGGACATGAAACCCTTAAAATATATATATATATATATATATATATATATATATATATATATATATATATATATATATATATATATATATATATATATAATATTATTAATGTAATAGCAAATTTCTAGCTCTACCACTGAGTATTTCAACGATTTCTTCCTCAAATGTGTGAGCCTTATACATGCCTCATTCGTAAACTTATTTATAGACTGATTCTGAATTTAAAAAATATTAAATTTTTTAAAAACCCAATCCATCTAACCCACAATTTCCTTTATTAATTATGACTTGTGTGCAACCATGGGAAAAGCTCAATTCACACTTATATTTCAACACTATCACACTCAATCATAATTTTATATCACATCTCTACCCAATACTTTAACACAACTAATAAATTTAGTCTTTCTCATTAAGTTATATACCCTCACTAAATCACCAAAATTTTCACTAATTCTAAATATTTCAACACCATATCTTTGTATTAAAAAAATTGTTAATATCATAAAATTTAGACTTCAAAATTTTCTGTGATGTTTCATTGATTTGTATTTTAAAATTTCATTTCGAATATGTCTATTGTTTTGCCCGATGTAAAAGTATTAAGTGTATATACAAAGTGATACCAATATTAAGTATAATGTAAGAGGTGAAGTTCAATTAATCCAAATTTAATCCCAGTATATCAAACCACACGCCCCATTAATAAGCAAATGTGTTAAAATGTTAAAGATCTTATATTGTTAAAAAATAAAAAATGTAAACAACTTATGAATGTTAAGATCAAACCAATAAATTTGTCAATACTGATTATTTAAATATTGATTGGACTTAAATTCAATTCAATTAATGAACTATATATTTTACTCATTCACTTCACTTCCTTTTTCGTCAATTCAATTTCTAATACAAAGTCCATGCTAACCTTTTCCTCCACAATCGGGTCACTTCATAATATATGGACGAATCGAAGTTGGAACCATTTTGAACGGTACGCATGGAATTCCCACTTTAAGTGGCAACCACGCCCACTGTCTATTCATGACCTAAATTTTCTTCCAAAGCTTTAAGTTTTTCTCAACCAGCCCATACGTCATAGAAAGTTGCACAAAATTATCGAAATGGAAATGACACGATAAAATACTATGCAAAAATATTTCATAATTTCTTAAAAAAAAAAAAAAAAAAAAAGGACATAGATTTTAGCATTTAAGATTTTAGCTAAAAAAAACATTACATAAAACTATATACTCCCTCCATTTCAAAATATTTGTCCTTTAAAATTTTAGCACATAAATTAAGAAAATTATTAAATTATCATAATTTTAAAATAAAAAAACTAAAATACTTTTCATTAATTTCGATGTAGAGAAAAAAAAAGTAATTAATGCAAATATTGTAAGAAAATAAATGGAGAGTAAAGTTATAAAAAAATAATAAATATATTTTTGAAATTCTAAAATAACAAATAAATTAAAACAAAAAATTTTTCTAAAACGACAAATATTTTGAAATAGAAAAAATATATAATATATGTTTGCTTATATAAAATGAAGTAAATATTTCAATAAAAGTCATATCACAAACATTAACATTAATAATCGAAGAAAGAAAAAAATAAAAATATACTTATTAGATTTTATTTTCCAATTTGCCTATTTTTATTCATTTTCTTATTAGAATTTTTTTTTTTTTTGAGCATTGACTCGATCTTGATTCTATTACTCAAGAAAATATGCACTTATTATTAAATTATATCTCGATATAGTATTAAATTTTTTTTTATTAATTAAAATTTATAACAAAATATACCTATCAATTTTTTTAAAAATATCTTACAAGTTAAGAAATTAAAAAAAAAAAAAAAAAACTAATGAGACTTCATTTTAAGTTCCAAGATACCTCAAAGAATTTTCATATAAATTTTGATGTCTGAAACGTATTCCCACGCAAATATCAATTTTTTAAAAGTTCCCGTGTAAACCAAAAGAATTCGTACACTACACATAAATCGAAAACATACACTGCATTAGATTTATGTCTCCGCGATTCATTCATTTGTCTTGTCTTTTGATAAAGTGACCAGATCAAGCACTTTTTCTTATTGGAAATTCCTTGACCTTTACCTTATGTTTGGAAAGCTTTAGAGAGAGGGAAGAAAATAAGAATGGAAAATAAGGAGTGAAAAACTTTTAGAAGAGACAGAATTAATTTTCATTTCCTTGTTTGGATATTAGGGAGAAAAAATGTGATGGAAAGTTATATTGTAAATAGTGCAATCTCTACCTTAACCCCCATTATTTATAATAAAATAAATATTTATGGGGTTATAATCGTAATTTCAGTGATTTCTACCTATTTTCTCTCTAATTTGGAGAGAAAATAGATTGAGTCCCATGTGTCATTTTTCTCGCATATTTTTTTTCTCTTATATTTTTCCCTTTCCAAATAAGAAGGAAAGAGAAAATTTAAAACTGCAGTCAGTTGTGGCTACGTCAACAATAGAAGTAGAGTATGTAGCAGTTACACAAGCCAATAAAGAAGTAGTCTGGTCAAAAATAATAATGGAAGAACTCGGGTACAAACAAGAAAAGATTTTTTTATTTTGTAATAGTCAAAGTGCCTTGCATCTTATAAGAAATCCAGCTTTTCATTTAAAGACAAAGCACATTCGAGTTCAATACCACTTTGTTAGTGAAAAAGTGAAAGAAGTAATAGTGGATATGCAGAAAATTCACATGAAAGAGAACTTGACAGATTTTATGACAAAGGCAGTCACTACTGACAAGTTTGTTTGGTATCGATCTTCTAGCGGCCTAGCAAAGACATGAGCAACAAGGAATAGCAAGGAAGAAAGAATAGTATGAAGATTGATTGATCCTCAATCAAATCTTCAAATGGGAGATTGTTGTAATTATAATTCAAATATGAAGGCACCAAATTTATGCCTCCATATTTGACAATGGAACATAGCTTGCATTTTGCAAGCTGTATTCCATTTGGTTGAGAGCCTATATAAAGGCTCATTCTCCCCCTTATTCATTCATCTCAAATTCTCTAAGCAATTGAGAGAATTCTTAAGTTAAGAGAGTTTTTAGTGAGAGAAAAATATTAGAGTTAAAAAAAAATATTTAGTGTGTGTTTCTCCTATTTTCAAGAGAGATTATTATTATTATTATCTCCTTATGATTTAGAGAAAAAGTTGTAACTCTTATTATTTATCATAGTGAAATTTTTCGATCCTTACCCGTTATTTTTACCCTAATTTGTTTGGGATTTTCCACATAAAATTTGTGTGTCAAAATTATTTTTATTATTTTTTCAAATTATTAGCTGCGCTCTTGCTCTAATCCGGTCCTAATTTTTCAACAATTTTGAGGGTCATGCATAATCTTTGCCTTGAATTCTAACAAAGCAACATGATCTGTTTCATTCACGCCAAGAGTTGTGGAAGCAACAATGGAAGAAGTTTTAAGGCTCTGCTGCAGCACAAGGAGTAAAGGGACAATGCACAATTTCATAGAAAATGGAAGGATTAATGTATATATATATAACTTTTTTATCTGTTCCTTTTTTCTCTACAAGGAACTGATTAATTGCTAAGACAGTATATATAACTTTTTTATCTATTCCTTTTTTTTTTAATTTTTTTATTAATTGTTCATTTCCAACTACCAATTAATTGAAAAGATGTATAACTTAATACATAAAGATTACTTTCCTAAAGTACATAAAGCAAAGATGTGTAAATTAATACATAAAGATTATCAGTTCCAAAGTCTGTAAAAGCTAAACATGTAAATTGCGATGAAAAGAATTGAAAAGGATTATTTTTCTTCAGAAAATGATTTCGTGCTTCATGCTAAATAATTTTCTGTGCTGTTGGATCTATTCTTTTATGAGAATTCTTCAATGAGACAAAGAACAGAAATGTATAGATTGACTTATATAATGTGAACCCAAATTACTTTTCTAAAGTGTGTTATGTAAAGCAAAAGAACTATTCTTTTAGAACAATTCTTCAATGATTCACATTTATACAGATTTATAATATGAAACACTTTCTCCGCAATTCATTTATTTGCATTTCCTTTTGGTGAATCACTTTCTTATCTGGCTTTAATTAGAAGACTTATTCCAAAATTTGTATCTGTTTCATTTATTTGGGTTGGCAGAGCAGCTAGTAAGGCTGCAGATTGGGCAGCTAGGAGTGTTTTGACTGGTTTTCTATCTCTTGTATGGATGGAAATTCCACCTCGAAGGCTTCAAAGCCTTCATTATAAGGATGCTCTGTTCTGTTTAATGAATCAAGTTTTATTTGGCAAAAAAATTTCTTATCTGAAATTTTTTAAAAAAATCAAAAACTTTTTCTTTTCCCTTGTTTCGTATCTGAAATGTAAATTACATCAATTTTGCATAAATTACATCAATTTTGCAGCCTTCTTTCTCATTTCTTACTCTCCTTTCAGTTTGCAATGACCTTTTTTTTTTTTTTTTTTTTTAAACTATAACTCAAAAAACAACAAGGGTTAGTCAGTAAAGGTCACATATAGGCATGACTGGTTTAACCGAACCAACGATTTTAATTTAACAAAATACTCAAACTGAAACTATAACCAATTTTTAAGGTTCTAATTTCGGTTCATAACCAATTGATTTTGATTTCGGTTCTAGTTTGAAATCAGTTTCTATAGTTGATCTAACACTAATTTTGAACAGATTACTTTATTACATTAATTTTGATTAAAAAATTAATATAACATAAAAGAATAACTTAAAATAAAATTTTAATAAACAATAAAATTTATTAAAATATAATTGTATATTAAAAAAGAGCTTGCACTTAATTTTTTCATTAACTTATTAAAATATAATTATATGATCAGTTTAAGATTTCAAACCATCGGTTTTGATTTTTGATCCAGTTTTTATTAAAAATCAAAATCAAAACTAAGAATCTCATAGTTTTAGTTACAAACAGAAACTATAATCCAAAAAAGGTTTTGATTTTGATTTTATTTGGCCAGTTTCAACCTGGTTTAACAATTTTGATTTGATTTTGGTCACCCGTAGTCACGTAATCTTAAAAGATATAATCAAGGCCACTAGGAAATGGGCATTGGTTTTGGCAAAACAACTTCTATTACTTTTACCAATTACACAAAGAAAAAAATAATTGACTTGCAATTAATCAAGATGAAGCTGAACTAACTCACCATGACTGTATTTTAGTTACCTATCACTATTAAAAATCATTAAATTTTGATAGTCTTTGGTAGCCTGCCCTTGGATTCATTTTTCTTAAAAATTATTTACTTCATATGATAATTTTCTAATTAAATATTTATAAAGATAATTTTTTTATTTTATTTAATATGTAAATTAATTTTTATTTCATTATTTATTAAAATAAATTGTTGTTATCATTTATTTAATTTTTTAAGAAAACTTATTTGATTTATATGAAATTATTTGTTTATGTATATATTATATTTATTTGTATATGTAACTAGCATCACTTTTTTTATTTATTATAACTATAAAATTAAATATGCAAAATAATTAGTGTATTTATAAAATAATTTTTTTTGAAATGATTATACACACATAAAGAGGGAAGGGATACATACACACCTTAAAACCACAACAATTTTGAAGAGGCATGCTAATCCTTATATCCCATACACACATACTTTACACTATCAATGTGGAAGGCTGAAATCTCAACCTACTCTCTATTAGTCTATCTACGGGAGAATAGACTCCTGTAAATGGGAGACACATACTGCCCATGGATAGACTCCCGTGAATAGGAGACACACACACTATTAGAAATTGAATTGATGAAGAAGGGGTAAAGTAAATGAGTAAAGTATAGAGTCCACTAATAAAATTGGCTTAGGTCCAACCAATATTAAATTGACTAGTACTAGCCAATCAGTTAGTTGGACCTTAGTATTTATAAGTTGTTTATATTTTTTATTATTTAGCAATGCGGGATCTCTAACACTCCCTTTTAATTGCAACTGGGATTTGACTTTGACGCCCAGTTATCATTTAAAATTGATATTCTCCCTCTGAAAGTTGAAATTAGATTAAAACGCAGTGGCAACACCAGACCAGACTGCTGAGACTAGATATCCAGACAGAAAGCCGAGAAATTAAGAAACCGGATCAAATATGCTCTGATACCATATTAGAAATTAAATTGATGAAGAAAGGATGAAGTGAATGAGTAAATGATAACTCTATATTTTTAGAGTTATTTTATTTGTTTAAACTTAAATTTTAGCTCAGTTTTCGAAAATGCAATAATATTATTACTTATTTTTAGAAATAAATAGTTATACAATTTATAAATAAATTATAATATATTTTTAATATTTTTATTTTATTTTTACAGATCAAAATAATGTCATAATGATGCAATAATATCATGACTCAGGCAATGATGTCATTTTATAAATGATGTAAGCAATGATATCATAAAATTAATGATGCAAAAGATGATGTCATGAAAATAATGATGTAATCAATGATGCAACAATGTTGAAAATGAAGATGGAATTTGCCTATAAATAGGCATTACCTCCTTTTTCAAAAATCACAACTCAAAGTAGAAAAAAAATAAATGTAGAGAGACTTACAAATATTTTCTTAGAATAGATTTCTTTTATTGTTATTTTGATCAAGAAGATGAGTTTTTAGAGCTTGAGTTCATCAAAAATTGGATCTCAAAACAAGTTCTTCCTAAACTTTATTCTTGAATTTAATTATAAGTTGTTATTATATTTGTTATTTTAATTGTTAATTTATTTATTTTTTGTTGTAATTATGTTTGTTATTTTGATTGTTAATTTAATTATTTCTTATTGTTATTTTGATTGTTAATTTAATTATTTCTTCTTTCTCAATTATGAATAGCTAAATTTATTTTTCTAGAATTTAGATGTAATCTTTTGATTTGCATATGATTATTTATATTTAATTGATTGGATTGATTGTTGGAATTAATCTTTTATCTTATAACTTAATGCTTGTAATTAACTGGCCATTAATTGTATGATTTAAGATATTGTGTGAAGTAGCGAGAATGGAAACACAATATTATTTCATTAGAATAATTGACCTTGGGAATGTATTGCTCAAAGATAAGAATACTCCTTTGTGATTGTTAAAGGATTTTCATAAAACTTAATGAGTTTGTGTTAATTGCTTATGATCATGAGAGTAGACATAAGGTTAATATGAACACACATGTTGTATCCCGAAAGAGAATATCATATAATTTAGGGAAATCCAGTCATTAATTCCAGCAAAAATAATCCAATCTAAAAAAATATAACATAATCATAGGTAATCAATTGATGAATTCTAAATCCTAGCCTTTAATATTATTTCATATTTTCATCATTTATTTACTTGAATTTTACTTTACCTTAAAATACGAATTTTCATAATTGATTTTCTAAATAATAGAGTAATTATAAAATTAATACTTGTTAACCATTCTCTATGGATTCGACACTCTATTCACACACTATTACTTGTAAACGATATGTGCACTTGCAGAAATTGCGCAACAGTAAAGCATAGAGTTTATCAATAGAATTGGCTTAGGTGCAACCAATATTAAAATGACTAGTACTAGCTAATTAGTTAGTTAGACCTTAACACTTATAAATTGTTTATATTTTTTATTTTTTAGCAATGTGGAATCTCTAACACACACTGTACATGTAATACAAATATATGTTTTTTTTTTAAATATATATACACACAAAAACATACACAAAAGGACAAGGAAGAAATGTATATACACATCAAAATCATAACAATTTTAATGGGGTACGCTGACTTTTATATCCCATATATACATATTTTATATTATAGATATAGAAAGCCGAAGCCCATTTTTAAAAAATAATTTAGCAATTACTTTTATCAAATGTGACATTATTATTTGATTATTAAATACATCATTAATTATATTTTAACTATAATTGAAAATCAATTTATATTTTTAATTGTGAGGTGGCAAGAAATGATACATATACTCAGAGTTTTATATTCATTAATTAAGGAAATAATCTTGCGAATCAGCCTTTTAAGTCAAAGGTCGATTATGTGTGGGCACCGAAAAAACATTTTAGGTTGTCCCTTATTCTTTGAATTTTTCTTCAATCTACGTACTCCGGAAATTTCCTTCTGTTTCATGGACTTCACATATTGGGATGGGAAAGCAGTGATGTGATAATCAAATCAAACTTTCTATTTAAACTAAATAATTTTATTTTATTATAAGTTATATGAAAGATCTTGATCAAAATCAAATCAGACTTTTTAATTTAATTAGTTAAATCAATGACAGGTCAATGACGTTTTGTGAGATATACTTCCAGGCCTTATAATTTTTATTGTTAGTTAATGCAGCGACAGATCAATCGTTTATATAATGTACGTTTTGTAATTTCCACCCGCTAGGTATAACATTGAATTTTCCGAAGTAAAGATAAATAGCTAAAAGCCAAAGGCGAGTAATTATTAGATTTCACTTGACTTAGAGTCTTGTGGCCAATTAAAGATAAGAAATTCTCAAGTATATGAAATTACATCGAAAGTATATTATTAATATTATTTAATTTATGTTGAGAATGTTGAGGGGAATTATATCAATAGTCATATAAGTATATTTTAAATTTTATATTGCATAAAACCAATTCATTTATATTAATGCCTAATATACTTAACATATATTCCACTTTATATTTTTGTACTTTTTTCATGTAAGATTATATTTCACTTTATATTTTTGTACTTTTTTCATGTGAGATTATATTTTTTAACACTTTCCTTCAAGTACAACTAAGTTTGAACTAATTATCACTTGTCAAAAATGAATCTATTTTTGAAGGCCCATCACAAACACACCTAAACCTACTTTTTGAGGCCCTAGGTCAACAAAGGACCCTACATATATTTCACTTTATGTTTTTGAACTTTTTTCATGTGAGATTATATTTTTGAACACTTCTCCTTAAGTGCAACTAGGCTTAAATCAATTATCACTTGCCAAAGATAAATCCATTTTTGGATGCTTATCACAAACACACTTAGGCCTAATTTTTTAGATCCTAAATCAACAAACAGGACTAGACTCTTCTGACTAGCCAAATTCCAGGTTTTCAAATAGGAGCCCATAATCATCCGGCATTAGGCCTTCTTTAATTCTAATACCATGTAGAAGTTCTATGGACATTGAGTGTGTTGGACTAAATGATAGGGTTAGAATCTCACATTATACAAGACCAATTGGCTTATACTAATATCCAATCTACTTCACATATATTTTACTTTATATTTTCATATTTTTTTCACGTGGGATTATATTTTCCGAACAGTTTATATAAAAGATGATCTTTGCCTCACAGCAAAAAAATATAAAATGAAAATATTATTTTTAGTTTGATATAACTTTGGTTTAATAAGTCGTAACTTTTATCCTCAAGTTAAACTCAGATATAAATTGAATACTCTTATAAATTTGACTCGACTCAATTTAATTATTATTAAAAATTAAATAAATTTATTTGTTAATATTAAAATAAAATTTGAATCTCATTCAAGTTTCAACTTAATTAATAAATTATTATTATTTAAATAGTATATATTATAACATGAAAAATCTTTAAAATTATTAAAATTTAAATACTTGATTAGGCTTGCAAATCAATCAAGTATTGTATTTCTCAAATTTAGCTTGAGTCATTAATCAAGCTATTCATAATTCAAGCTCGAAATATTTAATTTGCAACCATAGTTCAATACTTCTTTCAATAATATATAATTAATTATATTTTTTATCCATTCAAAAGTTTTGTCAAACAGATTATATATCCATTATGCAAAATTTTCTAAAAAATTTGAATATTATTACTTAATATTAAATAAATAGAGGTTATTAAAAAATAAAATAAATTGGATTTATTATCGATATAAATAATATTTAAAATAATTTTTACATAAAATTTTAATTCAATTTTATTGATAGAATTGAATTGAATGTTTTCAAAATGATTTTTTTCAAACGTAGGGATAATTTATAATATAGATTTCACATACATTTATTGGCATTAAGGAATTTAGCATGATTAACTTCTAAGTCAAAGTCTTCGATCTCCATTCAATATAAGATGTATGCTTGTTTATATTTTAAATCTACTAGTATTATAGTATTATGCCCTGGAAAGTTGGGCAAAGTATATTATTATTATTTTTCATTTCTAATAAAATTCTGAAATAATTAATAAAAAAAATTTTTCTTGACTAAATTTCTATATTCAAAATTTAATGAATTATGTTTCATATTATACACATATACACGTTTCTTTAGTATTTTCAAATTAAAGCCAATCAGTTATAGTCTGATTAATCTTGTCATCTCTATTAAAGGACTAAGAAATAAGAGAAAGTTGTCACCATTTTTAGTGAGAGTCGTTAAAAAGGTTATTCCTTTTTTTAGTACCAAAAAAATATTTTTAAAGATTCTTGTTTACTATAGAGATACCTATTCATAGACAGAGGTTGAATAAATAACTCTAACCTTAAAAAAATAATTCCTAAATTTAAGAAATTGCAGGGTGTTGCCAAATATAATCTTCCTAAGTAAACCCATGTTTCCTATATAAGGAGACAAAAGGACCCACCAACCCATTTAAGTCTATGTAAAATATGTTTTTCATTTAATTACATAATTCATTTCATTATAAAATCATTCAATGTATTAGATGTTTAAATTATTTATTGAATAGAATGTCATCTTCAACTGGGAAAAACCAAATTAAATGATAATCAAAATTTATCTAAGAGATGACAAACATGAATAAAAATTGCAGTTACCTGATTATTATAATTGATTCATCTTCCATCAATCCGATTACTAAGTTATCATAATTGCCCTTCTCAATTTGCAGAAGGTCTCTAAATTTCTCATTTTCCCTTCAATTAGGATTGAAGATTTATAATAATTAACTAAAAATCATATAATTTATGGTTATAATAAGCCTATGATGAAGTAGGAACCATACGTGTATGGACGAGAAATGAGCTTTGATTTTGGCAAAAGGACTTCTAAAACGCATTAACTAATTACACATGAAACAAACAATACCTATAAAATTATTATTCATTATAATTTTATATTCTTGCGTGCCCTAAGGCTAAGGGGTATATATCATAGAAAAATTTTGTATGGGTTTACTTTCTTTAGCATCATAGATATGATCCCAAACATAAATGATAGAGAAAAATATATATAATGATAAATTAGCAATTTAATTTTTATGGATTTACATAGCAAGGTGGGATGACTAGTGGACGACTCAAGATTTTAGTTGAGAGGGAAGAAAATTCACAACGGGAATTTTTATACAGTTACATATAAATGTAAAAATCTAACTATAAAAACTTTTAGAGTTAGAAGGCAAAAAAAAATTTAGGGGGAAAATATGAAAAAAAATATTATTAGGAAAAATATAAAAAATAAAAATTATAGGTGCAAAATTAAAAAGAAAATATGGAGTGGGATGATTTCTTATAAAAATTCTTAGAGTTAAAAGAGACAAATACGTAGAAATATATATACACACCTCAAAACTATGGCAAAAATAAAAATTTTGAGTGTAAATTTTCTTTAAAAAGTATAGGACTATAGCCCATTAATATTTTTAAGTAGGATTGCAATTGAGCCTAGCCGAGCAGAACTTTAATTTACTCAGACTCAGCTCGATTGTTTTTTTAAACTCAAGTTTGGATTTGAACTTGAACATTGTATTCAAGCTCGACTCATTTCAAGTTCAAGCTTTAATCAAACTTGAAAATTATACTTAAACTAATATAAAAGCTAAAGCATCCTATTAGTGAAAAAATATAATCATAAAATTAAATATTACATGCTTCAAAAATTAGAAATATATGTATTTTAATCAATTGAATTACTAAAAAAATTATAAGAGTGTTAAAATATATTTTTTAGAATGCCAAAAATATTAGGCTAATAATAATAATAAATTATACTAATTATATTATTATTATTATTATTATTATTATCATCATCATCATCATCATCATCATCTTTTTTTAAAAACAAAACTTCTAGATTATTTAATGAAATTATAAAACATACTATTAATAAAATATGCATATATTATTATTAATTTCATAATTACAATATATATATATATACACACACACATACAATATAAATAAGCCTATAAACAAACTTATTCAATAGTCTAATCAAGCCGAATTTAGTTTTACTCATATTCGACTCATTTATTAATCAAGTTTTGAATTAAAACTTAAATTTAAATTATTTATAAAACGAACTAAACACGAATGAGCTTTTATTAAGACAAATACTGAATCGCTTGCAAACGTCTTGACTCACTTGCAATCCCATTTTTAAGCACAATCATTATTTTTTTGTTTTATATATATATATATATATATATATATATATATATATATATAAGCAAAGAAAAGAAAAGAACAAAATTTTATCACCTCATCAAATTAGAATAATTGTATTTAATTGATTTCAAATCAATTGAATGCTAAATAATAATTTACCCAATTTAAGATTTGATAAATTGATTTCTAATTAGAATTAAACTGTAATTAATGATGAATTTAATAAATTAAATAATAATATATATTTTAAAAAATAATTAATAAATTATTTTATAAATATAATAATACTAGTTATAATTAATGAATATAAAAAATATATAATGCAAGTTACATACACAAATAAATATAAAATATATACACACACGAATAATTTCATATAAAATTCAAATAAATGATAACAATAATTTATTTCAATAAATAATGAAATAAAATTTAATTAACATATTAAACAAAATTAAAAAATTATCTTAATAAATAATTAATTATAAATTATTTCGTATATTAAATAATTTCCCAGTCATTTATCAATTCAAATGCGACAGATTTTAGATGGGCCAACCACATCAAGGTTTAGATTATTTCTCGAGTTTTGGGCAAATTTCATAGAAAGTGAGAGGACAACAAATTTCATAGAAAAAGACAACAATATTTTCTCCATTTCCAACATATGATTAAATAGTCATGCCAATTTAATTTTCCCGGGAAAATAGATTTTTTAATCTTTTAATAAAAGAAACATGACTTGCCAAGACAGAGATCACACTTCTTTTATTTCAGTGAAAGCTGAACTTGCCATGCCTAATCTAAGGCTGAACATACCAATGGGACAATCTCAGGATTCTATATATCAATTATACAAGAACCAAACATGGCTTATAATAGACTTAAAAGTTCTTTGCAGTTCAATTCAGTTGATCTTAAGATGCCAATATGGAGGTTTGTTTACACCCACAAGCATACATATGAAAATCAATACAAGAAAATGTAACAGCTTATTGTCTTCCACAAATATAATCCTGTGAGTGGTTGCTCAATTACTGTAGTAATTTATTCCATGATGCCAGCACGTTGCAGCGAGAGCCCCATAGAGTTCTTATATCGTTGAAACTGCAATCAACCAAACACAAACTTTCACTAAAATATACCTACTCTACTAATAACAAGGATATTAACCATAGTATATTCTTGAAATAAAATTGGGTCTACAATCTATAATACTTTGTCAGGTAATTAAGGCCGTTCATGCAAAGTTGCTGATAGAAATTGAATTGAATAAATACAAGTGACTTAAATGAGTATAGGATAAGTTTACAAATAAATTGAATTTAATGAGTTGAGATTAGCCATTGCTAAAATATCAGATCTAACTAATTAGATAATTAAGACTAAATTATTATATATCTATATATTTTTGATATATTTTTTAATATGAGATTGATTCTTAGTTGCAAAGATAAATTAAAATCTTCCATATATATATATATATATATTAGTGGATTTCTGCCCTGTCATTATAAAAAAAAAAAAAAAAAAATTGTAGCAGTAGCATTATAACGAAAATCTTCAAATTTCATTTGCAATTGGTTTTATTAAATTGATGACTAGGCAGTAGGCACAACCCCCTAAAACGCTACCAAAACCTTATGAAAAATTTTTCAAAAAAAAAAATACCCCCACTAGCCATTATTGCTTCCAGCTCACTTCCCATGCTTTATTAAAATATCATTCGTTGAACCTCAATTTCAAAGAAGCTATGCTAACGTCCTTTCAATCCACAGTAGAAAGCATTCTCATAGATATGCCTTTATTTATTAGTGGTTTGACTCGGATAATGAGTCACATTCATACAGAAAACTACACACTATGCATTTACTATGATAAGGGTATTCTTGACTATCTTACGTCTACCGAAATTAGATCCTTTTCCCGAGTGATTAAGAATGCATTCCGATACCGATTTATACATTTAAGAATTTTCAATGTTCATTCAATTACACATGAGCTGAACTATTGTACTAATTAATTACTGCCACACTCTGCAGCAAGTGCCCCATAGAGTTCTTATAGTGTTGAAACTGCAACCATGCAACCAGACGCAAACACTTACACAGAAAATACAATTGCAGAAGTTCAAGGCACCACATAAATCAAAGCAAACAAATAACAATAATATAATGAATTTTGACCTACCACATAAAATAGAAAACTAGTTTCAGGTGCAAAATGTTTGAATTGAAGAATTGAAGAATTATTACCTCGTATGAAACTATCTCTAATTGAATGCAACTCATTGACTGCATTACTTATGTCCATTCTATCTTCAGGAGATTCCAGCGAACATGCTATCCCAATTTTAATCATGGCAATTAGGCATTCAACTTTGCAATCATTTCTTGATCGTATTAGATGCTGATTGCAATTTTCTCTTACTTCATCTTCTTTTAAGAGAATTGGATCAACAATCTGCAACAATTGATCAGGCAACGCCATTCTAGCAAAGTTGTGAAGGTTAAGACCATCCTTAAAAATATCATTTGTGGGCTTCTTTCTTATTATCATCTCCAACAGTAGAATCCCATAACTATAAACATCTCCATTTGTTGACAATTCACTTCCCAAGCCATATTCTACAATAACACAAGTATTTATAAATAACACATGATAATAAATGGAGAATCATATATAAGTTCAAAAGAGACAACCTGGAGCTGTGTAGCCAATTGTTCCTCTTACTCCAACTGAGCTGCTTTCCATTGAGTTTGCCAAATAAGGAAGGAACTTCACAAGCCCGAAATCTCCCACATGAGCAACCATGTCATTATCAAGAAGAATATTGCTTGGTTTTAGATCACAATGAATGATTGACTGTTCACAATTATGATGAAGATAAACAATTGCATTCCCAACATCTATGGCAATGTTTATTCTTTGGAGAAAGTTCAGACTTTGATGTTCCATTTCTGAATCTGGGTACAACCATTTATCTAAGTTTCCATTAGGCATGAACTCATAGACAAGGGCCTTAAAATCATTTCCTTGAAAATCAATGCTGGAGCAAGAAGTTATGATCTTCACAAGATTTCTGTGACGTATGTTTCTTAAGGCTTTGCACTCAGCTTTAAAGGTCTTTGAAGCTCCTTTCCTTTGAAGATTTAGTACTTTTATAGCAACAACTGCACCATCCACATCAAGACTGCCTTTATAAACAGACCCAAAGCTTCCCGTTCCTATCAAATTATCTGGTGAAAACCCATTAGTTGCCGTAAGAATCATTTGATAGGAAAGTTTCTGAAATGACTTTATTTGTAAGGAGCCTGAAGCTATAGATAGATCACTTGTCTTCTTTCTTAAACAATACAAGAAGCTTAACAACAAAAAGACACCAAAAACACATGATATTGATATAATCACTATCTTAACATGGTGCAGTTTGTTTTTCTTTGGTACTTCTGTGACGCATTTGTGCAGATTCAACTCTGCTAGGCCTCCACAAAGCTTGCTGTTTCCTTCAACTGATATTGCACTTGCATTTGCAAAAACGCCTTTGATTGGAACTTCACCCCCAAAATTATTGAAAGACAAATCCAAATATTCCAATGCAAATGTCTCCAAATATTGAGGAACTTTTCCAGAAAAATTGTTTTTAGACAGATTAAATTGTCTAAGACCTGTTAAAGAAGCTAATGACTGAGGTAAGATACCTTGAAAGTTGTTATCGGAAATGTCAAGGATCTCAAGGCTATTGCAGCGGCTAAGGTCATTTGGAATTTCACCGGACAAGTTGTTTTGGGAAACATATAATTGATTCAAATTGAATAAATTGCCAATTTCTGAAGGGAGGGATCCGACCAAATAGTTCCCTGTTAGATCTAGCAGAATTAACACAGAATGGTTTGAAAAAAACTGTTTGGGTATGAAGCCAATAAGGTTGTTATAATAAAGGGTAAGGTATAACAAATTATGGCAATTTCCAAGGTTGGAAGGGATAGTACCTAGTAAATTGTTAGTATCCAATTGAAGTTCAATCAATAATGACAAGTTTCCCAAGGATGATGGAATTTGTCCAACTAATCTATTGCTGTCTAAGTATAGTCGTTGCAGTCTCGGAAGGTTGCCTATTTCCATAGGAATAGTGCCTGTGATTTGATTAGATTGCAGAATGATTTCCCCTAAGCTAACAAGATTTGATAACCAAGGCGGAAGGCTCCCATATATTTGATTGTCCCCAATTACTAGCTTGTCAAGGGACGAAGAAGATAGATTGGCCACATAATTGGGAAACGCTCCTTTAAGTTGATTCAAAGATACATCCAACACTTCCAACTTGCTGCAATTTAACAAAGAAGGGAGAAAATCCAAATCATTATTATCTCCCTGCTGCTTGCTTCCAAGACTATTTTCAGAGAAATCTAAATGATACAGTTGTTGTAGGCCTCCAAAATAAACATCTATTTTTCCAGTGAAATTGCTCTGGTACAAAGAAATTTCTTCGAGTTTTGATGCATTGGATAATGAGACAGGAATTGACCCAGCAAAGTGGTTTTCTGACATTTGTAATATCAGAAGATGAGGTAAAAGGAGGCCAATATTTGATGGAATATTTCCTTGAAGAGAATTATTACTCACAGAGAACACTGTGATGGATGAAATATTATAAATTGATGGAGGAATAATACCTGAGATGTTATTGTCACCAACTGCAAAAATTGACAAGTACTTGAGTTGACCAAAGGAATCTGGAATACTTCCACTGAAGAAATTTCCAGCAGCAGATAAACCTTCTAGTGAGCTCAAATTTCCCAAAAATGGGGGTATGCCTCCACTCAAATAATTATCATGAATGACAAATATTATGAGTTTAGACAAAATGGCCAACTCTTTTGGAATTTTTCCTATTAGCTTGTTGGAACCTAATTTAAGGTATTTGAGGTTCAAGCAATGGGACAAGTTGGATGAAATTTCCCCTTCGAAGGAGTTATTGCCTAGATGCAAAACTTGTAGCCTAAATAAACGAGCAAGTTCAACTGGAATTTTACCTTGTAAGGTGTTATTTTGAAGTCTAATCTCCCTAAGGAAACTCATGTTTCCTATGTAAGGAGACAAAGAACCCACCAACCCTTTTGATTGAAGATGAAGAATGGTGACTCTTCTGTGTCTGCGGCCACATTTGATGCCTTCCCAATAGCAGAAATGGACTGAATCATTCCATGATCTCATCACATTTTGAGGATCATGCACAATCTTTGACTTGAAGGCTAACAAGGCATGATGATCTGTCGTATTTCCATCAAAGGGAGCAGTAGCAGCAGCACTAGAGAGAGTTATGAAACTAAACAGCTGCATAAAAAGTGAGAAAACAACACATGTCACAGAAAAAGCAATGGATACTTTTACCTCATCCATTTCAGACTTTTGACATATTCAAGTATCAGCTTATTGGGTTTGTTTAAATAGACACTTTATCCAGGGAAGATAAATGGAAACGTGTAGATAAAAATTTGATACCAATAAAAGTTCTATGTATAGGATCATCAGATGCATAAAACTCAACCAAAAATATTTAATAATACTACTATAAATATTTGACAATACTATTCATATGCTATTCACATTTTGTATTATTATCAATATATTGTTATAAGTACACATTTGCGGTTTATTATTACTTTGAATATCAAATAGTAAATTATATTAAATTAAATTATTAAACCTTATATTTATTGTAGAGAATATTTGACAATAAAGCTAACTTCTATTATTAAGAGTTGGATGTTTTATTAAACATTTACGGTCTGCAAATCAGTTTGCTTTTATTAGAATAGTTGATCCTACGTTAGGTCATTTTCTATAAAAATTTATTTTTAGTTATTAATGATTAAGGAAAGAGTAATGCATATCCAAACACGTTTAGTTCACCATAGAAATGAGTTTCTAAATCAAAATAATTATATTACAAGTTTACTTTTAAAAAGCAACTAAATAGAATTAATTTATATGTTACTTAGAAATAGATATTATTTCAATATAAATTCAATTTGTTCTGGTATAAAAATATTAAAATTCATTATAAATTCCTTGTGAACAAAAATAAAGTAAAATCATTGAGCAAACCGAATGTGACTTAAAAATTCTAAGAACATTGTTATCCTTATTATTGATGAATAGGGAGATGCTTTATAATTCAAATCCTAGCTATAGTGTTTTATTAACATTTAAAAAAAAAATGTTAAACTGCATGAACAGGAAAAGAGTCATTATCATCCAAAGCACATTAGACCATTCATATTCATAATGTCGAGGAAAAAAAAGAAATGTAGAAGAAGAGAAATAGAAAAAGAGGCTTGAATCTTTTACTGAAAAAATTATATCCAAAGTAAAATCGTGCCCTTTGCCTCGACTTTTAGAGGAATGATAGGCGGTGGAGAGCAGAATTGCTGGTCATGACATGAGATCACGAGATAAAGGACCTGGTTAAGTGATGTGACTTTGATAATGACCCCCACTAATAGGGATGAATTGCGACAGGACCAGCTAAAAAAATATCTAAAGCAGGGCTGAAAAAAATATATCCCCACTTTTTTCTCTAATTTAAATTATAAATATAATAAGAGACACATTCAAATATCTTAGTTAAACTGACATCTTCTTACCGCTCAACATCATAAAATTCTCTGAATCTTTTATTAAATCAATCAAAGAATAAAAAAAATGGTAAAATTACAACTTAACATATCTCAAAAAATTAGGAAGAAAAACGATAGTTAGATATACTCAAACCATCCTGTTCAATAAAACTATAATAAAAAAGAGGCAAATGCCACCAATATACATTATTAATAGCGAAATGTCACGTCCCGCAGATTATGCTACGCACCAAGCCCATAATGCTTGTGAAAATAGGCCAAGACAGCCTCACTTAACCAACAAATGGGTTGATGGGCGAGCATTCGGACATAATTGGCAAGCGGATGAAGCTAATGAGCCTCGCCTAGGCAGAAATAGGCGTAGCCCAGCGCCAACTTGTGAAAAGACACGCAAGGCTAGCATGGTAGGCCAACCAGCGTGCACGCTCAGCGTGGTAGCGTGCTAATGCGCAGCCCCTCCTGCGCAAGACATGCAGAATGGGCGAGAAACCTCACCAACGACAGGCCAAGGCGAGCGACAAGCATGCGCCAACCAGCGCCAGGCGCTGCCAGCCCCTTCTATAAACTTTTAGCGCAATCCAGCAAACTAAGCAAAAACTGTCCAGCGGGCGCTAGAAGCTTCTACCAGTGCACACCAACAAGCCTAGTTGGCCAATTTCCAATAGAATTGGCTAGAACTCTCCGAAAAGTTCTGTAAGCTTGTGCCAACAAGAATGACCAACCTAGAAGCTCTTAGAAACTTTATGAGCTGCATTCCTAAGAAGCTTCATTATATATAATTGCCTAGAAAATTCTAGAGATTAAATTGTAGCCACACATTTGGGAGGCCAACAAGTATAAATAGGTCATCTCCCTTATTTGTAACACATACATTCTAGCTGGCTATATGCTTGAAACTCACTACTCAACCTTTGTAAAGCTCCCTTTATTAATAAAATTAAGCATTCTCTGACCTCTATTGCTCCCTTATCTTTTCCTACACACATCTAAAGGTTTACTTAGCATCTTTCAACAAGCAAAGAGGTAAATGTCATACGGGTTAGTGGACGTAAAAAGCTAACTCCATGACAGAAAGCCTTAGAAACTAAATCCGCTACTCTGTTGCCTTCCCAGAAAAATGAGAGACCATAAATTGCATACAACTAAGAAAATTCAAGAATTCTATCCACTCGACCCTCCACCACCATGGAACGTTTATAGACTTGTTCAAGATAGAATTAACAATATAAGTGGAGTCACTCTCAATCCAAAGACTGCGCCAACCGACCTGCCAAGCATGTTTAACACCATAAAGAATAGCTGCTATCTCGGCTTCATAGGCGTAACAAACAGTAAGAGGAATGGCATAACAACAATGAACAAAGCCCCGAAAAGTGGGAAACACTCCACCTATACCAGCAAAACTCGATGCACCTGCAACGGCGCCACCAATAATAAGCTTCATCCATCCATGGATAGGAGGAAGCCAAAATATCTCCTCAATCTACATCACCTTAGGCAGAATGGGCTTGACATTAAGCTTACGTAGCAATTGCCAATCATCTATGTTATTATTCATGTAGCCAATCTTAAAAAGCTCCACTTCTTTTATACAACGCCAAATCAAGTGAAGAGTGGAAGTCACCGAAGGAACCACATCCTGAAAAAAGAAATCGTTGCATGCTTTCCATATAGCCCAAAAGCAAGAAATAATACCCACCATCCAAAAAGGTGTCACCTACGAACTAAAAAAAGCAACAGTGGCTGATTGAAAAAGCATAAAAATTGAACTATCCTGAGCCAAACGATAACCGAAGAGATTCTCCATTGCAGCCCAAACTGAAACAAGAAATGGACAAACCAAGAAAAGATGATCGATAGTTTTTGAACTTGCATTACAAAAGCAACAAGAGGAAACCAATGTGAAACCGTGACTTTGAAGGGTTGTGTCCGTTGGAAGTTTTCCATGGAGCAACCCCCAACACAAAGACCTGGACAGCGAGATATACTGATGCCATAGAGCATTATTCCAGCAGGCAGCACGCAAATGCTCAAGAAAAGCCCAAACCGAGACCAAACAATGTCCAGAACCCATCCAAACCCATTGATCAGAAGTGCCAAAGGAGTGATTCTTAAGGTATTTGAGGTTCAAGCAATGGGACAAGTTGGATGAAATTTCCCCTTTGAAGGAGTTATTGCAAGATGCAAAACTTGTGGCCTAAATAAACGAGCAAGTTCAACTGGAATTTTACCTTGTAAGGTGTTATTTTGAAGTCTAATCTCCCTAAGGAAACTCATGTTTCCTATGTAAGGAGACAAAGAACCCACCAACCCTTCTGATTGAAGATGAAGAATGGTGACTCTTCTGTGTCTGCAACCACATTTGATGCCCTCCCAATAGCAAAAATGGACTGAATCATTCCATGAGCTCATCACATTTAGAGGATCATGCACAATCTTTGCCCTGAAGGCTAACAAGGCATGATGATCTATCATATTTCCATCAAAGGGCAATAGCAGCAGCACTAGAGAGAGTTATGAAACTAAACTGCATAAAAAGTGAGAAAACAATACATTTCATAGAAAAAGCAATGGATACTTTTACTTTCTCCATTTCAGGCTTTTGACATATTCAAGTACCAACTCATTGGATTTGTTTGAATACACTTTATCCAAGGAAGATAAATGGAAACACGTTGATAAAAATTTGATGCCAAGAAAAATTCACCATATAGTATCATCTGATGTATAAAACTCAACCAAAAATATTTAATAATACTACTATAAATATTTGACAATACTATCCATATGTTATTCACATTTTGTACTATTATCAATATATTGTTATAAGTACACATTTGCTGTTAATTATGACTTTGAATATCAAATAGTAAATTATATTAAATTAAATTATTAAATCAAATATTTATTGTAGAGAATATTTGACAATAAAGCTCACTTTTGATATTAAGAATTGAATGTTCTGTTAAACATTTACGATCAACGAATCAATTTGTTCTTATTAGGATAGTTGATTTTATATTAAGTCTTTTTCTGTTGAAATTTATATTCAACCATTAATGATTAATGAAATTTAAATTTATTTCAAAAAAAAAAAAGTGGAAATGTAATTAAGGAAAGAGTAACGCGTATCCAGGCACGTTTAGTTCACCATAGAAATGAGCTTCTAAATCAAAATGATTATATTTCAATTTTACTTTTAAAAAGCAACTAAATAGAATTAATTTATATTTTACTTAGAAATAGATATTATTTCAATATAAATTCAATTTGTTCAAGTATTAAAATTCATTCCAAATTCCTTGTGAACAAAAATAAAGTAAAATCATTGAGCAAACCAAATGTGACTTAAAAATTCTAAGAACATTGTTATTATATATTATAAAATTATAAATATTTTATAATGTTTAATTATATTGAATATAATAATTTAATGTTATGTTTAGTAATTATTTAAATAATAATTTAATTTAATTATATTATATTAATTATATAAAATAGTAATGACTTTACAAAAAAATTTAAAAATAATAAGAATTATACCAAATACTACATATACATTCCAAATGAAAGAAAATAATTCAAGAAAAAAAATAGTAATCACATATTTAAATACAATAATGAAATTTCAAGTGCTGCAGTTTTTCCTTCTAATTTTTTAATGGAGACCCATTTGTCATCTAATATTTTTGTGTGCAATGTTGATTTAAATGAAATGCAGCTGCTATATATTATCGCTAGCTTCTTGACTTCTTGTGTCACAATGGAATTCGATTTCTCCGCTAATCACAATGGAATAACTGCATAGTTGGTTTTTTTTTTTTTTTTTTTTTCCTACTATCGGCCTATCCCTCCAAATACAAATAGGCAAGATGGTGTGTTTGGGTATGGGCTGGAGTGGCAAGTTTCGGGTGGGCAATTCTTGAATTAAGGAATATATATATATATATATATATAAATTGGACTCCCCTCTACCTCCGCCCTTGCTAGTGACGATGAGTTTCATCTTCTTGTTTATATTATTTCCCATATATACATTTATTTATATATTAGAGCTAGCTTACTGACGTGGTACTTGAGGATAAACCAGAACAATTCCCATTGTTAAATGTTAATTATATAAACATTGGATGTGTGGTTTCATCTACTGATCCATCAATGATCTTAGATATATATAATTTTTATATAAATGCAAAGAATATAATTATATGAACATTGGAGTCTTGGAGACCATTAGAGGCCAGGTGAGTTGGTGATTGAGCCTACAAGCACCCTGCAAAACCTAATTCATATACATATATATATATATATATATATATATATATATATATATATATATATATATATATATATATATATATATATATATATATATATATATATATATATATATATATATATATATATATATATATATATATAAGTTCAACAAACTTGATTAATTATTAATATTTTTATTATTAGATTAAATAAATCTCCATATCCCACCTTGCTATCTATATACATATACATATACAAAATGCTTGGTTTGGTCTTAACTTTCAAAATAATAACTTCACGGTCGAAAAAAAAATTATTAAAAAAAAATATAAATCAAGTGAGTTAAGTTGAATCTTTAAAAGATTCAATATTTTTTTTTTAAATCCAAATATAATATATTAACAACTCTAAAAGAGAGGTAATTGGTTTAATTGGCTAAGGGAGGATGCTCGATTATTTCTGCAGATCCGAAATTCCATTGAAAGTGAGGTAATTGGTTTAATTAATTATTGTGAATTCATCAAAGAGTTTTTGGAAAATCTAGGCAAACGTGGCTAAGGGAGGATGCTAGATTATTTTTGCAGATCCAAAATTCCATTGAAAGTGAGGTAATTGGTTTAATTAATCATTGTGAATTCATCAAAGAGTTATTGGAATGTCTGGATTTTTTGTATTCTGGGAAAGGAAATATTTTCCGCATTTATGAGGTGTGCAAAGCTTTCTATCATGCAAAAAAACAAGATAAGTCCCTTACAAGTTATCTTATGGATTTTAAGAAAACTTATGAAGAACTTAATATGTTGTTACCATTTAGTCCTGATGTGAAAGTTTAGTAAAGCCAAAGGGAACAAATGGCTGTCATGAGTTTTTTAGCTGGTCTCTCTTCTAAAATTGAGACTACTAAATTCCATATTCTTTCTAGTTCTAAGATCTCATCCTTACAAGATGTGTTTAGTAGGGTACCTCGCACAGAAAATTCTCCACTAGTTCAGCTCAATAGTGCCCTTGTTAGTAGAAACAATGATTATGAATCTGGGCAGTCACATTACAGAAATAATAATAAAGGAGGGGGATCACATAGGTTTGAGAACTGAGCTCTAAACTCAGGAGGAATTGTGTGTCATTATTACCATAAGCCTAAACATATGAAGCAGGATTGTAGAAAACTTCATAATCGAACATAAAAAATTCATTCGACCCATATTGCATCCACTACTGAAACATCTGAAAAATCAATTCTTATCTCTGCAGATGAATACGCCAAGTTCTCTTCCTGATTCAGGTAAACCAAATATATGTCTTCTTTCCTCTTCCTCAAGATGGATCATTGATTCTAGTTGCATAGATCATATGACAAGTAATCCTAATCTCCTTTCCACCTTTAAATCACATGCATCTCCTTGTCAAGTTACTTTAAATGATGGTTCAACTTCCTCTGTCCTTGGTTCTAGCACTATCCATCCAACTCCATTACTTACTTTGAATTCTGTATTAAGTCTATCAGGATTTGCATTCAATTTACTATCTATGAGCAAACTTACTCGTGCCGTGAATTGTTTTATCTCATTTTTTCCTGATTATTACTTGTTTCAAGATCTTATGACGAAGAGGATTATTGGTAAAGGACATGAGTCTAGAGGTCTCTGCATCCTGGATACTCAAATACCTAAGTCCATTGCTTGTTCTGGAGTAATAACCCCTTTCCAAGCACATTGTCGGTTAGGCCATTCCTCTCTTCCTTTGCTAAAGAAACTTTGTCCACAATTTAGTAATTTGTCTTCATTAGATTGTGAGTCGTGTCAGTTTGCTAAACACCATCATGTGAGTTCTAGTCTTAGGGTCAATAAAAAAGCAAGTTCTCCTTTTGAATTAGTTCATTATGATGTTTAGGTTCCTTGCCCGGTACTGTCTAAAACTAGATTTAAATATTTTGTTACTTTTGTTTATGATTACTCTCGTGTGACTTGGTTATATTTAATGAAAAGTCATTCTGAGTTGTTTTCTCATTTTTATGCTTTTTGTGTTGAAATTAAAACTCAATTCAACATTTTTGTTCATACATTGCAAAGTGATAATGCCAAAGAGTATTTATCAACATCTTTTCAAAATTACATGATTCAAAATGATATTCTTTATCAAACCTCTTATGTTGATACTCCATCCTAGAACAAAGTAGCAGAATGGAAGAATAGACATCTTTTTGAGACAGCACGAGCGTTACTATTCTAAATGAATGTTCCTAAAACTTTTTGGGTTGATGCAATTTCAACAGCATCTTTTCTCATTAATCGCATGCATTCCTCTATTTTTCATGGTAATACCTTGTACAACATTCTTTTCCCAAATAAGTCATTATTTTTTATTGAACCTAAGATATTTGGTAGTACTTGCTTTGTTTAGGATGTTCGTCCACACATTACTAAATTATATCCCAAGTCTTTGAAATGCATATTTCTTGGTTATTCTCACATTCAAAAAGGATATAGATGCTATTGTCCTAGTCTTAATAAGTATCTTGCTTCAGTTGATGTCACTTTCCTGGAAGACAAACCATATTTTCCCTCTTTTACTCCAAAATGTAAAAGGGAGGATGATGATTTGTTAGTTTATACTATCACATCTTCTGAACTAGCTCTTATCCAGCCTCTATCTGAATCGGCTTCTTATCTAACCCCTATGAAACCTCCCATTTCTCAAGTTTACTCTAGACGTCAGAAGCTTCCTCATTCATGTCCTGCACCTACTTCTCTGTCATCATATCCAGTTTCAAGTAATGATCTTCCCATTGCTATATGCAAAGGTAAACGTAAGTGTACTTATCCTATTTCTTCTTTTGTCTCTTATCACCACTTATCATCTTCTTGTTCTTTTATTGCATCTCTTGATTTTATTTCTATTCCTAAAACTGTTCATGAAGCCATATCCCACTCTGAATGGTGTAATGCAATGATAAAGGAAATGAATGCTTTAGGTGAGAATGGTACTTAGACATTAGTTGATTAACCTATAGGGAAACAAGCTATTGGATGTAAATGGGTGTTCACAGTTAAAATAAATCCTAATGGATCTACAGCTCGCTTAAAAGCCCGTCTTATTGCTAAGGGATATGCTCAAACTTATAGAGTGGATTATTCTGACACTTTTTCTCCTGTGGCTAAGTTAACATCTGTCAAGTTATTTATTTCTATGGCAACTACTCATAATTGGCCTCTTCATTAGCTGGATATCAAGAATGCATTTCTTCATGGTGATCTCCAAAAAGAAGTCTATATGAAGCAACCTCCTGGATTTGTTGCTCAAAAGGAGTATGGGAAAGTTTGTTGTCTTCACAAATCACTGTATAGTTTGAAGCAAAGTCCCTAAGCTTGCTTTGGAAAATTTAGCTAGGCAATCAAATAGTTTGGAATGGTGAAAAGTAAGTCTGACCACTCAGTCTTTTACAAATAATCTGGAACCGATATCATTCTTTTAGTTGTGTATGTTGATGACATTGTCATTACTGGGAGTGATATTACTGGAATCTCATCTTTTAAGTCCTTTCTTCACACTCAATTTCACACAAAAGATTTAGGAACATTGAAGTATTTCTTAGGTGTTGAAGTCATAAGGAGGAAGTAAGGTATCTTTCTATCTCTGAGGAAATACGTGCTTAACTTATTAACTAAGATAAGAAAATTAAGGGCAAAACCATATAGTGCTCCGATGATTCCTAATATGCAACTTACAAAAAATGGTGAGCCATTTAAAGATCCTGAAAAATATAAAAGATTGATTGAAAAGCTGAATTATCTTATGGTAACTCATCTAGATATTGCATACTCTGTAAGTCTTGTAAGTCAGTTTATGTCATCTCCAACAATTTATCATTGTGCAGCTCTAGAATAAATTTTGTATTATTTGAAAGGAGCACCTGGTCATGGTATCTTGCATGCAAATCATGGACAGTAATATTGAATGTTTTTCAGATGCAGACTAGGTAGGTTCTAAGGTAGATAGAAGATCTACATCAGATTATTGTGTCTTTGTTGGAAGAAATTTGGTTTCTTGGAAGAGTAAGAAGCAAAATGTTGTTTCACGGTCAAGTGCAGAATCAAAATATAGAGCTATGGCACAATCTCTATATGAAATAATGTGGATAAATCAGCTTTTGAATGAAGTAGGCCTTAAGACTTCAGTTCCAGCAAACTTGTGGTGTGATAATCAAGCTGCTCTTCATATTGTATCAAACCCTATTTTTCATGAACGAACTAAGCACATTAAAGTCAACTGTCATTTCATACGTGAAAAAATATAGCTAGGTTTAATTTCCACAGGATATATGAAGACCGGAGAATAGTTGGGGGACATCTTTACAAAAGCTCTAAATGGGATTCGAGTTGATTATCTTTGTAACAAGCTGAGCATGATTAACATCTATGCTCCAACTTAAGGGGAAGTATTACAGACTGTAAATAGCATGTAATTAAAAAGTAATTAGGAAGTAATTGTAGAGCTTAATTATAGGGATCCTCATTAGTATACCTTCCTAATTTAAAACCCTATACTGTGCATATATATCTAACAGATTCCTCAATGAACAATATAAGAAAATTATCTCAATTTACATAAGCAAAAGTATGAGTTTATTATTTCTGTTATTTTATGTTTGCTCTTAATGTTCATAATTAATGTATTTTAATATTCATAATTAACGCAATTACCTTAAACACTGCAGATAAGTAATAGCTCATAGTTATACTGACAAGTTCTCCCATCAGATCCATAAAATCATATATAACATCAATGTATGTCAAGCTGATTAGGTTTATTATATTTTATAATATTTATTAATCATCTTTTAACTTGTATTATAATTATTCTAATCTAAAAATATTTTATTTTTATAGCTCATTTAAAAGCCATACATAAAGGAAATACTTAGAAAGCTTCCACCTACTTATTTGCAAGACCGAGATATTTAGAGATCAGTTATGCCTCTGATATGCATTCATATAGTCTAATAGCACCAATCAAACAGTCTTTCAGCAATTTAGATTGCAAAAGCCAATACTCGAAACTCTACTTCAAACTCAAGCTTTACACTTTGTGGTACTACACAACCACACAAATGACAATTAGCCTAAACGACATGCAAAATGTGTTCAATTCTAGAATAATCAAGCCTGTTATGTTATGAGAAGACTACATCAGCTGGGTCACTCTATTACCATTCAGAGTACTTTGAATGGTATCAGACAGTAAAGAAAATAAATATCACATCAAGGAGTTGCAACCAAAGCATCAATTAATCTTACATCTTATTTTGATTTTGTTAATTCCGCAAATAATCAATTAACGACTACATAATTAGTTAATTTACATTTTTTTTTGTGTAATTTGACGCGCTACAATACATCACAATATTTACCAATCTTGAAGCAACCCAGAAGCTTACTAGAGGATCTCAAAAAGCACTTAGAGAGGATAAACACATGTTCACTATACTACCCCCTCCTTCAACAACTTTTTTATAGCCACTACCATAATAACTTAAGAATGATCCTCACAAAGATGTCCAACAAGCATATTGTTAACACTAGCGGCATAAACCGAATGCAATCTCGACCATTGCTCTAGCTGTTTCTCTTCTACCTCATGCTTCTTTTCATCATTCACAGAATCCAAATGCCACTTTTATTTCTGATCCTAGTTCATCATTCACTGAAGATCTATTTGCATCAATGTCATCTCATGCGAATGCATTTGCAGAATCAACATAGTACATGCACCATTTTTCTGCACTGAATTTATTAGGTTTTTCACTGTTTAAAGCATTTACACAATGAGCTTCACCTAACATACTTCGATGCCACAAACATATTTCTAATTTCAAACTTTCTCAAACACCATTTGATTCAATGTTACCACCATTTTATCAATTTTTTCAAGACTCTAGCTTTCCATCAGCGAGTTCATTTCCCAAGATACAATTCAATGCCACAACAATTTAGTAACACAATTTCTACCAACATACATTTTGCATCAACCTACCTCATCTAGATTAAGGGTGCAATGGTTGCAATTAACAATATTATCCTAAAGGGGCTAGAAGATGAGGCAAGAAACAATTAGTACACCCCACTACTTTCGCTTCCAACTGAAAGATGCATGCATTTACTATAAGAGAGGGAACCTTTTTTGTTTTCAATTCAAACATGAAGCTCATGTTTAGTTTGATGACACATTCATATAGAAAAAGAATTACAAAATGAATTCACATGTAGTGCACCTATTCCACAATCTATTCACATTTATGAACTGACTCTTGCGTTTTAGCAGCTTTAGATTCTCTCAACAAATTTGTATTTGACATAATGGTGTTAACTTATTAAGTGATGAAAAGAAGCTCAAATTTAACATCAAGCACCTTTAAATCAGTATGTATAAATTCATTCCACAAAATTCAATGAAATGAACTTACTCTAATACTACAACTTCAATCTTCTTTTGCCTCGCTTCCAAATCACATCTCCTAAATTCCACCTCTGACTTAACATTATTATATTCTTTAGTAGCTTCTTCACACTTTGAATTTCTTTTTCTCTCACACCTTTCTTGATTCATCCAACTATTATGCTAGGGAAGAGGGAAGAAAATATGGCCAAATGCTCCTTGGTACTAATCTAAAAATAAAAAGCAATAACTAAGTATGAGAAACTACCTTTAGCTTGCCGCTCAACTAGTTAGGCATCAAATGACTTGCCCAACATTATATCATCATTCAGCTTTGATTTTAGAGCCTTCATCTTTTTTCTATACCTATAAAAGTGAACATTACAAATTAGAAGGTTTTGGCAATAGCATTGCATGATTAAGACAATCAAAAGCAACTTCATGGAAAAAAGAAAAAAAAAAGATATAAATCTGCATAGTGATAATAACGTATCTATACGTCACTTCTCAAAAGATATTATTTTGAGATCTTTAACATATCCATAGGTAAAACCTCACCCTAGTACCATTCTAATCTATTAAAAAGAATCGAAATGCTTATTTAGATTTGAACTCATGATAGAACCCTCGAATTTAAACAAGTTGATTTGAAAAGATTTTAAAATCATCAACTTAATTTTATTTTTATTTGAAAGAGTTAAGATAAAAAATAAAAAATAAATAAAAAATAAAAAATAAACTAAATAAATGACTCCAATTTTATCTTAAAAAAAAAAGCACACTAGTCCTCAATTACCAAAGAAAATTCGAAGATCAAGTTTTTAATTTATTTAGAAAAAAAATTAACTTAACAAATTTAATAAAAAATAATTTAAAAAAATCCATGAATAATTTACATAATGCATGAACAATTTAAAATGATACGTGAGCAATAATATTTATGCAATACATGACAATTATAAAGCAATAAACAAAATAAAATCTACTTAAAAATTATTATAACCCAAAATAGATTAAAAATAACTGAAAAATGATCATTTCTTTAGCCATTATGAATACTAAGAAAAATACATATTCTTCAACTAATTACAAAAATTAACAAATCAAAAAGAAATTTGCACGAAAAAAGACAACAAAATTATACGTAAAAGAAAATAAAAAAATAGAAATAATCTTATTAAAAAAAGATGAAGGAAAGTGAAAATTTTATTTTTAAAAATATTTTGAAGTTGATGCCTAAAAAACTAGCATGATTGTGTATCCCTTTAAATGAAAATCAAACACCATACAATTCTTTCTTCTTACAAAAGAGAGATTTAAAAAAAAATTAATTTGATTTATTAATTTAATTCAAATTTAAAATTAAAACCTTTATATCTTTTCAATTTTAAACTTAAGAAAAAATATAAGAAAAATAATTCTAAATTTGATTTAAGAAATCTCAAAAAAAAAATCATATTTTAGTTTTACGCTTTTTTTGTACGAACAAAATAAGTCGTGCACCAAATCTAAACTTTACCTTAAATTAAGATCTCACAAGATGAACCATACATAAAAAGAGTTGAACATAGAGAACCAAAAGATATAACAAAAATTGAAAATTTTTGTATTTAAAACTGCCCGTGTCAAATGATTGAAAGGAGACTCTATTTATAAGAAAAAAACTAAAGGCAAATCAAAAAGAAATCAAAAGGCCAGCAACACTGATTTTGTGCCAATCGGCCGAGTAGCACAATAATGATGCTGCCCAATCGACTAACCATTCTAACAGCATAAAGGTAGTGCTACCCGACCTCAATTTATCTTAGATTGACCCATTTGACCTATTTTGATCCATTTCTAATCTGATTTGATTCTATGAATTTATAATCAAGCGTTGATAGTCTGAAAGTGCAAATTTGAGAAAATCTATTTTTTCAATGACACTGCTCTCTTAATCCTTATCCTACAATTGACTAACAACACCGCCGTACTAATTCTACATAGCGCATTAATCTTGACAAGTGTCAACTGTGGCCAGATCATAAAAGTACCAAATTAAGAATTCACACAAAACTATTATACAAAATCATAAGGAAACAATTCAACCATACTGGTATGTGGAGAGCACAAAAAATAAGGAGCGGAGTATGTGCTAACCTGTTCATATATTGTCAGCATATGATTTAGGTGCTTTGACATTTTCTTTAAAGTCTAAAAGACATTAATTAGTTACCCCTTCAACTGAACTTATATGACTGTGAATTTTCAATCTTCATGCATATTTGAATACTTCAAATTTAACAAACATCATAAGTAAAAGTAATAGGTTAAACTTAAAATGGATAAAGTATGGTCCAATTGGAAGATGATAGATTAAATGCAATCTTCAAAAGATCTTGAGAAATATGCTCCTGAAATTGGCATACATCTTTAAATAGATAGTGTTTGCTTTGTTTAATCTAAGATGATTTGACACTCAATGACCATGAAATGACACCAATTGTACTTAATATATTAGAATGAAATACCTTTGAATAAACTTCTAAAATTGCAATCTTTTCGTAAAAGGATTGCCTTGTTGATCTATCAACATTCTTTGCTATTTCCCAAAGTGATTTTTTTCCTCCAAAGCCTCCCATCAACATGCATAGGAAAGTTATTTGCAAGTCAACAAAGAAAAAGAATTTCAATAATGAAGGCAACACGACAAGCAAATTATAAAACTAACATATGCTACATTCAATTTTGTACTCAACAAGTCAACTAGACTCCAAATATTAAAAAAAAAAAAAGAAAAAAAAAACTACAAAAGAAGAATAAAACAACCAAGCCAAACTACAAGAGATATTTTCCCATTATGGGTTCGCCAGCTTCACTTGCCTCTAGGTTACTTCATTTGCCTCTAGGTAAAGTCAATTTTCGAATATCTATAATAACTGCCATAAAATTTTCCAAATCTCAAATCCAATTGCACACCAATTACCATACATCAGTTTTATATATCTATAGTAACTGCAATTAAAATTTTACCAAAACTCAATTGTCCTAAACCTAATTACTTTAGACCTAATTAGGGGAGAAATTGTATTAAAGATTATTGTGTTTCTTAGGAAATAACCTGGAGGGTATTTTTGGGTTAAACAAGGACTTTAAAGTAGCTTCTTTACTCTGGACTCTAGAAAACTTCAAACATCTAGAATGCTCTTGTATAGAAACCTTTCTACCTTTTTCCTTATAAGGTATGTCAATTATTTAAAAAAGAAAATTCACTTCATGATTTCAAATAACAAGAATTTCAAACCTCTTAGGTCAATATTGACTCTTTGCTTGATCCAAATTCACTTTCATATAGAGCAATATTTCACATAAGAAGTTAGATACAATACTCTAAATATAAGAAATTTACCAAAATTCAACATACCCATGACAGACATGAAACATGTAAATAACACTTATACCCACATCTTAGCAGCATAATCTTTGGTAAGGAATAGCATAAGGAGTGCTATAAATTTTGATGTTGTCATGCAGATCAGGAAAATGCTTATCCATCCACAACTTAATTCTCAAGAATGCATGAAGAAATTACAAATGTCATGTAAAAGACAAGTCCAAAGAATAACAAACTCTAAGTTAGTTCCTAACTTATTGTAATAACTCATTGGTTTATCTTAGCTTATTGTAAAACTTACCATCCTTATCTCCTATATTCTTTATAATCTCATCTATATAACCTGTTGTGATTATCATCAATATAGATTGGAACTCCATTATCTTATATGGTATCAAAGCCCTAAAACACTCCAACGAGTTTTTCCGATCCTCAATTCCAATCCAACTATGTCAGTCACTATTGCAACATCTATTGTGCAATTGAATGCACCGACTAATTTCCCTATCAAACTCACATCCTCAAACTTCCCTATTTGGAGGAAACAAATTGACTCGACTCTCATTGGTCTTAATCTTTTAGAACACATTGATGGCACTTTCTCTTCACCATCTCAATTTTTTGATAGTGAGAAGAAGACTCCTAATCCAACCTATAATATTTGGTATAAGCAAGATCAAATTATTCTCAGTGCAATTCTCAGTAGTTGTTCAGAAACTATCCAACCAATCATTTCCTCGGCTGAATCTTCTAAAGAAGCTTAGGAGCAGCTCACTCGCAGCTATGCAAATTCTTCAAGATCTTGAATCATTTCCCTCAAAGCTAAGCTCGCTAAGAATCCAAAGGGCACAAAACCTGTTGTAGAATTTCTTAATGAAATGCGATCCATTGCAGATGAACTGGCACTTACTCAGAATCCCATTAGTGAGGACGACCTCATTGTTCATATTATCACTCAATTAGGAGATGAGTTTAATACTATTGTAGCAGCCATTAAAGTACGCGAATCGCCAATTACCTATTCTGAGTTATTTGATAAGTTAACTAATTTTGAGCGAATGCTGAAAGAGAATGACTCCAAATCTACCCCCATTCTTGCCACAGCAAATGTTACTCAAAAACAAAATCCCAAAGCTCCACAATCCTATAAGTCACATCAGGCAAGTTTCCATCAAGGTCACAGATACAATTCCACCTCTCACAGATCTCGTGGCGGCTATGGTGGCTATGGTGGAAATGCTTCTCACTCTTGGCTAAATCAAAGTGGCAATAAGTCATATCAATCTAATTCCTTCTGTCGTTTTTGTGAGATATCAGGGCATAATACTCGTGACTGCCACAAGCTTGCACGATTTTTGAAAGACAACAACATATCTGTGCTCCATTCTTCACCTGCAAATTCAATTCTAAATCCAATAGCAAATGTCACCACCACCATGAACTCTGCAACTGTACAACAACCTTGGTTGTTTGATGGTGCCACCTCTCATCATGCAACGTCAAATTTATCATCATTACAGTCTTACTCTGATTACGAGGGTCCAGATGAGATATTCCTGGGTGATGGTAAAAGTCTTGTTATTTCACATACTAGTCACATGAAAGTTAATACACCGCACTGAGCACTGTCATTATCTAATGTTTTGTATGTCCCATATTTATGCAATAATTTGATTTCCGTTACAAGGTTGTGCAAATCTAACGTCTCTGTTGAATTTTTCTCCTCTCATTTTCTTGTGAAGGATCTTCACACAGGGGTGCCTCTAATGCAGGGAGTGAACATCAATGATGTTTATTGCGCAACCTTACCTTCTCATCCTCATATTAATGTCACCACTAAATTCTCTTTGTCTAATTGGCATCACAAGCTTGGTCATCCTTCCAATAAAGTTCTTAGCACTATTCTTAGGAACTCTAGTATAGCTTCTCAGCCTTTCTCCATTTTTTATTTTCATTGTAATTCTTGCTCTATTAATAAAAGTCATAAATTACCATTTTATGACAATTCTCTTGTTAGTACTAAACCTTTAGCACTTGTCTACACTGATGTCTAGGGGCCAACTAAAACTTCTATTGATGGGTATGCATATTATATGATTTTGGTTGATCATTTTACTAAATATATCTAGTTATATCCTATGAAGAAAAAATCTAATACATACACTATATTCCCTCAATTCAAAAAGCTGGTGGAAAATTATTTTTAAACTAAAATTATATCTATCTTCTCTAACAATGGGGGGGAGTATCAAAAGCTGATTCTAATTTTTCAGTCATGTGGGATTTCACATTTTACTACACCGCCACACACACCTAAGCATAACGGCACCGTTGAACAGCATCATCGCCATGTTGTGGAAACTAGGCTTACTTTGCTTCACTTTGCATCTCTCCTAGTCCACTATTGGTCCTATGCTTTTCAGACGGTTGTGTATTTAATCAATTGCCTTCCCACATCAACATTAAAATTCAAAACACCGTTTGAAATGCTCTTTGGTCGGTCACCAAATTACCAGAAACTCAAAACTTTTGAGTGTTTGTGCTACCCTTGGCTTCGTCCGTATACCACATCCAAGCTCTAGCCTAGATCCATTCCTTGCATCTTTCTTGGTTATTCTACATCCCAATCAGCCTATAAGTGTTTTGATCCGACCATTAACCGCTTGTACTTATCTCGCCATGTTAAGTTTGTTGAGGATACTTTTCCTAACCAGGTTTGCAATAAAACTCATGAGTTCACTAACTGTGTTCAAGATGTTTGCCATGCAGGTTCTAAATAGGAAGATGAGCAACCCAGTTTAGCTCTTCCTTCTAATAATGTACCGTCCATCGTTACCTCTTCCCCTCCCACTCTATTCACCAATTCTAATTCCAAAATCGCACCCATCACTCAGACCTCCCCACTCCCTGTGCCTGATATCTTTACTTCGTGTTCATCATCTCCAGTAGTGGACTCAGCGTCCTCTGTCTCTAATAGTTCACCTATTGTTACTCCATCGCCATCACGATCATTATCTACACCTGTCACGTCTCCACTTCGTTCACCTACAACTTCTTCTCGTCCAACTTAGATACAAAAACCCAATCCCAAATAGTACAATGCCAAATTTATCAATCTTACCACTAAACACCCCCTTCCTACTACACTCGAACCTTCTACTATGACCCAAGCAATCAAAGATCCATTTTGGCGATAAGCTATGGATGATGAGTTTAATACTCTTTTACGAAATAGCACTTGGGAGCTAGTTCCTAAATCCACACATGTTCCCATAAGTTGCAAGTGGATCTTTCATATCAAACGAAAGCCAGATGGTTCTATTGACAAGTATAAAGCTCGCCTTATGGCGAAAGGATTTTTACAAAAGCCGGGACGTGATTACTTTGAGACTTTCAGTCCTATCACAAAACTAGTAACCATTCAGATCGTTTTATGCATAGCCTTATCAAATAACTGGTCTTTATGTCAACTGGATGTCAATAATGCGTTTCTTTATGGAACGCTTCATGAAGACGTCTACATGGAATAGCCTCCTAGTTACATTCATTCTCAATATCCACATCACATCTGCAAGCTTCGAGAGGCACTATATGGTCTCAAACAGGCTCCTCGCGCTTGGTACACTGAACTGACAAGTTTTTTGGTTACTACTGGTTTTCGAAAATCTCTTGCAGATGTGTCCTTATTTATTTATGATCAACATGGCATCACGACTTACTTTTTGGTTTATGTGGATGATATTGTCCTGACAGGTAACAATTCTAATTTTTTAGATCAATTTATTCGGCAGCTAGCAAATCATTTCTCCATCAAAGATTTGGGTCCTCTGCATCAGTTCCTTAGGGTTGAGGTTATTTCTACACCGATGGGCCTTTTTTCTCCCAACATAGGCACATAGCTTATTTACTTGCTCGGTTTAACATGGCTAATGCCAAAGAAGTTGCTACGCCTTTAAGCTCTTCTGAGAGCTACTCCCTTAATGATGGTTCACCACCAGTGGTTGCTACGTCTTATCGTCACTTAGTTGGTTCTCTTCAATATCTGGCAATCACTCGTCCGGATGTGTCATTTGTTGTAAACAAACTGTCTCAATTCATGCACACTCCAACGCAAATGCATTTGCAAGCTCTAAAGAAAGTCCTCAGGTATTTAAAAGGTACCATTCATCATGGGTTGTTTCTTCACAGGAATTCTCCTATTCATCTCACAGCCTTTTCAAACTTTGATTGGGGTGGAGTTAAAGATACTTATCACTCCACTACTGCATATGTGTTATACTTGGGTTCGAATGTCATTTCTTAGAGGTCAGCTCATCAGAAATGTGTCTGTAGATAGTCTACCGAAGCTGAGTATAAAGCGTTAGCCAATGCGGCAGCTGAAGTTCTGTGGGTGCAAAACTTACTACGTGAATTGGGTATTCATCTCAGTCAGCCTCCCACCTTATTCTGTGACAATACAAGGGCCACATACTTATGTGCCAATCCAGTTTATCATTCGCGTATGAAGCATTTGGCTTTTGACTATCACTTCTTTCGAGTTCTCTTCACGTATTGCATATCAGCTCCAAGGATCAATTAGCAGACATGCTCACAAAATGTCTAGGTCGCAATCAATTCCTCCATTTTCGTTCCAAGATTAGAGTATCCGATGGTTCCTCCATCTTGCGGGGGCGTGTAAAGGACAAGTCTAAAGAATAACAAACTCTAAGTTAGTTCCTAACTTATTGTAACAACTCATTGGTTTATCTTAGCTTGTTGTAACAACTTACCATCCTTATCTCCTACATTCTCTATAATCTCATCTATATAACCTGTTGTAATTATCATCAATATAGATTGGAACTCCATTATCTTATATGTCACCACTAAAAGAATTTTTCATGTGAAGGAAAGGACAACAGAATAATAATAATAATAAAAAAAATAAAAAAAGGAATTGCAATAGAAAATGTTAATTGATGATATATCATCCACATAGCTTAGTAGGGCATGATCTTCCCACGTTGTAGGAATTCTAGAGCATGGTCTGTGCACCTTCCTGAAAATTCTACTCAAGTATATTCTAATTGGAAGGCCGCAGCAATCCATGCAGAATTTACATTCATCTTCCTAGCTATGTAAGTTATATATGCATCTAACTTCTGCAATCTGAAATTTCAATTTCATCTTCCTTGCTCTATGAGTCACTGTTTTTCATTAAAGCATTGAACAAGATGCAATTGAAAGATATCCTCCTAAACCGTGTCTAAATTCAATATATAGTACACCGTGAGCAACGCAAAGTAAATGCTTGCAACTCATACTGTTACAATTTATTTCAAGGATATAAACTAAGCAATCCATTTGTAGTCACTCAGCGCTCCTATAGTTACAAAAACTTGGTTATTTACAATTGTAATCGGGACATGATCAATTGCCAAATAATGAACATTTTCAGATGTCATCATTTCCCAAATGGATTTTTTTAATATAACATTTCCTAAATGGGCATTAATGTGAAATAAAAAGTGCCTGCAATTTATCAGGTGATTGAAAAATTTTTGAACGTAAGCTTGCATTTTCTTGAACACTTTGTACCAGATCAAACTCAGCCTTTGAAATCTGCAAAAGCAAAAAACAAAAGAAATGGTGTCAAAGAAATTCGTATCAATAATGAGTTCATGAAGAAAAACGTAAACATTAAATTACCTAATTTGATGGTCAGCCCACTCAAGGAAATATTTGAAAAATTCAACACAGATTATGAAAAAAAAAATTATAGCATTATTGTTACATTGTAAGAAGCGTAACTCCACACAAAACAAGAAAGACAGACAAAATTAGAGCATGTACAAGGACAGAGTCCAATCTATATGTGAGGGAAACTACAAACAGCAATATCTCGATATGAAAGTAACAAGTTATGGGAGAAAACTAGCATAATAATACAGTAATAATACCACAAAAGATGAAATTATAGATCAATAGACAATAAAGAAGCCCATTTCCAAAAAAATCAAAAACAGTAAATGAATGGTTGAAAAAAGCAAAATACAAACCACAGGTACGCCAATCTTCTTACCAAGGTCAGATTTGGCTTTCACATTGAGCCTATATCAAATATCAAACAAGCTAACTGTCAAAATCCTTACCTCTTTATCCATTTCTTCAGTTTTCAGCTTCATCTTTCGGATTGAAGCTCTAAGTGGCATCTGTTGACTGTTAAGGCCTGAAATAGTCTGATGCAATTCGTTAACTTTAGCATTCGCCTCTTGAACAAGTGGAAAATCCCTTTCTCTTGCTTCATTATAGTCAGCAAACTCTGCATTCAGCTGCAAAGTCGCAAACTCCACTTGCCCTTGATCTTCTCTCGAAAAAAAAAAATACAAAACCCATTTGAACAACTCTATTTGAGAATTGTGTAAAAGAACAAGAAGATGAAGTAGCCACTCTTGGAGAAGGTCAAGGTGGATCAGAATTCGGGTTTAGAGATCTGACAATAAATCTGGGTTTACATTCTTGAGATCATTTTCAGTTACAACAGCAATTTGTGACTGCTAATATCGTCGCTATTTTAATATTGTCGCTATTTCCAATAGGGACAGTCTTGGATACTCTTACTTTGACATCTCTCGGTTCAGTTCAGTGTGACAGACAGGAAATGAAGTTGGGTTTTTGGAAGAATTGAACAAGGAAACTGTAATGGAGCCGCGCAATAGGAATTATTCTTTCGCCCTTTGGCAAAAAATATAAAAGTAAAGTGTGAATTTCGTTTTCCCTTTCTGATTTCCTATGCTTTCTCGGCTCCCAAACAGACCGTTTCTAGGATAATTAAAAAAAATATATAGGTTTGATAGAAAAACAGTGGCAAATTATCCTAGAATATTCTAATTTTGAGCGGGAGTATGTTCCCGCTCAAAATCTTAGCTGGGTTTTGGGTCGGATCAAGCATGTGACATGGATAACAGTTTGGTTGAGCTTGACACTGCGGGTAAGCAAACGATCTGTTTAGTTTTTTTTTTTAAGATAACTATCTGTTTAGTTTAATTAATTAATTTTTACCAATTGATACTTTTATCTCTTTAAATAAGTCTGCCGGTGATGAAGTTTGAAGTTGTAATTAATAAAGTTTTAATTTATATTTATGTTTTAAATATACTGTTTAACATACTTTGTTTCCTTCAAAAAATATACTTTTGTTATAATTACTCTGATTTTAATAAAAGTTAATCTTTATAAATATATGGAATTTATTCTGAAATTAGTAGTAGAATGTCAAAATTAATTTCATATGTATAAGATGATTTAAAAACTTTTAATTTGATAAATTTTGAGTGGAATTTTGTTTAAAAGAGTTAATTATTGGTTAATCTTTTTAGTATAAAAAATATTATATGACATAATACTTTTGAACTATTTTCTACTTTAACTTATACGTTATTGTTGTATTTATCATATTTTATTTTCCAAAAATACATTGTAAAAAATATTTCTAATATAATAATATTATATCAGTTAAAATAATAAGTTAATATAAAAGTGTTGAATTGTACAGAATTACTCTATAAATAAATATGAACACCTTTTATGATACAAGTTGCTATATTTACAAAATTTTAGGTTTAAATATATTTAAAGCATATTCAATGGAATTTTTTATACGTCTCAAACACTTTACAATAAAAAGTCAACAAAAAAAAAAAAGCTTTCAATTGACACTTTATTATTTAAATTTAAAAAGTGAATTTGATAGTATCTATCAATTATATCATAAAATAAAAAGAGGAAAAAATTAAAATCAAAAAAATAAAATTAAAATTTAAAATTTAAAGAGCTCATTAGACTTAAAAAATATTTACACTCTTCATATCATATTTAAAAGTTAATTAGAATGCTATTTATTTGTGTAAAATAATTATTTAAAATAAATAATATAATTAAAGATGTTTTTAATATTATGTTTTGATTCATGAAATAGTCAAAAAATAGAATAGTTATTCAATTTAAAATAGTTATTATAAATCTTGGTTTAAATTTTAGATAAAAAATATTAATTTCATATAATAGCAATTAAACAATTTTTATGGAATACAAATTTCACAAAAAAATTAAAGAATTAGTATTATTTAAATTATGCAGTAAAGTATTTTCATTTTTACTCTTAAAAATTATTAGCAAGTTAAAACTTACCATTATTGTTTTTTTTTTCATACTTTCAGTTTTATTTTTTATTTTTTAAATTTTAATTTAAATAAAAATTTTATTTATTATGCATTTAAATTATTTATTGTATAAAATTTGATAAAATTATTTTTAATTTTAATATTAATAGTAAAATTAATTTATAAAAATATTACGTTCATTTATATAAATAAAATAATTATTTTATACTATGAACTAAATTATAAAATTAAAATAATTATTTTATTCATACT
Source organism: Reutealis trisperma (assembly GCA_947687605.1). Classification (NCBI taxonomy): domain Eukaryota; kingdom Viridiplantae; phylum Streptophyta; class Magnoliopsida; order Malpighiales; family Euphorbiaceae; genus Reutealis; species Reutealis trisperma. The sequence goes on along the minus strand of CANTUT010000012.1, from coordinate 1,505,766 downwards.
TTATTTTAATTTTTAAATATATTTATTTTATTTTTTATATATTCTATTTTGTCAACAAAGCATATACTTAGATATATTCTTTCTTTGTTTTACTTTTCACGAATAAAACAAACAAACAAACTAGTGTAAACATAGAATTGAATGTAGTGACAAAGTTGTGTTTGGTAACCATCATGTAGTACAATGTCAACCATTTATTATCATTGTTGAAAAGAAATAATATATTTTTTAATAACAATATATCTATTTATTTTTCATCTCTAATTGATTATTTGTTGGAGGAATGATAATGGAGTTCTTCATAATATTGGATTTGAAGAGTTTTTCAAACTCTTCTGTCACACCAAGAGCAACTTGTGAAACAATAGGAGAAAAGGCATTCCACACTGATTTCTTAGTTGCAATCTCTTCAACAACAGGCCTGCAGAAAAAACAAATATAATGGAAAACATTATTCAACATTTTCTAAAAGGGTATATAATTAAAAACTTTATATTTCTTAGAGTGTAAACAAATTAATCTTTTAAGAGAATACTACTTGATACTGAATTGAGACCTATTTCTCAAGAAAGATAAATAAGAATTATAATTTTAAATACAGTTAGAAATAGTAATTTTAAATAATTATTTGATTATCTTGACATTTTCATATCACCTAAAAATAAATTTAAATAATTTTAATCATCAAAATTTTCAACATAATATTTTTCTTAAAAACAACTCAAAGAGTAATATCAATTAAGTTTTAAATTATATTGCACATTAAGCAAATGCGGCTTACTAATTAAATAATTTTTCTTTATTATTTCAATGAGATATTTTGCTTGATTTGAATTGCTAACATCTAAATTATAATTTGATTTTAATAATTAATGTTAAAATCCAAAAAAAATTAATTTTGACTCAATAATACTCAAGTTATTTCCAAAATTGTATAATGATAAATTTAAACTATTAGAAAATTTTTACCTACACTGGGTGCATAATCATATCTTATACATCAAACTAATGAGTGATAATATATTTTAATAAATATGATTTTTTGTCTATTTTTTACCTTGTAAAAAAATACTGATACTATTTGTTGCTTATATATTTTTATCTTATTTAATTGGTGTATATATCCAGTGTAGGCAAATCTTTTCCTTATCACGAAAATCATATAATTGTAAAATTCAAACTCTTAATAAACCCTATTTTAAAAAAAAAAAAGGTGAAAGGAAAACAAATAAAATTGTAATTACCATGGAGAAGTGGTGATAGAAATAAACTCTAATCCTTCACTACCAGCAACTGCAGCAACAGTAAAAAATTTTGGCACAAGAAACAACTGGCCTGCCTCTATTTCAGTATCCAAGAGTCTCTTGCCATTAATACCCACAATTTGCAAATGGCCACTGCCTTTAGCAACATAAACAAGTCTAGCTGTTCCATTAGCAGTGTAACTGGGAGAGTACATAGCATTAGCATCCAATTTCAAATGGCTAACACTTAATCCAACTTGTTCAAGAAATGGGAATGTATCTTTTGTCAATATCTTAAAAAAACCACCCTTTTGAACCTCGAGATCAGCTTTTGCAATATCAATATTATAAACCATCTTTTCAAGAAAATCCTTATGAGGATTAGGCATGTTAATCCCTTCTTCTAGTTTAATAATCAATGTACTAGTTTGGCTTTTTGTTAGCTTATTTACTTCTTTTTCATTCATATTATAAGCTTGACTTGTAAATTTTGATGAGAAACCTCCTATAATACCTAAACCTCCACATAGTAAGAAATAAGTGAATTCTCCAGGAACATGAGATTTTGAAGTTTCTCCTAAGAAAACAATAACAACATCTGAATCTCCATTGTTATACCACCATGAAGCAGCTCCTACAGGAACAGGAATTACATCTCCTTTCTTTAGCTTTAACACTACCTCTTTTGATGAGTTAGGGAGCACCATTCCGACAACTCCTTCATTACCTGTGGCATTTATTTCATCTATTAGATATAAAAAAAAGTATTTACATATTATAGTCAAAGTCAAATGTTGAACAATTTGTCAATCTATATATATATGTATGTAGAGTACTATATATACAGGTGATGGTAAGGTCATCATATCTTATCTTTTATTTTGTCGTATTGCTTATTTAATTTCTAGACCCCATAATAGTCAAATCTAAAATCCGCACGCTTTTTAAATGCTTGAGTTAAGATATCCGCTAAATCATTTTCATACTTTTAAAATTAAATATTAAAAATTTTAAAATTGAATTTCTAATAATAAAGTGTTTAAATATTCAAATACTCAATAATTTATTAAATATAAATTGTAACTCATCACTTTTGAGTATTTTTTAATTTGATTAATTTTTTTTTTTTGTAATAAATTTGATTCTGACTAAAAATCAAACTTGAGATCTCTTAATCGAGAAAATACTTTAGTTTCGTAAGATTAAAACTCATTATAACTATTAATAAATGATTTAAAATTAAAAATAATTACTTTAGTCGTGATAGATATATAAATTAATTCAAAAATAATATGATGGTTAAAATCAAATAATAATAATAATGTGGGGAAATTAAATTTAAGTGTACGTGAGCACTTGCCTTGAAGAACATAACCAATCTTGGAGCAATCTGCATAGTGAGGCAGAGCAAAACCACGAGGCTGAAGAACAAGCTTTCCTCCACCAACATTTACCTGAGCCAATTCAGAACTTGACCATGCCTTGTAAGAACCACCTTCTCCATCAAATAATGTCTTTTGGGTAAACTTTGGTGATAAGTCAAAATCCATATTATATCACTTTCTTCAACATCATTAGTACATGCATATATAAATTAGTTAGTAATTAGTTTTTACAGAACAAGAAATTTAAAACAAGAATAAAGATTATTGCAGCAAAAAATAAAGAAGAAAATGGAATCAGAAATCGAACAATTTAAAAAATTGGTGCTTTCCTTTTAATAAAGATTGGTTTAGGTTTGATTATGAAAACTCAATCAAGGATGTAAGTCTTATTGAGGAGCTCGGGTGTGTCTATTAAGATTTGTTCTCCAACAATTTTATAAAAAATTTAAAAAAAAAAACTGAAAAAAGTTTCTATAAACTTTTAAGCAAGAAATCAAAGAAGAAATTGCATACCTTAGTAATAATAATATGTAGAGATATAAAGAGAAACAATGGATTGGAAATTTCTTATTGAATAAGTTTGTGAATAATATGAAGGGAAATAATAGGTTATGCATGCATGTGAGAGATGAAAGCGGAAGTCGTGTCCATTTATAGGGAAAAGAATGAAAAGATAGAAGTTGTGCCTTGGAGAGGGAATCCGGAATTGGGAACATTTCACGCGCCATTTAGCCATGAGTCATGTCAGCCAATCACGGGCTGATCTAGGTGAAAGGTTAGTAAGCTCCTGCCGCCCAATCTTCTCATAATTAATAATTATACTTATACCATATTTTTAATATATTTTTAAAAATATATTATTCTAATTTTCTCAAACTTTTAAATTTATATTTTATGTTATATTTTTTAAAATATATATATCTAGCTCCTCCAAATTTTTAAAATTTTATTTATTTCATCTTTATTTATTAATCATGTATTATTTTTTTGATATTAAATAAAGAAAATATTTAATAAAAATACAGTCGGTTATACGGCAAACTGTAGCCTTCCTTTAACCATTTATTATCATATTTATATATAATTAAATATTTTATAATATCATAATAGTATTATCCCAATATGTTATAAATATTAAAAAGTCCAATCGGGAAACCTCCGCCGACATGTGCTATAAATTGTTGGCAGGGACAGGTTGCAACGTGTTGGATTGAAAAATGAACAAAAAAAAAAAAAAAGTCATATGATTCCCCACGTCATCCAATTGAATTTTCTTATTCTTTAATGGGTGAAGTCAATTTTTTTGTTTAAAAAATTAATTGTGATGGAAATTTAAACTCGAAATTTTGAAAAAAAAAAAAAAAAAAAGACAAACCAAATTGATTTTAAACACCACAAATCACATTAAATTTCAATTTGATTTCGTTTTTGTCAAACTGATAACTCTATATTTTTAGAGTTATTTTAATTATTAAAATTTAAATTTTAGCTCAATTCTCGAGAATGCAATAATATTATTACTTATTTTTAGAAATAAATAGTTATACAATTTATAAATAAATTATAACATATTTTAAGTATTTTTATTTTATTTTTGCGGATCAAAATGATGCAGTAAAAATAAAGATGCAAGTAATGATTCAAGTTTTCAATCCATGAGAAATAAATTCAATGGTTAGTGGTCAAAATTCAATGGTTGGTAGCCAACCTAACCATTTTTGAATATTGATAAAGGAATTCAATGGTTGGTGGCCAAAATTCAATGGTTGGTAGCCAACCTAACTATTTTTTAATATTGATGAAGGAATTCAATGGTTGGTGGCCAACCTAACCATCAATGTTGAATTTTGATGCAAGAATTTTAATGGAACTTGAATTCTTCCACCAAACATGTCTATAAATACCATGCTTGGCAAAGGGAAAGGGGATTAAAAAAAAATCCATAAAAAAAATATGTAGAGAGATTTTCATATGTTTTCTTAGAGTAGATTAGTTTTACTTTTTATTTTGATCAAGAGGAGGAGTTTTTGAAAGTTTGAGTTCATCAAAAATTGTATCCCAAAACAAGTTCTCTCTAAACTCTATCTTGAATTTAATTTTAAGTTGTTATTATGTTTATTGTTAATTTAATTATTTCTTTCTTTTCAATTATGAATAGCTAATTTTATTTTCTAGGATTTAGATGTAATCTTTTGATTTGTATATGATTATTTATGTTTAATTGATTGGATTTGATTGTTGGAATTAATCTTTTATCTTAGAACTTAATGCTTGTAATTAACTGGCCATTAATTGCATGATTTAAGATATTGTGTGAAGTAGCGAGAGTGGAAGCACAATATTAGTTCATTAGGATAATTGACCTAGGGAATGTATTATTTAGAGATAAGAATACTCCTTTGTGATTTTTAAAAGGATTTCCACAAAACTTAATGGGTTTGTATTAATTGCTTATGATCACGAGAGTAGACGTAAGGTTAATATAAACACACATGTTGTATCTTGAGAGAGAGCATCATATAATTTAGGAAAATTTAATCATTAATTCCAGCAAAAATAATCCATCTAAAAATCATAAAGAAATCATATGTGATCAATTGATGAATTCTAAATCCTAGACCTTTAATCTTATTTTCATATTTATCATTATTTATTTACTTTAATTTCATTTTAACTTAAAATATAAATCTCATAATTGATTTTCTAAATAATAGAGTAATATTAAAAATTGGTACTTGACAAATCCTTCCTCGTGGGATCGACACTTATTTCACTACTATATTACTTATTCACGACCTGTGCACTTGTAGAAATCGCGCAACAAGTTTTTGGCGCCGTTGCCGGGGAAGGCAATTTTTGACAATATCAATAGGTTGATATACTCTATTACTTTAGATTTTTTTTTAAAATTTTGCAGATTTTTTTTTAACTTTTATATTAAAAAAAAAACCAAGGAAAAAAAAAAAAAAAAGGATGGCTTTCCATAACTAGTAATGGTGTGATGGAGGAATGATGCTAAATATAGCAGCAAGCATGTATGGTGAGGATAGTTTTAGTAAGTTAAATACTAAAATCGATACATTTGTTAACTTAATTGATAAACTTGATACAAATAGTTTATTTAATTCATGTTTGAGTTGTGATATGTGTGGAGGTAATCATTTGAATTCTGAGTGCCAATATGCAGAGCAGGTACAATTTTTCCCAAATTATAACAGGTATGAGGATTATCCATATTCCAACATAAACAACTCAGGATGGAGTGACTATTCGAGCTTTTCATGGGAAAACCAATGCGATCAAGACTCAAATCAAGCTGGCTTGACTCATTAAAATTGGCAAAAGTCTATCTTTCCACAATTATCGAGATGATATACTTTGTGTATTATCCTCCATGATGAAGATCTAGCTATAGTCAAGCTAAATACTATAAATAAAGCGCTTTTGGGAGGCAACCCAAATTTCTAACTTGTTTACTTCTTTTTAATTTCTTTTGTTCCCTTGTTTGTTTCATTTTGCTTTAGTGTGGTTTGTGAGTTATTAAATAGCTTATTAGGAGGAAATCCAAGTTTTCTCTTTATTAGGTTTCTTTTATTTCTGTTTAGTTATTTCGTTGTAAGTTTTCTCTTTCATTTTCTTAACTAAGTTAATCAGATATGGAAGCATCTCTTGCAGTACTAAAAAACAGGTTTTCAACTCTTCCCCAAGATGTGCTCAGGAAAATTGATGAATGCAGACTGGAAAGAATGAAGGCATTTAGGCGTCTGAATCTTCCTAAGGATATTCGCTGGATCATAGAAGCCAAAGTACGATTGGCAGGTGAGATTGATGACTCATTTATTAAATGTTTGCCAGGTACGGGGAGAAGTTCTTACTCAAAGAAGAGGAGAGCTAAAAGAATGGGGGTCTGCTACAAGTGTGCAAGATGGAATTGCAACACACGCTGTAGAAATATTGGATTTGCATCCATAAATCGAGAAGACAAAATTAAATTCATAAAGGATGGACTGAGTAAGGAGTCTATGGATAATATCTTACAGACTCTTGAGACGCATCCTTGTGGACAAGTTCAACGCACTCTTTTAGATTTATGGGAACTATTTAAAGAAGAGAAGCAGCGTTACAGTCTAGGGAATCTGACGATAAAAGACCCTGTTTGCCAGTTAATAAGAAAACTGAATGGGAAGCCTATCCTCGACTCATAGAAGGCGTGTAAGCGGTTACTGGACGTAAAACCAGAGGAAAATGTGAGCCAAAATCACAACTACTGTTTATAATAAGGTGTATCACTAACTTTTTTATTTTTTAATGCATTATTTTTTTTTTCTACATCTTGCAGTACTTTTTGACTTTTTAGCACCTAGATTTTATTTTCCTGCAGATTTTTTCTACTATCGACAACTTTTTAGTCTTTCAATGTCTACTTTTAGCTTTTCAATATTTTCTTTTTGACTTTTGTACACATGCTGCAGATTTTTCTACTTTCGTTAGCTTTTTAGTTTTTCAATGTCTGTTTCTTTTTAGTTTTTCAAATATTTCTTTTGATATTTGTACACACAGCATTGATTATTTTTATTATCATTTTTGTTTTTATACTTTTTCTGTCAATAATTATTTTATCCCATTGAACTATTCTTTTACTCTTCTAGTTTCTTTATATGCACATTCATTATTGTCAATATGCACACAATCCTTTCGAGAAATCTGTGAGAGAAAATGGCAGAATCCTCAACACGCAAATTCAAAACTATTTGTGTCTTTTGTAGTCCAAACTCTGGCAAGAAAAGAGAGTACTTGATAGCAGCTAATGAACTTGGTAGGATTTTAGCTGAACGAAAAATTGATTTGGTGTTTGAGAGAGGTAGTTTAGGGTTAAGGGGTTGTGTCGCAAGTTCTGCATATATTAGAGGTATTAAAGTCTTAGGAGTAGTTCTAAAGGCTTTGGCTCGAAATAAACAAATCACTGGTGGAACTATAGGTAATGAGTTACAGGTCAATAGCATGTACGAACGAATGGCATACATGAATCTCAATGCTGATGCTTTTATCGCATTACCTGGTGGTTTAGAAATATTTGAAGATATTTTCACCATTGCATCTTGGACCCAATTAACTGTTCTTCAAAAGCCATTGGGATTACTTAATGTTGATGGTTTTTATAATGGTTTGTTATCTTTTCTCGATCATGCTGTGGAACAGGGTTTTATGACACCGGCGAGTCGACGCATCTTAGTCTCTACTTCAACTATTGAACAATTGATTGATCAACTGCAAAACTTTAAATCCGAACCTGATCCATTGATGGCGTAGGTAGTTTGGCACCCTAAGGCTAGTAGCAGTAAAAAGCGAGGACTAGATCTGAATCTCCGATTATAACTTCCCTAACTTTTGTAGTTTTTTTTTATCGCATTTTTTTTTGTTTTGTATGTGTTTTTTTTGTTGCACTTGATCAAGCGAAATTTTAGGTTCAATTCACTAAATGTAAGATGGCTGAGTAAAGAGTTACTTTTGTACTCTTGATACGCATCTTAAATTTATGTGATTTTCCTTTTCAAAAAAAAAAAAAAAAAACTAACTAGTTAGCTAACTAACTAACTAACTCAAGAGTTATTCATACAAGATGGCTGAGTAAAGAGTACTTTTTGTGCTCTTGATACGCATCTGTATTTTTTTTTCTTTCTTCTTTCTTTTTTTTTTTAGTTTCCAAAATAAAAAATTAAAAAAATAATAAAAATAAACAAAAATAAAAAAATTGATATTTTCTTTTTGTGTGATTAATTTCTCATGCTTGCTTTTAGTGTTGTTTCAAGATGTTTTACAGGAAATAAGGAAGTGAAATGCATATCTTGCTTATAATTTGGAATCCACTTTTCTACAAGAGGGAGTATTTTCTTTCTTTTGGTTTGTTTATTTGACATTGAGGACAATGTCTATTGCAAGTTTGGGGGAGATTTAGTTTTTTTTTTTTTTTTCAGTAATTTCTTTCATGATTTGATGAATAAATTTAAAATTTTTTACTCTTTTATTAATAAAATATGCTTGTGTTAAATAAATTGATGAAAGGTTAATGATAGATTATAATTGATATTTATGGATAATTTATTAAAGTATTTTAGGTTGAGCAACTATTTTGGGTAAGAAATTAACTTTTATTAAGATTATGTTTTGCTTTGCTTTGCATTATATTGATTGCATTGAATTTGTGTATGCTTACTTAGAGAGAGATTCTACACATTTTTATCTTCATTTGCCTCACCTATCTTAGAACATGTTTTTGCAAACTTTTGAGGCGAAATTTTGAATTCATTTTGAAAGAGAGATATGATTTAGGTATTGTTTGTTTAGCCTGTTACTTGTATCTACCCTTATTTTAATTTTTTTCTTAGTTTATCCCTTTGTGCCTTGATAATTTTAGCTTTCTTTTCTTTATTAATTAACCTTAATTGTTATCTTTCACCCTGTTTGTGAGATAATTTTGTCAAGTTTACATTTTAATGAAGAAAAGGGAATTATTGAAGTTTTAAAAGAAAATAAGGATTTCTAATAACTGAGAGTATTATTCATTATAAAAGACCACCTTCTGCTTAAAATAAGTTTGGGGGAAAGCAAGAAAATTGAACTAATAAAAGTTAGTAATTCTTGTTTGTCTTTAGAATAATGTTGTTGGCGAAAAAAAAAAAAAAAAAAAAGAACAAGAAGAAGAAGAGGTGGGCTTAAAAGAAGAAAACATTGAAAAAGAATAGTGCTTAAGATGAAAATGATCCTTCATTAATATAATTCCTTTATTTGAGCTATTGATTTTGTAAACTTGGCATAATTATTTTACTTTTGTTCATTTAGTCTGTTCTTTGTTTAGCCAAAAATACCTTGTGTTAGCCCCATTACAATCCTAGTCAAGACCTATTGATCTCTCTTGATTTGTGAATTCCATTAGTGGAGATTGTTTGCTTTAATATGCTTATGAGATTTGTACATCTATTTTATATCATTTGATAGAGGCATTTAAAGATATTAGTGTGTATATGCCTATCTGAAGTGCAACAATTTCTTTGCAGTTGATTTAATGCATAGTTATTCAAGGCATGATTAAGATGAGGATTGTTTTGAACCTGAGATAGAAGCTTGACTTGCAATACTATTGATATGTTGTTTGTAAATATTAATTTCTTAAGACCTTAAAAAAAAAAATTCAACATAAGCATGAAGGGATTAAGTCTCTTTTTTGTGATATTTTATTTTTCTTTGAAATAAATTTTTAAAGGTGTTTGTGGGTATCACCACTGGAAGCCCTCACGAGACTATAACTCGTCCTCTATGGGACACCTAGGGGTTTAAAGGCTTGTTGCATACGCTAAATGCAATCGTAATTTCCTACGAAAGTGGACTAGTTTAGGTTTTGAATTTTCCTTTGCTTGAGGACAAGCAAAAACTTAAGTTTGGGGGTGTGATAACTCTATATTTTTAGAGTTATTTTAATTGTTTAAACTTAAATTTTAGCTCAATTCTCGATAATGCAATAATATTGTTACTTATTTTTAGAAATAAATAGTTCTACAATTTATAAATAAATTATAACATATTTTAAGTATTTTTATTTTATTTTTGCAGATCAAAATGATGCAGTAAAAATAAAGATGCAAGTAATGATTCAAGTTTTCAATCCATGAGAAATAAATTCAATGGTTGGTGGCCAAAATTCAATGGTTGGTAGCCAACCTAACCATTTTTGAATATTGATAAAGGAATTCAATGGTTGGTGACCAAAATTCAATGGTTGGTAGCCAACCTAACTATTTTTTAATATTGATGAAGGAATTCAATGGTTGGTGGCCAACCTAACCATCAATGTTGAATTTTGATGCAAGAATTTTAATGGAACTTGAATTCTTCCACCAAACATGTCTATAAATACCATGCTTGGCAAAGGGAAAGGGCAAAAAAAAAATCCATAAAAAAAATATGTAGAGAGATTTTCATATGTTTTCTTAGAGTAGATTAGTTTTACTTTTTATTTTGATCAAGAGGATGAGTTTTTGAAAGCTTGAGTTCATCAAAAATTGTATCCCAAAACAAGTTCTCTCTAAACTCTATCTTGAATTTAATTTTAAGTTGTTATTATGTTTATTGTTAATTTAATTATTTCTTTCTTTTCAATTATGAATAGCTAATTTTATTTTCTAGGATTTAGATGTAATCTTTTGATTTGTATATGATTATTTATGTTTAATTGATTGGATTTGATTGTTGGAATTAATCTTTTATCTTAGAACTTAATGCTTGTAATTAACTGGCCATTAATTGCATGATTTAAGATATTGTGTGAAGTAGCGAGAGTGGAAGCACAATATTAGTTCATTAGGATAATTGACCTAGGGAATGTATTGCTTAGAGATAAGAATACTCCTTTGTGATTTTTAAAAGGATTTCTACAAAACTTAATGGGTTTGTATTAATTGCTTATGATCATGAGAGTAGACGTAAGGTTAATATAAACACACATGTTGTATCTTGAGAGAGAGCATCATATAATTTAGGGAAATCTAATCATTAATTCCAGCAAAAATAATCCATCTAAAAATCATAAAGAAATCATATGTGATCAATTGATGAATTCTAAATCATAGACCTTTAATCTTATTTTCATATTTATCATTATTTATTTACTTTAATTTCATTTTAACTTAAAATATAAATCTCATAATTGATTTTCTAAATAATAGAGTAATATTAAAAATTGGTACTTGACAAATCCTTCCTCGTGGGATCGATACTTATTTCACTACTATATTACTTATTCACGACCTGTGCACTTGCAGAAATCGCGCAACACAAACAAGGCTGAAGACTATATATATTGTAATAAAAAATAGTAAAAAAAAGCAAATAGTCTAAACTGGTAAATCGAAATCAGACTTTTTCGAGTTGGTTCGTTCAATTTTCATAGAAAAATCAGTTCAGTTGGACAAAGAAATAAATATAAACTTTAATTTTTCAGTTGAATTTAATTTCAAGTCTAACCGACTGTTCGCTCCTGTTACTCAAATCTCACTCCAATATCCCTTGATCAAAGAGTTTTGATGGCTACTTGGTTAGGGTAGATAGATTGATATTGTTTGTGTTTGGATGCTGTCCTTACACGTGGGTAATAAAACAATTTACTGGCTGTGCATGGTACATAGATTTGGTATTGTTTGTATTTGAATGCTATCCTTACACGTGGGTAACAAAACAATTTCGTGGGAAAATCAATCCAGTAATTGATTGAAATCCAATAATCTGTTTTTTATTTTTTATTTTTTATTTATATATATATATATATATATATATATATATATATATATATATATATATATATATATATATATTGTGTGTAAAGTCTACGATCGCAATTTACAAAGAAGACATTGTATCATGATTGCTAATTGCTAAATTTCATTAGGATTGTTCGTTTACGCAACAATTCTTAGAAAATCAAATATGTACTATTCATTTGGATTAGGAGATTCAATTTGTCACGGAAAATAAAAGAAATGGTAAAGATAGTAAATGAAATGGCAATTCAAAAATGTACTATTCATTTTGATTAAGTGAATCAAGTCTTATTTACTCTTCAAATTACGTGGTATTACAACCTTCATTCTAAGTCGAATGAATTGTATTAAGAATATATTTAATATGCCGTAATTCAATATAATATGATGTAATTAAATATATTTTTAATATAAACATTATATTAAAAATATATTTAATTACATTATGTTATATTGTATTACGATTCATCAAATAAACATATGCTAAAAATCTAGTTTTAATAATTTCGCGCTCCTTTTAAATTTTGATGTCTAATGTACTGTCTATAACATGGCAACTTCTAGTAAATTTTCACATTTTTTTTTATTTAGTTAATTCTGATAAGAAAAAACCTTTATTTAATTTTACATAAAGTTGTGCGTATTTATATATACAGTATTACAGCTGACGTTATTGTTGGCTAATATTGCTAATTGTATGTAATATTAGTTGAGCTAACAATTTCATGGTCAATGTAATTTTTTCTTTGTAAAATCAGTTTTAAATTCACAAAATTTAAATTATAAATAATTATTATTTATTTACCTTAAAAACTCACTTTTTTTTTTTTTAATCTAAAGCTACTATTAAAAATAATAATGTCAAATGAGCGTCCTAGAGTTATATCTTTCTTTTTATTTGATATTAAAAATTAGTATTTTTTTTCCTTCAAAAAAATTAGTATTTTTAAAACAATATCAATCACTATTAACATGTTCTTTTTAATATAAATGAATTCGTTTTAAATTAATTCTACATTCTTAAATATAATTCTTTTTACTCATACTGGACATGCAGATAGACAATTCAACATTAGAATGTGCGTTGGAGTTGGAGTCCCACTTCTTCAGCATCAATTAACTGCTAACTCCTTCTTTAGTTGCAGAAGACATTTTTTTTTTATCTTTCAATTTTTTTAATTTTCTCACTTTTTATTTTTCAAATTAAAATTTAAAGAATTGAAAATTATATTGATTCCCAATTTTGCAATTCTCTATTTTTTTTAACTTTTATTTTGTAATATATTTTTTTATTAAATAAATTTTATATTATTGAAAAATATTAATTTACCCTAGATGAATTTGTTTTAAAGTATTTCTATATTCATAAATATTGTTAACAAAAGTAAAAGACAGGAGTTCATGGAAATCAAGACACCAGTTATTCACTAGTTGGTAACATCTTCATTTAATACCTAACATGATCTATAAGCTCAATAGTCAAGATATTCTTCTGCAAATACGTGTATAAACTCTATAATTAACAGCATTAATAGTATTAGAATAGGCTATAAATACTTTACAAATTCTCCGTAAATGATACACAGAAATATAACTTATTTTCTCTAATTTTTATTAGCAATTCTATCTAATATTTTATATGGTATTAGAGCCTAGTTATTCTTGATTTTCTGTATTTTATTTTTAATCTGTAAAATAAATTACTGTTCATTCAATTACATGCAACACATTAATAATTCAAGAAAAGGCTACCATTGGAAAGTTCTCATCGTAAGCTTAAAAACAAGACTAGCTGGAGCTCCATAAACCACCGCACGCTCCCTTACGCGCCACCTAAAGAAGCTGCCCAGAAATCCACGCGCCACCGTGCGCACTAGAGGTAGGAGACGAGACACGTCAGCACTCCGACATGTGTCAACATCCCATTGATCCACGTCATCTCCACGTCAGCGTACTTGTCCACTCAGCAAGTGACATGTCCTCATCCACGTGCCTGCCACGTCGTCTGCCACATCCTCTCCACGTCAGTTATACTTGTATAGTTAGCAAGTGACATGTCATCATTCACGTGTCTGCTACGTCAACTGTTCCATGTCATCAGCACACATCAATGCCTATCATCAGATATCAGCCAATCAATATCCGCCACGTGTCCTCTCAGTTTGGTTTAATCAAACCAGTTGACTTTAGCTTTGACTCGCCGGTTCAACCACTTTTGTACCGATTTTCAAACATCAAGAATCGGTTCCGAAGGTTTTTCGACCTTCTAATTTCATTTTTGCTATTAGATTTGTGAAATTCTTTCTCTATAATAGAGTTATAGAGAAAATTAATGCTGCTCAACCTATTGCGACAATTTTAAATGACACTAATTATAGTCTTTGGGCAAGTAGCATGAAAAACTATCTTGTTGGAATTAAATACTGAAAGATTGTCTCTAGTGGAACTCCCAAACCTGTTCATCTTCAAGATGAAACTGAAATAAAGTACAATGATTGTGTTGATGGCTAAGAAAGTAAAAATCATCAGATCATTACTTGGTTTCGTAACATCTCTAATCCAAGTATTCACATTCAATTTGATCAATTCGATATTGCTAAAGAAATTTGGGATTTTCTTAACAACAGGTATACAATTTTTGGTCTTACTCATCATTATCAGTTATGGAATACTCTGAATAATATGAAGCAAGAAGATGGACAATTTGTCAATGATTTTCTGAGTCAAATACAACCCGTCTAGAATCAGCTCTCCCAAGCCAAAATTACTTAAGATCAACTCTATCTTATCCAATTTCTCATGGCTCTTCGGTCTGAATATGAACCTGTTCGCATATCTCTGTTATACAAAGATCTTGTTCCAACACTAGAAACTACTATCAAGGAATTAATTTTTCAAGAAACTCATTTGCAAATTAGCAAACCAGCTTCTTTTGATCAGGCTCTGGTTACTCATAGGCCATCATCAACTCATTCATTACAACACTGTAAGAATTGCAATCGACCTGGTTACTTATTCTTTAACTGTCCAACTATTAAGTACAGATACTGCTATAAACTAGGACATATCAAAAGCAACTATCTTACTAGTCCAGCAAGACCAAGAGACAATCATCCCAAGTTCAAAATCAACTCAAAAACTAGGTCCTCCAGTGCCAATGCTGCTATCTCTGACAACCCCTCTGCCCCTTCATGGGTCATGTTTGAAGGAGAGATTATTAGGAATGCAAAATGTTTCACATCTATTAAGATTCCACATCTACTAAATACAAAAATGTTAAGTGTTTAATATAGAAATAGACTCCCTAACCTTAACAAGCTAGCTTGTAAAATTGGTTCTCTCAAAATTGGTTCTCTCAAATCTATATTAAAAATTTAACATGGTACACAAGAATATAGAGTGGAATATATGTGGAATAGATTGGGTCTTAGCACAAGACAATTGGTTTTGTGCAATATGAGATTCCAACCCTACTTATATGGCCATTGATATCGTTTGGCCCAACACTTTCAAGACCCATGGATTTTTTACATGGTATCAAAGTTGAAGATAGCCCAATGGCCGGATGATCCTAGGCTTGTATTTAAAAGACTTGGAGTTTAGGCTAGTTAGAGGAGTCTATACTTGTTTGTTGACCTAGGGCCTTCAATAGTAGGCCTAGGTGTGTTTGTGATGGGCCTTCAAGAGTAGACCCATCTTTGGCAAGTGCTAATTGATCCAGGCCTAATTACACTTGAGGGGGAGTATTGGAAAATAGAATCCCACATGGAAAAAGTACAAGAATATAGAGTGTAATATATATGGAGTAGATTGGGTCTTAACACAAGCCAATTGGTTTTGTGTAATATGAGGTTCTAACCCCACTTATATGGCCATTGATATCGTTTGGCCCAACACTTTCAAGACTCATGGAT
The DNA here is from genome assembly GCA_947687605.1 of Reutealis trisperma. Lineage (NCBI taxonomy): Eukaryota > Viridiplantae > Streptophyta > Magnoliopsida > Malpighiales > Euphorbiaceae > Reutealis > Reutealis trisperma. The sequence continues at coordinate 1,489,912 of CANTUT010000012.1, read as the reverse complement.
TTTCTACATGGTATCAGAGCTGAAGATGGCTCAATGACCGAATAATCTTGGGTTTGTATTTAAAAGACCTGGAGTTTGGGCTAGTTAGAGGAGTCTAGACCCGTTTGTTGACTGAGGGTCTTCAAGAGTAGGCCTAGGTGTGTTTATGATGGGTTTTCAAGAGTAAACCCATCTTTGACAAGTGACAATTGGTCTAGGCCTAATTACACTTGAAGAGGAGTGTTGGAAAATAGAATCTCACATGGAAAAAATATAAAAATATAGAGTGGAATATATGTAGAGTATATTGGGCCTTAGTATAAGTCAATTGATTTTGTGCAATATGAAATTCCAACCCTACTTATATGGCTATTGATATTGTTTGGCTCAACAATCTGAAGACCCATGGATTTTCTACAACATCAACTGAGAATGAGATTGGTCCTGAGTTTATAATAATTTGGGTTACTTCTCTTAAATAAGTTGACCTTTTGAGATGAAATTTCAAAATTATTGATTTGGATGATATGTCAATTTTTTTTGGCTGTATATATTCATGTTGTTGGAAATTAAAAAATATTTGTTTATTGATGGCCAATTAATTAAGAATAATTTTTTTATCTGATTTAATTTGATTATATTTCTCATTTATTAAAATATATAAAAAACAGAGACCTTGTATTCAAATTCCTGGTGAGAGTAGGGTATGATGTGGGCGTTTTGAAGGTATCAATTTAGCTGGAATATTTAGGTTCGCCTACCATTCCCTTCTTTTCCATTAAAAAATATAGTGAATTCTTTATTAATTTAGTGAACTACAATAATATTATAATTTTTTTTTCTATTATGATTAGCCAACTAAAACCTTCCATTTTCCAATTAAATTTTTTGTCTTCATTGTTTTTACACGTATCCATTCATGTCTGTTTGTTTCTTAGCTCTCCCGGTAGATTGTCAATTTCTTTTTCTAATTCCCTTTATTTCTTATGATTATGATGTTGTATGAGGAGGATCGGTATACGCTTGTGTGTTTGTTTGTGGGTTCAAATAAGGATATTGTTATTGTAAATATCTTTCCTTTTAAATTGTAATAGAGGATGATTTTTTTTTTCTGTGTTAAGAGAGATGGTTGTAAAATTATTCAGTCAGATTTAATTGCTTAATTAACAAAATGAATTGTCATTACATACTCTCATTAATTTTTTTTTATACATTTTTAATAAATTGTTAGAAATTCGGTGCGATGTTGATATTAAGAATGTGATAATTCAGTTGGAATATATCAGTGCGTTTCTTACTCTATTCCCAGCGTATTCATATAGAAAAATCAAATTTTATAAAGATTACAATATTTGTTATGAAGACATGTTTATAAGATGTAATGGTATAACTTATTCATTATTCTCCATAAACATCACATGACTTGTCCAAGGAAAATAAATTAAATAATACTAATTAAAGATAGGAATTCTGCACCATGCACTTAATTGTATTGACTATTATTTTTTTTTCTTTACGTGTAAACAATGCATCGTCGTACATAATATATTTTTTCTTTTATCATTTTTTATAAAATTTTTTGTAGAAATATTGATAGCTTATATAATTATGAGAGTGCCAACCTCAAAAACTAATTATTGAGATTGTATAACTCAATTATTTATAAACTTATTCAACATTTTATATTTAATCAATGTAGGATCTATCTCCACATTAAATTTTTCATTTTTGATTTTTTTTTTCACTCTGAACATTTATCAATCTCAATTATCATATGTTTATTAAGAGTATGTTTGGGATTACTGTTTGAGACTATAAAGTATTTTTAAAATTGTTTATTTAATTAATTGATTTTTTTATTTTTTTGAAAATGTTTTTTTCAAATTTGCTTTTTGAAAAAAAAAAAAATTTCACCTGCTTTTTTTAAACAACAATTTTCAAAATTTAAATTTTCTTTTTCGAAAAATCGCTTTTTAAATCACAATGCCAAACATTTCCTAATTAATGTATACTTTCATTTTTTTACCCCGAAACATAAACATGAGAAAATAAGCATATCAATCCCTTAATTGAAGAAGGTATATTATTTTGTTTAGCTTCATATATTCTTGTTGTTGGAAGTTAGAAATATCTTTGATTTTTTTTGGAACTGAAAAATATCTTTGATGTTACATTGACACTCACACGTACTCGTAATGAAATGGCATGTGAAAATTTTGGCTCTTGCCAATGTCAAGCCTTTGCTTAATTTCTATGCAAGAGCCACTCTCTCCCTACTAATGCTTTACTTTCAAGAATTGATTTCTATAATAGAGGTGAAAAATTATCCCATTTGTCATAATTTTTCAACTTTGTATCATTGCTCAGCATTTATACAGTAGAAGCTTGTTTCTCTCTTTTCCATTTCTATATATTAAGGTATGCATTTTTTTTTTCACTTTTTTAATTTTATTCATAATATATGTTAGAATTATCCCACATTACTAAATTAGTAGTTTGCTATATTGAATATAATATAGATTGGGTACACTTTTTTTTTATCTAACTTTTGGGAATAAATTTTATTTAAGTCTATTTAATATGGTATTAAAATCTAACCAAACCTCTATCATGTAACAATACCGAAATTAAATCGAAATCTATTGTCAATGGTCTATATGTAATATAAATTTAAATTCACTCTTATAGTTAAATGTTCATGTATCCAAATGGACTATTTGACGATTTTGTTAAGGTTTCAACATAAAATTTTCTAGTAGAAATATTAAACAATAATAAAGAAAAAACCTGTATTATCAGTCATCACTCTTTTAATTAACTTATTATTCTCCGAAAAAATAATTAACTTAACTTTTTTGTTTTTTTTTTTTGGTGGTAGTGAATAGTGATTATTACAGAAAGCGATAGCTAGTGTAAGCCAAGGGTTTTGACTTATCACCAAAGTTTCCCGAAAAGACATTATTTGAAGGAGAAGGTGGGTCAGTCAAGGTTTGGTCAAGTTCTGACTTAGCTGAGGCAAAGTTTGAGGCAGTTAGGTTTGGACTTCAGCCCGGTGGTTTTGGTCTTCCCCACCTTTCAGATGCCACCAAAATAATGGGTTATGTTATTGAAGGTAAATATCCCTTACTCTCTGCTTCATATTCATATACTGTGTATTATTATCCTTTGTCTTCTTTAATTTGATTTCCAATTTGCAACATTTGTAACTGCGTAAAAATTATTTTAGAACAATTGACATTATTTTAAATTAGTTTTGTTTTATTTTCATTTTTTTTTGGTGTTGGAGGAGAGCATTATATTGGTAAAATTGGTCTTATACAATCTTTTTTTATTTTTCATTTTTTATCATTAGGCTACGCAACAGATACTATTAAAACAAATGCCATTTTCATTTTCAAAACATTGATATTAATATAATAATAATACACCAAATCAAGTGCGTAGATTTATTTCATACACCGAATTAATGAGTGATAAGATATTTTAACTAATTAATATGATTTTTTTTGTATATTTTTGTTCAGTGCAAAAAGACACTGAGATCCTTTTTGTATCTCATTAGATTGGTGTATATATCAAGCGTAAGCAAGATTTACTGTACTATTATACATAAAAAAACAAATTTTTTGTTAATTTTATTTCTAGATAAAGATTTATACCTAAAAACAATCACAAATTACAATTGTAATTATAATTCAAATTCAACGTGTACAAAAGTTAAATATGAGATCTGAGAGAGATTTGAGGCTCTCAACTTTGATCTTAACAAAAGATCAAAGCTTTACTGGCAGTTAATTTATCCACATAAACATAAATTCAAATAAGGTTTAAAATTATCAATATAATTCTTATTCTTGCAGGTTCAGAAGGAACAGCAGGAGTGGTGCTTCCCAACTCATCAAAAGAGGTAATATTAAAGCTTAAAAAAGGAGATTTGATACCACTAATTCCAGGAACTCTTTCATGGTGGTATAATAATGGAGATTCAGAATTTGTTATGCTTTTATTTGGAGAAACTTCTAATTCTTATGTTCATGGAGAATTCACCTACTTCTTCTTATCTGGAGGTTTAGGTAACATGGGAGGTTTCTCATCAGAATTTCTCTGTCAAGCTTTCAATTTAAATAAAAAAGAAGCAAATAAGCTGACAAAAAGCCAAACTGGTGAATTGTTTATTAAACCAGGAGAAGGAATTAAAGTACCTGACAATCCTCATCATGAAGACTTTCTTGAAAAAATGGTTTATAATATTGATAATGCAAAAGCTGATCTTGAGGTTCCAAAGGGTGGTAGTTTGAAGAACTTGACACCAGATAAATTCCCATTTCTTGAACAAGCTGGATTAAGTGGTGTTATTAGCCAAGTGAAATTGGAAGCTAATGCTATGAATTCACCCACTTACAGTAACAATGGAACAGCTGCACTTGTTTATGTTGTTCAAGGAAGTGGCCATTTACAAATTGTGGGTTTTAATGGTCAGAGAGTTTTGGATACTAAAATTGTGGCTGGCCAATTGTTTCTTGTGCCAAAATATTTCTCTGTTGCTGAAGTTGCTGGAAGTGAAGGATTGGAGTTTGTCATCATCACTACTACAAAGTAATTATATAGCTCCTGATTACAGTTCGAATTTACAATCTTGCAGTTTTAGAGGCAACTTCAATTTTATTGAAATTTTTATTAATGTGTTTGATTATTATTATTTTTTTTTTGTAGGCCTTTTGTTGAAGAACTTGCAACTAAGAAATCAGTGTGGAATGTCTTTTCTCCTACAGCTTCACAAGCTGCTCTTAATGTGAATCCTGAGTTTGAAGAATTCTTCAGGTTCAAAATTAGGAAGAACTCAATTATTATTCCTCCAAGAAATTAGATATTTGGAATAGTTTATGTAGCATATAAATGTATCCATGCATGTCTATTTGTGAATAAAATTAAAGATTTCCCTGTACATGTGAGTTGAAAAAATATTTTTTTTATACATGTCATTTTATCCTAGTCGGCATTAGTCAAAAAGTCAAGTTACAATATCCACACTTAAAATAGCGACCTTATATTGAAAATATTTTTTCAACTCATATATATATATAAAAAAATATTTAATTATTTATTCACATATATAGGTAAAAAATCCAATTTATTTCCCTTCCTCTCTGTACTGGTAGTCAATTTCTTTTTTCCCTTCCTCTTTCTCTCTATTACTATATATATCATGTCTTTTTCTTTCATTACTATATATATTATGTCTCTTTCTTTTGTTATGATGTTGTATGAGGAGGATCGTATATAAAAATGTGGGCATGTGTGTTTGTTTGTGGGCTCAAATAAAGACATTGTTATTATAAATATTTTTTCTTTTAAATTGTATTATTGCATGATTTTTTTAATTAAACTTGATTTTCAAATTCGCCTGTAATGATAATTATAATATTATTGAATAAAAAATAATTAAAAATAATTAATCAGTGAATGATTTTTCATTATACGCTCTTATGTTTAGCAAAATCACATTTTTAATTTGAAAATATATCCAAAATTTTTCTCAAAATTTAAGTTTACTTGAAGATTAGAGAAAGCAAATAGGTTATTCTATTATATAACTCATATAAATATAGCTATCAAACAAAATACAAAACAAAAAATTGCCTAAAAAAATACCAATAAAAGAAGTATATTTTTTAGAGTAAAAATAAATAATTTAAATCGATTATTTTCAAAAAAAATAAATAATTTAAATTGTATGTTAATTTTTAAGAATATCTTGATTAATTTGATTGATAAAATAATTTACTCATTTATTTATTGATCAGAATTCGATTTACAGACTAATATTTAAAAAGTAATTATGAAAAATGGGCAAATTATTAAAGAAAAATTGTATTTTTTTAGTGGATAATGAAAAATTCAACATAAATTTATTAACCAAATCGAATATGTATTTATCATTAGAATATTTTTAGTGTCCCAGAAAAATTATATGTTAAAAAATATTAAATTGACTGCTCGTTGATGGGCCAAAAAATTAATGAAGGATAATTTTAGTGTGTTGACTATGGCTAGTGGCAATGGCCACAGTAGAAAAGTGGGAGACTACACTCGATGCACACGGCTGCAGTTCCAACTTTCTTCTTCAATTCGTCTCCTAAGTCGTATCGATCTCCTTTCAGTTTCAGCTTCTGAGAACCAAATTGTATTTCATTAATGGAGACTCCATATCCAGAACCCATTTCTCCCACCAAAACACGCATTGGCTGGATAGGCATAGGCGTGATGGGTGCTGCTATGGGCTCCCGCCTTCTCTCCGCCGGTTACTCCGTCACCATCTACGCTCGCAACCCATCTAAAGCCCTTTCATTGCAGTCCAAAGGTGCCCATCTCGCCAATTCTCCATTCGATGTTGCTAAGTGTAGTGATGTTGTCTTCACCATGGTGGGACACCCATCAGATGTTCGATCAATTGTCTTAGAGAACCAAGGCAAAGGCATTCTTGCGGGGTTGAATCCTGGTGGGGTTATAGTTGATACCACCAGTAGTCATCCTGCTCTTGCTCGAGAAATATTTGCAGCTGCTCGTGCGAAAGGTTGTTGGGCTGTTGATTCTCCTGTTTCTGGTGGGGATATTGGTGCGAGAGAGGGGAAGTTGGCTATATTAGCTGGCGGGGATGAGGGTGTAGTTAAGTGGTTATCACCGTTATTTGAGGTGTTGGGTAAATTTACTTACATGGGTCCAGCGGGATGTGGGCAGCATTGCAAGATAGGTAACCAGATTGTGGTGGGGGCTAATTTGTTGGGTTTGAGCGAAGGGCTTGTGTTTGCGGAGAAAGCGGGACTAGATGTGAAGAAGTGGATGGATGCAGTGAGGGGAGGTGCAGCGGGTTCGATGGTGATGGAGCTGTATGGGGAGAGAATGATCGGTAGGGACTTTAGGCCAGGCGGGTTTGCTGAGTATATGGTGAAGGATATGGGCATGGGTGTGGATGTAGTGGAGGAAAGGGAGGATGAGAAGGTGCCTGTTTTACCTGGGGCTGCTTTGGGCAAGCAGTTGTTTTCTGGGATGGTGGCAAACGGTGATGGGCAGCTTGGCACTCAAGGTCTTATAACTGTCATAGAGAGGCTTAATGGCAAGTAAGATCATTGTCTCCGCTATTTGGTTAAAGAGCTGAATTTGTTTGTATTTCATTAATTTAGCTTGATTAGTTTCTTGGTGAGTCAAGATGTTTGATGAAAAAGATTTGTGCTGTCCTAAAACTTGTAATTTGCTATGTATTGCCTTCCACGAGAACGGAATTTATATTGCTCAACGTGTTGAATGGTAATTTATTACTGGTTGTGGTTTATCCATGTAAAGAATGAGCTTTTGACAATAATTCTTATTATAAACATGCTTTTCATTTGTGACAAGTGAAAGCATTTTGCAAAGTATTTTTTGACTTGTTGATTGCTTTCAAATTAATGGCAGAAGCGAAAACATTCATGAATTTAGAAGGAAGTGAATAGGGATATTTTTATGCTATGCTTTTGCAAATCCAGCTATATATTAATGATTAGTCAAAACATTTGAACACAAATGTTCTTAACATTCATTGCTTTTCACCTTTAGGATCCATTAGTTGGTTTCTAGTCATCCTGTATTAATTGAGCAATATACCATCAGTTTTTTTTTCAAACAAACATGAAAATTTGTTATTCCAGTACTATTTGGGTCTTACTTCAATGCCATCAATTATTAGTCCTCCTTTTAGTCGACAACCATTCACCTCCATCAAATTCATTTTTACCTCTGCATCACTTTCACCACTGAAGAACTCTCCCAGCTTGATTTCATTCCATGAATCATCTCTTTCTCTTGGCATTTGTCCATCAGTATTTTTCAATGTTGTTTCCAACATTTGTGTGCGATTCATTTCATCTAGGCACATTGTTAGTTGTTTCTTGCTATGCTGGCAATGTAGATAAGCTATGCTAGATGATTCATAATTCCCCACTTCAACTGATATTTTTGAGGGCATGAAATCTAGCCCATACGCGCGGTTGGAGATTTTCATTATAAGATAAGCTCCATATTTTGTGTTTGGTGATAGCATTTGTGTTCTGATTTTGCCTTGGATTTCTAACCACCATGTTGTTCTGAGTACGGCCACCTCTGAAAATCTGTAGAGAAGATGAACCATGTATATATATGTGATTATTATTGTTAAAATTCACAGCCCTTCTTTTGAAATTTAGGCCAGCTAGCTATTTTTGTATCAAGAAAGTGGAGAGAAAGAGAGAAAGGGGAGAAAAAAATCAACCTTGATTCAGTTGTTGGTATCCAGCTCCAATACATTGGAATGTCGCTCCACATGATAGAAAGCTCTCGTGCTGACAGTGTATAGGATTTTTTGCCAGATGATTTCTCTAACTTGAAGCTCTGTAATAAAGAAAATAGAATACTTGAAAAAAGAAATATTTTATCTAGGTACCATAGGTATTGATATTTATCATGGTGTTATAAGCTCTATTTCTCATCTCAATCACAAGGGATAAATAATTTTATTTGTGGAGTGCATAGGCAAGAAACTTTGGAATATTACCTAATAAAATTATATAAGCAGACATCACACTCAATAGAGTCTTGGTGCTTTTAAGTCTTAATCAGGTGTTAATTACGTGTACGGATGGTTTTATGTTTATTTATTTTATTCAAATGCGTGAATGGAACTCTCTGATGTCACCTATTGAACTTCTTACTGAATAAACTGAATGAAATGATATTCTTTTCCAGACTCAACACTTGAAATAAGAAGTTCATATCATTTAACTTTGATTGTGTGGCAACGTTCATGTAAACTTCAAATCAATCACTGTAGAATGAGGTTTTCTATTACCTTCCTCATCATTCTTATTGCCTCTAGTGCATGAGAAGTCTATTCTTTTAGATTAGGCCTTAAAAGCAGAGTAATATTAGAAATGCAAGGGAAATGCAGAGTTGTACCTTTTTACCACCATCGATGAGAACTGGGTTGCATAGATGAAGATAAAGCTCTTTCTTTGAACAGAAATTCAAAGGAGTGACAAGTCTTGAAAGAATGGTACGATAATCTGATGGCAGAAATCTTTCCCAAACAGCATCCGACTCCATAGCTGATCGAAAAGTGGACGATACCAGAGATGATTTGCAAGCATCAAGTGGAGATGTGAAGGAAAGAATTGTAGACACACAATCTTCTGGTAACATATTAACCTTGAAACCTCTCTGTTTCTCTTTCTTTCTCTCTTCCTCTCGTGTTTGCACTGATCTTAACATGATATTGATGTTCCTGATGCTGTATTTTTTTAGAATACAAGCCAACCTGAACTTTTTGAAAGTTTCTTGAGATCAAGATTTGGGTTGTTATTGGCTTCTTGCTAATGTACGAAACATATGCTAATGCTATGCAATATTTGAAATGAAAAAGGAAAGCACCGCTTTATAAGATATAGTAAACGTCATTATCCTACCACTTTGGCAACATAATGTTGTCATTGGAGCAAAAAATTTTGACTAGGGGAGGAGTTTTCTTTAGTCCTATCGTATACTTTTCTTAGGGAACATTTTCTTATCTATGCTTTTACCAATCCTACCCCTTCCCGGTAAGGGGTGAAAAAATGTTCCTGCAGAGAGTCAAACATTTGATCTTTAAAGGTCTACTAAGTCAAGTGGACATCTTATTATCTTCTTCTCAAATTTATTATTTAATAATATTTTTTTTTATTTATCTCCTTTCAATTTGAAAAATTATATCTATTATTTTTTTTAAAATAATAAAATCCATTAAATTTAATATAACTTAAATCTCTCAAATTATATATATATATATATATATATATATATATATATATATATATATATATATATATAACGATTTAAAATTTTATTTCAATTATTATTTAATAAATTTGCTAATTAATGCTTATTTAATTTATTCACTTTATATAGATATATTTTTTATCATAATTTTTAATATATAATATTAATTATAATATATTGTGTGTAATATTTGTTATATATTAATTTAATTACATTTCAATTCTGATTGAACTTTTATCTCTTAATCGTCTGTCTTTACCCCTTTTTCATGCCGGGTCTTAAAACCTTAAATTTTACATCGGTAAGACACACACAAAACTTGCTGGAAGCAAAATGAATAATTGAGCCTTTTTTTTTTTTTTTTTTTAAATTAGACTAATTTTTTTTCAATTTATGAAGCTTTTTAAACCATTAGATTAATATGTTTTCAATTTGTGAAGGATAACGATTGACAAAATAAAATTATATACTTGATTTGGAATTCTCATTATAGATTTGCTTGTTTTGAGAACGTACATCTAAAACTGTGTAAGTTGGTCAAATCTTGAATTAGGTATTAATAGTGCAATTAATAATGTTAATTAAAATTTGATTTTTGATATGATGTAACCCCAACAAAAAATAATTTCATCCACTTGGTCATGTCTTGCTTGCGAAAACTGAGAACCCATATATAACTTTTTTAGAACCCTAGTCTTACTTGCGGCATTAGCAATAATTAAATGGCCATGCCAAATATCAAGAATGAATCAGCTTAATGGATAAATGGACTTTGCTTCTCACATTGATGATGATGGTTCAATTCTATTAATCAGGTTAATATTTAAGAAATAATTTTCCTTCTCCTTTTTTTTTATTATTTTTTTTAATAATGCAACTCCTTAAAGAAACACAATAAAGCCATTTATGAGCATGTAGAATGCAATATGGCTGTAAAGAAAGGAAAAGATATGGTAAATTTGATGCCATCAAGAACTCCTCTGTCTGGAAATTGCACCCAAATCGATTATTCTAGTTTCACCAACAACCAACCTGAGTAAAATGAAGATGGTTATCACTGTTATTTGAGGAGGTGGTGGGTAGATTTACTTGCATGGGTCAAGTAGCGTGTGGGCAGCATTGCAAGAAAGGCAATGAGATTGTGGTAGGCCCTAATTTGTTGGGCTTGAACGGGTTGTGTTCCTGGACAAAGCAAGGTTTAAGGTTTAAGGTGTTTGTTTTTTTTTTTTTTTTTAAACACAAATGATAAGAAATTATCATTATTAAGAATGTGAATACAAAACCAGTAAACAAAAAACATACTTAACCACCAAGCAAATACTAGTATTTGACACTTTTACGAGATTTTTTATTATATAACCATGACTACTGTCGATAATCACTAAAAAGTCATATTGACAAATAAAAATTTACCTATCTACTTATGTTTTGTAGAGTACAACACCAAATATTAGGGCTCAAAAAGCCCACAATTGAAGCCCACTATCCAACCAATAGGGAGAAAGGGACAGAGAGCGCCACCACCAATTGCATGCCATATCATCACCAGTAACGGCTATCTCCGATCAAAAACTATCACTACCAGCAACTGAAAAGGCTAGATCTAAACCATAGCACAACAAAAGGTATAAAACAGAGGTAAGGACTGGTAGCCATGGAAAGCTGACAACCAACGGCTATCCCTTCCAATTGGCAAACAAGCACCAAGATGGCACCACGAGCAGGGGCAAATTAAGTATGCTTGTATCAATTGGTAATAAATTAAATGAAAAACATTTCATTGCTTCTAAACACCGCAACAAAAGTGTTTATTCCAGAAACAGATAAGGGAAACAGAAACATAATAGTATGGTACAATGACCTTAAAAATTTTGCATCAATATGCAAGGTTATTGGTACAAAAACATAATCATGAGCTAGTTCCAGGCTTCCAGCTAAGCTCCTGCAGCGTTCTTGGAATTGGAGGCAGGTTCATGTCCAAAACCCCCTCAAGAATATAAACTACTTCACCCATTGATGGCCTTTGCATTTCTTCATCTTGGATACACCAGCTACCAACTTTACAAACTCTTGTTAGCTCCTCCACATTAGCACTTCCCTCCAAACCAGGGTCTAATAGGCTAAGCACATCACCGCCATTGTTAATTAATCTAGCCACCCGAATTGGGAAGTATTCCATTTCTGCATCTTTAGATTGCTCAGAGTTTCTTTTTCCTGATACAAGTTCAAAAAGCATCATTCCATAGCTATAAACGTCGGCCTTGGCTGTTATTGCTTCCCCTGAAATCCACTCTGGTGCAAGATATCCTATTGTCCCTCTCATTGTAGTTAGGACTCTGCTAAAATCCCTCTGGAAAAACTTTGCCATGCCAAAATCTGCAACTTTTGGACAAAATTCAGCATCTAAAAGGATGTTTTCTGGCTTTATGTCGCAGTGTATAATGCAATCCCTGCATTTCTCATGGAGATAAGCCAATCCTCGGGCCGTTCCTAATGCTATTTGGTACCTTGTTTTCCAGGGAAAGGATTCATTTACCTGGAATAAATAGCGATCAAGAGAACCATTTGGCATGAAATCATAGACTAACAACTTTCTATTTTCCTCAGAGCAGAACCCACGAAGGCGAACAAGATTCAAGTGCTGAATTGTTCCAATTGTGCTGACTTCTGAGCGGAATTGCTTGTCTCCTTGGTTCATACATTCGAGTTGTTTCACTGCTATGACGCTTGAATCAGGCAATGTTCCTTTGTAAACAGAACCAAAACCTCCTTCTCCAAGTTGCTCTGAGAAATTCTTGGTTGCATTTCGTAACTCTCTGTAACTAAAAGCCTTCAAGAAACCCTCTGCTTCTTCTCCTGCTGTTTTTATTTTTCTGTTTGTCCTTTTGAAAATTACAAACAGAACAATGACACTGAGAGCCACTATCACCGCGAAGAAGATAAAAAGCTCACCAACGAGTTTTTCTTCCTTGTAGTTGGAATTTGAAAACTCAGAAACGGCAAGCTTGATGTAGAGAGTATATCCACCAGATGAGTCATTTTCAAATTTTCTCAGATTCAAGAGATCTCCAATCCAAATTGAACAGTTAATGGATTTGTCATAAGCATAAGCGGTGCAAGAACAGTTACTCAAGCAGTTTGATTCACATTCTCTGGCACTCCTAACCCCAAATGTCACAGGATTTTTTGGCAATGACATGTTGTCACTTTTCAAAAATCTGTAATTTCTCTCACTACCAAGGCTAGAATTTCCACACTGCAGACTCCTTTTCCTTACGCACCCACTATAATAAACTTCTGAATTCCAGTTACGTACAAACTTGGGATCAAAACCTTCCAAACATTGACAAAAAGGCAGCGATTTTTCAGTGCAGCTACCAAACGGCCCACAATAAGAATAAACCTCACATTGCATCTTTGGTTGAGACCAAAACAAATTCCATTCCCCTGGCAATTCTAACCATGAAACTTGTTGAATCTGCCCTCCAACATCCAGCACAAATCTTGAAATGATAGAATTGTACAGAAAATAGGTGGAATAGTTCCCTTTGTCATTGTTAACAAAAGTCCAGTTATATATATACTTCATTCTTACTTCAGGAACTAAGCTGAAAATTTGTCCATTCCATTGCCCACTACTCCAATACTGTTGAGACATATTGAAAAGGGCTATATATTGATTGGCTACATTTGGGTCTAGCTCTAAAGAAAAGAGACCTTCTGCAGGATCTTCTCTGTTTTTCCATGAAATGAGACGTGTTTTCTTCCCAGTAATTTTGTTCAATCCAAGCTTGGCACCAGGGAGCCATGTATCAGTTGGATGATCAAAACTCTGCCATAATGGTTCTAATAAATCAGACTCATCCCTCAGAACAAGATTTCCTTCATCAAGAAGTACTGCTTCTACAGAACTTGAGCTAACAGAGCTCAAATTTGTTGACCAAACTGGGATTTTGGACTCATCAAAAAGAACTAAATTACCACGTGATATTCTTAATTCTGAACTATATATATCAGCTACTGGTTTCTCTCTATTTGCAATCCACACTACAGTCTGTTTAGACACTTTAACCTTATTGTACCATATGCCTATATAGTAGTTTGAGGAGTTACCTGGCTTGAGAAAACCCAGTTCAAAGACCTCTCCTGCAGAGACAATGGTTTGGTCACAACAGAGAGATTGATTGGCAGAGATTCTATCAGTAGCTCCAAGGGAGAGATGGGTTCTGGCACAGAAACAAATAAAGAGAAGAGGAAGTGTGAAACATGGATTATTGTTAACATTCATGGTTGCAGAAGAATGTAGCATAGAAATGCAAGAAAAGAGAGCAATACTTTTGCTGCATTAGTTCTCTCAATAATTAAATGGCCCTTTGTCAAATTTTCAAAAGTCAGACTCTATTGAAAAAACTAGTCAGACTCAAATGTAAAAAATACGGCAAATTATATTATGCACTTGCTATATGTTGCTTTATGGACCAGGGTTAAAAAACGCGTGATTCTCCCTTTCCTTTAACCTTGGCTTCTTTTTTTTTTTTTGAAAACAAACATTTTTTTTAAAGATCAATTGTTTCTTTTTTCTTTATTCCTTTATTTCTTCATTCTGTATTGACACATGATCTTCCTATTTAATAAAATTTCAGTTTGGGTTTCTTTTTTTTTTTTTTTTTTTTAAATTAATTGTTTCCTAATTTTTGAAATCAATTTTTTAAATAATAATAATAATACTATACATATATATATATATATAAAAATCAATTTGTTTCTGCAGAGAATCAAATATTTGACCTTTAAAGGTCTCCTAGGTCAAGTGGACATCTTATTATATTTTTTTCAAATTTATTATTTAATAATAATTTAATTATTTATCTCCTTTCAATTTGAAAAATTATATCTATTATTTTTTTAAAATAATTAAATCCATTTAATTTAATATAAAGATCATGTCGAGTCTTAAAACTTTAATTTTTACATAGGTAAGACACACACATAACGCTAGACTAGTAAGACAAGTGTAACTAGCTAGATCTTGACTAATTTGAGTTGGAGTTAATATTTTTTCACTTGTCAGCGGTGATATATAATATTTGTATAATCTCCACCTATAGAAGAAAAATGAATGATTGAGCTTTCTTTTTTAACGAAACTAAAATTTTTTCAATTTATGAAGCTTTTTAGATCATTAGACTAATATGTTTTCAATTTATAAAGGATTTCGATTGACAAAATAAAATTATATACTTGATTTGGAAAAGAACCATCAATTAGGGAATTCTCATTATATATTTGCTTGTTTTGAGTTGCCGTGCGGCCTAGTTACTCAATTATTATGAATGTACTTCTAAGATTGTGTAAGTTGGTTAAATCTTGAATTAGGCATTAATGGTGCAATTAATAATGTTAATTAAAGTTTGATTTTTGATTTGATGTAACCCCAGCAAAAAACAATTTCATCCACTTGGTCATGTCTTGACATTATTTTGTGAGGTAGTGTTTGGTAAAACTGAATATTAAATTCAGAATTTTAAATATCGAATAAAATTAAATAAGTGATGTAATTTTTAAATTATAAAAATATTTATAAATACTTATTATATCCAATGCAAATTTTAAATTAAAAATTTTGATTTAGTATTTTTTTAATTGATTTTTAATTTAATTGAAATTTTTAATACGAGCGTGCGTTGTCAAATAACTTTAAAAAAAATGCTGAAAAATTTTAATTTTAAGTGATAGATGACTTATCAAACACTTTCAAAGTTTTCAACCTCCTCTCATTTTTCTTTATTAAAATAATAATAATAATAATAATAGACTTTATATCTCTGTACTCTAATTTGATAATTTTTTAATAATTTGATGGCTGTGAAATTTTCATCTCATCTCAAATATATGCCTCTGCTATGTACAATAATTTAACTTGAGTAACTAGACCCATCCCCCAAAACAAGATTCCTTCATCAAGAAGTATTGCTTCTTCAGAACTTGAGCTAACAGATCTCAAATTTGTTGACCAAATTGGGATTTTGGACTCATCAAAAACAACTGAATTACCATCCCATAATTTTAATTCTGAAGAATATTTATTAGCTAGTGGGGTTTTTCTCTATTTGTCACCCAGACTATGGTATGTCAACTTATACTATACCACAAACCAATATAGCAGTTTGTAGATTTACCTGGCCTGAAAAAGCCCAGTACAAACACTCCTCCAGCAGAGACAATGGTTTGGTCACCACTTAGAGATTGATTTGCAGAGATTCTATCAGTAGTTCCAAGGGAGTGATGAAGCCTGAGAGAGAAATAAATAAAGAGAACAGAAAGTGTGATCCATGGATTACTCTTGTTAATACCCATAATTGCAATTTGCTTAGGCATGCAAAAAATGAGAACCCATATATAACTTTTTTAGAACCCTAGTCTTACTTGCAGCATTAGCAATAATTAAATGGTCATGCCAAATATCAAGAATGAATCAGCTTAATAGATAAATGGACTTTGCTTCTCACATTGATGATGATGGTTCAATTCTATCAATCAGGTTAATATTTAATATATATATATATATATATATATATATATATATATATATATATATATATATATATATATATATATATATATATATATATATATATATATATATATATATATATATATCTTAAAGAAGCACAAGAAAGCTATGTACGAACATGTAGGATGCAATATGGCTGTAATGAAAGAAAAAGATGTGGTAAATTTGATGCTATCAAGAACTCCTCTATCTGGAAATTGCACCTGTTGGAGTTGCTGAGATTTTTGGTTAAAATCAAAAGCAAATCAAGAAAACAATGGCTCTCCTTATTTGTGGCAAGATTTGTAGGAAGTTTGTCTGATATTAGGTAGATTAGTTGTTGACTAAAAAAGCCGTTCTCTTCCTATAAAAGAGAGGCTGACACTGCTGCATAGAGTGAATTAGAGAGTGAGAAACAGAGAGAAAGAGAGCTGCTGTAACAGAGAGAAATAGAGAGAGTTGGAGAGAGATTTTTGTAAGAAAATTATGTTGAAAATGAAGAAGAAAAAGAGAGAAATTTTTTGTTCTTTGTTTTGTGTTTTTTTCATGAAATATTTTGTTTTCTCTTCCTCTCCAACTCCAACAGCACCCAAATCGATTATTCTAGTTTCACCAACAACCAACCTGACTAAAATGAAGATGGTTATCACTGTTACTTGAGGAGGTGGTGGGTAGATTTACCATGTCAAGCAGCGTGTGGGCAGCATTGCAAGAAAGGTAATGAGATTGTGGTAGGGGCTAATTTGATGGGCTCGAGTGAAGGGCTTGTGTTGCTGGACAAAGCAAGGTTTAAGGTTTTTTTTTTTTTATTTTTTTAAACGCAAATGATAAGAAATTATTATTATTAAGAATGTGAATATAAAGCCAGTAAACAAAAAACATAGTTAACCACTAAGCAAATACCAGTGTTTGACACTCTCCCGAGATTTATAGTGTTTGGCACTCCTCTGAGATTTCCTATCATATGACTATGATTATTGTAAATGATCACAAAAAAGTCAAATTAACAAACAAAAATTTTCCCACGTAATTATATCTTGCAGAGCATAATACCAAATACTAGGATCCAAAAAACCCACAACTGAAGTCTAGTATCCAACCAATAGGGAGCAAGGGATAGAGAGTGCCACCGCCAACCGCAGGCCATATCATCACCAACAACGGCTACCTCTGATCACAAACCATCACCACTAGCAACTGAAAAGGCTAGATCTGAACCACAACACAACAAAAGGCATAAAATAGAGGTAAGGACCGGTAGCCATGGAAAACTGACAACCAACGGCTATCCCTTTTAATTGGCAAACAAGTGCCAAGATCGGCAGCCGCTAAAGGAATGAGACTCCACCGGCCATGACTAAAGCTCCATATCTGCTCACCAACACAAAAAAAACATATCACAATCCCATTTAAAGGTATAAAAGCTTCAAATATGGAGAAATATTGGTCAAGGACCACAGAACAACTAAGGTTTAAGTCTTAAAAAAAAAGGATACTCTCTCTTTATGTACAATACTAAACACAATATCAGTCAACTTAATAAACTATGGCACCAAGAGTAGGGGAAAATTTAAGTATGCTTGTATCAATTCGTAATAAATTAAATGAAAAACATTTCATTGCTTCTAAACACCGCAACAAAGGTGTTTATTCAAGAAACAGATAAGAGAAACGGAAACATAATAGTATGGTACAATGACCTTAAAAATTTTGCATCAATATGCAAGGTTATTGGTACACAAACATAATCATGAGGGGTAAAATGGTCACTAAATTTTTACTTGTTATCTGTTTTAGTCATTAAACTTTAATTTTTTACAATTTAATCACTAAATTTTAATTTTTTTTTCACTGACGGGTCACTAAAATAATTTTGATAAAATAACTCACCAGAAAGTTGACATGATATTACAGGTAGGATGACACTTCATCAAAATTGATGACATAAGTATGCCACATCATATTAAGAGATTTTTAAAATTTAAAATTTAAAAAATTATATTTTTAAATTAAAAATTAAAATTAAAATATATTTATTTGTGTGATGTGGGATGCTTATGTCATCAACCTTGATGACGCGTCATCCTACTTGGAACACCACATCAGTTTTTTAGTGAGTTGTTCATCAGAATTGTCTTACTGACCTGCCGGTGAAAAAAAAATTAAAGTTTAGTAATTAAATTGTAATAAATTAAAGTTTAATGACCAAAATAGAAAACAGTCAAAGGTTTAGTGATATCTACTGCATTTTACCCTAATCATGAGCTAGTTCCAGGCTTCCAGATAAGCTCCTGTAGCGTTCTTGGAATTGGAGGCAGGTTCATGTCCAAAATCTCCTCAAGAATATAAACTACCTCACCCATTGATGGCCTTTGCATTTCTTCATCTTGGATGCACCAGCTACCAAGTTTACAAACTCTTGTTAGCTCCTCCACATTAGCACTTCCCTCCAAACCAGGGTCTAATAGGCTAAGCACGTCACCGCCATTGTTAATTAATCTAGCCACCCGAATTGGGAAGTATTCCATTTTTGTATCTTTAGATTGCTCAGAGTTTCTTTTTCCTGATACAAGTTCAAAAAGCATCATTCCATAGCTATAAACGTCGGCCTTGGCTGTTATTGTTTCCCCTGAAATCCACTCTGGTGCAAGATATCCTATTGTCCCTCTCATTGTAGTTAGGACTCCGCTAAAATCCCTCTGAAAAAACTTTGCCATGCCAAAATCTGCAACTTTTGGACAAAATTCAGCATCTAAAAGGATGTTCTCTGGCTTTATGTCGCAGTGTATGATGCAATCCCTGCATTTCTCATGGAGATAAGCCAATCCTATTGCCGTTCCTAATGCTATTTGGTACCTTGTTTTCCAGGGAAAGGATTCATTTCCCTGGAACAAATAGCGATCAAGAGAACCATTTGGCATGAAATCATAGACTAACAACTTTCTATTTTCCTCAGAGCAGAACCCACGAAGGCGAACAAGATTCAAGTGCTGAATTGCTCCAGTTGTGCTGACTTCTGAGCGGAATTGCTTGTCTCCTTGGTTCATACATTCGAGTTGTTTCACTGCTATAACACTTGAATCAGGCAATGTTCCTTTGTAAACAGAACCAAAACCTCCTTCTCCCAGTTTCTCTGAGAAATTCTTGGTTGCATTTCGTAACTCTCTGTAACTAAAAGCCTTCAAGAAACCCTCTGCTTCTTCTCCTGCTGTTTTTATTTTTCTGTTTGTCCTTTTGAAAATTACAAACAGAACAATGACACTGAGAGCCACCATCACCGCGAAGAAGACAAAAAGCTCACCAACGAGTTTTTCTTCCTTGTAGTTGGAATTTGAAAACTCAGAAACGGCAAGCTTGATGTAGAGAATATATCCACCAGATGAATCATTTTCAAATTTTCTCAGATTCAAGAGATCTCCAATCCAAATTGAACAGTTAATGGATTTGTCATAAGCATAAGCGGTGCAAGAACGGTTACTCAAGCAAGTTGATTCACATTCTCGGGCACTCCTAACCCCAAATGTCACAGGATTTTTTGGCAATGACATGTTGTCACTTTTCAAAAATCTGTAATTTCGCTCACTACCAAGGCTAGAATTTCCACACTGCAGACTCCTTTTCCTTACGCACCCACTATAATAAACTTCTGAATTCCAGTTACGTACAAACTTGGGATCAAAACCTTCCAAACATTGACAAAAAGGCAGCGATTTTTCAGTGCAGCTACCAAACGGCCCACAATAAGAATAAACCTCACATTGCATCTTTGGTTGAGACCAAAACAAATTCCATTCCCCTGGCAATTCTAACCATGAAACTTGTTGAATCTGCCCTCCAACATCCAGCACAAATCTTGAAATGATAGAATTGTACAGAAAATAGGTGGAATAGTTCCCTTTGTCATTGTTAACAAAAGTCCAGTTATATATATACTTCATTCTTACTTCAGGAACTAAGCTGAAAATTTGTCCATTCCATTGCCCACTACTCCAATACTGTTGAGACATATTGAAAAGGGCTATATATTGATTGGTTACATTTGGGTCTAGCTCTAAAGAAAAGAGACCTTCTGCAGGATCTTCTCTGTTTTTCCATGAAATGAGACGTGTTTTCTTCCCAGTAATTTTGTTCAATCCAAGCTTGGCACCAGGGAGCCATGTATCAGTTGGATGATCAAAACTCTGCCATAATGGTTCTAATAAATCAGACTCATCTCTCAGAACAAGATTTCCTTCATCAAGAAGTACTGCTTCTACAGAACTTGAGCTAACAGAGCTCAAATTTGTTGACCAAACTGGGATTTTGGACTCATCAAAAAGAACTAAATTACCACCTGATATTCTTAATTCTGAACTATATATATCAGCTACTGGTTTCTCTCTATTTGCAACCCACACTGCAGTCTGTTTAGACACTTTAACCTTATTGTACCATATGCCTATATAGTAGTTTGAGGAGTTACCTGGCTTGAGAAAACCCAGTTCAAAGACCTCTCCTAACCCCAAATGTCACAGGATTTTTTGGCAATGACATGTTGTCACTTTTCAAAAATCTGTAATTTCTCTCACTACCAAGGCTAGAATTTCGACACTGCAGACCCCTTTTCCTTGCGCACCCACTATAATAAACTTTTGAATTCCAGTCACTCACAAACTTGGGATCAAAACCTTCCAAACATTGACAAAAAGGCGGCGATTTTTCAGTGCAGCTACCAAACGGCCCACAATAAGAATAAACCTCACATTGCATCCTTGGTTGAGGCCAAGAGAAACTCCCTTCCTCTGACAATTCTGAACTTGAATGTTGTTGAATCTGGCCTCCAACGTCCAGCACAAACTGAAAAATGATGGAATTATCGAGCAGAACATAGGTGAGATAGCTCTCTTTTTCATTGTTAACATAAGTCTCGTTATATATATAATTCACTGTCATTTCAGGACTTAGGCTGAAATTTTGTCCACTACTCCAATACTGTTGAGACATATTGAAAAGGAGTATATATTGATGGGTTACATTTGGGTCTAGCTCTAAAGAAAAGAGACCTTCTGCAGGATCTTCTCTGTTTTTCCATGAACTGAGACGTGTTTTCTTCCCAGTAATTTTGTTCAATCCAAGCTTCGCACCAGGGAACCATCTATCAGTTGGATGATCAAAACTTTGCCACAATGGCTCTAACAAATTAGACCCATCTCTCAAAACAAGATTTCCTTCATCAAGAAGTACTGCTTCTACAGCACTTGAGCTAACAGAACTCAAATTTGTTGACCAAACTGGGATTTTGGACTCATCAAAAAGAACTAAATTACCATCAGATATTCTTAATTCTGAACCATAATTATCAGCTACTGGTTTCTCTCTATTTGCTACCCACACTACAGTCCGTTGAGACACTACAGAGTTACTGTACCATATGCCTATATAGTAGATTGGATAAATACCTAGCCTGAATAAACACAGTTCAAGGACCCCTCCTGCGGAGACAATGGTTTGGTCACAACAGAGAGATTGATTGGCAGAGATTCTATCAGTAGCTCCAAGGTAGAGATTGGTTCTGGCACAGAAAAAAATAAAGAGAAAAGAAAGTGTGAAACATGGTTTATTGTTAATATCCATAGTTGCAAAAGAATGTAGCATAGAAATGCAAGAAATGAGAACAATAGTTTTGCTGCATTAGTTCTCTCAATAATTAAATGGCCCTTTGTCAAATTTTCAAAAGTCAAGTCAACTGTAAAATTTTCTACTCAATAGAAACTTTTTTGGATTTTTCTTCTTTCCCCACTCGATCAAAATAGTATAAACGTATGTTCTACACTCCAAGATAAGCATTGGGTTATTGGACTACTAAATAAATTTCTAAGTTTTTCTCAATATATATTGATTTAAGGTTTTTGATAATAATAATTAAACAACGATCCTGAACTCAGCCGAGCATTGATCATATTAACAAATGGGTTTAACCAGTAATTAACACTATTTACTCCATGAGCAAGCAAGCATGGTGAGCCATTGATGGTAAACAGATCATTACCAAAAATAGAGATTTCAGCACTTAGGTTTTATTGCAAAAAAAAACTTATTTTTTAAAATATTTTTCAAAAAACTAATTTTTCGGGAGGTCTGATATTCGAATTGTTATCAATTTAATGAAAAATATTAAAGAGAATGTTAATATTGTTGTGTAGGCCACTTTGATCCATTGAGTTTAAATTGTATAAAAAATAATAATAATTTTTTAGAATTTTGATTGCAATATTAAAAATTAACTAAATAAATTATAATAAACATGTTTAAACTTACAAAAGGTTAATGATTTAAAATATTATTATATATATATATATATATATATATATATATATATATATATATATATATATATATATATATATAAAGGGTAAATTGTTGTAACCGTGGGTGGCGTGTGGTAATCGTCCGCGGCCATTGATGGCGGCCGACTCGCCGGTAATGATAATTGATAATTAGTGGATTAGTAAGTGTGCATTTATTGTACTTTTCTATCTTTATAATCAATTTATCAAAATTCAAACAATAATTTAGTTTTCTATCCATCATAATAATAATTTCTATTCATTAATTTTCAAGAGTGATCCAAACCTTAGAAAAAATATTTTCCTGCGAATATTAGGTCATTGGCCAACCAAATTAATTTCTAAATTTTTTTTCAATGTATATGTTTCTGTTTAAGATTATATATAAGAGTTCGATTTAATTAATAATAAAATTCTTGTGTTAGAGTTGTTGTTTATTTTAGAGAGTATATTTATTTAATAGAGAGTATCCAGATGATATAGAGTATAAAATTTTATTTAAATTAATAAACTCTCTATATTTTGCTATTTATTTTACTCTATCCCATAAATATAAATCATTTTTATTTTTTATTTTTTAAATTTGTCCAATAGAAAAAATAGTACTAAAATATTAAAACTAGAATAGAGAGTGATATTTATTTTTTTAAATGTGGATAATTAAATTAACTCTCTTTTTAATTTTTTAAAAATAAAGAGTTTATTAGAACTTTATTTTTTCAGATAACTTTTTATTATAAAAAGTTCGACATATACAAATAAGTACACTGAGATTGCTCTTAAAGAACAAAT
The DNA here is from genome assembly GCA_947687605.1 of Reutealis trisperma. Classification (NCBI taxonomy): domain Eukaryota; kingdom Viridiplantae; phylum Streptophyta; class Magnoliopsida; order Malpighiales; family Euphorbiaceae; genus Reutealis; species Reutealis trisperma. The sequence goes on along the minus strand of CANTUT010000012.1, from coordinate 1,466,440 downwards.
TTAAAAATAATAGAATTTATTTAAATTATATTATTTGGAATAATAGAAAATTAGAAAGAATATTGTTGTTTTTCCATTTTACCTTACGTAGAGACATGCATGTATAATTTAAGTAAAGAAATTTTGAATTTTTAATAGTAAACTTCATTAAATGAATTTAATTCTTGTAAAATCATAACTTGTTTTTAGCATGAATTCATTTTCTTCAAAATGAGTTATTTATTTTTAACTTAAAAGAATTGAATTTTATTAATTATAACTTTTCAAATATAAAGATTGTCAAAATTAGTCCATTGAAATTTGGAGGTAATTTAGGTTTGATGCCCAGATGCTTTCTTTGGAGAAAGAAAACTGAAATTGTAAAGACAAGAAAAGCAAGCAGTGCAAGACACCTCTCATGAAACCAAACAAAGCAAAAAACATTTTAACTCTCCATACTCAAACAACCAAAAACAAAACAACTCAACACTTGTAGGAAAGATCGACTATTGTTCCAATTTTTTGTATTTTTCATAAAAATTAAAATCTATCAATAATTGTATATTATTAATAATATTGGGCTAATAGCTAACTTAGTTAGTATTAGATTTGGTTTGGACTTAGAATTTGTATTAAATATTTAACATTATTTATTAATTTTATTTTTCATAAATTAATTATTTTTCAATAAAAATAAATACTGAATTTTTTAAAAAACCCAAAATTTATTAATACTTTCAAACAACAATTAATATATAAAGAAAATTCTAAAAAAATTTTCTATCTTGATTTCTTCTTTGTTCAATATTTTTAATTGTTTCTCCTTAATTAACTCATTTATCTTAGTGATAATGCGTTTCTCGACTAGATAATAGACTAAGGTTTGAATCTCCATCCCTATGCTAAAAAAAAAAAGAAAAAATCTTATTCATCTTTTATTATCAAGACAGTTTTTTGGACTTTTCTTTAACAGAATGTTCCTCAAACTAACAAGGAACAATGCTTTAATGTAAGCAACAAGAAAAACAAAAACTTCACCTTGTTACCATCGTAAATGGCAGATATACTATGCAAATATTCCTACTCTCCATACCCACAAAAACTGCATTTCCTCTTCCTTCCATTTTCAATACAACAGTAAAAAAAACCAGTATCTTTTTCTTTCAACCAGAGAAATTAAAGATGGGGCAAGGAGCAACAGCTTCTGCTTGGCCGAGGGAGAGTGTGATAGTTGTGATGGATGCTAATAAAAATAAAGGAAACAATATGGATGCATTAGATTGGGCTCTCAAACATGTCGTTCGACCCCATGATACTGTTATTGTTCTTGGAGTTTCTTGTGATTTTGGAAAGAAGAACTCTTGTTTTCCTTTAAATATGGGTATTAGCATCTCTGGCATATGTAAGCTAACCCTTCTAGTCAACATAAATTTTTTTGAATTATTCTTTTCTCCACAATCAAAATAGTTTACTGACTCAAGTTTGAACTCGCAATCTTATACTTCTGTAAAATTTTTATGTGCTTGTGTTGCTAACCCAGTTAGTGTATGAAGCAAATTTTTAGAAGTTGATTACTATGGTCCTTAACTATGATGATTAATGTATTTTAACATTGATCTTAGCACCAAGAACAACTAGTCCTGTCCATTTGAACTTTGCCTGTTCATATTAATTGCATAATATATTTTAAAATTTTTCAGGGGAAAGATTAGAGTTCTCAAGCCAAGGGCAAGGAGAAGCTAGACCTAGAGAGCTTGGAGAAGAAATTGAGAGAAAAAAAGAACAATACCAGAATAATCTCCAACCATTCTATAGACGGTGCAAAAAGAATGAGGTTAGTGTACTCCTACATTTGACATAATTGCAAAATAATGTGAAATATGTGTGTGTATATAAGGCTTCTCAATTAATTTCTTGCAGGTGAATATGGAAGTTAAACTTGCTTTTGGATTTTGTCCTGAAAAAATTACAGTCGAACAAGCTCAAAACTCCAATCCTCGTTGGATTGTGCTAGACAGGTACTCTGTGTTAGACAGTTCAATACTAGACACAACTCTAGAGCTGTGAGATTGCAGTTTAATGAGTTTCACTATTTTTGTTGGAATTAATGCAGCCACTTAAAGAAACACAAGGTAATTATATATGCACATGTAGGATGCAACATTGCTGTAATGAAAGGGAAAGATATGGCAACATTGACACCATCAAGACCTCCCCCACCAGGAAATCACCCCCCAAATGATAGTTCTAATTCCACTGCCAACCAGCCTGAAGACAATAATCAAGATGGTCTTAATTCTGTTCAAGAAGTAGACTCATCATCTGCACAAGCTCAAAGTCCTTGTTGGTATCCGTTGTCTTGGAGAAGTGGATATCCTCGAGCATTTTCGCAAACTGAGCTTGAAGAGATCACAAATGGTTTTGCAGAAGAGAATTTTATTCGAGAACTCAATAACATCAAGACTTATCAAGGGATGCTTCAGGAAACTCCTGTTTTAGTCAAGTCTTTCCCAGAAAATGATGAACGGTTCTGGACAATGCTCAAGATTCTTTCTCGTGTTCGCCATAGGAATATATCAAACCTTGTCGGATATTGCTGCACAGGAACTTCTTCTTTCTTGCTTTCTGACTATCCCTGCTTGGGAACTCTTGAAATGAACTTACTAAGTAAGATCAATTCTTTAACCATTCAAGTATAATTAAGATCAATTCTTTAACCATTCAAGTATAATTATACTTTTTGGCCTATAGATACAATGCATATTAAATTTTATAAGGACACATGCATTTGCCACGTTAGTTTACTATCACAAACTCATAATGAAGTTTATTCACTTTCTGTATATGTTTCATTCACTTTCTGTAATTATATTTATTCATTCAATTTATGTAATACACATTTTTATTTCATCAAAACAAATTATCAAAAGAGAGAATATAAAATTAGTAGCTACGCCACTGTAGCTGCAATGACTCACATCACTACACCGATCATTTTCCTTAACTTTACATTAAGAGCCAGTCTTACAGAATTTTGAAACTGAGGTTTTTGAATGTTTAGATGACGACTCAGCCAGGAACCTTTCATGGAAAGCAAGGTGGTATATTGCAGTGGAAATAGGTGGAAGCTTACGCTATCTGCATGAAGAGTGTGTTGATGGAGGAGCCATTGTTCATCTCTCTGTCTGTTCCTCACATATCGTTTTCTCTAATGGTTGCTCTGCTATGGTATGTATAAAGTACTACACAAGAATTAAACATCAAATCTTTTCTTTTTGGTAATTGGGCTCCAGCTGGAGGTTCAAACTCGCAACTTCTCAGTTTCGAAAACAACTCTAGTACCACTAGTCAAAAATCATTGGTACATCAAAAATTAATTTAGCCTCTATGTTTTGGAATCTTTTTCCTCCATCTTACTTTGTTCCACAAATTTTCTCAAAAACTTGTTATTTTTCTTTTGTTTGCCATTGAAGCTAGGCAACTTCACGACTGCTAGGTGGCTTAAAGATGATGCTCCCAAAGATGAAGATTCTGAAACTGAGTAAGAAATCCGTGTATATATTCTTGCATCTTTACTAAATCATCCATATATACTTGGCTTCAATGCTGATAAGGACACAAAAAGTTTCTTGAATCTAACAATGAACTTCAGTTCAATGCACTAGAGTTGTCTTTGTAGCTGTGAAGTTATGAGTTTAAACGACAATCAGAGCCAAATTTACCCCAATTAAAACCCTCTTGAATCCATGTTGAGATGATGAATTCTTTAGCTATGGCTTGATTGGATAGAGATCTTCTTTGATGCCTGAAGGTGTGGCAATCTAGAGGAAGAAGAAGGTTGTGCTATTGATGTACACGATTATGGGACGTTCCTCATTGAGCTCATTAGTGGAAAGAGTGCTCGTTGGTATCAAAATGAAAGCGAAGGACAAAGCTTAATTCACTGGGTAAGAATGAGTTTAGTATGCGGCTCTGTTTCATTCTTAGTTGTGATCCTTAAAACAAATCTTAGACAGAACAATGTTTCTATGTTGTCCCATGTAAAGCCTCTTATAACTTTCCTATCTTGTAATATAGGCACTGCCTCTTCTCGAAAACGGTTTGATAAGTGAAGTTTTAGATCCTAGATTGGATGGTAGCAGTGATAATAGGGTTGTTCATCATATGATTAAGGCTGCTTTTCTCTGCTTGAAAAATGATATAGATCACAAGATTTCCATGAGTGAGGTAAGCTTTACTCCTTATTGTTCTTCATTTTTGAAACCTATAATCTGAGCAGGGTACACACTTGGACTCGTCTAGAGGGGGTGCCCACTCTCGTATGACATTGATTTTACATGTTTATTGAGGCTTACTGAAACTTGTGCAGGTTTTAGCTGTGGTTCGAGGTGAACAGCTAGCAATGGCTAAAGATTGAATTCCAATGGCTGAAGGCTGAATTCCTGAAAAATTAAGGGCAAGTGAAAATAATTGTCATGCAGAATTATGACAAATGTATTGTTCTTGTTTCGATTCAAGAACGGATTGAAATGACTTTCAATTTTTTTTTTTAACTCAATGTTTCTTAAGGTTTGGAACTTGATAATTCTTGTCTTGGTCTCTACTTTGAGTCAAACGGTGACTTGTATTTGGAAGGGATCAATCATGTAAATAGGGGCTTTGCAATTGATGAATGTATTGTTGTATGGTTCTTGGTTTTATTGAGTTTCATAGAGCAATAATCAGTATAGCAGATTACTTCTAACTCTTTCTTTCTTTGCCTATTTTTCTTTTCCTTCAATTAGCTAATAAACAAATGTAATCTTAAAAGCAATTTGTTGTTCCAATACATTATCTAACAGAGTAACTCTAGAATAGAAATTATATCACCTAATTGCATACTTGAAAACATAATGTTTACAAACACCTAAGTTAAAATTTGAGTATTTATGAATCTAGGCTAGACCTACAATTTTTAGTTAGCAAAAATCCATTCCTAAGGTAACAATCTACAGTCTACACCCAGCTTAGCATATAGCTCAAGGAACTCTTACTTCTCCTTTCAATACCTTGTCAAACCATCTCCATTCTGCAACTCCCACAATTGTTGATAACATCAAAAATACTGTAAGCAATGAGATTATCGCGAAGAACAGCTTATTGTGGCCCCTTCAAAGGAATTATGCCACTTCCAGTTCCAGCAAGAGAAAAGCCAAGAGAGGAGCACTTTTAGCAATCATCATTAGGCTGGATTTTGCCACCACTTTTAGAAAAGAAGTGTCTAGTCTTTGCCAACGCTCTCCTATGAAAGAAAAGAGCCAGTGATCAAGAATCATATAAACATCAACAAATGGAGCAATGTACAGACAAGGAACAGCCCAACTTCAGCTAGGGAAAAAAGAGGAAAGATAATAGAACAATTGAGTTATCCAACTTCCTGGAAAACCTAAGTACTGCTGTCCAAGCATAGTAGATAACCAAGTGCATAGAACGTATGTGACAAAAAAGAAACTCAGGAACCAATACGAGGGGATTGTTAAACTCCATAACTTGAGAATATATGCATTCTAAATGCAAGAGGAGAAGTGATTTCCACTTTAGATAAATTCTACACCATAAGTGCAACAACACAAAGGTGATGGAGAGAACCTTGTCATGTCACCACTCTAGATAGCATTATGCATTTCCTATACTCAGCTGTTAACTACGTATTTGTATTTGTATCCATGGTGTTGATATCAGATTCTACAGTGAAAAACACCCTTTTACGAGTACGCTTTCGCTGAAAACTGCTTCTAGGGTGCTTCGTCTCCTAGTCCTATAAGCTGCCTTTGCCTGGAGTATCAAAGGGGGGGCAGTTTTTCCAGAAGTAGTTGTAACAACAATTTGAAAGAAACCCTAAAGGCCTAAACTATAAAGGATTGTGATTCATGAATCCATCGTGATCATATACATTTATGGTCAGATCAGATTATCTTCGTGTTGGTCATCAAGTTAAAATAATTTGAACCAGAATATTATATATATATATATATATATATATATATATATATATATATATATATATATATATATATATATATATATATATATATATATATATATATATATATATATATATATATATATATATATATATATATATATATATATATATATATATATATATATATATATATATATATATATAAAGGGGTCTTAGTAACCCAAACTACCAACAGAAAATTGAGATGGAAACTTGTTAAACGTGCACTGTAATGCAATCTTAAGAGCTCCAAATGCCAGGTTGCCATAGAAAATAAGAACAAAAAAAATTGATTACCTGGAAGCCTCTTACTTTTGAACTCATTTATCCTTCATCTAGAGAGACTTCAGGGCCTTTGACATCATGTGCTGCTTGGACAAGATCTCAGCAGTTAGCTGGCGACCAAACAAGTGTGAGTTCTTAAGAATCAGGTTTCTTGTTGAAGAATCGACAACATAACCTTGGCCGGGCATCCACTGTAGCAATTGAAGAAGCAAGTCCTTCTTTTCAGGTTTTGCAATATAACGTGATATAGCCATCTGAAAAATTTCCTGGGGAAAATTGGAGGAAAAAAAAAATGAATATGAAGCTAAGTGCTTAATTTATAGGGGTAATGAAGCAGCAAGGATGTTCAGATTTTAAAGCCAAATGTGATGTAACATTCAAGCTCTTAGGCATTGAGGCTTTAGATAGTCCAACTCCAACAACTCAAGTAGCCATGGGCTAGAAATTTTAGAGTGAGGTGGTCTAAGACTCATTTCATTTTCTTAAGTTACTCATGCCAAGTTGTTTGAGCTATTACATGCAATACTTTCCTTCATCAGTCATTCTGCAGCCATGTTCATGGATTTTTGATGCAACTGCTAACTTTAGGGAATTTCATGTTCTAAGAAACCTTTGACTTTGTCTGCCCCTCTGCATGCACAGTTATGTATACATGTGTTAATAATGCACATCAATTTGTATGCACATCTAACTATGAATTTATAAGCTCATTCATCCTAGCCTAAAAGGAGTGACCATTTGCAATTCTAGGAGAATTTGTAACCTGTCTGTCATAATCATGCCAGCAGACCACAAAGGTCTTATCCAAGGCCATCTAAGAACACACAAGCTCCACCAATTTTTCCCACCTTTTCTTTTACCTCTTTTTCATTGTTAAGCCATTTTTCATTTTAATCCTTGGTGATGATATGTGAGTAATAAGCAAAAGACTAACAATCTAGGATATTGACATTCAGGCCGGCAGCACCTAACATTTACATACATTAGATGTTCCTTAAAATCAAATTGAACATAGCCCTACTTAAAACATCTGAAATATGGATTGTTTTTGATATTCAGATTTCATTGATGAGTGGGAAAGACAAGTTGTAGAAGTTCAATATGATTTTAGACAAGTTCTCAATCTTACAGATAGAAAACCACATAATTTAATATTTGTGTTCACAATCTCACCAGATAAAATCATCTTATAATCGTCACTAACAAACATATCCCATGAGTTCACCATGATATTATGAACAGAAACTAAACGACAAAGATGCAACTTTCTCACTATAATAAGAACTCATGGAAACATATTCATCCAAGTTCATCAATATTTACCTGATCAATCTTGTATCCAGAACCATGAATAACCTTCATGACATCGTTTATCAAATTAATATTGCCCAGCTTCATAAATGCATTTGCAAACTTCTTTATAGCAGCTTGAGAAATCAATTCACTATTGTCCTGATGAGAAAAGTTTTAAGAAAATAATCAATTACAAGAGTAAAGAATATAATCAATGGTTTGCAAGACCAGAGTAAATTATACAAAAAGAAAGCAAAATGTGGGATATAAACCAAACAAAACCCAACTCTTTATTTTGAGGAAATCAAGGACCTCAAAAATTCTCCAGTATACCTGACAGTAAGCCTCACCAGAAATTACTAATATGGCATATGAGCTACAGAATAGGATTTAAATTTTAAAAGAACAAAACCAAGTTGGCAAAAAGTAGCTAGAAAAATAAATAAAACAATAAAAGAAGATGAATGAAAGAAAGAAATTACAGACCTCAAACCAACCAATAAACACCTTAACACATCTTTCAATGGCATGCACTTAGTTCATGCTCAAACAAAAAAATAGGCATGCACTTATTGATCAAAACAGCAAAGATTTTTTTCAGCACAGCACAGTTTGCATAAAATTCTTGTAAGTTATCCAGGACCAAAGTATAATTTTTAACAACTGCTGGTTCCCTTTCATCCGCAAGGTGAAATTACATGATTTCTTCAATTAAGACTTGGGGTCCTTATTTCATTCAAAAACCAGAGTTTAGCTCTCCTTTCTATACAGGTTGTGAGCAAGAGATTATAGCATACCTTAACTACTACATAAGCATCTTTGAGAAGCTGTCCAGCTACAAGAATGTGCAGAATCTTCTCATGAAGGGCTTTACACATTGTTCTCTTGCCATATTTCAACATGGAATAAACAGAAAAGGCTTCTGCATGGGCTTTAATTTTACCAAGCTGGAAAATCAAGGAGGAACAAAGCTCCTACAAAATAATAGTAGTGCTAAAAGTTTCAGAGTGAAAAGGCTAAGTAAAAAAATAACAAAATAGAATAACCTTCTGACTTATAAAGATAAGATTTCAAATAAACGAATCCATTGGGAAGTTCAAAACATTTTATTAATGAAATGTTACAGTTGCAGTCTAAATTGTTTTTAATAAGAGTTTGAGCACTAAAATAAATTCCTAAAGCAACATTTACAAATGGCAATTTGTTTTGCAATCTTTCAAACAGAAGCGTATTGATCAATCTGTCCAGTACTTCAATTATCATCCTACTTCAGCTTTAAAGGAAATGCTAAAAATCAAATTCCTATTCACATGCTTAATTATATTTCAGTCTCCTTCCTAACAAAGCGAATGCAAATAATTAGCCTCATTCTTTCATGAAACTCCACGTATTATTTTTAATTTCCTTTCCAAGTTACTCAATGAGTGATAAGCTACATGAAACCCTATCTCAAGCCACTCAACACTTTCATATAATGATAGGAGAAGCAACAAGCATGATGTGTGCTTTCCAATAAACGCTTAAAATTTCCATTTCTTATGCTCATGGACAAGCAACAGGTAAACTACAAATAACACTTGTGGTGTGCATGATCATGTCTACAACGCAAAAAAATTATCATTAAAGATTTCAACTGTTTAGAAAGGAAAAGTAGAGCTGTCTTCAAAGCTTTACAAATATAAGCATACCTCATCTGGTTGGTGGCCTTTCCTATGCATGTCCTCCATTGTCCGGAAAGCAAGCAAATATAACTTTTGCTTACAGAAGTATTTGATTAGGATGTGGAAAGTATTATAATCAGGGCTAATTGCTACTTCATCCATTTTCCTCATTGTTTGCTTCACACTTTCCATGTCACCAGCTCTGCAGTAAGCGCGTAGCATCGTATTTAATATAACCAAGTCATATTTGTCATACATGGCCTCAAACTCCTTGGCCAATTGCTTTGCCTCATTGACAAGGCCCCCTCGGCAATATGCTGAAATCATGATGCTGTGAGAATAGCCATCTGCAAGAAGGAAATGGAATAAATATAGTTCCTGAAAGCAAACGACAGAAGATATAGCTTTAGACAGCAAACACTAACATAGTTTAGACAGCCATAAAATAATTACATAGATAGAACAAAATAAAAGGACTCAAATTAAGAGTTGCACAGTTAACAAATCAACATATGTACCATCTAACAGGCAGACCATTACCCAACTCCCTCACATGATCATAATGCTAACCTTGGCCCTATTTGTCAAAGTGAAGCAAAAGTTTAGAAACTAGGAATTCTATAAAATCCCAAGCAACAAAACCAAAAGCAAAACAAAAACAACAAAGAAAAATTTTCCATAATCCCATCGCATAATAGTTTAAACCCAAAAAATGCTGATAGATTAATAACTTCATGCTTAAACAAATAATATTCAGTTTGGCATTCAAATTTACACAAACATTTTACTGCATCCACATTCACAGATAGGGGTATAAATATCCCATTTAGCTCAGAAGGTGGATCGATCTCTCATAAATTACATACCAGATTTAACACCTTTTGCCTTCATTTCATCAAAAACTGATCTCGCTTCATCTGTTTGTCCAGTCTTTGCAAGGCCATCCATCAATAAACAGTACGGCATCTATCAATGAATTGTCATATGTTTAGTTATAGAATTACAGACAAAAGGACGAATAAGTATGCTTGTAGCTACTGAAGCAAAATTGATATCAGATCAGCATGTGAGAGCTCAAAAACATATAGACAAGTTTTAACTGCTACACATGCAATAAGCATCAATGAATCAGCTGCACAGAGAAATCATCATAAACAAATTTTAAGTCAATAAATTTAATATTGCATATGCACATCCTCTGAACCAGATATTTGCATATTATTTCATCCAATGCATGAATGCTTCTTCATTAATGTAAATTTCATTCCTAGAGTTAATTGATGAGTTCTGGAACCCCTTCAGGGGCAGGCAGGAGTAGAGGGGAATGTGGGACAAAGGGATTTATTAGGAGGAGACAGAACGAGAATCATTAGAAATGAGAATAAGCTATCCTACTCTATATTATAACTATAAACTACAGACAAAAAACAGTGAACATAACAAAGCCCACCAATTCCTCTGGATTTCAGCAATAGATACTCTTCTTAATATTCTAGAAGCAGAAACCCACAATGAAGCCAAGAAAACAGATTATATCCTCCAAAACTACATGGCCAAAACTTGTTTCCTCAAGATCCTTGCCTTCTTTTCCAGCCAAATATCCAAATTATCAAAGAGAGCATAATACCATAAAACTTTTGTCTCCTCTGGCCTTACACAATGATGTTGATAATGTCAGGTTTGATTGCACGAATTTAAGAGTTTGAGCTTTAGTTTACCTCATCTTCTGCAAAGCCCAAAGTTTCCAGTTCAACTAATAGCTCTCTTGATTTTTCAAACAAGCCTCCTCTAACATATACCTTTAATAAAGTTGTCCATATTACCTGCAAACATTTTTAAAGGAATGAGGAACATTGGCAGAAAGGCCTTAACAATTAAAGATCAAAGAAACCTAGTATGTATAAAACATGAGAAAAAAAAATAAAGGCATAAATGCAATATGACTGCATTCATGAAATATATATACATAAAAGATGTTTGAGACAAATTTTTAGTGCACTGATTGGAATCTCTGCAATGAATTTTAAATCCCATGATCTCAACCAACATAGAAAAATGGAAGGAAGTATACAACAAGTAAACGGATATTCAGTAACAAGAATTTTAGTGACCTCAATCAGGTAGTTTATGTTAAAAACTTCCCACATTATGACAGGGGCATTATGAGATGTGGAGAAGTATTTTGCCTGAACTTGTTACACATAAAACACTAGTGTCTAGAATAATGTCTGATTTCCCAGAAAAAGGATGGTAATGAAATCACACAACCATTTGCCTATCTGTGAAAACTCAATATAGAGTACAAAATTCCAATACCAAGTTTATACATCTACCAGTTTTAGGTTAAATATCCCGCGGAGAAGGTTGCATCCAGAGACAAAAATGAGAAAGGAAGTAAAAGGACAAAAATGAGGAGAATCAAGGAAAAGATGGTAGAGGCGGGTGTCTTCTCTTCAAGAAATGAGTGAAATATAAAAATTTTAGAACTTCTATACCATTAAACACTGCAATAATCTGACTTAACTAGCTAATTGGATACAAGTAATGATATTGCTAAAAATGTCCTTTTCTTAAGAGCCACAATTTGCTTTTTCCACCAAGTGTTGCTATGATTCAGACCCACATCAATGTAGAGAAATTTGGACCAGAGCTGGTGTTAAGCTCATTCACAAAAGGATGAAAACTTATGCAATAAAAGAACAAATACTGAAATCCACTTCTATATATTGTACATAGGAACAAACACAAAAATAACTCAACTAGCACCTGAACATATAATAGCAAGATAAACACGAAACAAACCTTATTTGGTACTAACCCTGAAGATTTCATTTCTTGCACCAATTCCTCAGCCTTCTTGTAGTTTCCACCTGAAGAGTAAGCATTGAGCAAAGAACTGTAATGATATACATTAGGTAAATGACCTTCATTCTTCATCTGGTTAAAATAGCTCTCTGCTTCTTCACATTGATTATTTGAAGCACAAACTGCCAAAAGTGTCCCATACATCACGCTGTCCATCTGCAGTCCATTATATTTCAGTTCTTGAACCAAATCTAATGCCTTAGAATACCCATGTTTGCCTTTAATGCAACCTGCAAGCAGCTGTGGATAAAAAAAAGATCATAGTGAATGGAAGAACAAAAGGAAAAAAAGTATTAAAACAATATCTTCCCCTTCCTAGTAGACCAATGGGCATAACTCTTCCTGAAAAGTAAATATCTGGCTCTCCAAAGGAGCTTTTCTTATTAATTCCATGACAGGATTTGAATCATTTAAACTACAATCAGAAATAGAATAAAATTTGTGTGAAATCCAAATGAATGAACTCTTACTATATGGCCTAAACCACACACAGACACAGGCATTAGCTCTATATAATTTCATATTAAAATCCACAATTAATTATTATGAAAAAATAAGAACCATTTTGCATATGAATTTGTTTTGTGCAATAACAAAGAATCTATTTGATGCTAATTTTCTTAGAGACAAAGGATTTAAGTAAATGCAAAATCTAAACTACACCTATGTAGCTGAGAGCACCTATAACATTTTAGCTTGAGAATTTATGGGAAGAACAAGGTAAGGGTCACAATAAATATGCCCTCGGTCTTCCAGACAAACACGAATTTAGCACTTTCATAAGTGTCCAAACAACCGTTGGACAATTCACATCAAAAAGTGGAAATGACGGTCAGATTGTTAATAAGCATGTTGTCATACATAAGATAGTCTATAATCATTTAATTGACATATTTGAGAATTAGCATGATTAAATAATGTTTTCATAAAAAAATAAATGAACAAAAAATACTAGAAATTGAATTTGGCGTACCGTACTATACGTAATAACATCTGGTATCAGGCCATTCTGCTTCATCTTATGAAACAATTTAATGCTGCTGTTAAACTTGCCACTCCTGACCAGGCAACTAAGAACAGAATTACATATGAAGACATTACTTTTGATTGATTCATCCACAATGCTATTATAGATTTCTAGTGCCTTTATAGGGTTTAGGCTCTTTCCCAAGAACTTTATGTAACTGCTGTAGGAAGAAACACTGATTTTACTATGTTGTCGCATCCAATCAAAAAGCTGCAATAATTTCAAAAGTTACAAGAGAGAGAGAGAGAGAGAGAGAGACAAAAAGGATGTCATGATAATTACCCATATATCGAAAATAAGATATGATAATATAGAAATGTGTACATTCAATTTAATTTCTTATTGTTTTTAATAAACCATATAATTTTCTGCCTCCCTATGCGTATTAGCAATTCACTATTTAAAATTGTATACACAACAATGCCACTACAGATACAACAACTCAATATCATCTAGAAGTGAATTAAATGCTTATACTTAGTACCTGATCTAAATTCCAAATATTAATAGATTTGGCTATCATATTAGAAAGGAATGAATCTGATACCACTATTTGATATTATCCAACCAAATTACCAATAGTTTATGTTTATATACCATTTCAATTTTAACAATTATTAGATTCAAATATTGAATAGAAAGGAATACATCTGAAACAAAACACTCCTTTGGGTAGGACAATAAATTTGCGGCGAAGATGTTCCTCTAATCCAAAATCAGAATTTGTAAGCCCCTACAAGTATGAGGCATAATATATTTTTCATGATTGTACTAGTGAAAGAACCAAAACCTAAAAAAGAATGATTGTGTTTATTGCAATGAGGATCTGCCATGCAAATAAGGAAGAAATGAAGAAACGGAAATGTATAATGGCTGTTGATCTTAGCAAAACATAATTACACATACAAGGCATATCAGAAAACTCCAGTTATGAACCTCTCAAAACTGATAGTAGTTGACATAAAGAAATGAAGCACAAGAGTTCTCAAGTTGGAGTACCTGGGAAAGATCCTGCCATCTGCTTTCCTTCCCAAAATTTCGCAAAATGACATTCAAATCTTGCACCTTCAATATCCCTCCTAATCTGCAGATGGAGAAACAGAATATAGACTGTTTCAGACATACAAAGTTAATTTAATTAAACGCTCAACTCTGTAAACAACAATATTTCAAGATGGAAGTGATCAACAGATTGCCACAGTATTGTTGTTATAGAACAGATGAAAACATGTAGAAATAAAACAACAATAGAAATGCAGACCATAAGACAATAAAATGTATCCGCTAATAACAGAACCCATTAGAAACATCAAACTGTAAAACCACAAAATAATAAGAGTATCATATGACAAGCATAACTTGCAGAGCAAACTCTCATAAAAAAAAAAAAATCAAAACTTTTGCCAACAAGATGAAATCCAGTTCATATTTTTCTCTATTAATGATTACTGGGAAATGCAAACAGAAAACATAGAGAATAATACTGCGATTGTACCACAAATTGCAAAATTCCAATCCAATATTTACCTTAAATTCCATGACCCATTCAATCAATTCATACATAAGTAGACAAATTAACTAAGAAAGTAAACAATTTTACACGTAAAACACTACCCAGAAGGAAGATTCAATAAAAAGAAAGGACCTTTGAAGAGCAGAGTCTAAATCAGTGGATTCTTGAACTTCAAGAATGGCAGCTTGTCTAGCCAAGTATGACTTCGAGTGACGCCTTTGAGCAGGGACTTCACCACTTGGCGGTGGCTGATTCAGGGATTCGTTGAGAAGTGGTGTTGCTGTTGTTGCTGCAACTGCCAAAGTGCGTTGAGAATTCTTTGTTCTTGTGGTGGTGGTGGTGGGAGCTGATACATAAGGAATTATGGTAAAAAACAAGTGTGATGGGCGAGTGAGGATATGGTGAAACCCAGTAGCCACCACTGATATCTCCATTTCTGCTCTCTGCCTCTCCGCAGTTTACAGAGCTTTTGAAGAGCCTGACTTGTTGATATTTGGGGGACTTGAGCTTAAAATCTGGCAAATTTCAATTTATGTGAATTACATAAAATGTACCCACTATTATGCTTAAATTATACAACTTCCCCAATTGCTTAAATAATTATACAAATTTTTGCTAATGTAATTTTTCTTTCTTTTTAGTGGCTTCAAATTTTGATTTACTGGCATTATTTTTTAATATATTTGAAAAGGAAAACTGTCTAACTTGATTGAGAATTAAATTTCTAATACTTCCCTAAAAAAATAAAAAATAAAAAATTCTAATTTTTTTTTAATGCAAGTATATATTTTATAATATATTGTTATATTCTTATTCTATTTTTTATTATATAGATAACTATTATTATATCGATAACCATGTATGTAAGTCTACTATAAGGAAGTTTATCTTATTTTTTTCAATATTACTAACTAAAAAGGAAATTATTATTTTTTGGCAAAAATAAAAAAATAAAAAGGAAACTTTTTTTTTTTTTGAAAGCATCTAAAAAGGAAACTTAAGCACTTAATAAAATTCAAATTTAATTTTTTTCTTTAATAATTTCAATTCTAGTTTTATTATCATTTAACACTAGTTACCAAACATGTTAACACATAATAAAATAATAATGCATATACAATGTTAAAATTTAAATTTAATTCCTCTTTCTAGTACTAAAAAAAGAATTATTGAAGTTGATTATATGCTTTATAAAAAAAGATTCTTAAATATTTATATTTCTTGAAATTCTGCCACATATTTCAAAATTCAATAATTTTTTAAAATAAATTTAAGAAGTTATTGGATAGATATATATTAATATCATGCTAGTATTATCTTCTTTTTATTTTTATGTTTTCAAACCTTTAATTTAGCTATATCTTTTTTTTTTTTTTTTTAAGAAACCTTTAGTTAGCTATTTTCAAATTGTGAAATGAAATTTTTTACTAAATTAGTAAAAATTAAAAATAAATAAATAAAAAGTGATGTATATAAATACTAAAGTAGATGCGAAATTCTGAGCTCACAATCAGGACTGAATAATCAAAAACCTCGTCCTCGTGTTGTTGCAACATAAGTACACAACATCGTCTCATTCCTCTCGTGGTTTCCTAGTAAAGTCTTCAAATTCTCTCTTTTCCACTTCTTTTTCGTTTTGCTCTTTTAGATTCTTTAGCTGTCTCTCTTGGTGGTGATGATAGGAGAATTAGTGGGAAAGTCGCTGGAGCCCGACAGCGGCGTAGACTACATGGAACTTCTGAAGAAATTAGACCATGAAGAGGTATTGGAGGTTTTGTCTGAAGGGTTTTGCCAGCACTGTTTGGCTCTTTTAGAAAGTCGCATTCTTGATCGCATCGAAGGTAAGATACCCACTAAAGATTTCTTCTTATTAGTTTATTTGTTCTTTTAGGTGTATATGTTATTTTTTTTCAAATATATGTTGTAGTTGGAATTTTAGTGTTAGTCTTGCACTAGAGAATGAATTGTGCTTGCTCAGAATCATGGTAATTTCTTGTTTGTGATTAGTCCTTTGAGATGAAGAAAAGGTGTTTCTTTATTCCCTTTTTTTATTTTTATTTACTAATTTTTCTTCTGATGAAAATGAAATTATTAAACTTCTTGTAAGACAAATTTTTGAGGCAATATATTGTTTTTTATTATGCGATTTTATATATAGTTTGCAATCTTCATTGGTTGATTTCTTTTGCAAATTTTTTTTTTTTTTTTTAATATGTATAGGAATAGCTTCTTAATTTTGAAGACAATGTTTTGTGTAAATAATCTCAATTGTGATAATTTTACAAGAACTCCTTTTACATCTTTGTATATATGTTTCTGTTGCTTTTAAGGAAACTCTAAAGGCAATATAGAGGGCCTAAAGCTTTCAATTTTGCTCTATTGTTTTGTTTAATTTATTTGTTGTTGTTCTTTCATTGTGTTTATGTTTGACTGACTTTAGGTTTTTCTTTGAGAAAGCTTTCCTCTGGTTGATCTTTAAAGCTTTTATTAGTTTCTTGATTTGTGTGTTGGAAAAAAAATTTAAAGCTAATCATTCTTGTTTTATCCTTTTTTGGCAGGAAAAAATAATAAAATGTCCTTGTCCAATGTTGGAACCAAAGAATCGAAAGAAGTTCAGCCTGTAGATGCAGCATACATCTCTTCATCCAATCATAATTCAGAATCTTTGTCTCTTGGGCAAAAAAGCCCTCCCTTGAGCTCTAACCAAATTCCTGAATCTGTTTATTCAGCAAGGCAAAATTGGCGTAGTGCTAATTCTTCGCCTGTATCAATAAACAGCCATCCAAGTTCAGTTGATCATTTAGGTTCTGAAATATTGCTAAATGATGGACTTGTGGATCTATCATCTACAATAGACAATGGCCTATCAGAGGAGCAAAAAGAGCAGATTAGGTTTTCAAAAGTTGGCAGGAAGAAGGATTTTGTTTGTATTGAGAGGGTCCATGGGAAGTCAACCAATATTCTTCAAGGGCTTGAACTTCACACCAAGGTTTTTAATGCTGAAGAGCAGAAGAAAATTGTTGAATGCGTATACAAGTTACAGCGCATGGGCCAGAAGGGGCAACTTCAAGGTACGTATGACAACAAAAATAACTTCAAGCTTAGGAACATCTGTTTGTCTATATTTTGACCAACTGTGCACTGTTATCACTTGCATATCCGATATCAGCATGGAGTTAAGCACTTGAACTGATTAATTAAAATATTTGGCATGTCATAGAAATGCATTTAGTCTTTTTGTTGACATTTGGACACACTTCTTGTCTATATGTGTTTCACAGTTTAAGATGGCTATTTCTTTTTAGTTACAAGGATTGCAGAGTACAAGTCTTAGGAGGGTTATGAACTCTGAGATTTGAAAACTCGGACTGCTAAGGGTCCTTGCAATGCCATGATGGATTATAGGCAGAACTTTCATTTTCTAGATATTTAGAAATTTGTGGCTACAAAATTGGGCATTTGGATGTTTATATTGTCATACCAAAAGGAATTTTCAAAAGGTATCACTTCAGTTGTTCATCATCATATAACAGGACTGAGCTAGTACCGAATCATCCATGGAAAGTAAAGTCCATAAACCATGTAAGAATTTTGCTGCATATTGGTACATTAGAATTGGTGCCAATTTAACGTTAGGGAATCTCTTAGACCACAACAGATAAATATTGACAAATCTTTTACATTCATTTGGGTAGATAATCATTTTATAATGAAATGCCTTAATAGTGCTCTCTAGCTATTTGTGTTATATTTCCAGTTTTCTGGTTAATTTAAGGTGGGTTAATAATGTATTAAAAGGAAAATATGGAAAAGGAAAAATAAAGAAGAAATATTGGTTGTGAGTATGAAATTCTATCATTCTCTCTCTTTTGTTATTTCAGCTGTTGATACTTATTGCAACAGCTTGTTTTATTGTTGAAAAATGAGTAATAACAGCAATTTAACTATGCTTCATTTTTGTTGAAGAGGCTCATTTTGATTGGATTGAAATAGCCAGGAGAATATCATGTTATTAGTCCAAAAGAGGGTCAACTTTTCTATGTCTGTACCTGCTAGACTTAATAGATCTACTACTTAATTAGCATTATCAAGTTTAATATAATCATGCAGGAATTTATATTTGGCATCAGTGCATTACTTATTGCATGCCATTTTTCTTCTTCATCTTGTTTTCAAACATACTTAACTTTACTCTTCATGCTCATTTTAATTTACCCTTTATTTGATTAATGACAGAACGCACATATTCGGAACCTCAAAAATGGATGCGCGGTAAAGGACGTGTCACAATACAATTTGGATGCTGTTACAATTATGCAGTGGTAATTTTTCAACACTTAACTCTCCATCCTTTACTTTTTCACTATTCTTAACTTGGATATGAATTAAATATGTAAATTGGCTTGTTTGTAACCTTGCAGGACAAAAATGGGAACCCCCCGGGTATAATTAGAGATGAAGAAGTTGATCCTCTGCCACCTATTTTCAAGAAAATGATCAAGAGAATGGTCAGATGGCATGTTTTGCCACCAACATGCATTCCTAACAGCTGCATTGTGAATATTTATGACGAAGGAGATTGCATTCCTCCTCATATCGATCATCACGATTTTCTTCGACCTTTTTGCACTGTTTCATTCTTGACTGAATGCAATATAATCTTTGGTTCAAATTTGAAGATTGTCAATCCGGGAGAGTTCTCTGGGCCTGTCTCCATACCTTTGCCTGTAGGGTATGTCTTTTTGAATCCTCTCCAATGATTATTAATTGTTTCTTTAGTTTATATAATTTATATGTGTGCATCCTTCCCTATCAAATGATCCCATCTGGCCTTGGTGTTATCTCATTATTATGCTGCCATTTTGGTTAACAATATCTCTAACTTATTGTTGCCTGTAATTTGCAGATCGGTCCTTATTCTTAATGGTAATGGAGCTGACATTGCTAAGCACTGTGTTCCAGGAGTCCCAGCAAAAAGGTACTATACCTTGGCCACTCACAGCTAATCCCACTTAATTGTATTACAACTTCTTCTCTTAATACTAATTTGCTATTCACTTTCATTGATACAGGATTTCCATAACTTTCAGGAAAATGGATGATAGCAAACTACCATACGAGTTCTTGCCTGATCCTGAGCTTTCAGGAATCAAGCCTCTTATATATTCTCCCTCAACAAGGTCATCATATCAACAAAACCAACAGCAGAAGCCTCTTGGTTATCACTCCATCGTTAAGTCGCCAGTCCAGAAAAATAACAGCCTGAATGACAGACCAGCAGCAAAGAAATCTGAAAATGGTAACACAAGTAGTACCCTCTTCGCCATTGACAGTCATGATTTTCCTCCGCTTGGCAGCTCAAATTCTTCAAAAAACCGATTTAAGGCTAATAGGGCTGGATCAAAACAATAAATCCATTAGTCATTGATTTGTTAACCTTATGTAACTGTTTCAATTGTTGTTTTATTGTACAAAATGAGACGTCAGAGAATAAAATCGGAATTTTTTTTTTTCATTATGGATCTATTTGATTGAAATTTTGTATATAATATTTAGAAAGATGATTATTGCAATAAGAAAAAGGCTGCATTTCTTAGCAGAGTGGATCATGTTGACGCGTGTAAACATTTTTGGTGCAGAAATAGCTTTGATTGTTATGAAAATTGTGTTTTATTTTGCGTATCTATCACACACATCATTCTGATAATTATTGCAGCTAACCATTTTCCAGAAACAAAAGGAAGAAATTAAGTTCCTTGTCTTTCACAAGGACATCAGCTATATGTGTAGGTTTCATGTTCTTTCAGATAGCTATACATGAAGATCATGGCTGACATCTAGAGAGATTAAATGAAAAGCTACTGCATAGAGAAATGGAAGTCTAGCTTTCATGGAAAAGCTAATAGAAACAAACTAATGAATGAACAAAGAAAAGAACCGTAAGTATGCAAATGTTCTAATTCTATTTCAGAAATACATCTTTCTTTTTTTTTTTTGTTTTAACTCAACTTTTATTAAACTCGTAATCTCATGATTATCATATACATATATTAATAGTTACGAAACATGCGTCTAATGATATATAAAATTAATTTATAATTAGTCAATTAGATGTGTTCTGAACGATCTTTTTATCTCTTTTTTGTTTTAGCAAGGGAGGAGGGAATCAAATTTGAGTTTATTATTCAGGCTATATATATATACTTATCATTAGATTATATCTTAATGTGCGGTCTTCTTAATCTCTTTTAAAAATGTGAGAAGTGAGAGTTTTCAAATTCAAATCTTCTGAACCATAAATTATGTAATTTAATGTGATTCTGTGATATTCCACTCTTTATTATCAAAAAAATAATTTAGTCAAATTGATTAACGTTGAGGCTTGTATTCTAACCTCTGTTTTCATATAATCACATTGAGTTATAAAATTTATCAGTTACATATATACTTGACAATTGTCATGTAATAATATTTGGTATTATATATAATATTTTTGAAAAAAAAATTATTTAATACGGTAGATCAACCTTTAGATTTCACAACTGATTTAATTTTCAAGCAACAAATTAAAGTTGTGATAAAGACTTCCTAAAAAATAAAAAAAGTAGCCATACATAAAGAAGAGGCGGCTAGCATTTGTTCACGATCAAATTGCAATTTGATTAGTGTGTGTTTGATGTTGAAATTAAAATATTTTCACCAAATTGCTTTTCAACTCTCTACAATGAAATGAATCTCTAGTAATTTAACAAAACGAAATTAAAAACATTTTTAAAAATACAAATATTTTTAAATAATAAACTCGTATTAATATATAAATATTTTTAAATTTATATATCGTATTAAGAGATATACTCATAAATTTGACATTACACTTCAACCAAAAACTTTAAGGCAATGAATTTATAAGTTATTCCCATTTATAAATATCTCATTAGGTTCATTTTTTTCAGTGTGGGATTTCATTCACACTTGATATCCCAACAAAATATACTATCAAAAAATACATATAAATTTTAAATAAAGATGAGTTTTTCTTCTAAGTTTCATTGATCATGTTAACGGAACTATCGTACACAGTATTTTAGCTGCATTCGACACATTAAAAAATTAAAAAATCATAAACCATAACTTTTTTTTTTCATAAATTGACTCTAAAAATTGAATATGATCAATAAGTAATGTGTAAAAAAGTAAAAAATTTACTTAATTAAGAAAAATAATAAAACTATAAACCAGAAACATTCTTACTAATATTTATAATCTGATTTTAAGAATTAGATAAAATTGATAAAGAATTGAAAAGGAAACTCACCTGATTACTAATTAAGCTAACCCTTAATTAGGTTAATGAAATATTATATATTATTACAACTTTAAAACAAGCCTTAGTGGAAAACTGAATATATTCTTATTGTATGAACTTTTTATTTTCTTAATAATATTAATTCAAACATTTCAATTTCCTCAATGTGCTCGTTATAACAAAGTAATAATAAAAAAAATTATAATCTACAAGAGGCAAAAAACAAAAAGGAAAATGGTCCATGTTTCTAATGTGAAAGGCCAGCGAATAAGATTCGAATTCCATAGCTCACCACCTTATTATCCGTGCAAAGAATTTCTATTATTTGTTTGCACAAGAAAGCAAATCAAATCCATGTTACTATTTTCTTATTATAATTAAATCATTAATTATTTTTTATTGCTGAAAATACAAAAAAGAAAAATAAATTAACTTTCATTTTCAAAAGAAGTGTGAATTGACAATTAATTAATATTAACTTTATAATTAAAGAGTGTATATTGAATCAGTCTGTAAATAAAATAGTCTATCTATGAATTTCTCATATATATAATATCGATCACATTCATTTTTACGTCAGCCTATTAAAATATATATTAAGTGTTTCAGAACAGCATAATTAATTAAAAAAAAGTTTAGTTTGAATTATAAGTAATAAATTAAAATAAAATTAAGATCAATTTAAATAAGCATTCATTCTACTTAATTAATTTGAATTTGTGACTTCAAGCAAAAATCATAAATCTCAAGGTTAAATTTATACTGCCAAATTTAAATATCACGTGATTAATTATTTGGTTTCAAAATATTAAATAAAGAAATCTCAACTTGAATTTTAAAAGGGTGGAAAAAATTTATTAAACAATAGTCAGTATTATTATATAATTCATTTAAATTTCGATTTACTAAAAAAAAAATAGTAGAAGATATTTACAGTTAATAACTTCTTGGGTTGACTTAATATTTTTTGTTTTGTTCATGGGAAATATATATATATATATAATAACTTCGAGCAAGTCCAACTATAGATACTTTAAGAATTCGAGTCAAAATAAGTTGGACCGAACCTTCTAAAGAATTTCCTTCAACTAAATATTTCTTTATAAAATAATTATTATTTAATATAAAAGATTATAATTAGATCGTTCACAATATAATATGATAGACTGTATTTATTTAAGAATTTTTCTATGCATTTGTACTCATAAAAATGGTAAACTTTTTTAACTACCTTAATAAGTATTATACTAATATAATTATATCAGTCATGTGTGGTTTAATTAATTTTTTTAATCTTTTTTAAAAGTGTAAAAAATTAAAAAATTTTAAATTTGAGTTCCAAACTATAAAAAATTTTATAAATTTAGTGAGAAATATAAAAAAAAATAATTATCTCTTATTATATAGTTTATTTCGATCTAATACATAAGTATAAATTGACTTAAAGATATTCTTAAGATGATAAAATTTGAATTAATTGACCTCGGAGAATTTTATTTTATTTTTTTGTAGTTGGATTATAAGTCCTTAAAAAAACAAATATAATTCTAATACATAAAACTCACCTAGTTTATAAATAAAAAGGTTTCAATAACTTATTTAATAATATTATTAATAATTTTAGGTAGCATGAATACAAAAGTGTGATATAGATTAACATACTTTTACAAAATTATTATCGTTTTACAAAGTAGTGTGTCATATTTTTAACTCGTATGTGTATTTATCTTATTTAAAGAAAATATAATTTTAACTTATGTGCGGTGTGATTGTCTTATTTTTTAGAAATAGAACTTAATCTTTTGAAATATCATATTGTTTGTGATAAAAGTGTGTATGAGTTATATAAATTAGTAAATTTTTATAAAATCATCATGATTCTGTAAATATATGTATTTTATATTTAATCTGTGTGTATTTATTTTATTTAAAAAATACAAAGGTATAATATTTATAAAAAAAAAAATACACATTCCTACTTTAAGAAATGAATAAATAATATACCCTACTAGTGTCTTTGGATTTGCACGGTCCCAGAATAAAAGGTGTCGACAATAAAGAATATCTATAAATGTAAACCCATACCTAACCGTGCACACGTTACAAATACAACCGGTCACGATTAGCATTTCTTACCGACCAAAGACAAGCAAACGTGAGCACAAACTTGAATGTTGTAAGGCAAGTAAACAGAACGTCTCCAAGCCAAGATGTCACCCTAGCAATTCAGAAAACTTATTGTTTACATTCAGGTAAATATAATCTCTTCTTTTTACACTCTTACGACACTATAAATTTATTATAATGTTGTTTCGTCTCCATTTAAAGCTTCTTTTATAATTTCAGTATATAAATTAAAAAAATTATTAAATTATTATAATTTTAAATTATGAATTAAAATATTAATTTTTTAATTTTAATATGAAGAAATAAAAATAATTAATATAAATATTTAGTTGAATAATAAATAGATGATAAAATTAAAAAAAATAATAAATATATTTTTGAAATTATAAAATGACAGATAAACTAGAGTAAAAATTATCTTTAAAAATTTAAATATTTTGGAATGGATGAATAATTAATTAAATATTTCTAAATGTTATAAGTTCAAAAACTTCTTATATGATAAAATACTATATAACAAAATTACTATTTGTAATATCATCTTGTGCACTTGTTAGTTGGTTCAAGTATGAGTTTATGGTCGATCCGATAAGATAAGGTCATGATTTTACCAATTTGGACCCCGACTCAAATTTGAACTTGCCTAGTTCTGTATGTGATTAGTTGAATGTTGGGTATAAACGAATCGAGCCAAATTAAATTTTAATTTGTTCAAGTATAACTTTATATTTTCTTTTTGAACTCGAGTTCAAATTTTAAATCCAATTTAAAAATTATGTTTAAACTCAACTCGACTCGTTAATAAATTATAATCGAATTAAATTCGAGCTCAATTTATTATAAAACTTATTTATAACTTATCAAAATATTTAATTTTCTAAATATTTATTTATAATAAAATAACTATAATAAAAATACTTAAAACTAATATAAAAATAAAAAATCCAAATAATGAAAAAAATTAAAGCACAAAATAAGCAACAAATTTATTATAAATATATTAATTAATAAAAATATATTTTATATAATACGAAAATATTAAATTATATTAATCATGAATATATATATTTTAGTCAATTTGAATTAGCAAAAAATTTATAGGAGTATTAAATATAATTTTTAGAGTGCCAAAATTATTAAGTTAATAATAATAATAATAAAAACGTTTACAAGTTTATTAATCGAGTTGTTCGCAGGCTTATAATTAAACTGTTCACGAGTCTAATTGAATTGAATTTTACTTTACTCAAAGTTAACTTACTTATTTACTAATCTTTAAAATAAAATTCAAGTTTGACTCGTTATAAAATGATTCGAACTTAAATGAGTTTTTATTAAATCAAATATTGAGTTATTTGCGAATGACTTGATTCATTTATACTCTTATGAATATGTGTACTTAACCGTTAATATTAATATAAAATAGCGTATTGGCTTGATGACTAGGCATATTAATTTTATGATTCCTATGATCTAGTAAAAATACCACTTGCCAATCAACTATAATTTTTCAAAGAACTCATTATGCAATTAATTATATTTTTTGACAATTTTAAAAATTAATTATAGGATTCAAATCCCATTAACTTAAACACCCCGGAATTCTAAAAAAATAAATATATTTTTTATAGTAAAATTACTATTTACTCATAGTTTTATCCCATCATAGATTAATAATAGTAAATTATGTAAAATCCTAGAGAATCTATCAGCGGTGTGAGCTGTACCTTTATACACGCAACGGACAACAACCCACGATTTATGCTTTTCTTTTCTTATAATAAGCCTTTTTATTATTATACTATAAATTATTAAATAATAATAATAATACAATACTTAAATACGTTGTCTCTACAAAATAAATAAATAAATAAAAATAAAAAGCAAAATTAAAAAACAAGAAAATCAGGTACAACTCAGCACATGCTGCCTTGCCCTGTCATCAAATCAAACCCGCGGCCCAACTGGGACCCATAAATATTTAATCAAATCATCAAGTGAGACCCACATGATTAACTGGGCAACATGTAATTTAAGTATTTAACTAATAATAGATATATATATATATATATATATATATATACATATCTTATTTTAATTTTGTTTCCTTAGTTCTAATTTCTATAAATAAAAATTTCCTTTTATTTATTCTTAAAATAAATATATATTTATATTTTTTTAATTTCACTTTAACTCTGTAATATGCAATTTGCTTATTAGAATTTCAAGTTTTAATAATCAAAATGATTTAAGCCCCATTTAACATTGCGTCTGAAAAAAAAAATTTTCAACAAAAATTTTTATATATTTTTAAAAATTATTTTTTAAAATTGGTTTTAAGTAAAAATATATAAATTAATTTTTTTCCATAAGTAAATTTGAAAAAATAGTTAAAAAAAATAAAAATCAATTAATAAAATTAAAAAAAATTTAAAAGTATTTTTTTAACCCTTAATAACTATTTCAAATACACCCTTAAAAATTACTAAGCTCAATCATATTATATTTTTTATGTAGTCATATTTTTAATTAAAATTTTTTAAAAATTAAACTATCAAGATTTAGCACATATATTCCACCATTTTATTTATATATTTTGAAATTTATGATGTCATGTTATTTCGTCTATATGTTAGGAGAATTATCAAATTTAGAATCTCTTAAATTTTATTACAACCCAATATTTATTGCATTTCATTTTTAAATTATATTATATCATATTTACTTAACAAATAATGAAATAAGAAAAAATATATTAGAAATAAATATAAATTAAATTTGAGAATAAATTCAAATTTTATTTTTCTCAATGCCAAAAGGAGAAAAAAAAATAAAAATGAAATATATTAGGTTTATAAAAATTATATTTTCGGTGGTGTGTTTTTATGTGTATATATATTTTAAAGAAAAATTATATTTAAATTTTTAAAATTTATAATATGAATCAAAATTAATTAAAAAATAAATAAGATGACTTTTTTTAAAGATTTTTCAAAGGAAAAAAAAAAATGCAAATGCAAATGCCAAATTTCAAGTTTTCAACCATTTTTCAGTCATCTTCCTTCCCCTTCTTCTCTCAAACATTGGTACGTGGGATCTTTCTATTGTGGGAAGGCCACGTGGCAAGATTCTTGGGAGAGCAGGTTATGCTCTTCTTGTCTTTTCAGTTTGAAGGTGAAAGTGAAAAGAGAACTTCTTCATGCATGGGCAACTAATACTGAAGTTTTAGATTTTGCAAAAGCGAAAAAAAGAAAAAGATTCAAGTTTTTATTCTTTGTTCTTTTCATTTTTATACAGATAGGTGAAGTGTCAATTCCACCAGAGGATCTGGAGCCGCAGGAATTTTCAGAAGGGAACGAGATATAGACTTTTTTCTTTTTTCCTGTCTGTTTTCCCTCCCCTTGTTTCTTGGTTTCTCTTTCTAAATTTTGGGGCTTTTGTTGTTTGTTTCATTAAATTTTGGCTCATGAGAGGGACTTACAGAGGGAGAGAAAAAGGGGTTTCTTCTTCTTCTTCTTTGAGCTCACTAATTACTTGGAAGATGGACTGTTTTTTCTAGTCAGCCTCAGGTGATTTTAATTTAATCCTTTGTACCTAATTTTGTGTGTTTATTAGTTAGTAATTGTTTCATTTGAAGTTAAAGTTTAATTCTTTTTAATATTTTGAAATGATTATGGTAATGGGTTTTTTTTATTGGTTAGTAATTGTTTCATTTGAAGTCCAAGTTTAATTATTTTTAATCTTTTGAGATGACTCCGGTAATGGGTTTTTTTATTGGTTAGTAATTGTTTCATTTAAAGTTCAAGTTTAATTCTTTTTAATCTTTTGAAATGATCATGGTAACGGGTTTTCTTTTTATTGTTAATTTTAGTATTCATTTAGCTTATATTGTTGTGAGAGTCTTTAACTACTGCGGAGCATAAATGTTAAAGCTGGTTTCTTTCTTAGGCTTCACATTTTTAATTTCAATTGGTAGTTTCTTTCAAAGTGCAGTCAATGGAAGAAATTTGCGATACAAATGCAAGAAATTAGTTGTAGGAACTGATAGGTGTAAGATATTGGTTGCAATTGGTTGGTGGTTTGTTATTTGTCTTCTTGATAAATCCAGTGGTGGTCTTTGATACCCAATTGCTGCAAATTTTCTTTATGATACGTAACTATTACTCTGATCCACGAAATTCCGTTTAATTCTGAGAAGAACCTTTTTTCTCTTTTCAGTAATAAAGAATCAGGAATCAAGTAGCTACTTTACATGTTAAAAGAGATTCTACATTTCAGTAGTGGCTTGCAAATTGAATTTGTTTGGGATATAGATTAATAATATATTCAAATTAATATTTAATTTTGATATGAGGTACTTGAATTGTTGAAATTGGAGGAATCATGTGAAACTATTGGTTATTTAACATCATAAACTTTATTGTAGTTTCAGAGCCAGAACCACAAATGGTGGTCTTACAGCAGTTACTAAACATGGAAGATACTGATGCTGAAAGGTGCTATTCTTTGGCAGATCTTTCTATATTTCTTTACTTTTTCTTTACATGTGAACTATGATTTGTATCAGTGTATCTTTTTTCTTGCCAGGGCTGATAATAAGAGGGTCTTATCAAATGGAGATGTCTATATTGGTGATTTTAAGGGAGTACTTCCTCATGGCAAAGGAAAATATACATGGATAGACAGAACAGCCTATGAGGGTGATTGGGAAGAAGGTAAAATGACAGGAAAAGGATACATATTTTGGCCGTCAGGAGCAAAATATGAAGGTGATTTTTCTGGTGGTTACCTTCATGGAAGTGGTACCTTTATCGGACCTGATGGGTCTGAATACAAAGGTTCCTGGAGGATGAATATACAACATGGGTTTGGGAGGAAGCAGTATTCTAATTTAGATATTTATGAAGGTTCTTGGAAGGAAGGAGTTCATGAAGGTTGTGGTAGATACTCTTGGAATAGTGGAAATACATATATTGGGAATTGGAAAGATGGAAAAATGTGTGGCAGAGGGGTTATGAAATGGGCAAATGGTGATCTTTTTGATGGATTTTGGTCAAATGGGTTGAGGCATGGTTCTGGAGTATATAGGTTTGCAGATGGGGGATATTACTTTGGAACTTGGAGTAGGGGCCTAAAGGATGGGAAAGGAACATTCTACCCTGCTGGAACTAAAGTTCCATCTTTAAGGAGGTGGAGTAGTTCTCTAGGTTATGACGACAGTGGAAGAAGTTCATTGTCTCATAGCTCATCATTAAATTCAGAGCAAGGCAAGGATACGGCTATGCGACCAAGTGTCATGCGCAGTTTTTCTGAGAGAATGTCAATTAATGGAATGCTAAGAAATTCAGGTCGAATATCACACAGAACTAGCTCATTGGATGAGACTTGTAGTACTTGTGATTATGCTAGAGAATTAATGTGCCCAGAACCATCATGTGTGATTTCCCAGTCATTTGATGAAGGTCAAAGAGAGGTGCAGGGTAAAAGTACTGTAGTTTATGAAAGGGAATACATGCAAGGAGTTTTGATCAAAGAGAGAATCAGAAATACAGAATCATCACGTGAAGCTAAACAGAAAAATAAATTTCACGTGAAAGATGCAAAAAAGAAGTCATGTGTGGACATTTTTGAAGGCTATCAGAGCTATTATCTAATGCTTAATTTGCAACTTGGTATCAGGTAAATAGATAGTCATCCATTTTTCAACCTTCCTGCTGTTGAATTATTTGTTTTTCCATTTTTCCTTCCTTGTTTTTGTCCTTTTTCTTTTCCTGGTGAATAATTTCTGTTTGCAAGGTAATTACTCACTAAAGTATCATCATTATTATTTTTTATTAGGTTATATTACTTAGTATACTTTTCTTGAGAGTATACTTTTCTTGAGGCTACTACTTTTGCCAAACTGCACTACAGCTGACTGCAGGAACACATTCTGATAGAATTTACCTGTTGTGTGCATGGTGATATTTATTGGATGTTTCTTATTCTCCTATCTCTTATTCTTCTATCCCAAGTGTAGCTTCTGTTGCTAAATTTGCCAAACATTAAGTGCTGATGGGTCCTTGGACTATCTGACCATTTGGTTCATAATAATCATGCCATTCAAGCACATTAGAGAGCTTTTTACTATCTAGCTTGTATGAATATACCTTCTTATTTCAAGTGATATTTGTTAACTGAAAAATAGTGCGAGATTGGTTGTTGGCACTCAACAGATTACCAAGTGTCTAGTTGGTAAACCAAGTAATATAGATTGTGTAATATACCTTCTTATTCAGTTGTGTGCATTGATACTTGTTAACTTGTAAAATAGAGTAGTTTGGTTGTTGGAAGTCAACAGATTGCCAGGCACCTTTTTGGCAAACCAAATAATCTGCAAAGTGGGTCCCTCTTCTTGTTAAGTGCTTCAGTGATATGTGAAGTTACACTTTGTATTCTTTATTTCAGATGAGCCATAGTAGTTGAAAAAAGTTGATATGTGTATACAATAGCGATTATTGTCCTTAATAAAAATCCCCATCATATGATATTAGTTGCATTCTTATTTCATCTATGTAAATGGACTAAATTACTATCATATGATATAAGTTTGACTCCCACTTCATCTTTTATCTAAATGGATTAAATTACTATCGCATGATATTAGTTTGACTCCTACTAAATTACTATTTTACTTTTTTTTTTCTTTTTTTTGGCTTGTTAATAGCTCTCTGTTAGGCATCTTTTTAGCTTATTTCTTAAACTTCTCTGCATTTTAAATATTTGATTTGAAGTTCACAGGTATACAGTTGGCAAGATCACACCAGTGCCTATGCGTGAAGTTCGAGGATCTGATTTTGGGGATCGAGCTAGGATAAGGATGTATTTTCCAAGAAAGGGTTCCCAGTTCACACCTCCACACTATTCTATTGACTTCAGCTGGAAAGATTATTGCCCTATGGTTTTCAGGTATTTATCAATCTTATTATGTCACCATTTGCTTAGCTCATGAAAAGAAAGTGGCATTAAGTGTAACACACAGCTTAATCTTCTGGTGAACAGCTAGTCAAAGATAGTGCATATGTAAAAAAGAGTATGAGGGCAGGGATGGGGTACATGGGATACATAATCTGTGCCTATTTCTCTTCTTCATGTCTCCTTTTTCCTCTCCTTCCTTGCATATGGTGTTATTAGCGTTCAGTCTTCTCTGAGTTTGGTTCTCCCTTTGCCAAATTTAAAATTTTGATGTTGAGAGGATTTATATTCTTTTCATTTTGTCACTTTTTTTTTCAGCCAATTGTTTGTCTATCATGT
The DNA here is from genome assembly GCA_947687605.1 of Reutealis trisperma. Classification (NCBI taxonomy): domain Eukaryota; kingdom Viridiplantae; phylum Streptophyta; class Magnoliopsida; order Malpighiales; family Euphorbiaceae; genus Reutealis; species Reutealis trisperma. The sequence continues at coordinate 1,435,087 of CANTUT010000012.1, read as the reverse complement.
TTTATATTTGTACTCGAGTTATATTTTTATTTCACACAATTACAAACTCTTATATACCAGGTATTGGGATTGCAGTAGTTTCACATAAATGAATGTATTTTCTGGATTAACTTTGTGAAATTTATGGTTCATAACGTCAGGAATCTAAGGGAGATGTTCAAGCTGGATGCAGCTGAGTACATGATGTCCATTTGTGGTGACGATGGTCTGAGGGAGCTTTCTTCTCCAGGGAAAAGTGGCAGTATCTTCTATCTTTCTCATGATGACAGATTTGTGATTAAGACATTGAAGAAATCTGAACTCAAGGTTTGAACCCCGAGAACTCTTTATGCAAAATATACCAGCTGATGAGTTTCATTATGCTAAAAGTTCCCCAATTCATCATTTGGCAATTTATCCCTTTGGATTTGACTTAGCCATTGAACAATATCTATTAAGATGTGCCATCTTGCCATCCCACCTTAAGAGCCATTCTAGTCATTGTTTAGTGGGCTCTAATCTGTGTTTGCTTGGTTTTCATGTTTTTGAATAATGGTCATCCTTCAAATTGGTTGTACATACATTTAACCCACCTGGGAAAGAGAGACAGCAACCAAATCTTGTTTCATGCTGCTTACCTTTCTAGCAAGCTGATAACTCACTATTGTTACAGATATTCATCTTGATTTTGGAGGAACATCCTGATTTCGGATGTATACTATAAAAATTGCTTTTATATGATAAAAAATAATATAAAATTTGATCCTCTCATTGAGGACAGTGTGTGTATATGTGTATTTTTCCTGTACCCATGCTTAAATGTTCTTGCAAAGCATTGACTTCTTTTGTACATTACTTCTACTTGATTCTCTGTGTGGTAAACCTTTATTTGTTGAGAAATGTCGTAACAATTTCAGAAACTAGCTGGAGAAAGTAATGGCATTGATAATTTTCTACATACACAATAGCTTCTATTAAAACTTTCAAAGCAATCAATCTTAGTCAATGCATGTATATGTTTTCAGAATGAGTATTTAATTCATTTATTCCCTAATGTACTTATTATGCTCCTTTGTGTAGTTCTTTCTCAAGATGCTGCCCAACTATTATCATCATGTAGGAAAGTATGAAAATACTCTAATAACAAAGTTTTTTGGGGTGCACCGAATAAAATTAACAGGTGGAAGAAAGGTACTGCAGTTGACTTATTTCCCTGCATTACTTTTTGATATCCATGTTACTCATGATTAGTGAGGTTTTTGTTCTTTCTCTTTTTTAATAGGTACGATTTGTGGTCATGGGAAATATGTTTTGCACAGAATTAAGAATTCATCGACGCTATGATTTGAAGGGATCAACTCAAGGAAGATTTACGGATAAAGACAAAATTAAAGAGAACACCACTTTAAAAGATTTGGATCTAAAATACTACTTTCATATGGACAAAATGTTGCGAGAGTCTCTCTTCAAGTAAGTTCCTTGTTTGATCTTGTATTATGTAACTGTTTTGAGTGTACAGTCTCATCATCAGATTGGTCTGCAGTATAATAAATTAATTGATAAATCATAATGGCAGATGTCAAAGATTTAGGCTTGAGATCTATTACTTAACTAAAATCATGAGACAATTATCCTTTGAAGGTCTGGTTAGAATGGTGAGAAGTTCAGGGGACTGACATCTAGTTCTTACGAATTTGTTTAATAGTATTTATTTTAATAACAGTGGCTGATTGTCTCTCCCTACATTCATTTGATTCATTGACTTTACTTTTGGTTAATTTATGGAATTAGTTTGAGCTTTTTTTCTTTCAGTGCCTCTTCAATACTGTATAATCATATGTGTCTGAATACAATATTTAGTGTCTGCTAAATTCGTATTCATACTTGTTTTATGTCAGAAATGCTGATACAAGTTACTGGAAAGTATATTTTTCACCAATACTAAAATTAACACAGTTTTTATTTAACCTCAATTGGTATACACTTTTCTTGAGCAGGTTAACTCAAATTTGGCATGTGCAATGGCTTTGGTACTTTCAAATTTTATACTTTCCACAATTAAACTTAATTAATGAAAGTGACACAATCATCATCCATTATCTCCCCATAAGATTTCTCTTATCTTCTAATCAGTAGTGTAACTGCGAGTAACTATGACAAACAATCATTAAAAGATGTTTTCTTTAAAGATAGATGTCCAGAGTCCGGCCTTTGATATCACTTTCCGCTCCACTCTGCAAGTTAGGATTTTGCTATATCAGTTTGGATTTGTTCTCTGAGGAAGAACACAATTAAATAGGGTGACCTTAAATGCTACACTATGCTTGAAGCATACCCCTCAATATTAGCCGTATCTGTAGTGTCAAGTAGCCATCTTTTGCAATTTGGTTTCAAGCTGAACAGGAATGTAAAACTTAAGGACTTATTTCATTTATCAATCCGTTGTTGCTAGTTTCTCTTCTATAAATCTTGAAATTTTGGATTGGTTTGAAATTGAGTATTAAAAGTTCACCATCTTATTTACTTTGTAGAGATTGCAGAAGGTAGAACTTAAGATGTTAGATTGAGATGGAGCAGGAAGAATCCCGCTTTTTTATTTATTTATTTTCTTGCATTTTTTTCCTCCTTTCCTCAACTCACCAGCCTCTTTTCTAAGCACTGACCATGAATTTTTCCTTTTTCTAAATAACTATAGCTCTTCATGAGAAATTGATTTGGGTTAAATGATTAAATATGTAACCAACTGAATACATAAAAATGGCCTGTTTCTTCTCAGAATTGACTCTGGTTGAAGTCCTGTCCCCTTCTAATTATCTGGAGAAATATTTTCTTCTTCATGCAGACAACTTTCAGATGACTGCATGTTCTTACAATCTCAACAAATAATTGATTATAGCCTTCTCTTGGGAGTACATTTTAGAGCGCCAGAGCAGTTGAAGACATTATTAGAATCTTCTGGAACAACAGCCAATCATGAGAATTTACATTCTAGTGATGGTAGGTATCTCTTGATACACAAACAATTTCTTAAATAAACTCATTTATTTTTCCTTTAGATGCTCAGCTGAGTTTAAGTGACTGCCATTTAATGATATTTTCAATTGCTTGTGTTTAATTGAATTGCTAAATTGTCCTATTTTGGTCTCTGATATGATGATATCCTCTGACATACATGTGATTATGTATGCATAATTTTTTTAACTGATGCATTTCTGCTGTACATCTATGGGTGTTTAGCAGTAATTTTTATAGTGGAACCGTCCAGAGAACATGTTGATGAATTATTTTATTGAACTTTGCTGCAAATAAAAATAAAATGAAGGAAAAAATTACTCTTCACCATAACTTTGTTTTTTGGTTGTCTCTGTTGCACCAATGAGTGAGAAATTGGGATAGACATGTTGATGGGCCTAGGCACTCCCTACTCAACCCAACCGACAAAAATGTTGGGCTTGGGATGTGGGTTTTGTCCCCCAGCCTGGTCCAGTCGATGCCATCTTAAAGGTGAGTGAGCTGGAGATTTGTGTTTATAAAGATCCGGGCCACCTGATTGATATAGTGTTAATGTTTTTGTATATTTTTTTTATTGTTTGGGCTGGCTTGGGCGAGTATAGGCATTGAAATGGACACGGTGCTGTTTTTCTCATTTTGTGGGCTGTCATTTGAGGTTTTCCATAGTTATAAAGGAAGTGTCTTGAATTGTTTTTTGGTCATTTCAACTATGAACTTGAGCATGCCTTCAAATTGTTGCTTTAATTTACTTAATTATAATATCTAACTCTATGACGTGAATGCCTTTTGTTTTCAAATCAGTTGGATAGCTTCAAAAGTCAGAATCTTCCAAAGAAGAAAGTATATTTCAGTGCCCAATTCATTTTTCACATGAGTTTCCACTTTGGAAATGAAAAATTGTCTTCATTTTTTTTCCCCCCTCCAATTAAGGCATACTCATCTAACCTTCTTTCTTCAAGATTGCATGCTTTCTCTGATAATCATTCTAGACAGCATAGCATTCTCTAACCTTAAATTTTCTCCAAAACTTTATTGGTTTGAATAGTCTGCAGCTTATATCTTGCTTTCACTAGGTGCAAGTTCACAAGGGGAGCCCTTAATTCCACCAACAGGCTTGCTTCTAGTTACCCATGAACCCAGCTTTGTCAACACTGCACCAGGTCCTCACATTAGAGGAAATACATTGAGAGCATATTCTGTTGGTGCAAAGGAAGTTGATCTCTTACTGCCTGGCACTGGAAGGTAACCTTCGTACTGGTAACTTCGATGCAATAAGTTAAGAAACTGAGGATAGGGGTAGCAAACACTTCTTTTTTTTTTTTTTAGGTGGGGTAGGGGTGTTAGAGGAAGGACGAAAGCATTGAACCCATAATTCCCACTGGAATAACAAACTACCTATAGGTAATAATAATGATAGTATATGTTACATGTTATTATACACTATTTTTGTAGGAATTATTAAGTTATTCTATGTTCTTTCATGAAAAGTTTTTGCTTCTACACTATTCTATCTGTTCATGGGGTCATGCCTCTGTAATTTATACTCATCATCTACTAAAATACCAACTCGCACTTTTAAGATTCATGTTCAGATTCAGAGTAGAAATTAGGGTCAAACCTGTGTAATATGGAATCCTTCTATATGTGCTCGAATATAAATTGAAGCCAAAATTGGTTTCTCTGGGACTGCTGAGTGATAAATTGAGCAATATTCTAATCTTCTGGAGCATTCCAGCTTGCATCTCATATTTCGAAGCCCTTTCCTGAACATTAGTTTATGTTCAATTGATATTATACCTTGTCTGACAACTCCACTATATCAAGGTTCACTGTTTATACTGTTTAGAAAGTATCATGTATTTTATCATTTTTTGCACCTTTTTTAACCCATGTCCACCCCTGTTTTGTATGATTTTCAACTTAAAGGATCGCCTTATAGGCCTGTATCCTCTGTTCTGTACTTCTATGATAAACCATTGCACGCAAAATATTTCTGTCCATAAGCGGGAGACGCTGAACAACATTTTCATAAATGACTTTAATTTTTTCTGTAATCTAGCTGCTCTCAACATATTGAAGTGTGCTTAGTTATCATATTTCTAGTTATTGTTAGTTATTTTGATGATTAAGCTGTGTGATTCAGCAGGATTCATTTAACTGCTAATGACTCGCAATATACTCAGGTTACGGGTGCAGTTAGGAGTAAACATGCCAGCTCAAGCTAGTCGCAAAGTTGATGAGGAGGCTGATGCCATGGAGGTTGAACTTTTTGAGGTCTATGATGTTGTCCTCTACATGGGCATTATTGATATATTGCAGGAATACAATGTGAGAAAGAAAGTCGAGCATGCATGCAAGTCATTGAAGTTTGACCCTCTGACTATTTCGGCAGTCGAACCCAAGTTTTATGCTGATCGTTTCCTCAAGTTCTTGCAAAAAGTTTTCCCTGAGCAACCATAAAAGGAACAACTTGGGCGTTTCATTTTTCATCTTCCTTGTCATTGTTATACAGAGAGAAGGATTTTCCTTTCATTTCCTTTTCTTGTCTTAAAAATGGAAGTTTATATGTACTCTTTCTTTGGTGCTTTGTTTAATTAATACGAAATTCTTTAACAATTCATTTGTTTGTAAATGATATAATCTCTGAATAAATGTATCCATTTTTCCATTTGTATAGTGATATTCAGTCCATGGAAATTTAAGCAAAGATAAATGTCTATAACTGTGAGTACAACTTCACTGTTATGGTTGAAAGAATTACTGCCTTTTTTGTGATTTTCTATTTATTTGTGAATTATTACGACTATATTTGTTTGCTGGGAGGACTAGAAGTGAATCTCTGTGTCTCTTCCCTTTGGGAACATTTTAAGGCAATACCTTTCTAACATCACAAGCAATAATTTTTGAAGTGCTTGACCTAACTCCGTTTTCTTTCCTTTTTTACGTAATATCAATATGTTATTGATGTTGGACAGATCCATCAAAGGTTGCTCTTAGAGTTTGATCCCATTCCCATCTGAATGTTGCTGTCACCTGCTCAAAACAAACTCTCCATTCAATTAATATTTCACTGTTAATTTTTACAAAATTCATTCATTGTAAATGAACCTTCGTATGATTAAGCTACTAGTGTAATCGGATTGAGTTAGACAAAAAATTCTAGTCTAACTAAACTCGGCTCAATTCATACAATGATAAAATTTAGATGAAAATTTAGATGAAGTTAGTTTACTACGTAGTAATATGGATTAATCAATAATGATTTATCATATCATAGTTATTATGAAAGTAATTAACTATTTAAATTATAAAGTGTATTGTCTTGTTAATTTATAATTTAACATGGTGGATTAGTTTCATGTTTTTTCATGTTTAGTCCTAAATACTAGGCCCTTCTTCCTGGGTACTGGCTGCGACACATACGCTTTGGCATAATATGAGAGTAGTAAATTGGTAGACGATAATGATTCTTCTCTCCCCTTTTAATTTTCTCCTTAACTTTATTTTGAAAATTAATGAGATCCAAAATTTAAGTTTTTGATGGATTTAGGTTATATATATTTATTTTGGTTAATTCTAGGGTATCCCAAAAATAATTTATTCCACTTATTTTAACATATTATAGTACGTCGTTAACATGTAAAATATAATCTATTGTTCAAGTTATAACTATTAATTCAACTTTATGAATACTTTAATTCTATATGTATTTTAATTAAATTAAAATTAAAGAAAATATGTAAAAATAACTGCAAAAAATATTTAAAATGCACTTAAAAATTAATTTTATACTGAAATTTTTTTAATAATTTTCTTGTTCTTGGCTATATAATTTTTTAATACTTAAAAAATATATAATTTTTTAATACTTAAAAATTATAGATACACTGCAAAAAATATCTATAATTTTATAATATAAATATGTAATTTCATATAAAATTACATGTTATTTTACATATTACTTTTATTTTTGATTTTTTTTAATTGACGCTAATCAACTATAATTTGAACAAAATGGATTAATAAATTTTTTTCTTAAATTTTATAATTGTGTTAGTCATTATCATTGATAAACTATAATTATTGATCTTAATCATAAAATTTTATAAAAAATATTTATGAAACAAAGAGTGTAATTAAAAAGTTATTAAAATTATTTATTGCACTTCTAACATTTTATATATATATATATAAAGTTTTTTAAATTATAAATAACAAAAAGAGTAATTTAGTAATATCATTATTTAAAATAGGGGTAATACAATAACATCATATTTTTAGTAATTGTAATTTAACTCAAATTCATGACATCAGAGACTTAATCGAACGAGTAATAATAAGCTTAAGGGTTAGATGACAAGCTACCAAAGAGTAATTAAAAAAAAGAAAAAAAGGGTAAAAGATGGGGAAGGTTGGTTAGATGAATAAAAAAATTTATTTATTAAAGAGAATAACTTATTAAGAAAATTGTAAGTGAAATTTTCATAATTAAAATACAGTTTAAATAAGTAACTAGTCACTAAATCTAATGGCTATAATTAAATTTATATGATCTAATGGTTTCAAATTAATTGGGATAAATTATCTTTGGGACACCTTAAAAATCCTCATTTATTTTATGTCCAATTAATTAAATCCTATTTTATTTGACATGCACATAATTAAAGCATAATATTCACCAATAGTGATGATAATTAACCTTAAAAAATTCATATATTATGGGAAATTATAAGTGAAGAAGATCTTACTGTCTATTCAAATCCATTCATCAAGTGAAGGAAAATTAATTAATATGGGTTTTTTTTTTTTAATTAGATTCTTAGTGAGGTTTGATATCGCAACCTAACATGTCAAAGTTTTGGAGTCGATGATACAGAATCCAAGAAGACTGCTGGTAATGTGGTCCAAATTTTAGATTAAGCAATAAGCATATGCTTACCATTGAAATTCCAAATGATGTAAGTAAAACACCTAAATCACAAGTTGTAATACAAATCCAAGAATCTAATACTTAAAATAAGCATCGAATATGCCGAAGAATCAACAACGCATAAGCATTGGATTCATGGCAATAAGTCGACAAGGCATCTATAGGTAGGAAAACACTGAAATTAATGTTACAAGTTATATATAAAAGCAGTAGTTAAATTATGGATGTGATGTATGAAAAATGAAAAGTTATCCTATATTATGTAATCTATTTAAATTCTAAATACCAAAAAAAAAATCACTTTTTAAATTCGAAATTCATCTAACCCAATTTAATGATTCAAATTCTTTATTCATAGCAATTTTTCATCTTTGAATTTTTCTTTTGATTTGTGATCTCCTTGGATCATAATTATAATTATAATTATAATCATAATTAATTTCTTAGCTAAAATATTTTATAAGAGACTGTAATTAATGAATTTTATGTCAAAAATCAAAATTTATGATTTGATTATTGTTTTCAATAGAACAAAAAATAAAAAATAAAAGATTTATAATTATATATTATGATATCTATATATAAATCCATGTTCAGGCAAAAAAAAAATTCAATCGAAAAATAATTTTCATAAATAATCCAAAATATTCTTGGATATGATGTAAAAAGATAGAAGATGCTCCTTTGAAAACTCAATCAATGACAATGGATGCCCATAACAATAATAAAGAAAAGGAAAGAAAATGGAGTTACATATCTTCATTTTTTTATTATCTTCATTTTATTGTTCTAGTGATTATTTTTTACAATATGTAGTTGACATTTGAGTATAGTAATTTATAATAAGTGTGAATATATAATTCATCAGTGACAGAGCTAAGGGACTGAGGGTGGACATGACCTTCCTAATCTCAAAAATATAAAAATTTTATATGTAAAATTATAAAAATTTAGTCATATATTATATTTATTTCCCTTATTTTACATAATTTTTTTTTAAATATACAAAAATTAATTTAACTACATACGCCACCTTGATGTAATTTATGGCATGGATTACTAATAATTATATTACACATTGGCACTTTAATGATCTTGTAATTCAGATAATAAATTATTATATTTATCTTACAAATAATTATTTTATAAAATAAAAAATTACGATTTGATAGTTCATAATATGACGTGGTGAATTAGATTCACTTAAAATTTTTTATAATTTATGGTGTAAAAAACTTGGCCCTCTTTTTTTAAAAAAAAAAAAAAAGATTCTGGTTCTATATCTTTAATACACCATATATGTCATCAGCTTGAGTGCCTTGAATGCTGTATCCAAAAACAAACCAGATTTAATAAATTCATTCATGAGTTTCATTTCAATACCCAGAACTCACCAAACCAAAACTATCTCATCACCTAATTTCAGGAGTTTCCTGCTTGCAAAATAGACAAAATTAAAGAAGAGAAATTAAGAACAAAACAACCAAACAAAATTATTTATGATCATGATTCATTTACTTGACATATTACCCACATCAAGGGGAGTTGAGTCCCATTACTATGAATATAGAGGTTTTAAGTCTCTAGGTATTTTAAAATGATTACACATTCAAACACTACTGTAAGGCAGATCTTAGCATTTAAGAGGAATAATGGGTAAAGCAATTTTAGATATTTGGCTTGTTTGATTATGTTAACTTAGTAGATATTTTTAATTAAGTTTCTATTAGCTTGTTTGATTATACATTAATTTAGTGGATTTTTTTAATTAAATTTTAACATAAAAGTAGATCTTAATGATTTTTTATTTAAGTTTTAATTAAAATTGAAATTTATAATTTTAGTATCACTGAATCATACTCGTAATCGTATTTTAAGTGCATACTATTATTTTATTTTATTTTTTAGTGTACACAGTTGTGCTACTGTGTGGGAAGAGTGCATGTTTTGTGTGAGGGAGAGAGATTATGGAGGGGAAATGGGAATAATTAGGTAATAATTAGCAGCTAAAAGAAACAAAAACAGCCTAGAAAATATAGGTATGTTGTTCACAGATTACAAAACTTTGGAAAAACCAGACTGATGGTGCACAAAGTTTCAAGCTTTTTCTTTTCTTTTTCAGGGTTTCAAAGGACTTTTCTAGTAAAATCCATTATTTAACTACTAACTATTAGCAAGAAAAAAAAAAGACATTTCTCTCTTAAGTAAAGGGATGTTGATGTTAATCAAGAAAAGTATAAATCATTACCTCTTAAATCCCATATAATTATTTAATTATTTCATTTTCTTTAACCATTTCTGTCTCTTTCACTGTTAAATGTTTGAAAAGAGAGAGAGAGAATGGACAAATATAAAAACTGAAAAGTGAAAGAAAAAAAAAACCATGGTCAACCCAAAAAGGTGAAGCATACAAATTAGTCAGAGGCATCTTCTGGTCTTTGTTTGTTAGCATTTTTGACAAGTGTTTCAGAAAAATCACCCCATGCAAAGTTCAACCACAGACATCTCTTCAGAAAAAAAGTAAAAATTATACAAAGTAATGAATTTTAACTCAAAAATATACTATTTAAAATGAAAATATAACTTTTTAATTTTAATTCAAACATAATCAATAAAAAATAAATATGTTAGAGAGTTCACTCAACTTTTGAAAATTTTCATATTTTTTAAATTCAGATCCATCTGCGAACAAATTAAATAAAAAACAGTAGATAAAATTCCACCATTCCATTACCTGAACTGTATCATCATCATCATCATAATCTTGAAGATCAGATCGGAAAATCAAGAAAGGGTTGGTTGACGGGAATGAAGCCTGGTCCGAGATTATATGGGGCTATATATCTTTGAAATTTAATTTCAAGAAACTCTTAATCAAAATTTCAAAGACAAAAGATCAAAACCTATATGACCTCGAGCCAAACAACATTCCCATCAACCTTAACCTCTCATCAGAAACAAAAACCAATATCAAACGCCAGCCAAGAACAAGAAAATTATTAAAAAAAAAATGGTATATATATATATATGGGCTATATATCTTTCTTGTGAATGCTTAAAAGGCAGCCAACATTCCCTTCAAAAACAACCATTAATGGTGTTTTCTTTTGTGGCTAGAAAGCTAAAAACCCTAATTCATATAGGCAAGGGAGAGAAAGAGAGAGAGAGAGAGAGACAAAGAGAGGATTTCAATTTTTTTCATTAATTTTTCAGAGACTTACAAAAACCCTAGGTAGCCCAGTTGTGGTTTTATAAAGGAGAATGGGTAACGATAACAGTAACCCCCCTTATTATTTGATGATATCATATTCTATAAAGACCCACGCATTCTCATAGCGCGTGTGATATACTTCAATCAAAAGAATTGTACAATTTGATTTGATTAGATTGTTATAGGATCATCATATATTAGGCGAGCTTCTTGGATTCCATTTTAATTACTTTCTAGTGGCGGTGGGATCTCTCTATGTACATATGGCTGTATCTGAGTTGTTTTGGTTAGTTAGGAAATAATAAGCAAAATCATGATTGTTATTTTAGATAAATCTCATATCTCTTCTAATAAGAATACATAGGGATCATATAAGTTTTACAAAATTATCATAATCTTTTTGAAAAAGAAAATCATGCCTTTGACCCCATGTTTATATATTATTTAAAAAATGATAATATACAAAATCAGGATTAAGAATTGGGATTAAGAATAATAATAAGTAGGATATTCGTGAAAATTATACTATATATATTTTTATATTTATTTAATAATAATAATAATAATATTTTTATTAACTCATTATTCTTATAAAAAGTATTATATTTCTTCTTTTATTTAATATAATATCTTAAAAGATAATTAATTGATTTTAAATATTAATCTATTTAATCCAGTTTGGATAACAGATATTTGATGCACATTTAAGTTGTGCAAATTTTAAGAGGTTATTTTTAAGTTTATATTTGTTTATACATATTCAAACCATATTTAAACCCAACATTCCATTCTTACGCTATGTTTAATTTTAATGAATAAAATACACAAAAAATAAAATAATTATTCTTGAAAAATAGAATAAAGTAGAAATTAAATACTTATTCTAATTATATAATTTGATTCATAGTATTGAATAACTATTCAACTTATAATATAAATTACTATAATATTCTCATAAATTAAATTTATTATTAATATTAAAATTAAATATAATTTTACCAAATTTTATTCAAGAAATAATTTAAATTCATAATAAATAAAATTTTTATTTGATTTAAAATTTAAAAATAAAAATCTGAAAATAAAAAAATAAGAAAATAGTGGCAAACTTGGGCTTGCCAATTTTTTTTAAGGGTAAAATGAAAATGCTCTATTTTTTAGTTTAAAAAATACTAATTCTTTATTTTTTTTTATAGAATATGTATTTTATAAAAATTGTGGAATTACTATTTCATAAAATTAGTATTTTTTGTCTAAAATTTTAACCAAAATTTAGAATAATTATTCCATATGATATAGCTATTTTATTTATTAACTATTTTATAAATCAAACATAGTGTTAGTTTCTTATATTTCATTTCAAGAAATATTAGAAATAGCAACAAACATTTTTGCTGCTAAAAATTGTAAAAATTTTTACTATAAATTTATGCCGCCAAAAATGTATTGTTTTGATCATTCTGCTAAAAAGTTGAAACTGTAAGTTTTTTTTCAATAAAATTTAATTTGCTATCAATATTGACAATCTTTTTTTATGTAATGATCTATAATCGTTTAACGTAAATAATAATAATAATAATAATAATAATAATAATAATGTGCACGAATTTTAAGCTTAACTAGTGATTAATCACTTTCCTCCAATATTCAAAAAGAATAAAAAATATTTTTTTGGGTACTAGGGAAGAGAAACATCCTACAAAAATATAGTAAGTTAAACAACATTGAGTAATTTTCACTTTTAATATTTGATACTAAATTGGTAATAATTATTTGTGTTTGAGAGATTCGAATATAAAATTTTTCATTTTTCACTCTTGTCAAAAAAATGAGAAAATCAATCAGATCACATCTGATTTTCAGAATAGTATTTTAACCACTTTTCATGTTATTGTTATATATTATATTAAATTTTTAACAATAATTTTTTATATTATTATTATATATTAATTTTTAGAGGTAAAATAACTTTACTGATACAATTTGTACTGTTATTTCTATTATTTATTTGTTGTGTTTAATGGTCATCCTTCAAAAATATTAGGAGTGATAGTCGGATTTTTCGGAAATGTTAAGTAGCCTTTGGTTCATGAAAACTTGTTTTTCTAAAGTTTTTATTTTTATTTTGCACAAAAAAAAAAAAGTTATTTTTACGATGAAAATCTTTAATAGTAAGCACAATAATATATATATATATATATATATATATATATATAAACCTGAATGCAAAAAGAAAACGAAAACAATTAAGAAGAAAGCAAATAGCTAATCACACACACAAGATGAGAGTGCAATTCACGCGCTCAGAAGCCGAGTAGAGGAGAGGCAAAAGGTCCTTAATTGTGCATTTACTGAAACCGATCTTTTCAATAAAAAGCTAACTTGAGCCGTAAGCACCGTACGCACCCGCAAGAAACATGTTGTTTAATTTCCAGCTCACCACTCTGTCGATTACTTGCAACTGCCAGTCATTTGGATTTTGTCACCGGATAGTTCCGGTTGTGCTTGAAGTGCCAAATGATCAAATAGGAATTTAGGATATTTGGAAAAAAACCAAATTAGGAATTAAGATTACACTATTATATACTCTTCTTGTTTTAAAATATATTTCATTTAAATTTTTTTTTTTCACAATATCTATTGTATTAAAATTTTAATAAAGTATTTATTACTTCATCCGTCGTATACTAATATACTCATTTTCTTTTTTCATTTGTACTAAATTATAGTACATTTTCTTTTTCAATAGAGTAATTAATATATTAATTTTCTAATATTCTCCTATTTAATATACATTTTAATTAATATGATTCATTTAATTTTAATAAAATAATATGAGTCATTTAGTATCAATAAATGTATATATTAGAAAAATACTCATAAAATTTATTGATTTAACTATATTAAATATATTTTTCTTAATATGTGTAACAGTCAAAATAGATCTATTTTTATAAAATGAATGAGTATTTTTTTAAGCTTTATCTTTTCTTTAATTCTTCACTAAATATATATATTAATTATTTTTATTTCTTTATATTAAAATAAAAAAGATATTTTAATCTTTTTATTTTAGAATTATAAACATTTAATAATTTTTTAATAAATATGCCAAAACTTTAAATGATAGATATTTTGAAATAGACCTGAATATAATATAAAGAAAATGATAATTTTTGAATGATATTTATTGACAACTATAAATTTTTGGTATATGTGTATGATCTTTCACATTTCACAATGATGTTTAGGAAATATTACAATGATGTTTAGGAAATATTTGTTGTGCTTATGCATTTACTTAATTGTTTCATTCTTATAAGGAAATAATTTAATTTTGGGAAGATTAAATTAGAAGGATGTAATAGAATAATATTGTGAAGAACCTTAAATGTTCAAATTTCTTTGGACCAAAAGAAGAAAATCCAAAATATTCTGTGTTGTGCAATAAAAATGAGTTAAAAGGAATAAGTTGGTACATATCAAATTGAAAATTTTAACTCATAATTGGAGATAATAGTAATTGAACATAATTCTTATAAAATTTGACAATTAAAATTAATTTATGTTTTTTTTGGGGGGTAAAGGAAAGACTTTTACTATATAAATATGGTATTTTTTTCAATAAATTAATTGCTTTAATTTAAAAATTTTAGGTTTGAATCTCATTATATTTTCTTTAGAAATTTAAACCTTAAATATATTGATAAAGTATATATATGATTATTACAAATTTATAATATATGTTAAGTAATATAATATTTAGGTTAGTTATTCATTATAATGAAGCCAATATCATGCCAATAAGTTTTTAGCTCAATGGCACCTCAATAATTTTGAATTCAAATTTCCATTATTGTCAAATTTATTAAAAAAAAAAATGTTATTCATTTTCTGCAACTCAAGTTTTTTCATTACTGTCCACTTGGAATTGGGTTCTCACTTGATTTTAAAAATTATTTTTAATTATTTTTATTTTTCAATAAATTTTTAATTGCTTTAATGTGATAAATCATAGTTTGGAAAAAGACAAAAGATTCAATTTTTCTAAATTTGTGGTTTCCTATGGACTCTAGAAAAGGTGTGTACTAAAAGTATTTTAAAATCAATACCAAGTCAGCACCACTTATGATGCATTATATATATATATATTTGAAAAGATGTTGAATTTCTATCACAAACAAAGCTTTAGTTTTGGGCTATTATTGTCTAAAACATCACTGGTCACCCTAACATTTTAGAAATTTCAACTTTTTTTAGTATATATGCTTTTATTGTTTGATGGTAATACTAATAATATTTTATTTTTATTTTTATTTTTATTTTTCTCACTTCCTCTAAAATTATTTATTCTTCTTTTATGAAAATATTTTTTTAGATAGAGATTACTATCTTTATATTTTATAATACTTTTAACTCGCTGATATTCTTTACTCATTAACTGATGCTATTTCAAATTAAAAGAAAAATAAATATAAAAAAAAAATCAGATGTTTACGCCACATATAAGAGGAAAATTAATTCCTATTTGGAATGGAAAAAAAAAATGAAACGGATGCCTTTAAAATTAAAGAATTAAAGTTTTTCTATTGGGAGGTAATGAGATTGTAGACAGACTTGTTTGTAAATCAGTGACTCTTGGTTGTAACACGTGGTGATATCAACCACTTTCTTTTTGTTCATGACTCTAATGGTCATGAGAACTATAGATTTTCTTAATTGTATTTTATTTTCTTTTGGTTTGACACAATTTGTTGCTCTTTAATTTTTTTTATTATTAATAATATTTTAACTTGGTTGTCGTGTGTTTTGAGAGTGCCAACCTAATTGGGATATTATAGTGTTCGGTTGATCTTGGCTAATATTTCATTTAAAAAATGTTATTAATATTAGTATAATAGTATTCACAATATAAAAATTTTCTTGGTTAATTGTGTCTACATTCACGAATGTAGATTTTTACTCATAAAATGTGAATTTTTTTTAAAACATTAAGAGGAAAATTTATCATTGATAATATTGGAATCCTAATATCCAAATATGAATTTGAAATAACTTTTTTTAAGGAAAATTTTGAAATAACTTAAAAAGTATAATTTTTTTTAATCGATCATACCATTCATGTAATTCTATATTTGAAATAATATAAATATTATAAACAACACTGCACGAATTTATTTGGTTGTTGATTTACTATAATAAAGAAATCCAAACCGTAGGTCAATAGCTAAGAATTATGTTATAAAATTATATCATAAAAGGTGAAAATTACCTCTATATTAACTCTTTAGGTGAAATTATTGAGTCAATAACTTAAAATTAATTTAAAAAGAAAATAATAATAATTTCCATTTAGTGATAGATCATGAAATTTGGGAAACACTTTGGAGAATGATAAAATTTATTAGCCTCTTTGTTTGAAATATCATAAACCTTTTAATTCTTTGTAATTCTACCACATCTTTTGAAAATAGGTTATATGATAATTTTAAATGACGGAATTATATTTAACTCGATAAGGTTAACTATGTAATTTTTTAACAAAAAATAATAACATATTTAAGGATAATTATAGCATATTTATTTTTTATTATATGATATGTTCAAATTATATTAGTTTTGCTTTAATTTTTTTATACAACTTACATCACCTTTCATTGTCCTAAATTATAATATCCTAAACTTCTAATTTTGCTTACAATTGTACTATTTAGTCAAAATTACTCATTTTAAATTTTATCTACTCATTTTAACATTTTATCTCTCCTAGTGTCACATGACATGATTTAAAAATATTAAAGACATATTGTTATTTACTCTCTTATATTTAACTTAATTAACAAATATATCTCCCATTTTGAAAAATAAATTAAATGGTTAACCACATTTATTTTTGTTAAAAAATAGTTATTATATTTGAAATAACTAAAATTTTTCATTAAGTGAATAAAAAAAATCAAAATACCCTTATATATTATGTGGTTATAAAACCTAATATACTCTATTTTTTAATAAAAATTTTTAAATATTTTTAATTTCTTAATTAATTTTTCTAAAAAATATTTTATATGTTTTAAAAAATAAAAATATATTTTTATTATAAATCATAAAAATTATACTCCATAAAAAAATATAATTTCCACTTTAAATTTAAAATTCATATTTAATTTTTTACTTAAAATATAATTTTTTATATTATTAGAATATATTTTTTAAATTTTTGTAAAAAAAATTTACATTCTAATGAATTAAAAACTAAAGGACATATTATCCTAATTATATATAAAAATTAATATTGAATCTAATTAAACAGACATAAAAAAAAAATCACTAATCAATTTTATTTTATTTTTTCATACTTTACTATTAAATCTGCCATTGACTATTAAAAGTTATTTTGAATAACAAAAAAAAATTATTAACAAAAATAAAAGTGAAAAATAATTTAATTCATTTTTTAAATATAAACTTATTAATTAAATTAAACATGAGAAATTAAATAATAATGTATTTTTTAATTTTAATCCACATCATATGCAATTAGAAAATTGGAAAAATTTAAAAGATCATTTTGATCTAATAGTATAATTATAACTAATTTTAAAGATTTAGATTATAATAACTTATTTTTAAAGAATATAATAAAAAATATAAAAATTGAAAATTTTAGATCAACGGGTGAAATTTAATGACGCTCGTGGATCAATGTCTTTCTTTGAAGCAGACTTTAATACTTGACAGCCCCCACTCAACAAACCCAACTCCCATTTCTCACTCAAAATATAATTAATCGAAAAATTAAAATATTAGTACAATTAAAAAAAATAAATTAAAAAAAAAAAGAATTGCATTGGAACTCACGCTCCACGATCGGACGGTAAGGATTCGCCCACATAGTACGCCGTGTGATGTGGAAACGAGTTGTACCACGTGCTTGAATTTAATGCACTGTACGTGCTGTCACTGTTTGTGTTTCAGTGTTTGCATTTTTTTTTTTTTTTTATTTTCTTTCTTTGAAAAGTTAAGGAAAGGAAACTAACTGGCTGGGACTGATAAAAATGAAGGTTACGTGGAAGAATCAGAGTGGATTTGATTTAAAGAGAGTGGGACCCAAAGGAAGCAATCATGTGTTAATGATGAAAGGTGAAAGAAGAGGAGGGCGGGTTTACCGGGACGGAGGGAAAATAGATGTGTCAGTCAGGTAATATTGCTGAGAAAGAAAGAGACAGAGAAAGAGAGAGACAGAGAGACAGAGAGAGAGAGAGCTCAGGACAACTCGTGTGCGTGGGTTTATGAGTACTATTAAGTACTTTGACTCCTTCAGAGTTGACTCGGAATCAAAAATATTGTTTTGAAAAAATTAATTTTTTTTTCAAATATCAATTTTCTTAAAATTTGATAAAAATTGATATTTAATAAAACTCCATCTCCAAACTTTTCAACTTTGAAAATGGTTAATTAAAACTTAGGAATGATAATATATTTGATACTTTTAAATATTCTTTCAGTTCTTAAATATTTTTATTTTTATTTTAAAATATGTATCATTTTAAGATTTCAATAATATATTTTTATTAATTTTATCTTTCCTTTATTTATTTATTAAATATTAGCATTAATTGTTTTAATTTTTTACATCAAAATAAAAAATATATTTTTTTATTTTAAAATTATGATAATTTAATAATCTCCTTAATCTATGTGTCAAAATTTTAATGCATATATTTAAAAACAGAAAGAGTAAAATCTAATACTAACTCTGTTTCAAAACATTATCTATTTATGATTTTAACACATAAATTAAAAAAATTATTAAATTATCATAATTTTAAAGTAAAAAAAATAAAATATTTTTTTTTTATTTTGATATAGAGAAATAAAAATAATTCATACAAATATTTAGGAAATAAATAAATAGAGGATAAAATTGAAAAAAAATAATAAATACCTTCTTAAAATCATAAAATAATAGGTAAATTAAAATAAATGAATTTCCCTAAAATTACAGATATTTTGAAACAGACGGAGAATAAGTATTTACTTAGAATATAATCAATTTAATTTATAAAGAGAAAAGTAGAAAAGTTAACAAATTAATTTAAGATGATAATAATTTAACGAAATATAATTATTTTAATTTTTTAACAAAAATTATTCATCATTTTATTATATATCTATTATTTCATAAAATGAAAACATTTGTGAAGGATATAAAAACTTGGCTACAAGTACGAGTTAAAAGAGGGAAAAAAAAAAGATTCGAATTTAAATTTAGCACCTCGGATTCCATTTATTAATGCTAGTGTTATTTGAATTAGCAATTACTACTCACAAGCATTTGTTGATTGATGCCTTTAGGTGTTGATGATTGATGTTTAACATGCCAACATTGTAAAATCTCTAATTATTTTCTTCGTTCTATAAATCTCCAATTGTACAAAAATTAATTAATTACTCCCTCCGTCTCAAAAAAGTTATCCATTATTCATTTTTATAATGTCTTAAAACACTTGCTCACGTTAAAAATAATTATAAGTATTTATCCATTATATTCTTATTAATTAAAAAGTGTGTATTTTCAAAATTAATAATAAAGATAGTAATAAATGAGTATATGTAAAAATATAAGTGGAAAAATATAATAAAATTTATGAGTTAGCAAGCAATTAATAATGTTTTCTTAAACTGCGTGATAAAAGAAAATGGACAACTTTTTTGGGACGGAAGGAGTGTTAGTTTGGTTATAAATCAATAAACCAAATTAAGAATTTCTTTATTTTTTTTAAAATTAAAGAGAAAGAAATCGATTATGAGTTTATTATCCATAAAATATACACTTACCGCTATAACAAATAGATTTTTGCCTAAAAGCTAAAATATGTGATATTTCTCTTATTTTATTTTACAAATCATCTCATTTCACATTTCTAACTTAATTAAAATATGGATATCAAAACATAATTTAATAATAATTGTATATATAATATGCACAATAAATTTAAATTCAAATTCTCTTTATTTACTGCTAAAAAAATCTTAATTAAAAATGTAAATTTATTATTGCATGCAAACACTATTTAAAAAGAGAGGAGGGTAGAATTGTGAATCATTTGTACCATATAGTTGTAGAAATACAATCTTATAAGTTTCTTCTGTATGTTATTCATTCGAAGTATGAATTTAATATCAATCCTTATTTAGTTACCTTCTTGCATTGGGTAAGTCAAGAGAATTAAAATTTTAAAAATTTAGATTTTTCTTTTTAAATTCAGACAATATTTATGAATAAATTTAGAGGGATGAAGGAATATGGGCGGCTCAATTTTTTGTGAGATCTTAGGCAAAATTATAAAATGACGCATTTAAGATGAAAAAATTAATATAAATAAATAAATTCAAAGTAAACCATTATCTTTATAAGTAATCTTTAATTTTATTAACACTAAAGTAAAAAATAAATTATAAACAAAGATTTCACACTTCTAACGTATAAAAAGCATAAAATAAAAAAAAATTAATATAAGAGCACAGTACAAATTGAATATGTGTGTATATATATATTTAGAGCCTTTATAATTGCGAGGGCTTAAAGCAGTTGTCTTATAAGTCTTGCCCACTGAGCCGTCTTTGTGAGAGAATAGTGTGGCCGGACATGTTTTTTAATTTGCCTTGGTAAAATGGTAAAAAGTCAACAATCAAAATGTACTATGTAGGGTTTTTCTATCTAAATAAGCGGCTGTAAAATGAGTATTATTTACTCGAGATAAAGAGTAGTTCTATCAAGCAAAACAGTTGTCGAATACTTATAACTGATAAGACAACTCAAGTGCAAGTTTTGGTATTCTCGTTAATATATTCAAACCTTGAATTGTACTATCCCCAGGAGCTGCATTCGAAGTTTGAGATATTCGTTTACAAGTCTCAAATTCAAATATTGGCTAGACCCATAAGCTATCCCTAATTGTATAATATAGATTTCATATTAAAAAAAATTATTAATTTTTTAAAATTAATTCAGTCGGCAAGTGAATTTACTTTAATTAATACTTCATTCATTTCAAAATATCTGTAGTTTAACATTTTAGGATATAAATTTAAAAAGCTATTAAATTGTCACATTTTAAAGGTAAAAAAACTAATATATATATATATATATATATATATATATATATATATTGTGTAAAGAAATAAACTACTAATGTAAATATTTACTGAAAAAATAATGAATGGTGAAATTAAAAAAAATAAAAAATATTTTATTGAAATCTTAAAGTGATAGATGTTTTAGAACAATAAAAATTCATTAAAATGACAAATATTTTAAAAGTTTATCATTTACAAATTCTCTGCACCTCCATACTGGGAAAAAGATGATATTTGAAGTATAAAGGATTAAAGGATTTTTGGTCAATTGTTTTAGAAATTGATTTAGGCCATTCTTCCAGTGGATTATTAATGATAATATATGATCAGTACAAACCAAATGATTTAGTTATTACTATTGAATGACCATAGAATACAATATTTTGTATAGTTTTAAAAAATGTTAAATTCCAAACTTCTTACAACCCAAAACTAAATTTCAATAAAATTTTACTTTTATTTAGAAAGCAAATGTAATATTTGACAAGTTTACTTCATGAAAATATGAATTTGAAACTGCATCTCACATTATTATAGCAAAATTTGAGGTGTGTTGACAGCCTAAACAGGATAACTATTGAATTTTGTCATTCACATGTCCATCAAAACCAGACTTGGTGTTTGCTTAGCCAGGAAAGTGAAAACAATAACCTTTATCAGCATTGGCTAACAACAACAATGTGACACATTTGAGTCTAGGATGCAACATCCTCAAATTACAAATGCAAACAGGTAGTCTAGTCCAACACATACATTTAATGAAAATGAATTTAGGTCTTCCAAACTTGCAAGTATCTCATTTTGTGATTGCAAATGACAACTTTGGTCGAGACTTGTTCTTGCCTAACAATTTCAACTGGTTTACACGTTCTTCCTCCTCTTGTTGCTTCTTCCTTCTCATTGCCTCTTCCTTCTGTCTTTGGAGCTCTTCTAGTTCTCTATACCGTTCCTCCTCTCTCCGCTGTTGCTCCAAAGCTTCCTTTCTTTGAGATTCTTCCACCCTCCTCCGGTTCTCTTCGAGCATCTTTTCCAGCTCTTCTTTCTCTCTCCGAGCTTGTTCCTGCATATTAACAAAAATCAAGAGATCCAAAAATCAGCATAATAATAGAAATAGAGATTTACTTTGGTAAACAGATTTTCACATCCATCAATATCTATGGGAGCTGAGAGAGATGACAAATTACAAAATGTTTTGAACAGTACTATACATAATAGGTCATCAGCTTTTATGCTTGAAGGCTTTGGCAGTAAAATAGCAAAAGATGAAAAGAAAAGAGGCCATCAGCTGAACATGTTCCCTACTTAAAATTTAGTACGAGTCTTTACCGTTTCCACTTCCACTCATACTTGCATGTTCCCTTCACAACTGTTGTGTTCTCTCTTATTTTTTTTCACTCATAGTTGCAACCATACTTGTTTTTGTTCAGACCCAATGGGTGATTGTAAACAGCATTAGCAAAAAGGAAAACAAATAGAATAACAAAACCTAATGCACAAAGATTTTTGCCAAATCCTGCGTGGTATCCACGCATTATTAAAAGAAACATGCAGGTCACTGTGAACCTAACAAAGATAACAAAAAGGACTACAGATTCACATAATTTTATTCATGCAAGGTTATTACCTCTTTTCTCCTAGCCTCAATAAGAGCAGCTTCTTTTTCTTTCTCAAGTTGAATGGCAACCTCCTCATGAAGTCTTTTCCTTCCCTCCTCTAATCGCCTTTGTATCTCCTGCTTGATCTCCTCAGAATTCAAACTCTCTTCAACTTTCCTCTGAATAGCTTCTTCTACCCGTTTTGCTGTCTCTTCTTCTATCAGTTTTAGCTCAGCTTCCTGCTGACGCCTGAGGAAAAATGAAATCAAGTTAATCCAGAATATGTTACTTGTTCAGGTGTGGAAATTGCCGCCCTTTTCAAAGGTCCTCAGATCCACATAAAAAGTAAAACCAGAACAACAAATGTCATTCAAGCTCCCTTTCTTTTTCATTATTTTTTTAAAACACTCTCCATGTATTGTTAACTATAGTAAATTGCAAACTAACCTTCAGAATGCCAAAGGTACTATAATTATGCTTATGCATCATGATGAACTACAGCATACCTCTAACCGAATCCTGATCCAAACAAATGAGTATCAAAACTGGTGAACAGAAGATAAACGAAGCACCCAATTTCATCATCAAATATAACAAGTTGAACTATAGCAGTATCTTCCTTCAGAAAACCCTGTGGAGAAGAATGTCAAGTAACCTGCTGCAGCTTTAAAACTAATCATCCAAATAGTTTAATCCTTGCACCAAAATACAATTTGTAACAAGAACATTTTTATATGTTTCTTTCGTTTTATTTCTTTTTATTATTTATTTATTTTTTTGTTGTTGTTCTGTTGACATGTTCATAGTTAATGGTGGAACACAATGCCAAAATTCAGCAATTTCAAGTTTAAGAATTTCATATTTAAACAAGAAAACAGAGCACTGGTGATGCAACTGGACGAGATGAATTTGAGGTCAAGAAAGTCCTATACAGAAACGATCTGTAGTCTGTAAAAAGGCACAAAGCCCAACCAAAGGTCAACATGGACACACCTTTTCAATATACTCAACCCAGGCTTATGAAACTAGAGACAATTGAGTTGGAGACAGTTTTTCAATAGTAGAATACGAGAAGACATTTCATTTATTGAACAAGTTCCAAGTCACTTCTAGTTGCCAAATTGTTTCTTTAAAATTGTTACAAATAATCAATGTAGATTGGGTACTCTAGAGAAGAGGAGGGAAGTTCAAATGGCAAAGTTTGCACCAAGTGAAGTAAGATGTTAGATTCATGATGCAGAGGAAAAATGCTTAATTTATTTAGAATGGTCATGTGTCGCAGCCCAGCTTGTTGAGGGTACATAAATCAAATTGCCCTATAGGAGGTAAGCACACGTATCTTCCTACCTAGCACTACATTTAGTATATCACTCTTGACCCTTTCTTGAAACTCAGAAATCAAATAAAGATCTCTCAGCTACTGGCTTAGGAAACAGCTGATGATTAACTGGCAAAGGAAGCTTCTGAAGGAGCTCCTAACTGCCACCTTAAGCGGTCATAAAATTTGTATCATGCCAGGATCAGTGTAGAGTTAGTTTGATAACCTTTATTCATGTAACACAAATACATACTACAACATGCAGCATTAAAGACTACAACAGATTGGAAAGGGAAATAATAAGTAGAAATTCCCAGTACATGAAATATTCTTTAAAAGGGAGTGCTTCTCCAATAATAAAAGGTTGTTCTTGGCCCTAATGTGGCCATTTCAAAATTAGTTAAAAATAACAAGCAACAGATTAGATTAAAGTTCAAGAAAAATAACGTATGATCAGTTCATGATGGTTTGACAGCTAAAGAAACATTGAAGTCTTCAAGTGTTTCTGAACATGTGGATGAAGAACAAAAAAAAGCATTAAAGGGAAGGGAGAGGAGGAGAGGGTAGAGGAGGGGAGGGGAAGTTATTTTAGATGGAGAGGAGAAGAGGGGAGGGAGAAAATTTCAACTTATTTTGTTTGGCAAATTGAAATTTGATTAATAGGGAAAAGGAAGGGGAAATAGTGTGATTTTGTTTGGGTGGAACGGAAGAGATAGGAATTATAATTGTAAAAAGACAAAAGTGTACAAAATTAAAAAAAAAAAAAAAAAAAAAAAAAAAAGAAGAACATTTGAATTAAATTATTAAGGATAAAAAGGACAAAACACACACAATATAAACTCTCTCAAGGAGTTGAAATTTTTTACACCTCAATTTGGGGTGTAACCAATTTCAACTCATATAAGGGGAATAGAGTTGAATTATTCCCCTCCATTCCCTTCCCCTTATTATTAAAAAGTTGGAGCCAAACAAAATAATTATCAATTTCCCTTCAATTCCCCTCAGTTCCCTTTCATTTCAACTCTATCCATGCATGGTATAAGTCGCTCATTATTTGAAAAGTATGCTTCTGTTGAAGTGCATTAGAAAATAAAATATCTTTCTACCAAATTGATAATGCAGAAGAAGAAGGCACAAAATATTGAGTAGAGGGTTACCTAAACCATATTACATAGCACATTTTTCTTTCAAGAGGGAAGCAGGTGGGGACAGGATCTAGTAGCATATGAAAAACTTGTAGAGAGCAGCTAGCAATAACGATTATACATGCCTCCCTAGTTGGCTTTTCATCAATCTGGACCAGAATATACATGCCTCCCTTCTCTCAAATCATGGGTATATCATGGGTATTATCTTAGTCAAGTTGGCGCTAGACTATTACTTTTAAGCTTAGAAATTCAACACATGGAGCCTAATGCTCAACACCTGTCATTTATCTAAGATCTAATAATAAATGCTAACAATAAAGTAATCCCTGAGGAAACATTCTCCATGACCAAGTAAAATCTCCCATAAATGTAGCCAAAAGTTAAATGAAACACAGTAGATTCTAAAATTTAAAACTGGATGAAATGAAAGGAAATAGAAAATAACCAACGCCTTGCACTAAAATGTACAGTGGTTGATTTACCTCTTCTTCTCTTCTTCTTCCTCTTTTCTCAATTTTTCACTAATAATTTTGCGCTCCACTGACCCAAGACTTGGACTTGAAGATTTAAGAGTAGGAGATAATGAGGAACTCCTACTTTGTTGCTTCTTATAGCGCCTTGGTGTTGGAGAACGACTTTTACGACGCCTTGGTGTTGGAGAACGACTTTTGCGACGGCGTGGAGAAACAGAACGACTTCTCCTTCTGTGTGATACAAAAGAAATTATTGAGCAACAACAGCAAAGTGTATGCATCACTAATGTACACAATAATTTGAAATCCTCCCACCATTTAGCACAATTAAAATAGAAGCATATACAGTTACCTCATACATTGTTAAGAATAACCATTGTGTGCTCCATCTTTTATCACATGAAGAAGGTAATATCACAATCGAGCAACGAAAGGACACCCATCGGCACCCATCACCTGCTCACTTCCCATCCCATATGATGAAAAGAAACTGAGTTTTTTTTATTTTTTTTATTTTCTTATAAATAGCATGAATCCTATGGCACTCTTAAAGCACTCTCTGCAATTTTCTCCAAAAAATTATATTTGACATCTCGCCACCTTTCCATGTAAATGATAAGTTCCCCAAAAGCAGATGCCCGGTTAAAATATTGATAATGATTATTGGTTTAGAAACATAATCGTCATGAACTTTAGATAAAATCAAGAGACCTTAAGCATTGGCACGAGGATTAAAAAACATTCACTCATATGTAACAAGAAAATATTCATGGAACCCATATTATGAAATCTTTCTGTGCAGCAAAATTTCATAAGCAGACCAAAGTAAGCAATCAATTTATTCAGTTCCATCCACTGAAAGAGGAAAACGAAGAAGCCAAAATAGTGAGCAATTTTCAACACAGAACCCAGTTCAAAGCAGCTTTCTGTGTAATTTCTCTAAATGAATTGCTGACTGAGCTGACATATTAAATATGGTTTACAGCACAATAGTCGCAGCATAGCATATCTAATTATCCCAAGAAAAACTTCCGTTTTCCAAATTCTCAAATGACGAACTTGCCAAACATTTTCAAAAACAATAAATGAAAGGAATTAAGTGCATTTATCTAGCTATTAAGACCATGTTTCTCATTCTGGGATTTTGCATCAGCAGTCCCTTAAGTTGGAATTCAAGTGATCTAACTTCACCTTTGAAGTAATTAAGTAAGAGTCATCCAAGCTAGAACTCTAAGCAAAACCATATGGACCACTATGTAAACAGGGAAAAAGAAAAGAAAAGAAAAGAAAATGTTAGATAAGCACCAAAAATCAACAGAAAGGATAAGATGCGTACAGATAAACTTGAACAATTTGTATTTCCATTCCGCAACACAAATACATGAGCCCTCAATCTTTCTTACAATTCCTCGAGGATTAAATAGATCAACTAAATAGTAAGAACGTAAACGGGATCACCTGCTATAAGAGTAGGATGAATATGGAGATCGGCTCCTATCCCTTCGACTCCTCCTGCTATACCTATGCCCCACTGGTGATGGCGAACGCCTTCGCCTATATGAGGGTGACCGTGACCGTGACCGTGACAAATCCCTAGGCATTTTCTGGACTTAAATATATAAAAGTATCCCCAATCCAACTGAAATTTGCTCAATATCAAGCTTCTAGAGCCATACAAATTTATCCCGCTAAATCAAAATGCTTCAATATGGTAACTCATTCCAACTCAATCTGTGGTCAAGCAATTAAAAAAAATCCAAAATGAGCCCAATCTCTAAAACTCAATGCAGTTATAAAGATAATAAACTAATAGGCAAGATTTTGGTTCCAAATCTTAGATTGTCAGTAACAGCAGCTCAAAAAAAAGCATTTCAACCAAAAGTCAATAGCTAAGAAAGATATAACCATAAAGGTTTATGGAGTTTCAATACTGATCAAGTGATAAAACCCAAGAAAACAAAAATTTTAAATAAATTAATTGCTCACATACTCTATATTCATTTGTAATTGAAAACATAAAAATTTCAGCTTTATATACATATTAAGCTTAATCATAGTGCATAAGCTATATGACTTAGAATTCTAATTCAATCCCAAAATGGATTTCCATTTTTTTATTCAATTTCCTCAGAACCCAACAAAGCTATGAACATTCCCAAAAGTTATAGAAAACAAGCACCTGAGTTGAACCCTAATTGCAAAATACCTGTTTCGTAAAAAATCACTTCAAAGATCCAAACTTGGCGACCTTTTCCCGAAATCAAATTTCAAACCCCTAATAACGATAGAAACAAGAGAGAGAGAGAGAGGGAGAGAGAGATACCAAAATAAAAACCCTAAATTAGAAATTTTGGACAATATAAGGAATATATATATAGCTGAAGAAAATAGAGTCAATGGATGATTAGAGCAAAGGCGATACCAGAAATTTGGTAGTGACGATCGATTTGAAATCCCTAATACCATCAAAATAAAAATAAAACAAAGGTCTTTGCTTGTGCAAGAAAACAATTAAAAATAATTTTTTTTTATTATAAAAAGGGTTTTTTTAATATAAAATAATTATTATTGTTATTGGAAATTTTTATCCAAGTAGATGTTGAAATGTGGAAAGGAAAACAGTGTTATAGGGCTAAATTAAAATTACAGTTTTGTTGACATCTTGTAAATATTAAAATCTAGCAAAGATAATTTCTTTTTCTTTTCTTTTCTTTTTTTCCAGGGGAAATCATAGAGAACTTCTAAATGTTTCATCATAGTCATTACTTTTTATAAATTTAGTCAAGACAAGAGAAGATATTTGAATCTTAAATTCTCAAATATCATTGTTGCCTCTATTAGAATTCATTTTGTTTGTGGATAATTTTTATTAAAAATAATTTTTATATTTAATATTTTAAATATGAAAAATACTATATAACCTAACACTTTTGTATTAACTTCTTAACTCAACACTTTTGATATTTAACACTTTTTATATTAGTATAATGGCGCTGTATCAATTGGGTTAATAAGTTAATTCAAAAGTATTGAATTCTATATCATTACTCTTAAATATTATTCTCTAAAAAATGTATAGAACTCATAAACTTAGTTAGAAATAAGCTAAATTTATAATTTTATTGATTTAAAATTTCTATTAAATTTAATAATTTTAATTTTAAAATAATTAATCTATAAATCATAATTTGTATCACATGTGAAAATTATAAATTTCTAAGTGAGTTTTATTAAATTTAATATAATTCTTTTAGTAAATAAGTTCTAAATATTTGTATGAATTTTTTAAATTTAATCTAAAAAATATACTTAATAAGATTATGAAAATTTAAATTATACTCCCTCTATCCTAAAAAAGTTATCTACTTTTTTTTCATAAAGTTTAAGAAAATATCATTAATTATTTGCTAATTCATAAATTTTATTATATTTTTTCACTTATATCCTTATATATATTCATTTATTACTACTTTTATTATTAATTTTGAGAATACATACTTTTCAATTAATAAGTACAAAATAGGCAAATATCTATAACTATTTTTATAGTGGACAAATATTTTGGAACATTTTAAAAAGAAATAGTGCACAACTTTTTTAGAACGAATGAAGTAATATTGTATGATTGTAACTTTAGAAGATTATGTTTTGAATTAACTTTATTACTAAACTCTAATATTTTTTAGTAATTATAATATTAGTTGTTAACCTTTGTTAATATAATGGTCTTGAAAACAAAAAAGGGTTTTGGCATTTGAGGAATTACTGGAAGCTTTTTTTTTTTTTAATTCATTTTAAATTTTTAATGCAGAAAAAACTGTTTGAACTTTAACCTTCATTTATAAAAATAAAAGTAAATATTTGATTATTAGATCATTATTTAGCCACGACTAATTGATTTACATTTTACATATCTGTAATTATAACCTTATCAATAAATAAGAAAATATATATTATTGCACACTAAAACGTAATCTAACAAAAATATATATATAGCTTAGACAAGGCTGGTTCCAACAATTTAAATACCTTAGACAATTCAAAAAAATGGGATCTCAATCTCTCGTTGCTCTGTATAAATAATTTTATAATAAATCTGAAATATAATATTAATTCAATAAATTTCAAAATAATATAATTATTAATTATTAAATACAAATAAAATATCATCACGATCAAATAAATTAACTCAAACTATTATATATATATTTTTAATTAGAGTCAATATTACTAATAATGATAAAATGGAGAAAAATATAATATTGATATACAACTTATCTAAACCAATAGTATCATGCTCTGAACCCGATGATACGTGACCAATATTACATGGGTAATACACGTGGTTATCAGTATCTGTAGTAAGTCTGACCTCACACTAAAAAATAAACCATCATACAATAGGGCTATGAGCCCACATGTTAAGCAGATCCAAATCCACATCAAACTAAATCAATGCCACACTGAGTTATTAACTCAATCATCTCAAAAAATATCAATTAACATATTACTAGATTTTGCTTAACAAACAAAATCTCATCTCAAATAATACATAATAACTGATAATAAATAGAATACAGATTTCAAGAGTACCATTGCGGAGTTTTAAAATACCAATACAATTATATATATATTATTTACATAACTTAGTACTTAATAATACAAAATACTGCCGAAAGACAATTGGCAGTTTAACTCAATTACAATCCCTTTACAAGCTCATTCCACGACCTGAAAAATATAAGAATGAACGTTCGACTCAATGAATGATACTAATTAATATATTAGACTAGCATTCCCATGAATATGTAATGCAATATGTCACATGGACAAACAAATTACATAAGTAACAAAGGATGAGATATACTCCACAGTACTACACTAATACTCAATATGAAGAGCCGATCCCCCTATCCTGACTCTTTGAATCCAACAATCTGTCTATTATGTCCAATGGGCCTGGCCGTCACTGATTTGTATCACGCAGCCCTGACCCGATTGATAGCGACCTGGTAATGAGCAGGCCCAGTCAACATCCACCAGTCATAACTCATTTTCTCAATCTTATCATAATCATAATCATATCCATAACACTATGTGGTACTGTATCCTCCTGATCCCCATCCGCCAATCACAATCAACATAAAATATCAAGTATCAAGTCGTCATTCACAATCAAATGTTAACATGCATCTATGCAGATAATAATGCATAATATATATATATATATATATATATATATATATATATATATATATATATATATATATATATATATATATATATATATATATATATAACAATTCTGATGATGATGATAATAATAATAATAATAAACCTTAATTTACATAATAATAATTCAATAAACAAAAACCATTCATAATAATAGTAATTATAACAAAATTCTAAACTTCCAATAAAATACTATAATTAACAATATAATTTAGATTAATCAAACATAATATTAATTTTAGATATCAAAATATAAATTCTCCAAATAATCATTATAATATTTCATAATTAAATATATAATACTTTTTCAATTATACCCACATATATAACATTAAGACAAAATTACGATTAATAATACATTTTTTAAATCATATGAATAGATATATAATATTTACTAAAAATATATATATAATATTTACTAAAAATATAACTTCAATATTTGCTTTTATACAGAAAATAATAAAATAATACATTTCGGTACAAAAAATAAGATTTATAAAATAAATAAAAATTCAGGATATTACAAATAGGCTATCCAAAGTACACTCGAGTAAATCTAAATATCTCAAAACTATGTGAAAAAATCTCAATATAACATCAACTATAGTCTATAATTATAAATCACATCCTATACAACAAATGAAACCAAATAATATATGACTAAATCTAAAAAGAAAAAGTTAATACTCTTATCACTTGGAAGCTTGAAAGTGGATAAATGAGAGAAAAACCTTTGAAATATATATATATATATATATTCACAAAATTTTATTTTATTTATATATGAAATAAATTTCATATTTTAATTTGTTACGAAAATCGTCTGATCTTATCATGAAAATTGATAAAATTAGGCATAACTAGAAAAGCATTTGGTCTTTCTAAATTACTTCGTAAGACTAGTCCAAGCTAGGTGAATTTAAAACTTAATTTAAATAGTTTCTGATGAGTATTTCTCAATCGCTAAAAACATTTTTGCCCAAATAAAAAATAAATTATATATTAACAAATTGAAATATTTTAGATAGCTGCTTAGATGGTCTCCCCTTGAAATTGGATTTAGGCTTAAACGATGAATGCAAATTCAATTTCTCAGTCATATATATGTATATGTATATAGATATAAGATTATATTATTCTAAAAAAGGTAAAAGATTTTATCGAAAAAAAAAAATTATTTTCGTTATTATTGCAGTTTATGAATTCAATGAAACTCATGATTGCACTCCTTGCGTCTTTCTTTCTGTTGGGCCTCTGATGTGTCTCGATGGGCTATTTTTTTCGGCCCACTGTCTTGATATAGCTACTATCATATAGTTGACGAGTCTACTGCCACTGCACCACAGAGAATCCTAGCTGTTGCATAATATAATACAAGTGCCAAATAAACAAATTTTTTAAAATTTGATAAAAAATAAATTTTTTAAATTGCATAATATTTAAAATTTAATCATTTATTTTATTTAGTGTAAATTTTAAATTAAAAGATTACTTTATTATTTTAAGTGAATATTATTTCTATTGAGATTTTGCATAATATATTATCAAATAATCTAAAATTATTAAGTACTAAAAATTTTAATTTTAAGTACAAAATAGTGCTATCAAATACTATTTAAATATAATTATTAGAGAATCTCACTATTGCAAATTAATTGATTGATTAATTAGTGAAATAATTTGTGACTTATTACAGTTGAGTATTTGATAATATACATTATATGTATAGTATTTCTCATTATAAATATATGGGATCTTATATATCGTATAAATACACACAAGTAAATAAATAAATATAGCTATTAGGCTTTTGTGTATGTGGACGAAAACTTTTTAGTCGAACCACGTAAATCTTTTTCTTATACTTTCTCTCATCTTTTATTTATATTTATCGTTTTAATTTTAAACTTAACATGATTTCATATTAAAACAATCTAATTTTCCTTATGCAAATTATTGTTTATCATTTCTCTATTAATACTTTTATTTGATAAATCAAACCGCCCTTTTATATGATATTTTATTTTGGTCACTTCCTTATTTCAATCATACTTTCCCCATTAAATGGTGACACATAATCATCAATTTTTTTTCTCAATTTTTTCCTTATCAATTTTAAATTTTACTAATTTCATTTCAATCTCCATCTAATTTTAATGTCGATGATTATTCCGGCATGATTTGATATTTAATATCCACAATTATTATTTTATCTTTTTTTACAACGATTTTAAAAGAATATTCATATGTAAATATTTTGCATTTACGAAAATTTCACTAACATCATAATCTAAGACTGTTGGATTTTTTATGAGGCTAAAGTTCCATCAATATTTGCTAAGATAAATATTTTTATTTATTCCATGTGTTAAAAAATAAATCTTATATCAAAAAATGATAAAATATATAAAGGACTAATGAATCCCACACTTATATTCGTTATAGTTATAATTATTATTTATTATTTCTTTTTAAATTTAGCTTTAAAACTCGAATTGAAACGCAACCTTTATGCTCTAAAGACAAACCAAATGCTGACCAAATGCTAAGTCCTATAACTGTTTGATAAGCTAAATGTTCAATATAATTATTGGTCCAGCCTTTCAATATCAGAATTGGGATAGATTGCAGCAGAGGGCACTGGACTATTGCTGAAGTTTACTTGATACCAGAACTTTGATAAACTTCAATTTTAACCAAAGAATTTTGATTTTCTGTTCAATTGAGAACTCTATCAAGAAATCACTTCCATAAACCTAAAATTGCATACAGTAAAAAATTAATTAAGTAGAATAAAATATCCCTCCAAACTACTCATGCCAGAGCCACAAAAGTCAAGGCATACAACTAATGATCATAAGCAACCAAAGCCACAAAAGCCAAGGCAACATTGATGAGTAGAGCAAAATTCAAGATCCAAAACCATCACGCAAATTATGCAAAATCAGGGTAAACAAAACAGAATTGGTATTATTTCAGTAATTAATTAGATGGGTTGTGGTCAATTTTGATTGTTTAGTACATGATAAAATCTCAATTAACTTTGATTTGCTTCCACATATATTATCAAATAACTGGAATAAATCTCCCAGTTCTTATAAAGATCACAACTTTGTAGCTTTAACAAGAAAGAAAAAGAAACCCACATGAAGAACTAGTAGAGTACAATTTAAAAAGGAAAATCAGGAACCCAAAAGGCTCTTTAATTATGATTTTAAAAAAGAAAAAAATTGAAAAGGGTTTCTTAAGAAGGATGAATCTTGTTAGAGGAAAGTCCTTTCCAGGCTGATTTCATAGAAGCAGTAGCAGAATTAAGTGCAGCTTCAATATACCTTTTAGAAGCAATAGTTGCAGCTTTATCCATTAATTTCCCCATTTTCCTTGCATTATCAGCAGTTTGTTCTAAGCTATCTAGTTCAGCTTTTGCCATTCTTTCCATTTCTTCTTCGAATCGACGAAATTCATCCATAGCACTTTCCATCACAGAATCAAGATAGTCTTCTGCTTGATTCACAGCTTGTTCTGCTTCTTCAAGTTCTTTTTCTTGATCAAGTTCCAAAGCTGCCCATGATCTATATGCTTCTATCTCAAATAGCTTCATTAGATCTTCAATTGCGGAGGGATCAAAGTTTTTGTCTTGACAAGCTTGGTTTGAAAGTAAAGTGAATTGGGAGAGAAGAGCTTCCATGGCTATTCTAATGTGTGTGCCTGTGAAATGAAATTGCAGATCTATCTAGTGTATTATGTTCATGAATAAACTAGGGTTGGTGGGTGTAGAATCATATAAAGGATATGTGCCTCTTCTTTTAAATTTTTATATGGTACATGAAGCATATAGGTACTTTGAAAAAAGTAGATTGTAACGTTTAATTCTTTTACTCGTATACATACAAATTATGATAGTAATCCCAACAAAAACATCACATTCCAACACATATTAAAATTAATAATATTAATTTAACATCAATTGATACATTTTACTAAAAAAACTAACCATCAACGCAAGATAATATTACTAAATATCAACATATATTAATAATATTGTCACATTATCATCAACATATGTATTAGACATGCAATATATTGAAAATTATATTTAAAATTAAGAATTTTTCTGCGGTGTACTTAATTTATAAGTAAATTTGAATTTATAATTATTAAATCGCTTATTTTTAATTTTGATGGTTATAAATAAATCTCGTATAATGGTCGAAATTAAAAATGAGCGATTTAACAGTTATAAATCTATATTTATCTATAAATTCGATGCACCATAAAAAAAGCCTAAAATTAAAGTATTGATACTTTATATATCAAAATGGGTGCATCATAGAAAGGGTCTAGAATATGTCAATACAAGTTCTACTTTCTTTTCTCCTTTTCAACTGCAATAGTGTTTGATGAAATTCTTGAACCAAAGAATTGTTCTTAGTGGACATATAAATGTATATTTGTGAAAAGCATATATATACATGAAACCAACCCAATTGTTTATTGTTCTAATAGTTTATTATCTTGACCATGCAATTGATGTTTAATGTTTATCTTGCTTTTGATGGGCAAATTGGACCGTTGGAGATTTCTGCCATTTTTCAATTATTTGTAAGAAGAAAGAACAATCTTTTGCCCTATAAAGGAAGGTGTGGTGATAGAGATATGGATGACTTTTCTTATCTCATTTCATAGATGGGAATCTTAGTGTTAGTGGACAGTGGGGGCCATGCCTACTCACATTTTCAAACAATTCATCAATTTGGTTGTCCTTTTGAATTATGTGGGTATGTATACAAACTATCAAGGAAGGAAAGCTTGATACTTAACCAAACAAAGTCGTTTTGGGAATAATTTGGAGGGATTAGAGACAGCCAACAAGCACATCAAAGAACAGCATCATTAATTCACTAGTTATGGCTTAGAGAGAAGCTAATTATACTTATTCTAGTTATGTTTATGCTATATCAAAGTGGAGAAAACTTCTAGGATAAGTTATATTTAGGAAAACTAAAAATTAAGTGTTAAAAAATTTAAATACTGAATAAAATAAGTAATATAATTTTTAAATAATAAAAATATTTAAAAATTTAATCACTTATTGAATTCAGTATAAATTTTAAATTAAAAAATTTAATTTATTATTTTAAGTGATTTTTAATTTAATTTAAATTTTTAAGATGTAGTTGTCAAAAAATTAAAACAATTAAATGCTGAAAATTTTAATTTTAAATGTAGAATGGTGTAATCAAATACCACTTTCATTTATAGGAAAATAGTTAATTGAAAGCTTTTTTATCAATAATTTTTTTGAGTATTTTTTTTATCAAGAATTTTATTTTTGGCGCTAAAAGTCAAGAAGTAATTCTTTAATTTGTAGGTCAAGTGGAAATATACTCTTGAGTTCGAAGCTGGCTCAATAATACCCTTGATTGATTTAAAAAAAAAATAAAATGTGAAGATTGAATTTTTTTATGAAATTTTAAGAATTTAATGTTTTTAAATTAAATTCATAATCTCATAATTCTAAAAAATTTTTAATGATTTTAATAATAACCCAACATTTTTTTTCAAGAGATATTATAGCACATCTCAACACCTCAATTTTAATTTTACCAATAAAATAAAGTCTATTTTTCATATATATATATATATCCCTTAAACCCTTTTTCTTTTTTAACATGTATGATGATGTCCTATCAAAAGAAAATTCAAACTCATAGCTTTAAAAGCATCCAGCTCAAAAAAAAAAATAAAATAAATTACTTTTAGAGCAAGTTCAACTTCAACAAGGCCAAGTAATAATCACTCTTCATTGTTTGCATTAGGCCTGTAGGAAAATATGTCCAGAGGCCTTTTGCATATCCTTCAAGGATTCTGCTGCTTAGGGTTTCATGGGGCCCAATAAGAAGTCTATCTAGGCTGTGTGCTCAATACAAGGTTATGGGCTTATGGATTGGGCTCAAACAAATGAGATAGCCTGCTAGAGTCCCCTCCCATCCCAAGCGAAATTAATTATAAATCTTCTATGAATATTGCATAAATAGAAGCATAGAACATGGTGAAGAACAAGTTTATCATGAGAAATTGTTAAATAGATTCAATATACTAATTCACATGTAAATTAATCTAATAAAAATAAGTTACATCAATTAATGGTATTATTATCAAATAGTGATGCTATTATAGTAGTATCATTAATTAATATAGTTTATTTTTATTGGATTAATTTATAAGTAATATTATCTCCGTTTTAAAATATCTGTAGTTTAAAATTTCAATACATAAATTAAAAAAGTTATTAAATTATTATAATTTTAAAGTAAGAATACTAAAATATTCTTTTTATTTTTTTAATTTTGATGTAGAGAAATAAAAATAATTAATTCAAATGTTTAGTAGAGAAATAAATGGAAAATAAAGTTAAAAAATAATAAATGCTTTCTTGAAATCCCAAAATAAAAAATAAATTAAAACAAAAAAATTTTAACAAGTGATATTATCTCTGTTTCAAAATATTAGTAGTTTAAAATTTCAGTACATAAATTAAAAAATTTATTAAATTGTTATAATTTTAAAGTAAGAATACTAAAATATCATCTTTTTCTTTTTTAATTTTGATGTAGAAAAATGAAAATAATTAATTCAAATGTTTAGTAAAGAAGTAAATGGAAAATAAAGTTAAAAAATAATAAATGCCTTATTGAAATCCCAAAATAAAAAATAAATTAAAACAAATTTTTTTTTTCTAAAGTGATAAATATTTCAAATTAGAAGGAGTATATCATTATTATTTGACATGTCTTATATAAAGTCAATCTACTTAAAAATTTCTGGTTTATTATACTTAATATTTAAATTTTTTTAATGTTAATTTTATGGATGAGATTGAAACTTGATATTGACTTCTAACACTAAGACACCATTAATATTTTAATTTCTATTATTTTAAAATTAACACATTTTCTATTAAAACATTAAAAACTTCTACTTTTAAAATTTATTAATATTCAACACTTCAATCTTATGAGTAAAATTATTAAATCTTTATTAAAAAGTGAGAATATCAAACTCATAAATTTTATAATGTCATAAATTTTAGCAACTTAGGATCATTGAAATTTTCTATTGCATTGGTCTTAACATTTTAACTTATATAATATTTTAATTTTTAATTATTATATCATAAAATATTTTAATCCTTTAAAAATGTATAGTTTGCATTAAAGTTAATATAAAAGCTAAAAAATATTGATTTTAAAATAATAAAGATCAAAAATAAAAATTACAATAAATTTTAAGAATATTTTCTTAATTTATCCAAGAATGCTTGATCTTGTTAATATTAAAAAAAAAAAAAATTAACTGCCTTTCTTCTACCTCCTATTTTCAAATCCCAAAATCTATACACAGAGCGAGAGAGGGAGAGAGAGTTGACATTTTAAAGAGACAGTTATGGGGCTGGCTGCTAACATTCGCAGGGAGGTGGTGCTGCCATTGCTGTTAACACTATGGATGTGGGGAAACATTCGTTTGAGCGAAGGAATATGGTTAAATCTGCCGGCGTCTGGGACAAAGTGCGTGTCCGAGGAACTCCACACCAATGTTGTCGTTTTAGCCGATTATATTGTCGTTGCTGATGAACACTATCGCCTCCCTTCTATTGCTGTAAAGGTCTAATCTTTCCCCTTTTTTTTTGTTTGATTCTGTTATGATAATATCTGTGTATATATATATATATATATATATATATATATATATATATATATATATATATATAATGGATCTATGAAGGGTAATGGGATTGCATTTTGGTTATTTTGTTAGTTGGATTTGTTTTATAGAGCTAGAAAGAGAAACCCTTCTTGAGAAATGATTTTCTGACATTGAAATGATTGAGAATTGGTTGTGTGAGCTATCGATTTGTGAAAGTGTTTGATGTGATAGTGTCATAGGGATCGATTTTTTGTTCTTGCATACACTATTGCATGGTTGATTAATACTTTTTTATATGAATTATGAATTATTGAGTCAGAAAATTTAGCATTAGACACTAGTTTTACAATTTGTAGGCTGCATTATAATATAATAAAATATGTTTTTCTAGTATAATTATGCTAATGCATTTGATTACATTGAAATCCATTAATGCTTACCAAACCTCACCTTAGGTGGTATCGGAATTGTTGTTGGAAAATCATGGAGACTGGGGAGTGGCAATATAGTCGAAGTGTCCTTATATGCTCAGTGGTCTCTTGAGTAGCTTGCTGCTTCTTGAGAATTTGTTGTTGAGCCATTGGCATTTGCTCAAGTTTTGAAGGAATGGGGTGGGATTGAGTTATATCAGAACATTAACAATTGAAAAGAAAGAGATGATTAAAGGAAATAATTCCAACTGATGCCTTGACAATGGAGATGATTAAAGGAAATAATTCCAACTGACGCCTTGACAATGGAGATGAGCATTTGGCATTTTCTCAAGTTACGAAGAGGTGGGTGGCTGCTTAGGTTTGATTTAGATTAGAATGTTACCAATCAAAGATGAGAGGATGGTTGAAGGAAATGATTCCAACTGATACTTTGAAAATGGAGCATGAGAAATATAGGCATCTTAAAATATATTTTTCAACTGGTAGAACATAGCAAATTCACAACTAAGATTTCGTATATAACAAGTGATGTAAACTTGATTCACACTTGCTCCTATCTTTGAATTGCTCCGATCATCTCAGAGAGCATTTAGACTGATCTTATCACAAGAATGATGGAAGGATCTTGCTTTGGTGAGCTCTTTTAATTGGAAGCATCAAATTAATTGGCTTCGTTTCAGTGTATGTTACTTAAATAGAACTCTTCAAGATTCAGGTCCTGTTGCTCTAGCTTACCTTGCCATTGCAACTGGATTCAAAAGAACTACATATGCTGAGTTAAATAAAGTGACAAAGAACTTCAGCCAAGATATAGGAAGAGGAGGAGTGGGACTGATTGTAAGAGAATTTTGCCAGATCGAAGTATTGCTGGTTGCCTGTTGGAGTACATCTTCTGTTAAAGTAGGATTTCAAGATTTTTATTTTTAAGGAGCTATTTAATTTCTAAAGAAATTGCTAATTCTTATACTATTGGACAATAGGAAGGGTTTTAAGTAATGCAGTGCCAAATCAAACAAAACAGTAGTTGAAAAAAAAAAAAAAAAAAAAAAAAGAAAATCATCAAAGTTATCAAATTATCCACAGCTAAGGGCATTCAAAATAGCTTTAATGTTTGGGTTAGGTGCTATAGCAAAAGTCTCCTATTCTTGAATGACCAAGGAAACATTAAAATTTGATTTCTTTCTCACTTTGTTGTTTGTGGAAGAACTGGACCTATGTTGGATGTTTGTTATGTTGGATTTCCTGGACAACAAACATGTGTACTTGCCTGAACATATCTTATTAATGTAACAATAGAATCAGTTTGCTGATAGAATAACCCCAAATTATTTCTCAAAGTTGCTAATAAAACTCAAATAACAAAAATTAGTAGTCAATGATTCTTAGATTTTCTTTTTCTTATTTGTTTCATTAGTTTGAAGGCAAAATTTCTTTTCAGATAAACTTGTTCAGCCAAATGTAAATTGGCTTTTTTTTAATTTTCTAGCAACCAATCTCTCATGTCAGTTTGTTTTCTCCTTATAGGTGACATCACCATATGGGAACAGTCTTCATGACAAAGAAAACGTGACACACGGTCAATTTGCATTCACAACTCATGAGGCTGGCAGCTATCTGACATGTTTCTGGGTGGACGGCAATAACAATCATGGAGGGGGGGACATTAGTGTTAACCTTGACTGGAAAACTGGAATTGCAGCTAAGGATTGGGAATCAGTTGCCAGAAAAGAGAAGCTTGAGGTAAGCACTCTAAGATTCATTATCTTTCCTCAACCTTGACACATCCAAATACACAAAAAGAAGAGGGGGAAAAAAAAAGAGAAGCAAATATTGTTATAGTCCCATGTCAGACATTGAGAGTGAATTCTGAAAAATGCTGGTAGTCGTGATTTTCTCCTTGGTCGCACAAAATGTTTATTGATTTGTGAAATGGAATCTCTCCTCTTTAAATCATATAAAACAGTGGGTAACTTGTGTTATAAATGAAGTAGACACTGATGAAGCACTAGTATTGATTGGGAAAGAGGTCTATTAACCTAAATTAACATCATGAGTTCTTAAGCAGGTTGGAACAAGATCAGGTTATAATAGTTCTTAATTTTACTTGAATTAAAAAAAAGTGAGTTGAGGAAAACCTTAGTCACAGATGCTAAGCCTTGAATATTTACTTTATTGACCTTGGAAGTTTCCCTTTTGTTTGGGCAAAACTTATAGTCTAGAAAGGGTGGAAACTCAGAGACAGCATCAAATCTTCCACAATAATGTAGTTTCTTAGGCAACTTAAAAGTTTCTATGTGTGTGTCAGTGTCTGTTTGCATATGTAGCTGTTTCCATATGTTGAACTTCATCGTGCGTATGTAAATTTGTTAATCCTCATATAGGGTGTGGAACTTGAGCTGAAGAAACTTGAAGGAGCTGTGGAGGCCATCCATGAGAATCTAATCTATCTAAAAACCAGGTAAATATATTGGGAGGTATCGGAATGTGCTCAAGTCTTAAGCACTTAGTTTAGTTAACTTATTAATTTTAGTTTGGTTAACTTATTAATTTCCCCCCCTGTTGGTTATACTTGCAGAGAAGCAGAGTTGAGGAGTGTGAGTGAGACAACAAATGCTAGAGTAGCATGGTTTAGTATCATGTCTTTGGGCGTCTGCATTGTGGTCTCAGCTCTGCAGTTGTGGCACTTGAAGCATTTCTTCCAAAAGAAGAAGCTTATTTAGATACTGCTAGTCAAATTCTTTTTTCTTGGTAAAATAGGAATTTCCAATTCTTTTTTTTTTTTTTTTTTATTCCTTGTACGTCGCAGAAGAAAAATTTTGGACACGAAGAATAGGGTGTTCTCATTTTCATCAAAAAGCGATGCTTCTCATTTTTGTCTTTGATTTAACAACAAAACATAGACTAATGTATTCTTTTGATATTTGGTAACATTTGCTGTTACATCTGACCAAACAACAGAAAAACAACATTACTGTCAAAATTGAATAATTTGCAATTCTGTTTAAAACTATCAATTGCTTAATATATTTTTGAAGGCTTTAATCAATAGAGACCCTGGTTATGATTTTTAACTTGTATAGTGACATTTTCAGCAAAAAAGTATTGCTATTTAAATCCAAGTGACAGAGTTTTGATTAGCTTAACTTGCCTGCGCAGACTATTAGAATAGGTCATTTTGCCATGGTATAAAGATTACCAATAAGTAAAATGTTGCAAATAGAAAGCTTCCTGGAATTTGGAAACACCTTCACATTGAAACCCAAGGGTAACAAGAAATCCAGAAAATCTTCCAATGCAGCACCAATAATAAAACATAAAAGCTTCCCAACATTTCATTTCTTGAACTATGAGATGGTGATAAACGGAACAGCACCACAATTAGCAACAAAGAATACCTAACAGTAAAACAAAACTTCCCAAGACCTAATGAAATTGCAGTAGCTCCTAATATTATTCACATATCATTTAAGGTGTAAAGCGAAGCTTTATGTTTTGACAGAGTAGGAGGTTGTAGGCTGCGGCCTGCGCTGCAAGGATATAAATGTAAGCATACCGATTATTTCTGTGCTTGGATTTACCAGAACATAAATGTATACTGAAAAACTAAGCAAAAAGATGGCAAATTCAATGATACGTTGAATCTGGAGGTTAAAATTTGAAATTGTTATATGAGTTCAATCATTAAAGAATGACCGAGGTTGCAATCAAATCAGTGGTCAAAACTGTTGATTAGTGAACAAAACATAAATAAGGGAGTGACTCGCAGGTCACCATGTAAGCTTTATTCTATTCGAACAATCTTGCGATTCATGCGTTGAAACCTGCAGATCTCATCAAAGAAATCATCTGCACTGCTATGGTTGCTCTTCATCTGAAGAATCCTTATTACCATCAACTTTATACTCTTCCCATATTTCAAGAGTGACTCAAGGGTGCTCATTTTCTGCTCAGCATTTAATGGTGATCTGACTGTGACCACTACCTCCTCCAAATAAGGAATCACGAAGCCTGACTCCACCTATAGAAATAGAAAATGCATCTACATTAATATGTGCAATGTTGAGGATACACTACAAGCAGTAATAGATTAGAAGTATTGCAATTTTAAAATATTCATCATGTAATTTATTCAACACACATTTTTCAGGCTGTTCTTCTGGCAGAGAGCAGCAAACATGGCTCCATGAATATCGAACTTTTGCAGCTTGCGATGGTTATTGAAAAATTCAACAAAGTCAATCTCTGGAAAGGGCTGAAGGGCATCAAAATCTCCTGTAAATTCAACCTTCATGTATAGTTGCTTCACCTCCCTTGCCCACTGAAGCATTTTGCTTATTGCATCCCAACACCACTGGACTCCTCTGATAGACAAGAACTCTAGAGCTGCAAGTTTTCCAAAATCCACCATGTAGACTCTCCCTACAAGCATTCACAAGAGTTTGATTAAATCACATCCAATTTAAATCCCTAGGAAGCTTTTCAGTGGTGACGAAGGCAGTAAAGAAAAGGCATTTTCAAGGTTCTTCTCATGGAGGGGGTATTGAAAATCAAAAGCTTACCAGCATTATTGGAAATTGATAGTTTCCTTAAGTCATTTGTCTCACGAACCCTTATCCAACTACAACCTTGTACCTCCAGGAATTCAATTTTTGGGCAAGTTAGGGTAAGTGAGCAGTTACCCAAGCCATAAAAGTCCAGCTTACATTGCTTCAAATGTTGCAGCTCAATTGAAACAGATCTTATCCCTTCGCAACCAAGAAGCAGCAAGTTTTTCAAATTAGGACATGCCTGAAGGGCAGCACATAATGCTGGATCTTCCAATCTAGCACCAACAATTTCAAGGTTTTGAAGATTTAGGAAGGCATCCCACTTGGGAGAACTTATCATTAGGACTCCCCAAAGCTTTAAGGATTCTAAATTCTTTGCTGCACTAAGACAATCCAATTTGGAGGGGCTTTCAATGCATGTTTGATACTCAGCAAGGTTGTCCATTCTGAGCTCGAGATTCTTGAGTGATGAACCTGCAAGCAGTAGCCATGAGGCAAGGCCTGTGCTTGAAAATGGGCTATACACGACAAGTTCCTCCAGTCGGACAATTGAAGATATCATTTTCCATACTATGCTATCCGGATGATCAATGCCAGTGTGGTTGTCAAAAGAGTTCCGAGGGAAGTAGAGGCTTTTGATATAAGGTAGAGATTCTTTCCATCGCTTGGATACACAGTTGCAAACAGCTACATCCTTTGCATTTTTCATATGTGACAATATGTATTGAACAATTGCATCTGGAAGAGATTCCATTCTGTGATGACACAATCATACAAAACTGCTTTAGTTATTAGTGTCAGTAAAGCAAAGGCAAGCACATAAACACATACAAAATAGAGCAGAATTTTATCAGCGATGGAGTATCAAACAGAAAGAGGAATATGTAGCTACATTCATTTGCTATAGAGGGTTTCAAATCTGAACTCCAAAATTTACCCATCTAAGCCTAAT
This sequence comes from Reutealis trisperma, assembly GCA_947687605.1. Taxonomy (NCBI): domain Eukaryota; kingdom Viridiplantae; phylum Streptophyta; class Magnoliopsida; order Malpighiales; family Euphorbiaceae; genus Reutealis; species Reutealis trisperma. The sequence goes on along the minus strand of CANTUT010000012.1, from coordinate 1,390,406 downwards.
GCTGAGATTAAAAAGTCCTTCCTTAGTATTTTAATTTTAGTCTAGTTACTTAAAATTCCCGAGCTCAAAACCGTTATCTTGTATAATTGATTATTAAGAAAACCATGAAAATTCATTCTCTCAATGAATATACCATTTACACATGTTTCTAAATCCAAAATAAGAAAAAAAAATTGCACTTTCCTAAACCAATTATGCAGATGCCAGTAATGCTGAAATCAAAATGCAACAGAAAAAAGAAAAATAGCATTCCGAATTATTTCAAGAATCGAACCCGGAAGGATGGAACCAATTTGAAGAAACGATTGCAGTATGCTAATTGCTGCCAAATTATCCATTTGATTGAATGCACTGAAATAAATAATATTTTCTATGTCCAACAAGGAACCCTAATGCCCAGTTCACCCACCAAGCCACCTCCAGCTCAAAATACAAAATACCCAATTCGAAAGGAATAAATTACAAAATTAACAAATTTTCCGAAACCCATAAAAGAAATGAACATTTTAAGACAAACCCACATTAAATTCAAGAATAATCAATTCTAATGCAAATTGAGACTGATATCCAATTACCCAGATAGAATAACAAAGCTATCTATCTTCAATTCAACAAATTGAATCAAAATGAATTCAGATAAATAATTTCATTGAAACAAATGCAGGAATAAAATAGAAAGCTTACAATTAAGAATTTGAATCTGGGTGTTTTGAGAGGCACAAGAGTAGATCTGAGCCCTTTGAGTCTTTAAAGTTTGTATCTTTTCAAAGAGAAATGAATCTCATTTTTGCAGATTTGTTATATAAGAAATTGGAAAGAGAGAGAAAGAGAGAGCGGCGCGCTTATAAATGTATGTTTTAAAATTTGAAACTATAGAAACGGTATAAACCACCTACTTACTTGCCCGCTTGATTTTCAAAATTTTGAATTTTTGTTTTTCTACCGTTTATATTAATATTTTAAAAAAAATCAAATTAGGAAAAGATTGTCTGTATTTTATTCTATTGTTTTTGTAGACAGGTGTAGCAAATCATGGCTATAGAATAAGGGTCTTTGTTAAATAAATGGTCCAGATCATATCATAAGCTGAGCCTTTTTTTTTTAGGTTCTGTGATATTTTGTATCATCTTTTGGCTTTTGCAATTCCCTTTGATTGACAAAGAGTTCTATGGTGATTGAAAGACTTGTAAGTGATCATACGTTAGTTTTTGAAGACTATCATGAGCTGGCTGTCCCTGATTTACATGCAAGTGGGTCTACTCCCACTATGATGAAATTTAAATGATTTAAATCACTACATTATTATCCTTTTTTGTTTTAAAAAAAAAACTATATTATCATCTTTTATTATTTCAAAACAATATTAATTTTTCTTTCAATTAGGATATTATTCTTCTTTGTAATTTATAATTTTTTTTAATTACAATCAAATCTTGGTTTAATTTAGTGACATATGTAAAGAAAAATATTTATACATACAGAATTTATATTCAGTATTCATACATTTACATTATTTAATTTTTTTTAAAATAAGTCACAAATTATATCATTGTTTATTCGAAATCAAAACATTTAGGATATAAGGAGGGGATATAAAATTCCATACTTGCTAATCAATTTTAGAACAAACTGCACAAATCAAATAGTGAATGATATTATTCGTTGATCTTTTAACAAAAATTAATACAGGATAAGTCAATCATCGAAATTACTTTTACATTTTTTTATTTTTACAATGTGAAGACATTTATAATTAAATTTATCCTATTTATTTATATTACATTAAGTGAGTGTATGTTGTAGACGCTCAAGGTAGACAAATAATTTCTAAAGGTGAATTGTTAGCATAAATTGTTTAATAATTCATATTAAATTTTTGATCAAGTTAGAATTATAAAAAACCAAACATGATATTAAATTTAAATACTTTCTCATTTCAAATTTATGCCATTCAAATCTATTTCAACAGGGTGGCTATAAAACAGAGGAAAATTTCAACCAATTACACAAGAAGTATTCACTTCACAAAGGGGATTTTGGGCATTGTGGAAGAGGAAACAGAAACATAAGATTAATTATTCCCAAACATACACAAGTACAAGCCTATACATGTTGAGCAAAACAGAACATGATCTGTCAACAAGCAGCTTCAATGAACAAACAATCTGCAAAACAACAATGAAGACATACAAACTTTTGCCTAAAACAATTATAGCTAATTGAACACCAAATTAGAATCTAATTGCTATATTATGAGGCAAAGTGGAATGATAGCATTGATCAAAAGAATCTCTCATACAGCTATAGCCTTTCTCCCACCAAAACTATGCCAACATTTATCCGATTCAGCTGCCCACTTATTGCAACCATGGGAAAGATTTCTTGAAGCCACGTTTAAGCACACAATTTCATTGTTTGAACTCTGCAAGAATACATTTTATAGAAGCTTTAAAACCAAACAAGAAAAACTTACTGTTTTGATGGGTGGAGGAGGGATTTGCGCATAAGATTTCATTAAAGAAGTGTGACTGGCAACAAGGCTATGGTCACAAATTTACTCATGGTATCATTCTTTTTAAGAGAGGACTTGAACCTGAGTCTTTTGACCAAATGAGATATGCATGTATTGTTAAGCTATGCTTGCAAGTGCTATGGAAATTATCGAAAGTGAAGGAGAAATATGAATAAACTGCTGCAACCAAAATATTATACTGACCTTATTCAGCAGCTTGTTCTCTTTGAAATTCCCTTTGCAGTCTAGCCATGGTAACAACCACAAACACATTAATTTTATCACCCATATTGCCCAAGAAATGGAAATAGGCATGCCTCCATGATTCAGACAAGGCTAGAAAGGTCCAAAATCCCAAGAAACCTGTTACAAATCCAACAGCTATACTGACATAGAATGAAGGCATCTCAACAAATCCATCCTCCTTATGCTCTTCTTCTTTTTGAATTCCATGATTTTGGCTTTCTGACTTCTTATTACTGCTGCATTCTGCATCATCAAATGACTCATTTTCTGAACAATCGTTTGGAAGTGGAGGCCCACATAACTTAGGATTTCCCACATATGATTTTGCCCCATGTCGAAAATGACTAGATGAGTTGAATGATGGAACTTTTCCTGACAAATTGTTGTATGAAAAGTCCAAGCTTTCAAGATCAGTTAGATCAGAAATACTTGGAGGAATGTTGTGAGAAAGCTGGTTCCTTGATAAATCTAGAGAATATAAAGTTTTCATGGCACCAATATTACAAGGAATAGATCCTGCTAGATGATTGTTTGATAGATTCAAGTCTGCCAATCCAATTAGTTCAGTGATTTCAATTGGGATCTCTCCAGTTAATTTATTAGATGAAAAATCCATGACCATGGGATATTCATAACCATCAGTATATGAGCCTAGCCACATCCGGGTCTTCGTTTGCTCCGTTGCATATGAAGCATGAACGTAATAACAGTAAGTACAATCAGCCTCTCTCCTAGCCATTACCAGGAAATTGTTGATGCATCGTGGAATTCTCCCTGATATTGAATTAAAAGAAAGGTCTATTTTTGTTATGTATTTCAATTGACACAACTGCCATGGAATATTTCCTTCATATAAATTGGAACTTAAGGAAAGGACTTGCAGCTTCTCTAAACTTTCCCCTAACCATGCTGGTATGATCCCAGATAGTGCATTGCCACCAAGATACAAGTATAATAAATTTTTGAAGTTTTTAAAGGAAGAAGGTAGCTCTCCTGAAAAGTTGTTAGCTCTCAAATCCAAAGAAAGCAGATTTTGTGCGTATGTCCAACAATCTGGGAGCTGTCCCGACAGATGATTTTTAGACAAATCAAGATAAGCTACTGCATTGCTTTCATTCATCACATCACATAGGGGAGATATAGTACCAGAAAATGCATTCCCAGATAATACTAGTGACTCTATTTTGGGGGGCAAAGGAGGCAGATGACCCCAAAATTCATTGTCACTTAAATCTAGTGTCAACAGACTTGCTCTTGATGATAAATTTGGTAATTCTCCTCTTAATAGATTGTAAGAAAGATACAAATGTTCTATGGGAGAAGAAAGATCCCAAAACCAGCTAGGCATAGTGTCTGATATATGTGCACTAGACAAATCAATCTTCAGAATTTTCTTCTGAGATTGAAGCCATTGAGGAAATTTTGGTCCCATTTTGCAGTGTCCTAAACCTATGGTTTCAAGTTGAAAAGGAGGAGTCCAATTGGAGCTGATGTTTAAAATTAACTCATTTCCATTTAAGTCAAGTGCCTGCAAGCTACTAAAATTCTGTAAATGAGCCTCGTTGATCGAACCTTTCAACCTATTTGAAGCAGCCTCCAAGACAACTAATTCTGAAAGTTGTGGAAGGATCTGCTCAAAAGAACCATTCAACATATTGTAGGACAGACACAATTCTCTCAATGGTGAATGTTTATAATGGTCTAGTTCTTGACCCAAACCTAAAGTCGTAGGTATTGGACCTCCAAGATCATTAAATGAGAGATCAATAATAGCAAGAGATGTCATGTTTCCAAGGTTTTGTGGAATTGAACCATTGAGATAATTATAAGAAAAATCAAGCACCATAAGGGATGTAAAGTTCACAAAAGCATTTGAAATTGAACCCTGCAACTGGCATCTTGTGAGGTTAAGATAAGTGAGTGAATGACTTATGTCAAATAACCACTTGGGTATTTTAGAAGAAAATTGATTATAAGAAAGATCAAGAGCTCCCAAAGAAGTAAAATTTACAGATGGGAGAGATTGTGGAAGGATATGAAGTTGACAAGAGAATAAATTCAACTCGACCAGAGAAGGTAGCATATTAATAGCATCTAGCCAATTGAATACATTGCTAAGATCTACACCACCTAAATCAAGGACTTCTAAAGAAGAAAGACCAGAAAGCCAGTCTATGTTATTAATCCTAAGGGAAAATCTGTGTTCACCCAAGTCAAGAGACTGCAAACTAGATAAATTTCCAAGATGATTAGGAATGGTTCCCCTGAAATTGGCATTAGATAAATTGAGATATTTTAAATTAGAAAGAGAACCAAGGAACTCAGGAATTTGATTTTGGCAAAAATCATTTTGACTCAAGTCTAGATAACTTAGATATGGCAAGTCAAGTAAAGATTCACTCAACTGACCTTGTAAGAGCTCAACAGAATTTGGGCTATGGAGATCAAGGGTGGTAACATGGCCTGTTATGTTGTTGCACTCGATTCCTTTCCATTTACAACAATCTTCTTCGGCAACCCATGAAGTAAAATGAGCTGAAGGACTCTGAAATCCTTCTTTGAACATCAGAAGAGCTTTCTGCTCACTATCTACGCATTGGAACCTTGCTGCTGCAACAACCCAATTATATTCATTGGTTACAATGAATAAAAACCCCAGGAGTAATCTGAATGGAAACTGAAAAAATCGATTTCCCATGATCAACACCAAAACACAGAATATTGCCTGAAATGAAGAGTTTTCAGAGTACAAGAACCGCCTGATGAATGCTCTTTAAAAACATTTAATTTGCTTTCAGAATAATAATATATATTTTTTTCAAACCTTAGTCCTGTCTACTCAAGATAAAAGTACTGGTATGACCACCTTTTTGCATAATTGGTCTTCCTATACAATTTGTATCGGGAAAATAATCATATTAAAGATACATTTCGTATTATGTATGGCATGGTCTTAGACGCAAGAAAAAGTCATTCAAAGAAAATGGCATTTTACGATTAAAAAAACAAAAAGATTGCTATTGCAAAGAAATTTCTGCATCACCATTGTTCAAAAAGCTTTTGCACCATAAATAGGTTCCTTTGAAAAGATTAGGGAGAAGCAGGACTTTTAATTCATAATAGGCCTATGAAAAAACTAATTTTTTTTCTTTAATGTTCAGGATATTTCAATGAGATTAAGTTCCTTCTCGAACTAGTCTAAGATCTAGTAACTAGGATGTTAAATTGAAAATTAAGTATTAAATAATATAAGTGATAATTTTTAAAATATAAAATTATTTAAAATTTTAATCATTTAGTATAAATTTTAATTAATTTTTTATTTAATCGAGATTTTTAAAACATACATACATTAACATGTGTGGAGCATAAAATAAATTAATATATATTATATAAAATATCATAAATTATAAATAAAATCCTGATCTTACTACAAGTCTACAACAAAGCCTATAAATTTTAGTTTCTTCATCTTTGTGTTAAAGTGATAAACCCTAAACGATGGAGTAGCTTATTCATTAAAACTAGTGAAATTGTTGCAGTAGAATCAAATTCATCAGGAATTTTGTTTGCTCGCCACCTTGGATGGGCAGAGTCAGAGGACGAGGAGGAGGTGGTGGAAGAGGTATTTAAAAATTCTTTATTTATGGATTTTAAAATTGAATTATGTTGGGGTGGTTTAATTTTAACAATTTCTAGGCATACCTTTTCAAGATGAATTTCTGCTTGGTCTAGGTCAGTTTCAGGTATGCTTTGATAGAGTTATACGGGCTGTATTGTATTGTTGTAGATAATAAGTTAGTTTACCTGTAACTTATCTCATTGTATTTGTGTTTGAGTTTAGCTCTTATTGTACACAATCTTTATATTAATGATAATTGGAATACTACTGTAACGTGGATTATCATTTTAAACTTCTCTTCTTTCATTATATCAGAGCCTTAAGACTATCTGCATTTTTCTTTTCTTTTTTTTTCTTTTAAAAAAAATCGTTATGGCCAGTAAGTCTTCCACCATATCTTCTCCTTCTTCTTCTTTTATGTCTTCGTCCTCGTCTTCCTCATCTACCTTCTCTCATCTGTCTTTCTCTGTATCTAATATCAATAATTTTATGAGTGAAACCCTTACTTTCACCAACTACCTTCTTTGGTAGTCAATGATTGTTCCTATTTTCACCTATTATGATGTGTATGATCACATAGATGGCTCTAGTGAATGCCCACCAGTCACAATTATAAACGACAATGGCGCTACCTCTCCTAATCTTTCTTATCATCTTTGGCATCATATTGATGCCCATGTTCTTTCTTGGATTCAAGCAACTGTTTCTTCTGATATTCTTCGTAGCATTCTTAAAGTTAATGTTTAGCTCACAGCTAGACAAGCTTGGATTGCAATTGAACAATTATTTTGAGACCAAGCCTATTCTCGTCTATTGCAACTCAAAGCCTATTCTCGCCTATTGCAACTCAAATATGAGTTTTACAATACTTCCAAAGGCATATCCACCGTTGATGAATACCTCCAAAAACTCAAGACTCTATATGATTTCTTGGTGTCCATTAGACATAATCTTACTGAAATAGATCTTGTTCTTCAAATTCTTGAAGGATTGCCTAAAGAATATGAATTTATTCTCATTACCTTACATTCCAAAAGACCATTACCTTCCTTTGTTGATGTACATACAGAGTTATATCTTTATGAAGTCCATCTAATAAAATTAAATATCACCTTAAAAACCGAATCCATAGCCTTTGTTGCCAATACATCTACACCACGACAAGCCCAAAATAACATTCCCACTTATCAAAATTTCTCTCTAAATTTTTCTAGTCAAAGATATTATCGTGGTAGGGGTCGTGGAAGTGGAGGGAGTGGTCGTGGTGGTTGCTACTTCTCTTCCTACACAGACTATAATTCTGCTCATCCCTTCCAATCCAATTTTTCTTCATCCTTTTCTCATTCTTCCAATGTTTAGTCTGGTATTTTAGGACCTCAACCTCCCTTCAATTCTCATCTCATGGTTTAGTGTCAATATTGTAATGACTACAATCATATAGCTCGTGACTGCCATTACATACCTCAGTCATCTTCCTTTCAGCCTTCTCCATATAATGATGCATCTACTACCATGCCTCAAGTATATCAAGATGTTCAACTTCAGGAGCCTTCATCCAATTCATAGATACCTGACATAGGTTCTACTTCTTACATGACTTCCACTTATGGTAATTTATCTTTCTCTACTAATTATCTTAGTAATGATTGAGTCATGTTTAGAGATGGTTCTTCACATCATATATCTTCTATTAGTCAATCGTCTATGCCTTTTCCAAAGTCTCATTTTCTATTAAAAGATGATTTAGTTGTTCCTAGTGTCAAAGTTAATCTTATTTCTATCAAGCGTTTTACTAAGGATAATCAATGTTCAGTTGAGTTTGATCCATCTGGTTTTTGTGTGAAGGATTTGTAGACCAAGACTCTGCTTTTACATTGCAATAATCCTCGTGAATCCTATGTTTTTCTGTCATCTTCCATCTTGTTGTCTTTTATTGATCAGTCTAGTTTTGCAGCGACCAAGTTACCTGTCCTGCTTTGGCATCATCATCTCGGTCATTACAGTCCTCTAGTATTTGCTCAGTTCTTTCATAATCATGGTTGTTTAGGTCTAGATAATTTTCAAATTTTCAATGTAATTCTTATGTGCTTGGCAAACAAATTCGTTTGCCTTTTCAAAATAAATATGAAAGAGCTTATTTTCCATTTCAAATAATACATTCTAATGTTTGGTCTTCTTCTATGTCATCTTTCTTTGGATATCGTTATTATGTTGTGTTTTTGGATGATTTTTCATGTTTTGTTTGGTTATTTCCTCTGCGAAATAAATATGAAGTTTTGAGAAATTTGTTGCTTTTCATCAATTTATGCAAACTCAATTTGACAAGAATATCAAAATTTTTCAAAGTGATAGTGGTGGTGAGTTTATGATTCATAAGTTTAGAGAATTTGTTGCTTTAAAAGGTATACATTTATAGTTATCTCGCTCTTATACACCTGAGCAAAACAGCGCAACAGAACATGTGCATTGCACCTTGCTTAATATGGTTCGAACCATGCTTTTCCAAGCTAATTTACCATCTGAATTTTGGGTTGAAGCTATCTAAACAGCAGTGTTTATGCTTAATAGAATACCTACACCCATATTAAATAAAAGGTCTCCATATGAAGTCTTGTACAATCATTTGCCTGATCCTATAGTATTTCTTATGTTTGGGTGTTTATGTTACCCATTTTTGTCATCTCAAGCCATAAAAAAACTTGCTCCAAGAAGCCAATTGTGTGTGTTTGTTGGGTACTCATTACATCACAAAGGCTACAGATGTTATAATCTTGAAAATAAGAAGATAATTATTTCTAGACATGTAGTTTATGGAGTCGACTTTTCCATATTCTCAAACTTAATCAAACTCTATCCCATCTAACCAAACCTAATTTAAATCCCCTACCTTAGCTATAGCACCAAACTTATCTTCTACCATTCTTTATCTTAAAAATCAAGATACTATTCACCCTCCATTAATTCAAAATCCTAATTTTTAGTCTTTATCTTCTTCTCTACCTCCAAAAGCTCATGACTAGCCTATTCAAACTTATAAAAGACACCATCATCATCAGCCTTTGTATAACACTGTTACTGCTGCCAATTCCATTCCATATAATTCTTTTTCCACTTCATCAATTCCAGCAATTTCTCAAAACCCTCCAAATGCTAAAGCAACCAATCCTGATCCTCCAACTTTACCCAAACCATCTTCTAATGTTCATAGTATGATCACTTGAACCAAGACTAGAAAGAAGTTTCAAAGCTATGTTGCCGACAATTCCCATTTGATTCTTACTGAACCAAGTTCCTATACCCAAGCTAAAAAAATACCTGAATGGTGTGCTACGGTGAATGCTGAATATAGTGCATTGATTCAAAATCAAACTTGGACCTTTATGCCACGCCCAAAATACAAAAATATTATGGGATGTAAATGGGTTTATAAGGTAAAACTTAAATCAGATGGTAAGTTAGAATGATACAAAGCTCGCCTAGTTGCTCAAGGTTATAGTCAATAACATGGGATTGATTTTGATGAGACCTACAGCCTGGTAGTCAAGCCAGTTATAATTCGTGCTATGCTTTCCTTGGCTACTTCTAAATAATGGCCAATACATCAGTTGGATGTGAAAAATACCTTCCTTAATGGCATATTAACTAAAGGAGTTTACATAGCATAGTCTAAAGGTTTTGTTAATTCGTCTCATCCTGACTATGTTTGCAAGTTGAACAGCAATTTATGGGTTGAAGTAAGCTTCGAGGGCATGGTTTCAACATTTTCAAGTGTTTTGTTTATCTATTGCGTTTAAAGGTAGCAAAGCTAATATTTCAATGTTTATTCTTAACAATTCTCAAGGTATGGCTGTTCTCCTTTTGTATGTGGATGATATTATGCTTACAGCTTCTAATGATTTATTACTGAAATATTTGTTCCAAAGGCTCAAACAAGAGTTTTCTATGATAGATTTAGGCTTTTTACATTATTTTCTTGGTATCTTTTGTACTAAAAATAATGAAGGGCTGCTCTTAATTCAGTCCAAGTATGCAAAAACGCTACTCACAAAGCTTGAAATGCAAAGTTGTAAGCCTGTATCCAGTCCTATGGCATTGGGTGACAAATTTATTTCTACAGATAGTTCCTTAATCAAATCCTCAATTGTATAGAAGTGTTGTTGGAGCATTACAATACTTGACTTTCACTTGGCCAGATATTGCTTTTGCTGTTAATAAGGTATGTCAGTTCATGAGTTCACCTACGAAAATTCATTTTTCAACTGTTAAATGCATTCTGAGGTATGTTAAAAAGGGACTATTCACTGTGGTTTGCAATTGTATTCTCAAAGTTCTTGTTAATTGATGACATATTCTGACATGGATTGGGTTGATTGCGCGGATCCGAGGTGCTCAACAACAAGTTTTTGTGTATTTTAGGGTGCAAATTTGGTGTCCTAATCTGCTACAAAGCAATCAGACTTGTGTTGAGGCTGAATATCAAGCTGTTGCTTCGATTGTGGCTGAATTGCATTGGGTTCGAAATCTTTTACATGAGCTATTTGTTCATGAAGTTCAAAAGCCTATTGTGTTTTGTGACAATGTTTCCACCACTTATATGGTATCAAATTTGGCTAATCATGCTGGTTCAAAACATATTAAACTTGATATTCATTTTGTAAGAGAAAAAGTTACAACTGGTCAGCTCATAGTTTGATATGTTTCAAGTTAGGAACAGTTGGCGGACATTCTCACCAAAGCATTGTCAACAACTCAGTTTCATTATCTTCGAGCCAATCTTTGCATGTTACCTCACTACGCACAGATTGAGGGGGACTGATAGAGTTATATGGGTTGTATTATATTATTATAGATAATAAGTTAGTTTACATGTAACTTATCTCATTGTATTTATATTTGAGTTTAACTCTTATTGTACACAATCTATATATTAATGATAATTGGGACACCACTGTAACATAGATTATCATCCTAAACTTCTCTTCTTTCATGCTTTGCCATTGATATTGCAATTAATTTGCAGCTATCATTCATCATAAAGATTGTCCTTTAGCTTATGGATATTTCTTTTGGCTTCAACAGGCAATAACCAACTTTCAAAAAATGTTGCAGTTGCAACTCACTTTGGACAATTCCATAGTTTGTTTGAAGGTGGGTCAAGGAATTCTGAGTATGTTAGTCCTTATGATGAAGGTAGACCTCTCGATTGTCAAATGCTTCAAAAAATTTATGATGAGGTATGGTTGTTGCTCATTTGGATGGTTAGGTTTGCTTTCTTACATGTTTAATGTATCAATATGTGTTAATCCTATGTAAATTAATGCATGGTAGAAACTCTTGTTTGGTTTATTTTTCCTAAAAATTTGAGTTATAGGAAATTATTTGCAAGATTTCAAAGTCAAGCAGACTTCTTAAAAAATGGAAAACTTATGTAAAGCAATCAAAATTTAGTAAGTTAATGTCCTGGGCTTTTTAACATTTTAGAACATTTTTTGTAAAATATTTATCATTTTAAATTTTTTTTAAGTATTTCTAATTTTAAGTGTTTTTGAAAAATAATTATAATTTTACATGAATTTTCGAAAGATGTGCAGGACAACTTTGTCCGATGGTCAAGTTGGACTTCTTAGTTATAATTGTTATATCAATGATCTCTTATAGTGAGAAAAAGGGCCTTTGCTATGAGGTAGGGCTTGGATTATATGGTGAATTGGTTTGTCTTTTACAAAGAAAACTAAATGAAAAAGAAAAGTCTAGTTTTAATTTTTCTTCTTTGAATTTGTACTCATCCTTCATATCTTTTCTTCATATCCAATGCAGTGTGTAGAAGATCATGGAGAGGAGTATTGCTCATTTTCTACGACAAAGAGAAAGTTGATTGAACATTGCAGTGGTGTTGTTGGTGTTGGTGTTGGTGCAGTTGTAGCTGCAAGTAAAGCCAAGCTTAGTTGTGAGTCTAATAGTGGGTACTCCAGTCCTTAAGATGAAGGGGGCCTTCACCACTGGGAGTTGCTTTAAGAATGTTGTGGTGAAGTGTGGCTATTGATCTTTTGGATAGCTAAGAGCATTTTCAATTGTGCTCTTTATTTTAAAGAGCATATTTTATTTAATAAAGAGCATCTATTTGATAAAGAGTAGAAAATTTTATTTAAATCTAATAGACTTGATGAATGTCAATTTGAATGGATCATCCCAAACAAGCTAAGAGCAAGCCCATTCACCAGATCTCCCAAATATAGATCATCCAGGATTGATCTCCCAGATACAAATCATCCAACATAGATCTCCCATATATAGATCAAGCAGAGTTGATATCTCAAATACAAATCATCCAGCATATATCTCCCATATATAGATTATCCAATGTAGATTTCCCAAATATAGATTATCCAGGTGGATTTTTTGATCTGACTAAAGATGAACCATTACTTCAATTATGATCTCCTACCATATTCTCCACTTTCCTAAAAAATAGGAAACCATTCTCCCATTACTTGAAGCAGTAGTGATATTATTTTCTAGTGACTTAAGCCTCAAAACAAGTTATTATAAATATCCTCAGATACTCTAAGAAAAGGGAGAGGTATTCTTAATACTAATAATATATTCTCTAGCTAAAACACATATTAGTTTAAACATTGGAATGTTCACTCAAGCAGACTGCCTAGACACTTTAGTTTCTTGTTTTGCAAGTTTAACCAGTTCGGTTATGTCTTAGTGTGAGATTGAAATTCATTCAGTTCACATCAAAACTCTATATTTTGCTCTTTATTTTACTTCATCCCATAAGCATCAATTATTTTAATTTTTTATCTTTAAGTTTATCCAATACAAAAATAGGACTAAAATTATAAAAATAGGACTAAAATTATCTTAAATAAAGTACATATAAATTTATATTGTATTAGTTAAAATTAGGAATCGAGAGTGATATTTGGTTCTCTAGATGTGGAGCCAAACCACTATCTAGATGTGGAAAATCAAATCAACTGTCTTCTTTATTTTTTAAAGATAAATAGTTCATTGGAGCTTTATTTTTTGAGAAAACTCTTTATAATAAAGTTTTTGACATATATAAAGAGTATATTAGGGATGCTCTAAGAAGCTTATGTATGCAAGGTAGCCATATATGCCTATCCTATTGTAATATCCCAACCCGATATAGGACGTATGTACAGGAGTATGTGTGAAAATACCTAATTAGCATCATAATAAGTGCCCAAATTAAACATGAATATTTTCAAATATTCAATAAATTAAATATAAGTGTTTTAAAGTGATAATTTTAAATGGAAATATTTTTCTTATTGTTATAATTATATTGACTTTCAAAGTTATAAATATTTATGAATTTTTTTTTTGAATATTGATATTGATATTAATATTTATTTATATGAATTCATATTGATATTTGATATTATATATATGATTTATTAATATTGTTATATGAGTATTTGAAATAGTAGAAAATTATTTTAAATTTAATATTGATATTTGGAATAAATTAGTTATTATATTTTATATTGATACTTGAAAGGATATTGATTTATGATATTATTATGTTAATATTTTTAAGAGAATATTTTATTAAATGAGTTATTGATTTATTATTTACTAAATTGATAAAATTTTAAATTAAAGAAATTGGGATTTTATTGTAAAATATAGAAATTATGTCATTAATATTTGAAGTTATATATTATGATTTTTATATTATAATTATTGAATAATATGGTGAAATTAATATTTTGGTTAAAATTATTGTTTTAGAATTTATATGACAGTTATTATTATTATTATTATTAAAGTTATTAAAGTTAATATATATATATATATATATATATATATATATATATATATATATATATATATATATATATATATATATATATATATATATATATATATATATATATGAATTAAGCTAAAGTCGGTACAGCCCATATGGGCAAAGGAAGAAAGAAAAATAGAAATAGAGAAACAAAGAAAACAGATAGAGCAGAGAAGCCGAGAGAGAGAGAGAGAGAGTCAGCATTGTCGGACCATCGCCGTCCGCTCTCCTCCGGCCGACATGTGCCACACTAGAGGAAGGGGTGTTCGCCGACCAGCTCGTCCACTGAAGCTCGTCGCTAATTGCCCCCTGACGGCGACGCAAGCTCCTTCTAAAGAATCGTTGGCCGTAACTTCTAGGCCATTTTCCGACCACTTTTCGATCTCCGTTTTTAATGAAATTGGTATGGTTGAATCCCTTGTGATTCCAACTTCGATTTGGTATATCGTTTACTAATTTTAGATAATCTTTTTGTTGATCGAAATCTGGCGACATTAACAACTACCAACACCATTTCTACCTGTTTTCCATTGAATTACGGGAAGTGAAGAGTATATTCGGACTCCTCACATCACAAGCTAATTGCTGGTATTCTCGGATCGCGATTCGGTCGTCATTGGAATTTTTCGGCGATCGGACTCCGGTAACCTTGAAACCGACAAATTTGGACAGCAGCCCCGGCTCATTAAACTGAGTCCTACTGTATAAATCTTGATTTCTAATTGTGTATAGATAGTGAATTATGATTTTATTTATAAGAATTTAGGTAAATAGTTTATTGAAATTAAGTGGTTAAATGAGATAATTGAATTGAATTAATTGTTATTTATATGATTATTGAGTATTATTGGTGATTAAATTGAAAGATTTAAGTAAGACGTTGAGTTTAGAATTGATTTAATTGAATTGATTAGGTATTAGTTTGATGATGAGAAAGGAAATTGGAGGATAGGATTAGTGTATTGAAGGTCCGGATTGGACCATTTGATTGTGATATTGTGAATAAATCGAATTTAGGAAATTGTTGGTGAAAATGAAATTAGTTTTTCTTGAATATTAGAAATTGCTAAATTGGTTCTAATTGACCAATATGAAAGTTGAATGGAAGAAAGGGAATTATTATCATTAAGTCAGTTATTGGAAAACAACTATAGAAATGTTAAGTTTAGTAATAAGTATATGTATGGTATAACTTAACTTTAAAAGTGATAAGTTGTGTTTTAAGAAATAAAATAGAAATGCTAATAAGTTAAGTTAAATTAAATGAATGTTATAACAAAGAAGTAAATAATATGTGGTTGAAATGTAATGTGTAGAGTCTAATGACAAGGACAAGAATATTGGGTAAGAGTGCGAGAAGCACTATTTGTATCAAAGTCAAACGTATATTGAAGCAAATGAGCTCAAGGTGACTACTTAATAATATTTTTCAACTTGAGTTTTAAATATAAGCATAAATGTTAAGTCATTTCCAATTTGGAATGCATTGCAATTCTTTAGCAAACATTATTTACTTCTTGATTATTGAGTCAAAGTGAATCAAACATTTCTTTATGGTACTTGGCCAAATGAGTCTATATTGTTTTGATCTTATAATGTGATCAGTGATGAGAACCTAATTGTTATTGATATATTATCCATTGAATTATTTCACGGATGGAAAGGAAAAATGTTATAATGATACCATGATAAGCAGAATACCCCTCTGATGTGGGGCAATACATTAGACATTGTATACAATGGTAATGGACCCACGGATAGAGTAAAGAATATATGAACCCTAGTTGGGAAGAGTTTAATATCCCCAGTACGTATGGCTTGATCAGTTATACATGTGACGAGGTATATAGGAGTGAACAAGGCGTGTGCCGCCACTCGATTGATTATGGGGAAAACATACCGTTTCCATGAAAGGAATTATTCTGCTAAAGATATAATATATGTGATATATATATATATATATATATATATATATATATATATATATATATATATATATATATATATATATATATATATATATATATATATATATATATATATATATATGGGAAAATTGTTCTATAAGAATATTTTCTGACCCACTTTACTTTATTGCTATAAGGAATCACCATTAAATTTCACATCATTTGTTTAACCTATATTGTATTATTATGTACTCACTGAGCTATATCTCATATTTTAGTGGTTTAAACTTTTCAGGTACAGTCAATGAGTTAACAAGGTAAACTCCAAACCCTATTTTCCGCTTGGAAGTTGCTCTGCTAAGTTTGAATGTTGTCATTTCCGAATATGAAGACTATTGTTAGAGCTCCATGGTCATTAAAGGATTAATACTAATAAATCATAGGATGTATATGTAATATGAATAACATTGTAATTGTTATTGTAAAAATATATAAAGTAGTGAATATTCAATTTATGATATGAGATTCAATTTAAAAAGTTATTCGTATTGTGTTTGCAATTGAGATTATGGGTAATAAGAAAAAGTAAATAGGTTACAATATTGGGATATGGTTTAATATGATGAATGTTAATTGATTATGAGTGAAATGGGTTTTACGGGTTTTCGATGCCCTTATGGCCACTTATGCGCTAGGACTGTCACGGTTTAAAAAGGTGGGTCGTGACACCTACTTAATTTGAGGTAGCAATATGTGATGATCATACTTAAATTATCGCATAGCTATTGGAACTAGTAGAATGACTTAAAGAAGTGGAATCATTTTGTTTTCATTGTTTGTTAAAATCTGACTGCAAATATATATATATATTGTTTGAGCAAAGGTGGAGTTATTTCTAAAGCTACTATGGCATCATTAATATATTCAACGCTGTCAGAAGATAAGTGAAAACTTGTTAATTAGAGTTTGTATTTGACTTGTATTTTACCTTTTTGTATTGCTGTGTATTCAGCATATATAAGCTAGCCTTCTTAATGTATTGGTTGCTTCTCTTTTACTGAAATAATGTTATTCAATTATTCCCTAAATTCCTAATCTCAACTTGGTATCAAAACCATGTCAACCTCTTTCTCTTCCCTTTCTTATTCGGCTCCTATTTCTTTTTCAACACCAGCCGTCCTCCATGGCTCTTCCTTCTTTGTTTTCTTCTTCCTCAACCTCTACAAATACTCATATTCAATATAATTTCTCCATTAAACTTAATTCCAAAAATTATATACCATGGAAACTTTGGTTCACCCCTCTTTTTAATTTTTATAATCTTCATGGCATAATAAATGGGATTGAAACAGCCCCTCCACAAGAAATAGTGAATCCAACAACTGGTCAGACTGAAACTAATCCCGAATATGTGGCGTGGTTTGGAAAAGATCAATTACTTTTGTCATGGTTGATGCCCTCAATAACTGAAGAGATTTATCCACAACTGATTGGTTTAGACACATCTGTAGAGGTATGGAAAGCTTTGGCTTTAGCCTATGGGGTTGTTAGTTCAGCTCAAAGGATTCAATTGCATATTGAATTGCATAGTCTCTCAAAAGAGGATAAATCTGTCTGAATATTTGTATAAGGCGAAAGCAATTTCTGATTCTTTAGCTTTAGCAGGTCAGCCTATTTCTCTATCAGAATTTAATGCAATCATTTTTCGAAAGCTTGGTTCAGAATACAATGGTGCTCTGCAACAACGGGTTGATGAAATTTCATTCAGCGATTTACAGGACAGCTTGTAGCCTATGAGCTCTTGTTGAAGTAGCAGCAGCCTCAAGTATCAGCAGCCAATCTTGTTCAGCGAAGTCCATCAATGTAATTAATTGACATCTCTATTTCATAATGCTCATAGTTTCCATAGTATGAAACATTAGTTACTTGTGTAACAATTTAAGAATGGGAATATCACCATCTTTTTAATGTTGCCGTGCTTTATGTTAATTATGTTCCATGAGCCATAAACTATTTTTACTAATAACATGTTTTCCATTGTGATTGTGATAAACTGTCAACATTTCAATATTTTGAACTTTATAGTACCATTTTATACTTTATCATAAATAAACAATATTAATAATATCTTTAAAAGAAAATATTCTGCTGCCAACACTGAAGTTTCTTGTGACAGTTTATTACATTTTTAGCTAATTATTTAAAATTATTGAGCAATTGGAATTTGACCTGTCCATTTCTCATAATTTTATATTTGAAACTCAAAATCCAAAGTTTAATACGAATCTTAAAAGAGAATGATCTGAAGGACTCTGAAAACCTTCTTTGAATATCATGAGACCTTTCTTCTCACTATATCTGCGCATTGGTACTTTGCTGCTGCAACAACCCAATTATATTCATGGTTGCAATGAATAAAAACCCCATGAATAATATGAATGGAAACTGAAAAGATTGATTTCCCATCATCAACATCAAAACACAGAATATTGCCTGAAATGCAGAATTTTCAGGGGTACAAGAAAAGTCTGATTATTAATATTGTATTGGGATGTTGTCTAATATTAAACTATAGAATGTAGAATATAGTAAATATCTAAATCAAATCCATGCAAAAAAAAAAAAAAAAACTGCACGCATACATGCACATAGGCCAAATGCGGCTGGTCCCCCGCCCTATTTGCATTTTATTAAAATTTCTTTTTGTTTCTAATTTTTTTTTTTGAAGTAAAAATTATTTATAAGGTGATAAAATTTCCCATTTTTATTCACTTCATCTTTCCCTTAAAATATCGTTGTTTTTAAGAATTATTTACAAAATATAATAATGGACTTTTTTTTATTATTAATTATTAATTTTATTTTAAAGAAAGAAAAATTCAAACTTAAATTATGATATGTGAAATATTTAAATTATTTTCATTATATATATATATATATATATATATATATATATATATATATATATATATATATATATATATAGTATATCATTTAATGTTTATGGAATAATATATAAATTAATGTTAATAATATTATAATTACTATTTGTTTATGGTATAAAATTAAAATAAGTACATAAATATATTTTTATATTTTCACATTAGCTGAATGTAATTAATTATAATATTACAAAAATTAGTTGGTTTAGAAAAATATATAGATTAGGATCCTCTTATGTTGGAATAAATATGATAGTTATGTTAGCACAATCTTCACCAATAAATATAAAATAAATAGTTGAGATTTTTTCTAAATTAAAATCTAAAATTTTTTAGAGTTTATAATTATAATGTAAAGATAAATCTCAACTGTTTATTTTGCATTTAACAGTAGAAATTGTGTGAATATGATCTATCATATTTATCTCAATATGAAAGAATCTTAGTAAAAAAATACATTGTAAAACCCGTAAAACTCGTGACTTGATTATTCAGGTCAATGGATACTCTGATGGATAATTGAATTTTTAATAAATTTTAAGAAAAGAGGGTTTTATAAATAACCTAGATGGCGTTTGGTAAAACTAAAAATTAAATGTTGAATTTTAAGCGCCGAATATAATAAATATTGAAATTTTAGACGCTGAATATATTAGTCTATTTGATAACTGTTACTACTGAAAATTATTTAAATGAATACAGAAATCTAAAAAAATAATATAACTAAAAGTCAAGGGTATAAAAGTTAATTTGAAAATATGTTAAGAATATAAAATTCGCTTTAATAAATTTTTCTTAAAAAATTAATAATCAAGCGTGATTGGTATAAATTTTAAATTAAATATTTTAACTTATATTTTTAAATGATTTTTGACTTAATTAAAAATTTTAAATTAGCAACATTTTAAGTTATCTAATTATCTTAAAATTAATAATTGTTTAAAATATTAAATTAATAGTGTATTCGGTAAGCCGTAATCAATTATAATTTAATGTAGTCAAATGTATTTTTAATATAAATTTATATTGAAATATATTTGATTACATTATATTATATATTATTACGGCCTATTAAATGATACCTAAGTAATCGATTTTTAGGTATTTCAATTAAACCGAACAAATCGGATCGGTCTGACAATTACTTATCCACATAGCATGTATCAAGCATAAAATAAATTAATATGTATTATATAAAATATCATAAATTATAAATAAAAATTCTCTGGGAAAAAAAAATTACAAATAAAAATCCTGATCTTTCTACAATTCTACCACAAAGCCTATAAATCTTAGTTTCTTCGTGTCTGTGTTATATAGTGATAAACCCTAAACGCGGGAGATAGCTCATCCATTACAACCAGTGAAATCGCCACAGCAGAATCAGATTCATCGGAAATTTTGTTAACGCGCCACCACCTTGGATGGGCCGAGGAGGTGGAGGTGGAAGAGGTATTTAAATGATTCTTTATTTATAGATTTAAAAACTGAATTCTGTTGGTTATTAATTTAAACGATTTCTGGGCATACCTTTGCAGGACGAAGTTCTGGTTGGTCTGGGTCAGTTTCAGGTATGCTTTTCAATTGATATTGCAGTTTGTAGCTATCATTGATCATATTCAAGTTTTGAATTAGATCATTCAATTGGTGAGAAGGGATTTATGTGTAAACATAAATAAATAGGAAAAAGAACGTTGAAATATTTTCTATTAAGAAAGTAATTAACTTTTAGTTAAGTTCAATTGAATTGCAATTTATAGAATTTTCTCATTATTATTAGTTGTCTCAGTTATGTTTGGTACTAATTTCTTGTGAAAGAAGAATGGACATTTATTGTGTTTTTATTTTTCACATTGCTAATTTTTTTTTAGATCTGAGAGCTACTTTGGAATGCGTTAGCTTGTTATATTTGGGCAACATGTTGTCCTTCAGCTCATGGATATTTCTTTGGGCTTCAACAGGCAATAGCCAACTTTCACAAAATGCTGCAGCTGCAACTGGCTTTGGACGATTGCGCAGTTGGTTTGAAGGTGGCTCAAGCAATTCTGAGTATATTAATCCTTATAGTGAAGGTGGACCTCTCCACTGTGAACTCCTTCAAGCGATTTATGTTAAGGTATGGTTGTTGTTCATTTGGATGGTTAGTCTTGCTTGCTTACGTGTTTAAGGTATCAATATGTGCTAATCCTACATAATTTAATGGTGGAAACGCTTGTTTAGTTGTTTTTTCCTAAAATTTGAGTTATAGGAATTTATATGCAAGATTTCAAATTAAATCAAGCAGACTTCTTAAAAAATGAAAACTCATGTAAAGCAATCAAAATTTAGTAAGTTAATGTCCATTCTTATTTTTGTACTGCTGAATCATCGTGGCTTCTGCTCTCACATATACAGGGTATATTTTGAGGGCTTTTAAAATTAGTTATAGTTATAATTCTTTGTCAGTGATCTCTTATAGCGAGAAAAAGAGCAGAGGTAGTGCTTGGATTATATGGTGAATTGGTTTGTTTTTAACAAAGAAAACTAAATGATAAGAAAAGTCTTGCATATTTATTTACTTGTGGTTTCACAATTTGATCTTTAGTTTTTCGTCTTTGAATTTGTACTCATCCTTCATATCCTTTCTTCATATCCAATGCAGTGTTTAGAAGATTTTGGAGATGAATATTGTTCGAGTTCTGTGAGTAAGAGAAGGTTGATTGAGCGTTGCGGTGGTGTTGGTGTTGGTGCAGCTGCTAGTGTAGCCAAGCTTAGTCGTGAGTCTAATAGTGAGCATTCTGGTGGTGTTGGTGTTGGTGCAACTGCTAGTGGAGCCAAGCTTAGTTGCGAGTCTAATAGTGGGCATGCTAGTCCTTGGGATGCTAGTGGAGCCAAGCTTAGTCGTGAGTCTAATAGTGGGCACTCTAGTCATTGGGATGAAGGGGGACTTCACCACTGGGAGCTGCTTTAAGAATGTTATAGCTAAGCTTATGTATATAAGGTAGCGTTATGTGCCTATCCTACTCAATTTGAGGTAGCAGTATGTGCTGGTCCTTCTTAATTTATAACATAGCTATTGGAACTGGTAGAAAGACTTGCAGATGTGACCTTCGTGTGGAAGCATTTTGTTTTCATTGTTTGTTGAAATCTGACTATAAACGTATATTTTTTAAATTAAAGGTGGTGATATTTTCAGAGCTATTATTGTTAATGACAGAATAAATCCTTTTATTTAGACAAAATTTCCATTTTTATTCACTTCATCTTTCTCTTAAAATATGGTAATGTTAAGGAATATATTTTTCATAAATTTATAAAATATCGGTGTTTTTACTTATTGTTTTGTGACCTTAATGACTTATAAAATATGGTTTTTTTACGAAATTTTCTATAAATTGTGTAAAATATTGGTATTTATATTTATTATTTTGTAATATTAAGGATTTATAAAATATAATTTTTTTTTTTTACAAAATTCTCTATAAAGTTATAAAATATTGGTGTTTTTTACATGGGGCAATATTCATTTTGGGGCCTAAACTTTTGTTAAATATTTAATTTGATGTTTTGTAAAAAATTTCGTTCAACGAAAGGCTTAAAGTCACTGAATTGGTTCAATTAAGATCTTTTTCATTAAGATTAGTAGTTTTCGCCCGTGAGTTTGGTAAAGTTAGAAACTATAATTAATGTGGGTTCAACGGTCAGAAAAACACGTCGACAGGCGGGAAAATTACCACCAATCCATTGAGAGTACAATAAATAAGAAAAAATTCAAACCCTAATTAATTCTATTTCAATGTCATTATCTGATTAAAGAAAACCAAATACACTACTTCTATTTCAGTTCCAACCTTCAAAGAAATTAACTTTCTTGTGCACATATGTAGTGTGTAGTTGGGTATTTAGTGGTAGCGGCATTTATATTCATAGTATTCAAGTAATATAAGTAATTTCTTCTTCTAATGTGTTTTGAAATGAATATAATGGTAATCTATAGTTGAGTAAAAAAGAAATATACTTTATTCTATTTACTTTTGTGGGTGAATGATTAGTTTAGAAAAATAACTAAAAATTTAAAAAGTATATAACATTTATAGTTGGATTGGTGCTGTATTGGGGGTACAGTGGCGAGAAAGGAGTGTGGTTCTTGAATTAGTGGACTTATGTTGTTTGTTATTAAAAATTATATATGTAATACGACCCTCCATCAACAATTAAATATTTGTAAATTTTATTGTCTTTTTCTATAATGGGTAAAGCTTTTCTGTTTGCATTTGTCTGTAAAGCATTTTGAATGAATTTTTTTTGTATATTATCGCAGAATGGGGGATCATCTAATTACTGTCATTATTAAGTATGGCGGCAAAAGTTTCATATGAAATGGCAACAAAGAAGTGGTGAAAGATTTTGATCCAGATAGGTTGGATTATATTGACATAAAAAAAAATTTGATTATTGAATATTTAGGGTTTCACAATATAGAACATATTATATTTAGGGAGCCTAGAAAAAGTCTTAGTGAGGGGTTATATGTGGTTGATGGGATTATGAATGTATTAAGATATACTGACAAATATAAGGAGATTGTGTTTTATGTTGAACATGTAACGAATGAACCACAGTTGATTGGTGCTGATGTCTTATACCTTATTAATCAACCTAATGAAGCTGAACATGTAACTGTGCGGCCAACTAATGATAATCAAGAGGAAATGCAGGTTGATAATGATATGCTTGAGACTAAGACAATAAGAGTGAATTTGGAAAATGTGGAGCTTGTCAATGATGATGGTTTGCATTTGGAAACTCGGAGTACTTATGCAAAGAATGATGGTCATGTGCATATCAACACTCATAGTAGTTTTGTGCATAATAATGCCGCAATCGGAGAAGGCATTAGGTTACAGGATGTGTTTGATAACAATGCATATGAACATGAATTTGACAATTAAAGTAGGCACAATGTTAATGCTATGCTCACTCGTAAACCCTCTGTAGAAAAAAAAAAAAAATGCTATGCATGGAATTACAAAGAAGAATTATGCTACTCAAAGCAATCATGCATTTGAAGTTAGAAATAAGACAAGTATGTGATTAGATATTTCATATAAAATTGATTTGTTTTGTACAATATTTCCTTATATATACAATAAGTTTATTTTTTCCAATACTTTACTGATGATAATTAACATATAATGAAGGTGCAAGTATGGGAGATAGAAAAGGTAAGACTAAGATGAAATATCCACCCGAAAAGAAGCAGAAAATCAATAGGGGTGGACATGGATCCAAAAGGGAGAACAAAATTGGTATGACGATATGATGTTGGAATTGCAAATGCTACAATGACTGACAGTAGCTCTGACCCTTTAGGACTTGGTGTATCAAGTGACAACTAAGACACTTTTGATAATGATATCAATGGTGATTCTGAAAAGGATGATGATATATTTTACACTGAAGACATTGAATTCAATGAAGGTACAAAGACAACTACGACAAGAACAATACTTAGTGGCAATAATGGGGGTAAATCACTTGACAACAGTTTAAGTGATGATAATTCAAGCCAATCTGTGTCCATTAATGGGTCAGATTTAGAAGATTAGTATCCTTTCTTTGATGAAAAGGGATATGAAGCACTTGAAGTAGAACGAATGACAGGTCCATAGTTACCTAATTCGCTCCCACCCTCCTCGTACTGCGATTTGGTACTCATGATCCGAATCGCAGTTTTTTTACGCTCCAAATCGCTTTGGTACGCGGTCTAGATCTCTAAAAATGGAGATCCATTATGCAGAAAATTTTAAAAGAACAAAGGAGGAGGAATAAGAAAAAGAAAAAGAAGAAGAAGAAGAAGATGAAAAGAATTGAAAGAGATGGAAGTCAGCTGTATTTTTCTTTTAACGAGAAAATTAAAGAATTCAAATAAAAGCCAGCTGTATATTATTAAATAGTAGTAGTAAATTAAATGTAACTAATTAAAATTACCACTATTTTCAAGAAAATATTATACTATTAATATCATAAAATTAAATAATTATGTGGAAATAAAATATAATTATTTATTTAAAATAGATATATAATTTTTTTTTTATTGCAGGAAGAGTTTTTTTTTTTTTTTTTCTTTTCTTTTCTTGAAGAAATAAGGGGGAGGGCTTAAAAGCTCAAAATGCTCTAATGAGCTGAAACGTTACTCTAGCTACTAGTCCGTCGTCCCCTTTATACCATATTTATCTTCTTTTCTTTTACTCCAACGGGAACGAAACTTGTAAACTGAAGGATTAAAAAAATTAATTAATTGACTTCTTGGAAACTTGTAATATATATATTATTGTTAATTAAAAAATTTAAATTATAATATAGAGTGAAATTTGGCTTATATAAAGAACCTTAGATGCTCTTAAACAGCACCACTTTTCCTTCTATTTCTCAACATGGTGTTTGGAAAAAGACAATTAGAAGCAATAAATAATCCTGAGATAGATGGCAAAGAAGAAGAAGAAGATGAAGAACTTAAATTCTCTCCAAGTGGCATAATTTTATTTTGCATTATTCTATTTCAAGTCTGAGTTTTAAATGTTTTTTCATATATGACTTCAATATTCTAATATTACTACTGAATTTTTAAGTTCTAGACTACCAAAATTAAATAAGAAATGCATAAAATAAACATTTAAGATAATATTAATTTCTGATAAAATCAAATTAAAGAAAAATTATTAATTTTTTATTAAACGATTCGAATATAAAATCTTAACGTACCATGTTCCAAAAAAGCGAACCAACTAAGCCTACCTCTAGAGTACCGTGTATATAGCCAAGGGGCGTACTAAGTACCCGTACCCGTACTACGATCCGTTACGTACCACGTACCAGGTAACTATGGACAGGTTAAAAGAGAACTTCTTACAATCTAGATGCTGAATCTCCTACTTTTGTATTGGGCATGGCTTTTGCATCTGCAAAAAAAATGCAGTTGCTAAGAGGAAGGGGAATAAGAATGTTTAGAAATGATAAGAACAGGATAAGGGCATGTTGTCGGAAAGGGTGTTCTTTCCTAATATATGTAAGTAAAAACAACAATAACATTTTTGACTTGTTAGTGATGACTTACAGACCCAAGCACAAAATGAAAGTCTGTTTTTCAAAATCCAAGAGTGACAACTAATTACTTATCTAAAATCTTTAGAGAAAAGATATTTGGCCTGGGCTTTTTGAATTATGGTTGATGGAGTTTGGATTTTGAGTAAAAAAGCAAATGAAATTGGAAAACAATGAAAACGAGAGGTGCAGGTGAATTATACTCAAGCGACCCTTGTTCTTGCAAGTCAGTCTCTTCCTGTGTAGAGAGACAACAAGCAAGTCATAAAGTAAAAACTAAGAAGGAACAAAGGATGAAGCTCCAGATCGTTATTAGCCGGTTTGGATTATATATATATATATATAAATGGGAAGAGCGGAATAAGCATATTTAGTAAAGTATCTTTATTGATTTTGACTCTTTTCTAAGATAAATAATCACTATTTAATTAGAAAAATAAATATATAATTAATATACTATATTTTAGGAGTGCTTTAACAATTTATTAATTAATAAATTATTTTATATAATTATTATGCTATTTTTAGGATAAATAATCATTATTTAACTAGAAAAGTATATATATATATATATATATATATATATATATATATATATATATATATATATATATATATATATATATATATATATATATATATATATATATATATATATATATATATTTTAACAATTCATTAATTAATTAATAAATCAATTATAATAAGAAATTATTATTTAATTATGAAAGGTATAGCATATCTTTTAAGATTGCTTATTTATTCATCAAAAATATTGGTAAATCAAAATTTATTTATTTTAAATTTATAATATTAGTTATACTTGAATCTAATTCTATTAAAATTGAAAACATTTGCAAACGGGTAATGCTTAATAACTTTAAAAGAAAATAGTTGTGTTAATGTTGATGGATTTATTGATCTAATAATATGTACAAAATTTAACTTGTGATATTGTTTCATCACAAAATAAAAAAAAAAAAAAAGTGATGATTTAAAAAGAAAAAGAAAGATCCTATATATTTAAAATTAAATTTTTAATACTTTTTAATTTTTAATTATTTAATAACACATTATTTAAAAGTCTTAACAATAAATATTTAGTCAATATTAAATAAGAGTTATTAGACTTTTAAATAATTTTACAATTTAAAATTTTCAGTATTTATATTATTTATTGCTTGAAAATTTCACTTTTAAAATTTTAATATCTAATTTTCATTTTCATACATAATCATATTAAAAAATCAACCAAAAAAAAAAATCTTTAATAAAAAAATATGATTAAAACATGGAGGAGGAGGGAGGGTGGAATCAAATTTATTTTAAAATGAGGTTAAAATGGTCATTTACCAATCAAATATTAAACTAAAATTTAATTATCTAATACTAAATCCAACGTAAAGTAGCACAAGCTCTCAACGTTGTATTTCTCTGTTTTTTTTCTTTGAAACAAGCCTAGCCTCAAAAATGAGAAAGCACATTTCATCTTTTAATTTTATCTTTAACAATATTATTTCCAACCCAAAAAAGACCAGTATAATATCTTCATCAAAGCTTCCAGTGGATGAAGCACTTTTGATTATTCATCCAAAAACATTGGATGATACAAAGAGTGAGGAGAGGAAAAAATTGTGGACATGGTTGTCCAATTTTGTAGTGATGGCTGGACTCCTAGATCTTGCAGCCAACATTGGAGGCATCATCCAAGCATCATACAAACATGGGTATGATGATGCTTTTAAAGGGGTATCAAAAAAATTTAATCCAGTGAAGGCTGAGTCTACCCAATTGAAAAATATCGAAGAAAAACTGAATACTGTGGAAGCCAAAATGATTACACAGCACTACGCATTGATGGAGGGCATCAAGTCCCGTGGGGGGTCTGTTAAGTATCATGCTGGTGTTCATCCCTTGTTGTCTCCAAAAACACCAAAGAGTGTTTAAGGAAATGGGTGCAACAAAGGAAGTGGCTCAAATGGTGGTAGCAATGGTGGAAACGGTGAGAATGGCGGTGACAGTTTCTTCAAAATATTTTCTGATTTTGGTGATTTTTGAAGTATTCTGATTTCTGAATACGAGTATGTTTTTAGTTGTGCTGCTCTGTTTTTTTTTTTTTTTGGTTTATTATTGTTTTTAGTTGTGCTTCTCTGTTTTTAATTATGCTATGTTTATTGTTTTTTTTTTTTTTTTGGTCTGATAATGCTCTTTTTTGTGTTTTCGTCTACGTAAAAAAATAAAAAATAAAAAATAAAAACAGAGGCCCAGAGGGTGGGGTGACACACAGGGAGGCTGTGTCTTGCTCAGTTTTTTGTTTTTTATGAATGAAAATAAATGAAGTAAAATAATGGGATTAGGGAGAGGTATATAAATAAAGTAAAATGAGACATTGGCAGCAATTGTCCGCCCGGAAATGTTTCTACTGCGCCGTCGTCTTCGGACCTTTGTTGCTGCCTTTTTGAGCCATCATCTCCGGCATTCATATACAAATATTATTATTATATTCGTGTATTATGTATACGCATACACTGCGCATAGTATGGTGATCAACTGTGATATTTGATCTCTGATCGTGCGGTTCATACACTGTCATCATGACTTTCTGCGAAAATTTTTTCTGAAGGTGGTGGCTTCGTTTGTTTTAGCAGCACGACGTGCTAAACGAGACAGACGTTTGGGTTAATTACGTGCCTATGGCACGCGTGAATCAACAACTGCAGCCTGATTATTGGCTTGCAAATCAAGTCATCTTAGATAGATTTAGGCCCCTGGAAAAAAAATGAGAGTGGGCTAGTGTGAACATAAGACAAACAGAAACTTGGAATCTTTGGAGAGAGAGAGAGAGAGAGAGAGAGAGGAGATACTCGGATACACTTTCAGTGAGCCCTGTAGGCTGTAGCTGCATAGTCAATGGCTCCCAGTTAATTATCTAACTCACTAAAACACATAAAATGAAGTTAATAATTAAAAAAAATTAGAGATCAGTTTTCGTTAATATTCGTCCAAGTTTATTTGACACGACATTGAAAAGCAAGGACAAATGACAAAAATATGCTATTTAAAAAACTTATTTACCCATATATGCTAGTTTCAAAAATATTTATCCATATATGCCACTTTTGGAATGGGACCATAAAACCGAAAGTCAAACTTCCGGTTTTGTGGCCAAAAAGCTGCAGGAATATCTGTGCAGAAAACCGGATGTTTGACATCCGGTTTTTTTGCACACGTGGCAACAAAACCGGATATTAAACATCCGGTTTCTAAATTCCACCGGATTAAGTAATTTTTTTTTATATTTATTATATGTTTTTTAAGTAAATATAGTAAGTAATTTTTTGTAAATTTATTATAAATTTTTTAAAGTATATTTATTATGAGTTTATCATTTATAATGAATTATTTTTATGGTAAGTAATTTTTTTAATAAATTTTATAAATTTTTTAAAGCAAATATTTATTATAAGTTTATTTCTTATAATAAAAAGTGGTCATTTATAAATTTAATTCATAAATTTTTTATCAATAATATTTTGTTAATTAATAATTATTTGAAATTACAAATATGTGAACTAAATATTTAGGTGAAATAAATTTATTTTATAAATAATAATATATGTATATCATTTAGAATGAATTTTTATTTTTAATAGATTTGATGATTTTTGTGATATAAAATTTGTTATTATGAAATAACAATTATTAAGAAATAAGTGAAATAATAATTTAATTAGTTTTATATTTATTTAAATCACATTAGTGTATAATTTTTTTAAAATTTTTGTTTGGATTTCAGAAAAAATAAACAAATAAATTACATTAGTGTATAATATTTATGGTAAGGAAACAAATACAATTTTTCAATAATAAATTTTAAGGAATATTTATATAATTAATATATTATTAACTAAACAAATATATTATGTTTTTGAAGAAAATATTTATGGTAAGTAAATTTTTTTTAATATTTATTATAAGTTTTTTGAAGCAAATATTTATTATAAGTTTCTCATTTATAATGAATTATTATTTTGAATAGATTTGATGATTTTTGTCATATAAAATTTGTTATTATGAAATAACAATTATTAAGAAATAAGTGAAATAATAATTTAATTAGTTTTATATTTATTTAAATCACATTAGTGTATAATTTTTTTTAAATTTTTGTTTGGATTTTGGAAAAAATAAACAAATAAATTACATTAATGTATAATATTTATGGTAAGGAAACAAATACAATTTTTCAATAATAAATTTTAAGGAATATTTATATAATTAATATATTATTAACTAAACAAATATATTATGTTTTTCAAGAAAATATTTATGGTAAGTAAATTTTTTTTAATATTTATTATAAGTTTTTTGAAGCAAATATTTATTATAAGTTTATCATTTATAATGAATTATTATCTTGAATAGATTTGATGATTTTTGTCATATAAAATTTGTTATTATGAAATAACAATTATTAAGAAATAAGTGAAATAATAATTTAATTAGTTTTATATTTATTTAAATCACATTAGTGTATAATTTTTTTAAAATTTTTGTTTGGATTTCGGAAAAAATAAACAAATAAATTACATTAGTGTATAATATTTATGGTAAGGAAACAAATACAATTTTTCAATAATAAATTTTAAGGAATATTTATATAATTAATATATTATTAACTAAACAAATATATTATGTTTTTCAAGAAAATATTTATGGTAAGTAAATTTTTTTTTAATATTTATTATAAGTTTTTTGATATTTATATTATAAGTAAAGTTTTTTTAATATTTATTAAAAGTTTTTCAATAATAATAAATTTTAAGAAATATTTACATAATTAATATATTATTTCTTAAATTAAGATAATAAATAATGTTTAATTATATTAATTGTTAAAAAAAATAATAATAACTAATGGTCACGACCTCTGTGTCTCCCTTGAACATGATATCGGTCTCCTCCAGTCCCACAAGGTGGAGGCCGACGGTTACGTGGTGGAGCACGTCTTGGCTGAACTACAGTAGGTTGCACTTCTCGAGGCTCTTCTTCTGTAGTAGCAGCATCCTGCCCTTGTGCATCAATCTGATATGGAATAGGAGAATGCGTAAAAGTAGGTCCCGATGTAGGAAACTGAAAAAAAGCCGGTGCAATCATATCAGTTGGAGTGAAGAACCCGCCAGAATAATCTGTTTGCTGTGTAGGAGTTCCACCCTACTGTGCTCCTGTCCAAGGAGTGAATGCCGAAGATGGTGCTGGTACATATGGATTTGGTGGAAACAGTTCAGTTGCAAAAGGGTCATACGGAGGCTGCATATGTGAACTGAACTGTGAGAATTGAGTGGAGAACTGTCCGTACAAATCATCCGTAGCAGTAGGTGGCTGAGCCCCTGATGAACTACCAAACTCAAATCTAGTTGATGTGCTGGGCTCGAACCTATCACCATCAACTGTGGCATCCTGTTGACCAGATTGGTGAAATTCTACTGGTCGCAATGCATCAGAGAAATCAGATGTACTCGTTGAGTGCCTTTGGGTTGCACTCCGACTAGAACGCCGTCGAGCTCGTCGTCCACTGGGACCTACATCAGGCTAATGATGTTCTGAAACTTCCTCTGGCTCTGGAGGTTGGCCCGTGACAATACGTTCCTCCTCAGCCAATGCATCAAACAAGGTTTGATTGATTTCATGAATTGTCTGAACATCATTTGTTATACGGATTCTCTCCACAGCATCTTTCTGCAAGTAATACAGTATTAATTAGATACAACATGGAAAAATTGAAATAATGTGAGTTTTATATTACTGAAACAACATGGAAAAATTGAAATAATGTGAGTTTTATATTACTGAAACAACAACTAACCATTGTGGCAAACAAACCACCATTGTGAGATAAATATCTGATGGTGACTCTTCTATACCATTTCATATACTGAGAATGGTACTGTGGACGTGTCTCTCGTGGCACATCTACACGGATTTGCTGACGTCTATCATTGCATATTGCAATCCATTGCTGATGGTGCACACGCCAGTCACCAACTCCAGAACGTAAGTCAATGTTCTCAAGCCCTCTAGGTTGATGAGGCTGTCTCGGAATACGTTGCCTCTGTCCAAACTGTCTGAAAACTCTATCGGGCTGGTGCCACTGGACAATGTGGAAGCATACAAGTGGGACAACTACTTGCCATATATCTTGCCCATTATGGCAATAATCAGGGAGTGCTTCCATTATCTCGTGATCATAGGGCTGCCATACCATCTACATTATAAAAATTTTAATATTCATTAGAATAATACATGATAAAAAATAACATATCAATAATTGTGTCATTTGTGTAATCCTAATTACATACCTGCTGATCATGCATGACATCAAATTTATACCGAATAGCTAGCAAGACGTGGGTAACGACCTCAGCAACTCGTCTGGAGGTGCTCCATCTGTATGTAAAATAAATGTAGTTAACCATGAATATTAAATAAATTAATATTATATAAATATTATAATTCATACTCACCGTTGCCCCAGAGGGGCGTCAGCAGCTGGCGTCCTCTGATGTAGGGTGGGAGAAATTATGGAAAGTCTATCCCACGCCCAAATTTGTAATAGGAATACTGGTCCTGCAATTTCAGTTGCGTCTCGATGAGCTGCCGAACATAGCTCACTATACAAATATGCAAGACATTTAGCTCCCCAACTGTATTGACCAGTACGGGTGAAGTCCTCTAAGAGAGGCAACCACATCAAATGGACTCGACTGTCATCATCAGTAGTGAATAAAACTCCACCAATAAGACGGAGTATATATGCACGCACATACGCATCCATCTGAAACTCAGTCGGGTCATCTGGAAGAGTGCCAAATCTTGTATTTAGCCAAGTAAATGACACTTTGTTGCCTCTGATTTGTGAGCCCTCTGGGACCTGACCAAGAAGTCTCATGCAAAGGTCACGTCCATTAATATGTGTAGTACCCGTCACTGCATGACCATCGATAGGTAGACCTGTTTGTATGCATACGTCCTGTAAGGTGATGGTCATCTCTCCATAAGGAAAATGGAACGTATGTGTCTCTGGTCTCCATCTCTCTACAAGCGTAGTAATGAGATGGTAGTCTAATTGAAAAAAGTCCAGTCTAGAGACACCATAAAATCCAGTGCGGCGTAATCGGGGAAGTACGCGGTCATCAATCACAAAATCACGTAATACTGACGCATTACGCCTACATCTCAATGGCATACTGGCTCCCTCATCCTCCCATACGTCTCTCGATCGATGATCATCCTGCATGTCCAACAATATAGGATCGTATGGTCCAGGATATATATGATCTGCAGCATGTCCACCCTCCATATCTGAATAGACACAAATAATCAAATTTATCACATATGAAATAAGGATAGTACATTATGAAAGCATGTAAAATGTAAAAATTTATCACAAATTCATAATCAAATTAAATTATACTATCACCTGAAATTTATTTCATATTTTATATTTTAATATTTGAAATAAAAAAAATATTCAATTGAATTTTATAAATTCAAGTATGTAACATTGAGCATAATTAAATCAAATTTTTATTAGTATAATATAGTATAGTTTATAAATTTAATTAGTATAATCAGGGTTTACTTTAACCAATTAGAGGTTTTAGAAGAATTTTTTTGTTAGGCCTTTTAATATTAAACAATATCAATTTTTATATCAATATCAAATAACTCAAAATGAAATCATTTTTAATAGTATCTTAAATTTCAATAATTATCAACAAGACACAATAAAAAAATATTATAAAAAGATATTTATTTATTTTTACAAGAACATTAGCTATTTAATAACTAATTTCTCACTTAAATATATATCTTTTTTACTAGTTGTGATAAATTTATCAAGAGCTCATTTTTTAGATTAGACTAATTTTTATATTCTCCTCTTTTTTTTTTCAGTTTTTAATATCATGATGCATATTTTCTAGTTGACATATTTTTCAACTCTAAATAACAAAGAAATAAACAAGTACATTTTTTTCTAGATTATGTGATATTGTCACCTGAAATAGATTATATGACATATTATTAAATAATAATGTATAATTATATATCACTTGTATATAAGGCATTAAAGTTAAAATGAGTTTATAAATATAATAATACATTTTATTACAATAACTAGTCTGAAATCACACAATAAGCATTTTATTGATTTTTCCTATTATTTGCAGCGGGACATGTCTTAATGTTATGGTCAGGTTGACCACAAAATCTACATGAATAACCAGATTTTTCATTAATTTGCCAATCCATCTCTCCTTTTATCCTCGTTGACTTTGGCCTACCACTGCCTCGTAACCATTGCGGATTAGGTTTAACACACAAGTTTTGACAAGCAGGCCAATAAGCTGGATGACCTAAGAGATGAAAGTTGGATTCCCAGCATCTTAAGGAACATTCCAACTTGTAAAATGGGAAAATGAATTTGTTGAAGTCCATGCCATTCTTCAAACAACATGCAATAGCATGCGAGCAAGGAATCTTATATTGCTGAAATTTACCGCATGTGCATTCAAGTTTTGCCAATTCCACCACTTGAGCATTGCCTCCTTTAATCTTTCCTCTCCGATTCTGGCGACCTGTGGTCACTTCACATAGACCTGTTCGTCTATTGAATTGTTGTACTGTATGACCACTTGCCCGTCGGGTCCATCTAGCCAATTTGTCCCTACAAAAAAGGGTGTATGTATGACCTTCTTGTATTTCCTTCTTGTACTCTTGGCTCCAGTGATCAAATGCATTAACAAGTTTATTAAAAATCTTGTTAACCATGGCGGTTATCGGCAATCCTCGTACATCTTTCAAAAAACTATTAACGGATTCAGCAATATTGGACGTCATGCTGCCATATCTAAAACCGCCATCGTGAGAAAGGGTCCACTGCTCTTTTGGGATTTTCAATAACCACTTTGATGATTCCTTATCCAATCTTGTAATCTCCTTTCGGATTATGGCGAATTTCCTCTTTTGTATCTCGTAAGCTTATGAAAAAAAATTATTTTAATAAATATAATTGACATACAATTTAAAAATATTTAATGAATGAGAGAATGTGACATACCAGCAGCTTGTATCATTTTTTTCATTCTAGGATTTTTGAAAGTTGTGTTGTAGTTACTGACCACATGGCGTATGCAATAACGATGTGGACACATTTTCCACAAATCATTTTTCATTGCATTGATTATCCCTTTATGGCGATCAGATATCACACACAACTCTCTGCTATCGGTGACATAAGCCCGAATACACGTCATGAACCAATTCCAGTTGTAGTTATTCTCTGATTGAACAACAGCAAATGCTACAGGAAGAATATGGTTATTTCCGTCTAATACCGATGCACATAACAAGACAGCTTTGTACTTTCCATAGAGAAAAGTACCATCAACTATAAGAGCAGGCCTACAATGTTTCATTCCTTCGACACATGGTTTAAAGCACCAAAATATGCGTTCAAATATGCCACTTGATGGTTCAACATGAAGAACATATTTTGAACCAGGATTGGATGCTTGTGCCTGCTCCATCCACCGCTGAAGATGAGTAAAGGACTCATCCCAATCTCCAAATAATTTTTCAATTACAAGCTGCTTGCCTAACCATGTCTTCCTATAGCTTGGTTCATGACCTAATAGATCTTGTAAATGCACCTGTAAAACTTTGATCTTTATTGATGGCTGCTCTTTAACTAGGATCTCCACACGATTAGCAATTAGCTCTGCAGTTAAATGTTTGTGATCTTGTGTCACACTTGGGTTGAGACAGGTATGTGGTGCATCATATTGTGTTATCTTCCGCTGACTGTCATCCCGCAACTGCCTAGCACGCACTCGCCAATTGCAACCACTTGATTTTTTCTTGCAACACCAAACAAAAGTATCAATCCTCGATTCTTTTACACTAAACTCATAATTATTTTGGATTGCATGCTGTTGGATTGCAAGCCTACATTCATCTCTGCTGCTAAATAGCATTCCCTTGTATAAGCCATCTTCAGTATCTACCAGATTTTCATTTGTATCTACTTGCACTCGCATTACTGCGAAATCTACACTCTCATTGGGATTATACTGAAAATATGTAGATGGTACATTCATTAGTGCATGATCACTTACACTGGGTGTCTCCCCCTCACAACCATAGTGATCAGAGTCAGAATCGGCTGAATCATCTAACATATTTTCATCACTTTCATCAGACCCCGATGGTGCATCTTCACTGTCATCTTCGTCAACAGCATCTCCTTCCTCAGAATCATATTGAACAATAGCCCTTACATCCTCAGCAGACTCACACATATCTTCATTTTGTTCATCCCCATCCCTATCAGGGGAACCATCCACATTTTCCTCATTCACGTCATCAGTTGATTGCCTTGCAGCAATCTCAACATACACCTCAAAAAAATTGAAATACCCTTTCAAATACTCTATTTGTTCGAACATTCGTTCTACACCATTGTCATCACATATGTTCACTGCTTGGAACATAAACCCATATGGTCCTCTGACAGGATTTCTAAATAGTATTGAAGACACAAAGCAATTTTCTATGTCAATTGCTGTGGCAATGTAAATTACCCGAAACAACTCAACCATTTTTGTAATAGGAGGAACTTGGAGTACATTGGATTGCCCATTTCTATAATCAACCCCATAGTTCATATTTTGTATCATTTCGCCAGACCAATAAAAGCAAATTGACGTCGGTCCAGCCATAACTATACACATTATATATAATTTAATTGAAAAATATTAATCAATATTATTAGTTATAATAATACATTATAATAAAATTAATAAAATTTATTTAAATAACACATTCATTCATAAAGTGACTGTGTATCAGTTCATCTATTAGGATTTACAATTTGTAATTTAGAGATTAGACTTTAGCAACAAAGTTTTGATAATTTTCTTATTATATTTTTTTCATTATAATAATTATTTTATATCCACACCATCTAGCCAATTTTCATTTTATTATATTTTTTCAATATATTTTTTAACGAATTTTTAAAATTAATTCTATCTATTTTAACAAACTATATATTATTTCCATAACCAAATTTTTCATTTTATTATATAAATTTCTTCAATATTTTTTTTTAGTTTCCTAACAATGTAAAAATTAGTTAAATAAATTTTTAAAATTAATTCTATCAAAATACACAAAATAGATATTATTGCCATAACCGAAATTTTATTTTATTTTATTGTTCCAATAATTTATTTTATTTGCCAACAATGTAAAAATTAGGTAAACAAATTTTTAAAATTAATTCTATCTATTTTAACAAACTATATATTATTTCCATAACCAAATTTTTCATTTTATTATATTTTTTCAATATTTTTTTTAATTAATTCTAGGTAAACAAATTTTTAAAATTAATTCTATCTATTTTAACAAACTATATATTATTTCCATAACCGAATTTTTCATTTTATTATATAAATTTCTTCAATATTTTTTTTAACAAATTTTTAAAATTAATTCTATCTACTTTAACAAACTATATATTATTTCCATAACCAAATTTTTCATTTTATTATATTTTTTCAATATATTTTTAATTTCCTAACAATGTAAAAATTAGTTAAACAAATTTTTAAAATTAATTCTATCAAAATACACAAAATAGATATTATTGCCATAACCGAAATTTTATTTTATTTTATTATTCCAATATTTTATTTTATTTGCCAACAATGTAAAAATTAGGTAAACAAATTTTTAAAATTAATTCTATCTATTTTAACAAACTATATATTATTTCCATAACCAAATTTTTCATTTTATTATATTTTTTCAATATTTTTTTAATTAATTCTAGGTAAACAAATTTTTAAAATTAATTCTATCTATTTTAACAAACTATATATTATTTCCATAACCGAATTTTTCATTTTATTATATAAATTTCTTCAATATTTTTTTTAACAAATTTTTAAAATTAATTCTATCTACTTTAACAAACTATATATTATTTCCATAACCAAATTTTTCATTTTATTATATTTTTTCAATATATTTTTAATTTCCTAACAATGTAAAAATTAGTTAAACAAATTTTGAAAATTAATTCTATCAAAATACACAAAATAGATATTATTGCCATAACCAAAATTTTATTTTATTTTATTGTTCCAATATTTTATTTTATTTGCCAACAATGTAAAAATTAGGTAAACAAATTTTTAAAATTAATTCTATCTATTTTAACAAACTATATATTATTTCCATAACCAAAATTTTCATTTTATTATATTTTTTCAATATTTTTTTTAACAAATTTTTAAAATTAATTCTATCTATTTTAACAAACTATATATTATTTCCATAACCAAATTTTTCATTTTATTATATAAATTTCTTCAATATTTTTTTTTAGTTTCCTAACAATGTAAAAATTAGTTAAACAAATTTTGAAAATTAATTCTATCAAAATACACAAAATAGATATTATTGCCATAACCAAAATTTTATTTTATTTTATTGTTCCAATATTTTATTTTATTTGCCAACAATGTAAAAATTAGGTAAACAAATTTTTAAAATTAATTCTATCTATTTTAACAAACTATATATTATTTCCATAACCAAAATTTTCATTTTATTATATTTTTTCAATATTTTTTTAACAAATTTTTAAAATTAATTCTATCTATTTTAACACACTATATATTATTTCCATAACCAAATTTTTCATTTTATTATATAAATTTCTTCAATATTTTTTTTTAGTTTCCTAACAATGTAAAAATTAGTTAAACAAATTTTTAAAATTAATTCTATCAAAATACACAAAATAGATATTATTGCCATAACCAAAATTTTATTTTATTTTATTGTTCCAATATTTTATTTTATTTGCCAACAATGTAAAAATTAGGTAAACAAATTTTTTTAATTAATTCTAGGTAAACAAATTTTTAAAATTAATTCTATCTATTTTAACAAACTATATATTATTTCCATAACCAAAATTTTCATTTTATTATATTTTTTCAATATTTTTTTTAATTAATTCTAGGTAAACAAATTTTTAAAATTAATTCTATCTATTTTAACAAACTATATATTATTTCCATAACCGAATTTTTCATTTTATTATATAAATTTCTTCAATATTTTTTTAACAAATTTTTAAAATTAATTCTATCTACTTTAACAAACTATATATTATTTCCATAACCAAATTTTTCATTTTATTATATTTTTTCAATATATTTTTAATTTCCTAACAATGTAAAAATTAGTTAAACAAATTTTTAAAATTAATTCTATCAAAATACACAAAATAGATATTATTAGTATAACCAAAATTTTATTTTAATATATATTTTTTCTAACAACATAAAAATTACTTAAACTAAATATTATTAATTTAACCAAAATTTTATTTTATTATATTATTCCAATTTTTTTTCCAAACATTATAAAAATTAGTTAAACAAATTTTTAAAATTAATTCTATCAAATTACATATTCAAACACAAACTAAATATTATCAAACTTAATATATCCACAAACATAATAATGTACAACTATTATTAATAACAAAATCATTAAATATACTATCTCAAATTTTACAAAACAAACAAATTAAATAACTATAAAAAATTAAATTTATTCCACTGTTTTAACTAAACAAATTAAAATTAAATAACCTACCTCTTAAGAAGCAAATTTGCTTAAAATTATCTTCTAATACTCTTATTTTAACCTGAAAATAACAAATTATCAATAAATATTATAATTATTTATCATAATATATAAATATTTATCATAATTAATTATAACTATATTTCTAAAAAAATTAATACCTTTAAGTAGGAAGATCAGCTCACAAGTATTTTGAAAAAAAAAAAAAAACCTTCAGCAAAATAAAAAAAAAATTGCAGGCAGAATTTTGAGAGGTTGAAGAAGGAAGGAAAACAGAAGAAAGGTTTTGAGAATTCGGAACTGGTGGAGGGGGTATTTAAATTTTCCAACTTCTATTCCCAGCCGTTAGATTTTATTCCATCTAACGACTGGGAATCTGCAGCAGAAAACCGGAACTTTGAGTTCCGATTTTCTGCTGCAGATGGGACTCTGCATGCAGAGGGAACAGAAACCGAATGTTTGACATCCGGTTTCTTACCACGTGTACAAAAAACCGGATGTCAAACATCCGGTTTTCTGCACACCTGCACTCGCGCAGCACTGCGCACAAAACCGGAAGTTTGACTTCCGGTTTTGTGGTCCCCACTCCCAAAAAATTCAAAAAAGTAGCATATATAGGTAAATAAATTTAAAACTGGCATATATGGGTAAATAAAATTTGTAACTAGCATATTTTTGTCATTTTCCCGAAAAGCAAAGAAACAGGAAAAGGACATAGAAAGGTTTTTGATAAAGGATGTCATGATTCAAACACTTGTAGAGGTAAACTTTTTTATAGCCACAGCAGAGTGAATTCAAATAAGAAACAAAAGGGACAATGGTAAATTGATGCAATGGTTGAGGGTTTGACCAGTAAAATTTAGAATACTAAATACAGATCAAGCTCGAAAGAAATAACATAAAACAGAATTTCAGTTTACTATTTGGGTGAAAAGTGAATTGTTCCCTTCAAGTTTGACATTAAAAAAAAAATAGTATTAAATAAACGTTCAAAGTCCATAATATATGTTCAAATTAATTTCAAAACGGGTCTATCAAAATCCCAAAAACTCAGTTTATTGGAAACAAATTATGATAATAATGAAACAAAAGGTACAAATTATTGGAAAAAAAATCATAATTTTTTAATTCGTCAAGTATTTGTTACGCCTTAGTTAAAAATCTCACATCGCGTAGTTTATTTTATTCGGGAAAATGACAAAAATATGCTAGTTAGAAATTTTATTTACCCATATATGTCAATTTTAAATTTATTTACCTATATATGGTACTTTTTTGAATTTTCAAGGGGTGAGGACCATAAAATCGAAAGTCAAACTTCCGATTTTGTGCGCAGTGCTGGGCGTCTGTAGAGTCCCATCTGCAGGAGAAAAATTTTAAATTATACTTACCATGCAAACTTTAAGAAATTATTCACAAAATAATAATAATCCTACTAAATTGATGAGCTTCAGGTTCCAGCTCAACATGAGCTTAATAAAGGACCACCACCACCACTCATATACGGGAAGAATTAACCAAAACTGAAGAATATTTATATATATATTGGGACCCATGAAATGTTGTTCAACATTAAACAATAAACTATAGAATATAGCAATTATCGAAATCAAATCCATGCAAAAAAAAAACTGAGCTTATACATGCAAATAGGCCAAATGCAGCTGGTCCCTTGCCCTATTTGCATTTTGTTAAAATTTCTTTTAATGTTTCTAAATTTATATTTTTTTTAGAAGTAAAAATTATTTATAAGGTGAGATTATTATTTTTTTTTTTTATTGAAAATGAAATAATTTTATTAATAAGATTTAAAGAGTTAAGCAAAATTAATGACGATAAGTAACAAATTTGTAATTTAATAGTACTAAAATTATTCTCGTATTCGTGAAGTCCTTAATTTTACAAAAATTGATGGCCAAGCAACTCTGAGCATGTGAGTCCAAAAAGAATGAGGCGCAGAGGAAGAGAGTGTACTGCGGCGGCACGGAGGGAGAGCGGGGTGTGAAGGTTCACAGTGAAAAGCAGGGCCGAGGGTGTCAGTGCTGCTCATTTTTTTGTTTTTCTATGAACAAAAATAAATTAACTTATTTGAAAATAAGGGTGCAGAAAGCATATGAAGTTTAATAAAGTACAAAAATAAATTAAAAGATGATATGAAGAAAAAAATTGATGTGGCAAACAAAATATTAATTACTGTTAACGGGCAGAGCCAAAAATCTGGCAAAATAAATTATCTACACTACAAAAAAAACGCTAAATACCGACTAAATTTTTTATCGGTAAACATAGAAAATTAGTCGGTATTTATAAATATCGACAATAATATTTAGTCGGTATTTTCGTTGTCGGTAAAAAAGATATCGACTGAATACAATATAGTCGGTAAATATCGACGGATATTTTTGTCAGTAAATTTGTAAAAAAAAGTCGGCTAAACAAATTACTGACTAAAAATATAGTCGGTAAAATATAATTTTAGTCGGTAAATTAGTAAATTATTTTGTCGCTATGTTTTTCTAACTATATTTTTCGTCGGTAATTAATAAGTTTGGGTGGGTAAATATATAAAATATTGACAGAAAAATACTTTTACCAACTAATATTTAGTCGGTAATTCATCCGTAAAGTTTAAATAAATATTTTTCAAAAGTAAATATTTTGTCGGTAATACGTCGGTAATTTTGTAAATTAATTTTTAAAAAATAAAATATTTTGTCAGTAATCCGTCGGTAAAATTTTATTTTTTTAAAAAATACATATTCTTCAAAAAATAAGAATAATAATTTAAAAAATTAAAATTTTTAGAGTGAACATGAAAATTAAGTAATAAAAAGTTATAAAATAAATTAGGAAGCTTAAAGAATATAAAAAATGACTAAATTAAAAAAAACTAAATTAAAATTATATTTCAAAACTATAAAAAGAATGAAATGAAGCCAAAATTAAGATAGAAAACAATAAGAGTAAAAACGAAAAGATAAGATAAATAATTTATTAAATTTATTTTTTTGTTTACTAAATTTATATAAAAAATTTAATAAAAAAATAAATTTAAGATAGCAAATAATTATTTTTTAAAAAATCACATTAACACTTTTTTATGCTATAAACAATTTAAGAAATATAAATAATAAATTATAAAAACTAAAAAAAAATTGAAATAAATTTATTAGATTTTTTGTATTGAAGGGTTTGAAATTTAAGAAATAAAATAGAAAAAAAATAGAATATGAAACAAAGAGTATATAAATATTAAAGATAATGAAAATATTAAGTGATGAAAAAGAAAATGAAGAAATAGTTAAAAGAAAATTTTGCGTTTTAATTTATCGACTAAACTTTTGGTTGGTAAATTTACCGACCAAAATTTTAGTCGGTAATTTCAAAAATTTTTTCGACAAATATTTTGTTTTCTAATTTACTGACTGAAAATTTGGTCGGTAAATTTACCGACGGAATAATATGGTCGGTAAATTAGAAATCTTTTATAATTGAATTAAAGAAAATTTTGCGTTCTAATTTACCGACTAAACTTTTGGTCGGTAAATTTACCGACCAAAATTTTAGTCGGTAATTTCAAAAATTTTTTTGACAAATATTTTGTTTTCCAAGTTACCGACTGAAAATTTGGTCGGTAAATTTACCGACGTAATAATATGATCAGTAAATTATAAAGCTTTTGTAATTGAATTAAAGAAAATTTTGCATTTTAATTTACCGACTAAAATTTTGGTCGGTAAATTTACCGACCAAAATTTTAGTCGGTAATTTCAAAAATTTTTTCGACAAATATTTTATTTTCTAATTTACCGACTGAAAATTTGGTCGGTAAATTTACGGACGGAATAATATAGTCGGTAAATTAGAAAGCTTTTGTAATTGAATTAAAGAAAATTTTGACTTTTAATTTACCGACTAAACTTTTAGTCGGTAAATTTATCGACCAAAATTTTAGTAGGTAAATTGTTGCTAATTTTTTGCGCCTTTTTTTGCATATTATTTAGCGACAAAATTTGATAGTTGGTAATTTTTTGTTAGTAAACCGTCAGTAATTTGTTGGTAATTAAAAAAAAAAGAAAATTTTCATGTGTCGTTAGTATTTTGTCGGTAATTTAATAAATTTACTAACGAAATTATTTCTGTCGGTAAACTATGATTTTCTTGTAGTGCTAAATATTGTTTGATAAGTCATAATGACATATAATATAATATAATTAAATATATTTTTAGTGTTAAAAGTATATTTGATTACATTATATTATATTCCACTACGGTATATCAAACGCATTCTAAGAATATTAATTTAATACTGAATTATTT
Organism: Reutealis trisperma; assembly: GCA_947687605.1. Taxonomy (NCBI): domain Eukaryota; kingdom Viridiplantae; phylum Streptophyta; class Magnoliopsida; order Malpighiales; family Euphorbiaceae; genus Reutealis; species Reutealis trisperma. The sequence continues at coordinate 1,346,215 of CANTUT010000012.1, read as the reverse complement.
TTTTTTAAATAATATAATAGTAATTTTTTAAAACAGAAAAAGAAATCCTATAGATAGAATGTTTTGAGAAAAAATAATTTAAAATTGTTATTTAAATATTTTGAATCTTTTAAAAAATAAATTTATTTTTAAACAATAACAAGAAATCAAATTTAGATATATTATCTAAAACTAGGTAGTACAGGAATGGAAACGGGAAACGGGAATTGTAGAAACGAAAAATAGAGAAATGATATTTTTGAAAAATTTTAAAAACGAAACTTAAGGGAAACACATAAATATAAAAAATATGGAAGTATATATATATATATATATATATATAAGGAAAAATTAAGTCGGGAGTGAATATTTTTGTTTAAGAACTGACATGAACAAACTGATTTTTTTTTTTTTAATTTGAAAACAGATTTCCATTTATGAAAATGAGTTTTAAATTTTTCCAAATTACGAAAACATGACCAAAATATTTCAATAAAATTTTTATGAGTTTTTAAACAGAAAATATTTTCAAAACGTAGAAACATGACCTCCAAAAACTTTTCATGTAACATAGATCTAAAGTACACATGCGCAATTATCACTATATTATGTTCATGAAGATTTATTTTTACGCTTTAGATACTTCATGCATGACCAATACTGTTAATAAAAAATAAATTAAATAAGCTAGAAGGGCCCACCACCTGAAAATAACATAACCTATTAGAATACTCCAATCTTAGAGGAGAATTATTAATTAATTGTTAAACCTAAACAAAAACAAAAACAAAAATTATTCATATGATTTGGATAAAATTTGTCCAATATCCCCTGTGTTCTATATCCAAATCAAGCATAGCAGTGTTTTTTTTTTTTTAAAAAAATAATATAACTTATTAGCATTGCTGGATTGTCTCAATTAATTGGAGATTGGTCAATCTTTGAAGTGGAAATATAGGGGGTTTTACTGGATTGAATTTAGCATGAAGTTTGGGTATTGAAAACTTCAAGTGAAGATAAATTTTAAAGCTGCTATTGATGGATTATTTAAGGTAGATGACGAAACAATGATGAACTACAATATAATTCCTGCAATTCAGGAGCTTATTAATAGAGATTGACAAGTGGAGTTGAGACACCTGCTGCGAGGAGCAAACTAATACGCAGACTGACTAGAAAGTCAAGCTTTTAATGGAGAAACAGAGACTGAGTTCTTCTATCAACAGCCTGAGAGGCTGCATTTACTTTTGCTTAGTGATGCTCCAGGATTCACCTTTGAACGACATTCGTTTTCTCTTATTTTTGAATTTTTTCCAGTTTATAAATATTTGGCTTGAAAAAGTCCCATATGACTTTTAATAACCCAATAAGTCTTGATTAAAATCCAAAAAAAAAAACTTAATATTTGTTAAAATTACAAAAATACTAAAAAAAGTTAATTTATTTTCTTTCCACTGTACTAATTTCTTTAATATACTGGTAATTATAAATTAATTACTCACCAGATAATAATAAAAAATCCTGCTAAATTTGTGGGCTTCAGATTCCAGCCCAACAAACAAGCAATGGGCTCGTCCCACTGACCACTCATCTATATATATATATATGTATATATCTTTTGGGACCCACGAATGTTGTCCAACATTAAGCTATAAACTATAGAATATGGTAAATATCTAAGTGAAATCCATGCAAAAAAACTGCACGTATACATGCAAATAGGCCAAAGCAGCTGGTCCCTTGCCCTATTTGCATTTCATTAAAATTTCTTTTTATGTTTCTAAATTTATATTTTTTTTTGAAGGAAAAAATATTTATAAGGTGACATAATTTTTTTTATTGAAAATGAGAGAATTTTATTAATAAGATTTAAAGAATTTTATTAACAAGAAAATTTTTAGTGAATTTTTTTTTCATTTAATAATATTAAAATTATTCTCATAATTGTGGAGCATTCAATTTTAGAAAAATTGGTGGCCAAGCAATTCTGAGTATGTTAGTCCAAGAAGAATCAGCTGCAGGAGGAGAGGGTGTACTACAGCCGCACAGAGGGAAAATGGGGTGTGTCAGTACTGCTCATTTTTTTGTTTTTTTTTATGAACATAATCAAAACAATTAACTTATTAGAAAATAAGGGGACATAAAGCATATGAAGTAAAAAAAAAGCACAAAAATAAATTAAAATATAATATGAAGAAAAAAAAATTTGAAGCAGCAAATAAAGTATTAATTACCAAGCAAAATAAATAAACTAAGAGTATTAATTTAACATTGAGTAATTTTCTTTTTTAAAAATAATAAGACCCATTTAACCCATTTAACATTGAGTAATTTTCTTTTTTAAAAATAATAGGACCCATTTAGCCCATTTAACTTCTTCTTCCTCTTCCTTGTTTTATTTGTTATCAGCTTCTCCTGGTTTTCTGAAACTACCTTCCCCTGTTTCTCTACTTTAAAAAAATCAAAATGGATAAGCATTTTTTTAGAGTGAGAAATATTTTGAGAGATTTTATGTCTAACAAATTTCCTTCCAAAGTTCTTGTAAAAACAAACACCAGAGGCCATTTGGTCACCACTATCTACTCTCTATACTGTCAAGACTAAATGAAGTTACTTGAAGATTTGGCTTTTAATTATAGTTTTGTTAAGAAGGATTGAAAGAGAATCATGCTATTGGAGCAAATGAGGGATAAGTTGAATGAAAAACTGGACAGTAATTATAGGGATTTTATATCGGTTATATAGAGCTTGCCTATCAAAAAGGAAACTGAGAATGGTGATGGTGGGTCTCCTGCCAAATCCAAGGAGGATGATGGAGCTGGAGCAAGCAAGAGCTTGAATGATATTGACTGAAGTTAGTGTTTTGTGTTTAGAATAGTATTCTGGACTAAATAGTGAGTTTTGTATTCTGTATTTTCTAATGTCCTAATTTTTTTATTTTGCCATAGGTAACTTTGTCTTTTTGTTAGGGTATTAAATAACGGTATAGTGTACTATATCAGTATCAAAATCAATGTAATGGAATTTACTGAATCTGACCGAATCTGACCAACTGTAGTTATCATGAATTTTAAAAAATGATTAACAAAATAATCTAAACAAATAAGAAATAGATATAACATTCAAAATGTAATACATTAAATTAATAAATACTTAAAATTAGTACAATTTAGCTTAGAAAAAATTAAATTACATACTTAATAACAATAAATCAATTTTAGACTTGTTTAACCATTTAAATAACATTGTTGTGACTGATTGATCGTAGAAATTGAAGGGCATGAATTACAATGGAACTTCCTCTCTCTTATTCTATTACTATTGATGAGAATTATTATCAGTTTCCTCTGCTTTTTTGAAACTACCTTCCCCATTCTCTGTTTTTTAAAAAAAATAGAGAAGCATTTTTACACAGTCAGAAGTATTTTGAGGGATTTTATGTTAAATAAATTTCCTTCCAAAATTTATCTAAAAACACCAAAGTACCAATTGGTGATTACGTATTGTTGCTCATCTCTCATGGGTGAAAAAAGCAAAAATGTACTCCACCAAAATGTAAAGCTCGCTATTTTCACTAGCACGGCAGAAATGGGAGGCCACTTGGTCAGCACTGTCTACTCTCTATATCGTCAAGACTTGAGGAAGTTACTTGAAGCTTTGGCTTTTAATTACGATTTTGTTGGGAAGGATTCAAACATAATCATGCTACTAGAGAAAATGGTGGATAAATTGAACAAAAAACTGGACAATAATTACAAGGATTTTATATCAGTTATGTGGAGCTTGCCCATCCAAAAGGAAGCTGCGAATGGTAATGGTGAGTCTCCTACAAAATTCAAGAAGGATGATAGAGATGGAACAAGTAAGAGCTTGAGCGATATTCAGTTTTTCAAAAAATGATCTTAGAATTCAATTATCATATTCAAAGCTTATTGATCAAATATGTTATGAACTATGTTGGTCATCAAGACACCACTTATATATTTCTATCATCCGTGCTATGGGATAAAAATTTATTGATTGATGGTAGAGTGGAGAACTTAAGAAAACTTAGCCGAGGAAAAAAAAAGTGTGTTACGCTTAATGAGTTTGGTTTTGTATATGATCATACTCTACAAGTGCACAAGTACGGTTTCATATAATGATTTTGTCTGGATGTCTGAGGGGTTCGATGAGATATTTACTTGTTAACCTATGTTAATGAGAATTAGTCTTGAATCAATGTTGAATCATTCAATATACATTGATATAACTCTTATTTGGCGATACAGGTTTAATGTATTAGTACAAAAAATTATTATTATATTATTATTTTTTATTTTATTAATGTAAATTATAAATATATTGTTCAAAATGATTATTATTTTATTTTATTATATTTTATTAGTGTAAATTATTGGTATATTATTTTTTATATTATTTTCAAATGATAATTGGAGTCAATCATATCCACCACCCTCTACCATATATGAGATAGAAACAAACAATATTTGTCAAGGCTATGAAGAGAATGCATTGGATGGAACTCAATCATTATTTGATGTATTTTCATATGCAATAAATAACCAAAATGCAAATGAATTTAATAATGGATAAGACAATCAAAATCCTTAACGACACTCTTTTTGGTGGTAATTAATTAATAGTATAGCCTATTTTTTCATATTACTTTATTTGCTTAGAATAAGGATATTTATCTTGAATAAGGTGGTTTTTTTCCTCATGGAATAATAAAATAAGGTTGATTTATTATTGTTAGTTATATAATTTAAATTTTCTCTAGGCTAAACTATACTTATTCAAGTATTTATTAATTTAATGTATTACGTTTTGGATGTTACAATCCATTTCTGGTTGATGTAGATCAACTTGATAATTATTTTCGAAAATTTACTATAGATATAACCGATTCAGTTCAATTCTCATTTACATCAATTATGATACCAATATGGTACACCGTACCATTTTTTAAAACCCTGAATACAGTCCAGTATATTGTACCATTATTTAAAAGGACAGTCAACTACACTTTAAAGACAAAATTGGCTTTAATTTGATATGCTAAATATACGTAATCACCCTCAACTATTGTTCATTCGTTGCAAGGCTTTTATTATATAAGTAACATTGGGACCTATTGCTTCATACACTTTCTCCTCCCCAACCTCTATTTTTTCTTTGAAACAACCTCCCCTTTATTGAAAAGATGAGAAAAAATGGGTAATCTTTCAATTTTATTTTAAATAATATTTTTATCCAATCCTAGAAAGACCACTATCATGCCATCATCTACTATTCTAGTTGATGAAGCACTATTAATTGTTCATCCAAAAAACACTAGATGGTACTAAATTGGTAGAGAGAAAAAATTGTGGACATGGTTGTCTAATCTTAGTGTATTTGGTGGACTTGTGGATATTGGAGTACATATCGGAGGGGTAATTTATGCATCCTATAAACAAGATTATGATGATGCATTTGTAACTGTATCAAAAACATTTGATCCATTGAAGGCTGACTCTACTGAGCTGAAAATTATTGAAGAAAATCTTAATACTATGCAAGAAAAAGTTAAGACAAACACTACTCACTAACGCAGGTCATCAAGTCCCGTGAGAGGTCTACTAAGCATCGTGCCTTTCATGGTTTGTTGTCTTTGAAAATCACCCAAGAATGGTGAAGACAATGGCTCTAATAAGGGAGGTAGCACTAATGGATGGAAATGGTGGAAACAGTGAGAATGATGATGATAATTTTTTAAAACATTTTTTGATAAATTTTGGTTATTTTTCAGTATTCTGGTTTCTTAATATGGGTATGAGTTTGATTTTTAATTATCCTCTATTTGTTTTTAGTTGTGCTTTGTTTTTTTTTTTTTTAATTTTTTTTGTCTATTATTAATTTCTATAAAAAAAAGAATAGCTATAATTTCTGATTTGGCAGTACTTCTTTTTGTACTGACATCAAGAAAACAAGTAATATTAATTATTAAGCATAAAATGAATAAGTTTGGTTAGAACATCATCCAACCCAACAGGTTTTGATCAAAACTCAACTAAAAAAATTATAATTTATTAAATTACTAAACTACTAATATTTTGTTTAATCTAAAATGGAATAAAATAATAATAATAAATTCTTGCTATATTGGTTGCCTCCAGGTTTTAGCCCAACAAAACAAGCCCATGGACTTATCCCATTAGGGATGGCAATAGAGCGACATGGGGCAGAGTGGGGGTGAGGGAATCATCCTTTCTCCTTCCGTCTTAGCAGGTAATTCTCATCCATATTCTTACATCATATATGGAGATAATTTAGTTCATATTTCCATCCCCTTGAGGATCTCCATCCCTATTGGGATTCATATTTTCCACTTGAACTTTATATTGCTAAATTTATTTATATTTATAAAATTTATAAATAATAGCTAAAAATAAGAATAAATTTATATAAAAAATCTTAATAAATTTAGATACATAAAGTATCAACCAAACAGAATTAAAATGTAAAAATACGTTTAACACATTAAAAATGTTCTCCAATGTTATTTAATAAAACATTAAAAATTCAGCATACATAAAAGTATGAGAGAGTACGTAACTAAATTTGATTCAATATTAACTAAATTTGATTCAATAAGTGTAAAGACATCAAGAAACTCCAATAAAATAATAAATATCTTTGCATTCAAAAATTCAATACATGAATCAAATGTAAATTTAAATAAATAATTTGCATGTGTTGAAAGAATAATAATTATTTGAAAGAATAATAATTATTCTTTAATATAACGAAACAAATAAAATAACAAATAGAGATGAAAATTAAAAACCCTAACACATATGTGTGTGTATATATAAGGGTAATTAAGTAATATATTTTATACACTAGGGATAATTAAGTAATTATAATATAAGGTTTCCACGGGGATGGGGATGAAAATCCTTGGGCGGAGAACACACTCCCTATCCTCACCTCATCTCTAAGAAAGAAACATTTCACATCCCTACTAACAAGGAAAAAATATTCCTCATCCTTGTCTTGTGGAAAGAGAAATCAGGGAATTGTCACCTTGTTCGAGGTAAATCCCTTTGGGGAGTGGTTATTCTCCATACCATTGCCATCCCTATATCCCATTGACAAAGGGCCATCATTATCACTCATTTACAGGGAAAATTAACAAAAACTAGAGGAATGTATATAGGAAAATTCTTATCAGCTTTTGTAACTGTAGCCAAAACCTTTGATCCAATAAAGTAAGACTTTGCCAAGTTGAAAAATATTGAAGAAAATTTGAACATTTTGCAAGGAAAATTTGACAAACAGCATAACTGACTAATACAGGCCATCAAGTCATATGTGAGGAACAAGATCCTCGTAGGGATTGGGATCCTCACATGGATGAGAATGAAGAGTAAATTATCCTTGTGTATGAGATAAGGTAGAGGTAGGGATGCGGGATGGTTTCACCTTCTTGGACCCCCTCTGTTGCCATTCCTACCTCCCAATCTCTATTGAAAAGATGAGAGAACATAACTCATCATTCAATTTTATTTTCAATAAAATTTCATCCAATCCTACCAAGACCACCATCATATCATCTGCTACTATTTTAGTTAATGACTCACTAGTAATTGTTCTTCTAGAAACACTAGAAGATACTAAGTTAGAGGAGACAGAAAATTGTGGACATGGTTGTCTAGTCTTGATGTGTTGGGTCGACTTATGGATCTTGGAGAAAACATTGGAGGTGTGGTTTATGCAGCCTACAAACATGGTTATGGTGATGCTTTTGTGGCTGTAGCCAAAACCTTTGATCTAGTGAAGCAAAACTCTGCCAAGCTGAAAAATATTGAAGAAAATTTAAACATTTTACAAGGATAAGTTGAGACATAGCACAAACTCACTAACGTAGGCCATCAAGTCCTATAAGGGGGTTTGCTATGCCTCGTGCAGCTTATCATTTGCTGTCTCTAAAATCACCCTAGAATGGTGGAGATAATGGCCCTGACAAAGGAGGTGGCACTAATGGTGGATATAGTGAGAATGGCGGCGATTATTTAAAAATATTTTCTAATAATTATAGTACTTTTTAAGTATTCTAAATATGGTATGGGTTTGGATTTTTAGTTGTCTTTGGAGAAATTTTTAAATAGACTGAATCTATCACATCACTCATAAATTAATCCAATAAAAATATGACACGTCAATTAATGATGTCAATTCATTCGTAAATTATAGTATTGTTAATTGATGTGATTTATTTCTATTGAATTATTTTAAATTACAATATCATTAATTGATGTGATTTATTTCTATTTGATTAGTTTACGAGTGAATTGATAATATTAATTGACATGTTATATTTTTATTGATTTAATTTATGAATAACATAGTAGACTCAGTTTACCTAATAATTTCTCTGTCCTCTGTTTTTAGTTGCTCTTTTTTTTTTTTTAATTTTCTTTTTTATCTATTATTAATTTCTATAAAAAAAAAGAATAGCTATAATTTCTCATTATTTTCTTTTTCTATTTTGTTCTGATAATGCTATTTCGTGATTTCTTATTCCTTGCAAAAAGAATGAGAGGGAGCAGTTTACCTAATAATTTCTCTGTCCTCTGTTTTTAGTTGCTCTTTTTTTTTTTTTAATTTTCTTTTTTATCTATTATTAATTTCTATAAAAAAAAGAATAGCTATAATTTCTCATTATTTTCTTTTTCTATTTTGTTCTGATAATGCTATTTCGTGATTTCTTATTCCTTGCAAAAAGAATGAGAGGGAGAGGATGTCCTGAAACGCCACAGAGGGAGCGTGTGTCCTAGGGCGACTCATGCACGTTGCTTAGTTTTTGTTTGTTTATGAAGATGAGGACAAAAATAAATGAGGTAAAATAAGAATAAATGAAGTTAAATAATATTGTTTTGTTTGGGATTAGGGAGAGAGAAACGACCTCTGGTTAGAATAGAAAATAATATTTTAAAATTTTCTTTCCTCACCTCTCATAATTGCAAATAGATTCAAATTTTTTATTTGCATTTTATAAATAATTTTAAGATTCTAAATTTTTATTTTTTTGAAGTAAAAATTGTCCATAAGGTAGCGTAATTTTTTTATGAAAATGAAGGAATTTTATTAATAAGATTTAAAGAATTAAGAAAATTATATAATGATTTAATTTAATAATATTATAATCATTCCCAAAATTATAAAGTTTTTAATTAAAATATAATTAAAATAGAATTTACCACATTAATTTTATGTGTTAGATCATACATTTGCTGGCCACTGAGCTTAAATTGTGCACATGAAAATTTATTTTTACACTTTAGACATGTCATATGATACAGCTAATAAATAATATAAATTAAATGGGATAACAAGTTTAATAGGCTATAAGGGACCACCACCTGAAAATTACATAACTTTTTACAATTTTTTTTTTTCCCAAAAAAAGGAAATAACTAGCATCATCGGGGCATGAAGCCCAATTTAATAAATAATATAGGGAAATTTTCAAAAATAACTAAGAAAAGGCAAAAAAAAAAAAATCATTTTTCTGTGTTCAAGAAAAAATTTTAAAAATATTGTGTAAAATTTAAAAAAATAACATTTTTATGAGAATATATATTTAGTATATTATTTGAATTTATTCACGAAAAAAATCCAAAAATTGGTAAAAGATAAAAAGATATTAATTTATATTACATTATCATATACCAAATACTTTATATATATATATATATATATATAAGGGTTTTTAATAGTTATGATTACATAGTAATCAACATAGAAATAAGTGTAAACATAAAATAAAATATGTATATTGACATAAGTATAATTAATTATAAATGATTTTTTATAACAAATTAATAGGTTGTTAGATTAATTACAAAGATTTTTTTACATTTTCCAATGTTAAGCGAAAATAAATGTTTCATTTTCTGTATAAATAATAATTGAAGTAATAAGTTTAATAATTTATCTTTTTCTTTAAATTGATTTAGTAGCCTTATTATTATTATTATTATTATTATTATTATTATTTTGTTACAAGTAGCCCCATTTCTTTAATAATATTGATGTAATAAATAATTAACGTTGATTATATATAAATACAAGTTTTTTTGCATTCTACACGCATCATAAGGTGTGTCAAGTATTTAGAGGCACCAAATTTAGAATAAGAAAGAAAATACACTTTGGATATTTTTTTAAAATATTTTTTGGGATCGTTTTTGCTAATGACATTTTGATATGTGTATTTTAATTGAAGTGGCTGTAAAACAAGCTAGGAAGAAGAAAGGCTTAATGATTAAATAAATAAATATTTTTTTGAAAATTTATAATCGTATTTAAATTGTTTAAATAAATTATTTTACTTTAGTTTTAAAATTTAGTTATAATTATATTCATTTAATCAAAATTTCACCATTATTTTTTGTGCAATTGAAAAGAAATCGATGAAACATTATGATAAAATTTAATTCAGTGATGAATAATTATATAAATTAATATATAACATGGTCTAAATTTCATTTTAATTTATCAAACAGATAAAGTTTTAAAATTATGATAAAACAATAATTTTAACATTTAGATATAATTATATTTTTGGAAAAAAAAAATATTTTTTTGTCATTACGTCAAAGAAATAAATAGGAAAAACATAGTTGATGAAAATTCATTTTTCATCCATATATGGAATATGGCTTAGAAGGAAACAGGGAGAATCAAGTATAATAGTATTTTTTTGTTTGTTATATAATTATTTTATTGAATTGTGTTTTTGACTACTCTTGATGTAACTATCTTTTTATGCACCAAAATAATGATTGATAGTATTTTAAAATTTTGTTATGAATATGCCATGTTGCTAAATATAAAGACGTTAATACTTTTTTTACACTAATATGTAATTCTTTTATTTTTATATGACAGGTATAACCAAACTAATCACTAATTAATATTTTAAAATTTTATTATGAATATGCTCATTATTTTGCTAATTGTAAATACACCAATACCATTTTTATACTCACATATAATTTTCCTATTAGACTAAGTGTGTATATTACACGTAACTAAATCTTTCCCGATAATATATAATTGGTCACCTTGTGTTTTTTATTCTTTTAAGTAAATTTAATTTTTAATGAAATTCGAATACTTATAACATTTCAATTTTAAAAATGATTTTAATATTATTAAATTAAAAATTAGTTGAAAACACTTTGATTATATATAAATAATCATGGAGAGGATAAATAGTTATTATCAAATTTTAATCGGAATAATTTAATTTAAATATAGAATAAAGTGAAATTGTAATTAAAAACTCTAAAATAAAAACTTTTAGAAGTTTTATTTTTTGGCAATTATCTATTGCAATTTTTTAAACTATAAATTTTCTAACTCTAAAGTGATGTTTTCTTTGCTTGGAATTGTAATAGAACAAAATTCTTATTTCTTAGAATAAAATTCAATTCTTTTCAATTGGTTGATAATGAACTTAATTTTTTAAAAATATTTTTAATTTTGAATAAGTTTAATTTATAATGAAATTATATATTTATTAAGTATTTTTTAATTTAACTAATAAATTTTATTTAATTATTTTAAAAAATTAAACTTTGAATATATTTTTTGAATTTAAATAGTTTTTTATTATTATTTCAAAGTGAAACAAACGACTCTTAACTTTTTTTTTTCTTTTTTCTATTTTCAATATATACTTGTGATCACTTTATCATTTGTTTATAAAATTCAATGTAAAGTTAGCTAATTAACAATTGCATTTATTTTTCATTAAGATGCACTGAAGAAAGAATAAAAAAAAAGATACAATAAGTTGCCTTTAAAAAAATAAATTTAATTAGATTTATAATCCCAAAGCTAATAAATACAGTTGACAAAGTATAAAATTAATTAGAACCATTAAATTTTAATTCAACCGTTAAAAAAATAGTAACTATTTATGAGTAAATATTATAGCAATTATTAAAATCACACCCATATATATATATATATATAAAAGAAATTAGAGAAGAACTAAGTCATATTGGCTTAATGCATGGATCTTGGCTCAATGACTTGTTGGAGTCTCTTGAATTCTCAAGTGTCCACACTTGTTACTTTCCACATATCATCCATGTCCCATTTGTGTGGGTAGAATCCTATAAATAAAGAAACCATCCACTAAAATTAATAAACCAATAAATGAACGGTCTTGATAAACATCACAAAATTAAAATAAAAAAATAAATCTAATAAACTAAAAAAATATAAAATCAAAATCTCTCAAAAATCTCAAAATTTCTCTCCCTCCTCTCTCTCTTCGATGCTCAAACTCTCTTCTCCATCTACAAATCTTTTTCTCTCAATAAAACAATTCGTCTTTCTTGATTTTTTTGTTCACGCCGAGCCAACGGTGTCAGGCTGCTCATTTTTTTGTTTCTATTGTTATGAATAGTGAAGAACATCAAATTCAAAGGGGAATTGTGAATCATATACACCCTTCGTTTGGACATTTCTAATTAGAGGAGAAAATAATAAAATAATAAATTATATTTTCTCTTATTATTTTTATATAAATTAGCACCCATGCCATGCTATTATGTGTTAATTATTATTTTTGATAGAAGGGATAAATTTATTAATCCTTAAAAACATTTTTGATATATTCTAATTAAATAAATATTTAACTGAAGTCAACAAACATAAATAAAATATTTTACAATTAAAATTTACAGTATTAGTTTAATTAACTCTCTTAAAAAATAAAAAATAATACGAAAATATATGTTTAAACCTTTTTTTTTTTAAATTTTAAAACCCATATCAAATTACGATAATACCCTGCATTATGTACGTTTCTGTATATTTAGAAGCAGATACGTTACACTTAGAGTATTCTCAACAATACCCCTTATTTTATTCTCTATTATATTATAAATAATTTAATTCCTTATTTTAATTTATTTAGAAAAATATACTTTGTTTTTAAACAAAATAATCTATTTTATTTGTGAAAAAATTTTTTTTTTGAAAAATTATAATTTTATTCATATTTTTTGTAAATTAAATTATTTTTTCGCTATTCTACATAATAGGAAAAAAAATTTTAATTTTATGAAAATATTATTTATTTTATATAAAATAATAATTTTACTAGAAAAATAATTTTGTAATTACAAAAGAAATTACTCTTTTAAAAAAAATCACAGTATTCTTATAAAAAATATCATATAAGCAAATTTTTAAATTACTTTATATTAAAATAAAATACAGTTTTTATGATCAATATAAAAATAACAAATAATAAATATAATTAAAATATTTAAAGTATTATAATTAAGTTAACCTACCGTTACATTTTACTAATTAAAAATAGTGCTGTTCAAATGGTTAACGAACTTATATTATGAATGTATATATTAATTAAAGAGCTTAACTACTCCGCTATTATTATATGGCCCTAGCTAAATGGGTCAGTCAACAACAAATAGATCAACACAGATTAATAAGGTTTTATTAATAATTTTAAATTTTAAATTTTTTTTGCTCAATCCTAATAAAAAATTAGAAATACTAGAATGATTAAAGTAATATTTTAAATTTATATACTTATAAATTTTATAAAAAATAATCTAATTTATGAAAAAATATAAGAAGATTATAATTTTTCATAAGGGAGCTATTTTTCATAATTACAAAATTAATTTTATTTTTCATGAAATTATTATTTTGAAAAAAATAAGTTATATTTTCGTAAAATTAAAATTTTTTTATTTAAGAAAAATTACGAAAAAATAGATTAATTTACACAAAAAAAAATAAAATTGTGATTTTTCGTAAAAAAAGTTATTTTTTTTACAAATAAAATAGATTATTTTATTTTTAAATAAAATAACCATAGAAAATAGCTTGTTGATATTATTACTGTTGTGAATTCTCTTGTTAATTAATATAGTACTTATTATTAATATCAAACTACAGACACCAATATAAATATTGATACTGATAGTTTTGAGTTTGAGATCATAATGAGACCATCTTGAAATTCTCTCGGGAAAATTATAAAGGGAAACCGAATAATTATACTTATTCGATGGTTTTGAAGATGTAATATTGGTAATATCTGTCGCTCAGTTGTCATCATTTTTTCATTGCATCAGAATCTAACTTTCTAGTAATTACGAGTTGCTAATAATTTTTGCACGTTTTGAGTGAAGACTCTAAAAGGTCATCAAAATGCTCACATATGAATTTAAATAAACTGTATAAACACATATAGAAATTCAGAATAGACATGAAGTTACCAAGGCCTTTGACTTCACCTCATCACTGATTGCTTTGTCATTTTTAAGGAAAACTCGGTATTAAATTATTCCATCTATTTCAAAATATTTATTATTTAAAATTTTGATATATATATTAAAAAATTATTAAATTGTCATAATTCAAAAGTAAAAAGAATAAAATATCCTTTATTGATTTTTATATGTTAATCTTTGTCTTTTTAAACGTGAATCTAAGTTTGTTTTTTATTTATCTTGTGGGTTTTATTATTCTTTTTACGAAATTTAATGAGTCTTTTATTTTGTCTTTATTGATATAAGTTTGCTTATATTTCTTTATAAAAGTTTATTTGTCTTCCATCATGAGAGTTAGGAGGAGTTTGAGTTTGATATTTAGAATATCAGACTCATTTAAAAATAATAAAGTCAATTTGTGATTTAGTATAACCATATGGAATGTGTTTTTTGCCTATGTACAATTGTTTCTTTCAACATGATTAATGAAGTTCAGTCGAAAAGTTCATATTTCTAACAAAATTTATATGTATTTTTTGAATGGAAGTTAAGTTTACTTTTCAATTCCAAATTATATTTATTAATGGTTTTAATAAAAAGATTCCTTTTATTTAAAAAAAAATTACATTATGCTAGTTACTCTTATGGCATTGTAATTTATTTTTTTAGTTTTTCTTAATATGTATTTTTGTCTAATCTTAAACGGAATTTATTTTAGAACTTCAATTGCCATGAAGGCAAGATTTAATTGATTGAACATCTAAGAACTGGCCAGCAGTAATATAAATTACCAAAAAAAAAAAAAATTATGTATTGATTGTTAAAAATTAAATTTCCAATAAATTACATATTGATTTAGGTATTGTTTGATATGGGATAAATAAACTAAGTATAACTTCTTGGAAAGTGAAAATTTTTAGCTTATTTGCTAATCATTATTGAAAAGAAAAAAGTTCTCCGAGAAGTAAGATGTCTACTTTCTGAATTTAAGAGAAGTGCACTTTCTTAAAGGGAGTTAACAATGTTGGACTTTTTTTAATTAAAATAAATATAAATTGATATATCTAGTATCTACCATTCATTAAATAAGATTAATTGAATAAATAAAGTAAGGTGTTATTGTCTTTTTAATTATTATGTTAAACAAAAAAAAAAATATTTTCTAAGAAGTTGTATGTAAACCAAACACATAATTACTTCCTAAAAAATTTACTTTCTAAAAAACAACTTCTCAAAAAGTATATTTCCTAAGACATACTTCCTAGAAAGTATATCAAATGATATCTTAATTAAAATACACCTAGCTTTGGGTAACTAAACCATATGACCTTAAAATTCTTCATTTTCTCCGTTGCTTGGTAAGAAATCTTAACATATAAAAATATAAAGACTAATAAATCAACTTCCGACTTCACACCGTCCACAATAATAATTAAGAATGTGAATCCATTTAGATTTCCAAATAACAACTTTCTAAAGTGTGTTATGTAAAATTAAGCCGTTATATTTGAAACATAATTAAGTTATTAATTTCCAGCAGAATATAATCAACTACCAGATCCTTCATCAAAAATAGTATTGGAATTTGTTAATGTGGAATTGTGGATAATTAATTTACAAAAACATGCTTAATTGCTGTCAATAATATTTATTGTTAAAAATATTAAATATTTAAATTGTTGTGCTTAGAGCATTTTCGAAAGTGTTATTTATTTTAATATAAAGAGCATTTTTACATAAATAAAAAATCTTAATTAATTTTTAAATATTTTTTTTAAAATTCAATGGAATATTTAAATTTAAATTTTTTAATTTTATCTTTTCATAAACAATAGGTCAAAAAATTAAAATTTAAAATAAAAAGTGACTCTTTATTATTATAAAAGAGTCTCTTGAAAATGCTCTTATAGGCCTAAACAGACAGATTCATAGGATATACTTATATATTTCTTAATCAAAGCTCGTTAAAAATCATTAATGTCTTCAAAATATGCTATTACATAATTATTACTCTCTTTTTTATTTATCAATTCATATATAATTTATTTATCAAGTTGCCCGTAAACTATAAAACATGCACTACAGGAGTCTAAGTAATGCTTACAAAGTTTATAAAGTAGGATTTGGATACAAGTGGGCTTGAGGGATTTTCTAAGATATTCAAAAAAAATTTATGTTTATAATAAAACAAAAAGATCTCGAGATTTTTTCATTCGGCAAAAAATATACAAAAAAGTTTTTCACATGTAATTTATAAACAAATAAAAAATTAAAGAAAAATCTGATTAAGATTAAGTTGAGAGTCGAAATACTTCTATAACACTATTTTATTTTATATGTAACAATAAAATAAAATAATAAATATCACATAAATAATATAATAGGTAGAAAAACTGTAAACTATAAAAGTATATATTTAAAGTATTAAATATAATACCAAAAATAATAAAGAAAATATTTACCTAATCTAAAATATAGAATTTATTCCAATATATATGTATGGCCTAAAATCACTTTCGCATGTCTATAATCGATTTTAGACGCAGAAAAATCAATTTTGTCCAAAAGAGTGTTTTCAATTTTTATTTTTTCGCTCGAAAGCTACTACTCCCAATATCTATGCTACATACACTGACTCATTATCAAGTTGAGTTAGCTTATCCTACACTAAGGCCCCTTTATTAAATGTGTGTCTATCTACTTCACAGTAAATAGCTTATAATTCTATGAGAAATTTCAAATCCAACCTAAAAACTTAAATTATTAGATAGTGAGATTCAGATATTATATGAAGTCTTGACATTTTTTATTATTTTTAATGTGAGATCTTTTAACTTTAACAAATTCAAAGCAAATTAATAACAAATTCTAGTTGACAAGATCATTTGCAACCAACATTGAATAAGGAAACACCAAATTAAAGTAGTAATTCAATACCAAATTAGAGCAGTAATTTATTCAAATCATAATACTAATTCAATTTCAAATCAGAACATTAATTCAATCACAAATTTGAATCAAAACACACATTCAATCCAAATTTATATTACTAAAAAAATATATGCATAAAATGAGGAAGAAAAAAAAAATATAAGAAGGCAAGATGGGTTTTATATCTTTTAGACTTTTACATCAATTTCTTTTCTTTTTAGCTTTTGTCTTGATATTTTGGCTCTTCTTTTCTAGTTTTCTAGTCTTGGAAGTTAGAAAAGAAAATTAAAAAACTGAGCTCAAAAAAAAAAAAAGAAAAAAAATTCCTTGCGAAGTAGTTTCCCATAGCAAATGGGATGAATGGGCTTTGTTCTATTTTAAATCAATTGAGTTATGGGTTTAAAATTTAAATTATTGGCTCAAAGTAATTAATTAACTACTGTTTAAACTTTTCTCTCGAGAAAGTTCTCTTTTCTCTCTCCCTCTTTGAGTTTTGCATCTCCCTTTCCTAGGGTTTTTGGTCAGGTAAACCACTGGTAGCAGGGAGTATGTATGTCCTTTACTTTGTTTTCTTTAGTTTTTTAGTCTACATTTCTCTTCCTTTGGCAATAATAACTTGGCCTTCTATGAATCTTGATTGTTCTACAGTATATTCAGCTCGGTCTGTCTTCAAAATGAAGATCCTTAGAAATTTTGGTGGCCATTCTGTGTTGTGTCTGTCAATCTCTATCCTTCAAAGTCCTAGGGTTTGAAATTTAGAGAATGATAGGGAGGAGATGGAGGACATCTTTGGTTTGAGGGGCGAAGCTGCAAATTGTTTGTTTTGTTTTGGTGACCCTCGCAACTTGAGTAACTGAATCTCTGAAATTTGGTCATTGATTAATGAAGAAGGTTAATTTTTGCCCAGATCCAGTGTGTTGGTTCAGTTTTGGGGTTTCTTTAAGCAGCATATATGCAAGGTTTTTTTCCTAGCCATGCTTCAGGCCTGATATACCTATATCTCCCTCAAATTTTGGTGCCGGCGATGACAAGGTCGGCTACAAAGGAACTAGATGATTTTAGAAGGAAAAAGGTAGCTTATGATCAAAATTGTAAATTTTTATGTTTAAAAGGTCATTGGGCTGAATGCTCAAGCTTAATGTCCAGTGTAGGAACCCATGAATTGGAAGTGTATTGTTGACAATTCTGAATTGACCTTGTACTGATTATGTTGAGTTTAATGCCTCATTAATGAACCATATTTTATTGGGAAAAAAAAAATTATTGGCTCAAAGTTTATATAATGGCCCAAATTATACATCTAAATATATAAAATATATTTATAAATTTCTTTTTAAGGAGGCCATACTCTATAATTTTAAAATATCCTACTAGTGGGACATTTATGAGACTAGGGGGGCAGAGCCCCCGGTTCCACCTTGTCTCCGTAAGTGGGTATCCAAATCTAATGAATTTTCACTTCACTAATCCGAATAATAATTTGACCCTCTTGGACATCATATTTTGAAGGAATTTTAATGGTTGCCCCACATGTTTCAAGGTTCTAGAGTGAGAAGTAAAGGGCTGGATTGAAAAGAGGAAGAAGAAACATGTCAAAAGACGAGAGAATTTAGAAGTCATTTGCCACATTGTTAGCAAGAATGGCCTTTTTCTTGGTTTGCTGAACGTTGCATAATCCTATTTATAGACAAAAAGTATTGTGGGCAAATGATAAATTTCATGTATTTGAAAAAAAAATCAGTATATAGGTGAAATAAAAATAATTTCCTTAAATGTGGTATTTTAAAAAAACAATTCTCAAATACAGGTGAAAATTTGTTGACTTTATCATATGAAGTAAATAATGAAAAAATGACGGAAAGCTAGTTTTAAAAAAAAAAAAAAATGGGAGTCACATTTCTGGTGAAAGATTTAGTGGAAACAATAGTCCCCTAAAAAATTTGGAGGAATTTGAGTGGTGAGTGGAGTTTGCATGGTACCATATTTCGCCTAGCACACCTCTTATAGTATAGTAATTGGATGGCTTAGCTTTTCCATTTCCATAAAAAATTATAGTGTTTTGCAACTTTTTGCTTTTCTTTTGCCATTTATAAGTTTCTGCCAAAATTTATAGTATATTTAAGCCAAAAATTTTAGTGTTTTTGACTTTTCAAATGAAAAACCCTCCTAATTTGTGAATTACTTTGACAAATACCCTAAATTTAGATTTATTATTTTCAAAAGCATTAATTTGGACAATTGCTCAAGAATTAATTGTAGAAGCAAACAAGTTTCATGCAAGTCTATTTCCTGATCAATTTATTTGTTTCACACCTTAATTAATAGGGTGGAACTCCACCAAATTCTTTTCACAACCCCATACTATCTAGTTCCCCAACTTTTATTATATATGCACAAGGGAAAAGAGATGACCTACTCCTTTGTAACTGTTTCTGATGTTATTGGAAGAGACAATGATAAAGAGAATATCATCAATCTTTTACAGAAAGCAGTGATGAAGGAAAAATCTTTGTTTTTCCTATTGTTGGAATTGGCAGTTTGGGGAAGGTTGCACTCACTAAATTAGTTTTTAATGATGAAAGAGTAAATAAAAATTTTAACTTAAGATGTACGTCTGTAACATAGAGGATTTTAATATCAGAATATTCGCAGAGAAAATAATTAAATCTGCAATGAAAAATAAAGAAAATTTAAGCCATTTGGAAATGGAACAATTGCAAACAGTTTTGTTCATTTGAGATGATGTGTGGAATAAAGATCCCATGAAATTGCAGGTGAGAGGGTGGTTACGGAAAGAGAACAATGGAGATGATAGAATTTAGTGTCCTTTTAAAAGATGTGTCATATCTTTTAAAATAGAGAAATTATTAGATAGACTGAGTCTATTACGTCGTTTATATATTAAGCCAATAAAAATATGATACGTTAATTAATAATATCAAATCATCCGTAAATTATAGCATGATTAATTGATGTATTTTATTTCCATTGAATTAGTTTATGGGTGATTTGATATCATTAATTGACATGTCATATTTCTATTGGTTTAGTTTATAAAACGTCTCTTTTATTTCAAAAAAAATAAATAAAAATCTTTCCATTTCTCAACTTGTATTTATATAAGGTTAAATATTATTCCATCCATTTTAAAATATATATCGTTTAAAATTTCAACACATTAATGTTATTAAAATGCTATAATTCTAAAGTAAAAAGATTAAAATATTTTTATACTGATTCTAAGCAGAGAAATAAAAATAATTAATACAAATTATTAGTAAAGTAATAAGTAGAAGGTAAAGTTAAAAAAAAATAATAATAAATGGTTAGTTCAAAAGCATTACTTTTTAATTAGAAAAAGAACCAATGAAGTCAGGAATTTGTTTTTGGAGGAATTCACTCATATGACACTCAAGTCTAAGATAACTTACATAAGCTAATTCAAGTAAAGTTTTCTCAACTTATAGATTAATCCTATCTGACTAAGAAATATTACTAAAAGTTGCATTTGTTTCACTGAAAATAATTTATTTTTATAAAATATTTTTTAAAGAAAAATATTTTCTGGAAAAATATCTTCTCAAGAATTAATTTTTCGTTATTTTGTTACAATATTAAAAGTTATTTAAAAATATTAAAAATTTTAATTTATAAGGCTATAAACATATTTATACTTATAATAATTTTATATTTTTAAAATTTTACCGTTAAGTATACAAAAAACACATAAAAATAATAAATTTAGTGGTCGTCGGCTATATAATCACCTGAAAAGAAAGCAAAACTCTCCATTTTTATCAGAAACATAAGCTATATAATCACCAAATACACCAGTATATAATCAACACAATTACATTAAGTACACAAGCCTATTGCAAAGCAAACAAAGCATCAAAATAATGTCTGCAATGTATTTAACTATTTATTACACAACTAACGAAATTAACAAAGATGCCAACCGATGAAGTCTAAACCACTCGATCAGCAAATTTCAGCAAAAAAATGCGGGCAGCTAACTGAACACTGAAGATGCAATTGCATCCATGGGACACATCTTGAGCACATAATCTACTCTACTCCAATGTGAACTCTGCAAGGATTAGTTTTATAGTGATAGTGTTAAGTTCAAAGGTAGAATCATATAATTAAAAGTAAAAAGATTGTTATCATAGTTCAAAAGTTCGTTTATACTAACCTTTATTTCCTGTCAAAGAGCTGGCTCCTTGTGAAATTTCCTTCGCAGCATAGCCATAGAAACGACAACAAAGACATAAATTTTATCATCCATGTTGGTCAAGAAACGGAAATAGGCATGCCTCCATGATTTGTTGAAGACTAAAGTCGCCCAAAATCCCCAAAACCCTGTAGCAAATCCAATGGGTAGACTTATGTAGAACGAAGGAGTTTCTTCAAATCCATGGCTGTCTTCCTTGTGTTGAATTCCATTGTTTTTATGCTTTGATGATTCGCCATTAGTGCTACATTCTGTTTCATCTTCAAGTGAGTAATCCATTGAGCAATTGTGTGTGAGTGGAGAGCCACAAAGGTTATGATTTCCCACGAAAGAATGTGCGCTGAAATTGTTAGGTGTGGGGGGAACTTTCCCTGACAAATTGTTATGTGACAAATTCAATTCATGGAGTAAAGGTAGATTGGAAATGGTGGGAGGAATGGTGTGAGAAAGTTGGTTCCTAGATAAATCTAGAAACTGTAAGGATTTCAAGGCACCGATATCACAAGGAATTGTCCCTATCAAATGATTGTTTGATAGATTCAAATACTGCAATCTAATTAGCTCTGTGACTTCTCTTGGGATTTCTCCACTCAGCCTATTGGAGAAAAGATCCAACAACTTCCGGTGTTCTTTTATATTTTGAGAGTCAATCCACATCCGTTGCTTTTGTTCATCCTTTGTATACAAAGTATAATCATGCCAAAAAGGTTCAGCTTGCTTGTCAGCCACTGGAAGGAAATTATTGATGCAAGGTGGGATTCTTCCTGATACTGAATTGGAAGAAATATCCAAGAACAAAAGCTGTCTCAGTTGGCACAACTGCAATGGTATATTTCCTTGGAACGCATTGTTACTTAAAGAAAGATACTGCATATTTTCCCCCAACCATATCGGAATGCTCCCAGATAGTGAATTATAGTCAAGATCCAGGAGAATCAGACTTCTCCAGTTTTGCAAGGATTGAGGTATCTCTCCAGAAAAGGTATTATTATCCAAATACAGATTTTTGAGTTTATCTAGATGCCCAATTGATTCAGGGATTTGACCAGAAAAATGGTTGGACCCTAGATCCAAATGAAACAGATTTTTACAATGTTTCCAGCAGTTTGGAAGGCTTCCAGACAGAAGATTTACATAGACACTTAGATACCCTAGTACGTTACTTTCATTCATCATATCGCAGATGGGAGAAATTGATCCAGAAAATTGATTGTAGCTTAATTCAATTTTTTGGATTGTGGAGGGAAAATGAGGCAGGTCACCTGTAAATTCATTATGACTCAAATCTAGTGTCAACATACTTGTTCTTGTTGATAAACTAGGTAATTTCCCTCCAAGCCTATTCCAAGAAAGATCCAAATGCTTCATTGATGGACAAAGATCCCAAAACCAATCAGGCAAAGTGCCTGATAGACTTGTATTATGCATATCAAGTTTTAAACATTTCTTTTGGTTTTGGAGCCATTGGGGAAATTTTGGACCCATTTTACATGATCCCAAACCTATGGTCTCAAGTTGAAAATCAGGTACCCAATTTGAGCTTACATTTAAAATTAACTGGTTATCTGACAAGTCAATTATTTTTAAGCTACTGAAATTCTGTAAATGAGCTTCAGTTATCAAACCATTTAAAGAATTTGAAGCAACATCTAGGACAGCTAATTCTGAAAGATGAGGATTGATTGTTTCTAAAGACCCATTCAAATTATTACCGGACAGAAGAAGTTTTCTCAAGGATGAACATTTGAAATGATGCAACTCCTGAATCAGACCTAGAGTTGGTGGTATTGGACCTTCAAGATGATTGTTTGAAAGATCAAGAACAGCAAGAGATGTCATGTTACCAGCATTATATGGAATTGAACCATTGATATAATTGTATGAGAGATCAAGCACAACAAGAGATGTGAAATTGACAAAAGCTTGGGGAATGGAACCTTTCAATTCACAATTCTCGAGATTAAGATATCGGAGACTAGGACTGATATGAACCAACCAATTGGGAATCATAGAATAAAAGTTATTATAGGATAGGTCAAGAACCTCCAAAAGAGTAAAATTCACAGAGACGATGGATTGTGGAAGGTTATGAAGTCGATAATTGGATAAATGCAGCTTCACCAAAAAGGGTAGCTTATTAACTGCATCAAGCCAATTATCTGCGTCGTTAAGATATACACGATTCAAATAAAGGATTTTCAATGAAGAGAGACCGGAAAGCCAATGAAGGGTGCTAGCTCTAAGGAGAGAGCTTTTACCGGTACTCAGATCAAGAGATTGGAGAGTGGATAGATTACCAAGCTGAGAAGGAATATTTCCCTTAAAATTGCCATGAGATAAGTTGAGATATTTTGAATTAGAAAGAGAGCCAATGAACTCAGGAATTTGAGTTTGGCAGAAATCATTGTGACTCAAGTCTAGGTAACTTAGATATGGCAAGTCAAGCAAAGACTTCCCTAACTGACCTTGCAAGGGCATAGAAGAATCTAGATTGCGGAGATCAAGCGCAATGACATTGCCTGATCTGTTGTTGCATCTGACTCCTCTCCATTTGCAGCAATCTTCTTGTGCTACCCATGACAAGAAATGATCAGAGTGACTATGAAAACCTTGTTTGAACATTAGAAGTGCATCCCGCTCACTGTCAATGCACTGGCCCTTGAGTGGGGTTACCATGAATGAAATGGCAATGAATATGAATCTGGTGAGAAGTTCAAAAACTGGTCTCCCCATGATCAACGCAAGACGGTGGTGATATCCACAGCTATGTTTAGTGATTCTAAAAGAACGAATGTGGACAAATGCACAAGGTTTTCATTTAAGGGAAAATGAACATTTTAAGATTGTGATATTCGTGAACCATATTACATTATTATATATGAAATTTGCACAGGCATAATTGTTTTGAACAAAAAAGGGAAGAACATTATTAATACTGTTGCAAAGAAATTTCCACTGCGTAGCTTTTTGACTTTGAGTGAGGAGTTAGCATTATTTGGACTTTTGGCTATGTTGGTAAGAAGAATTTTCTGGCCATCTTTATAATCCCAAATTTTGTACTCCTCTATTTTTTTTTTTTCCTGTGGGTTCGCTTTGGGGGCTCTTATTAAATATTATTTCTTATGCATGTGGGATTTTTTAATGAGATTTCTTACGAAGAAAAGATGTGCAGAGTTCCTGTAGGTGGAGGCTAAATTTCGGGTGACCGTTCGCTTTTTACCTAAACTGATATGCCAAATTTGAGATGCCCTGCAGTAGTTTAATCATCTGTAAATAGGAAACATGTATCTTCAAGATTTGAAAAGTGGCAGCCCAATTCTCAAAAGTATAAAGTAGCACTCTTTGATGTTTAATTGACTTGGCCTGTGTGCTTTGTCTGCACTTTTATTTTTGGGAAATTCTATTTCCAGCCTTTAATTTTCTTTTTACACTCCTGTTTTTTTTTTTTACAACTTCTCTTTATTTAAAATTTTCTTCTCACAACTCCCTTTTTCTTTTTCTATCCTTTTAATTTTTATAACCCCTTTTTCCAAAAAAAAAATACAATCGCTTTCCAATTGTACAATCCTTTTGACCTTGGAAACCTCATTTTTTACTTTCACCATTACTCTCAAATCCCTAAACAACAAAATCTGCAACAAGAAGATGTTTTGAATTTACCAAAATTGTAAATTTGAAAAAAATTAAAAAGAAAAACTAATAGTATATGGTATACATATACCAAAATTTGGTATATGTTCAGTACATGTTTAGTATCTGTAACTTTTTTAATATATACATATTGAAAATTTGAAAAATTAAAAAGATAAAATATCAGTAAATGGTATACAAATATTGAATTTTGGTATACATCAAGTATATATTTAATATTTACAACTACTTTATATATATATATATATATATATATATATATATATATATATATATATATATATATATATATATATATATATATATATATATATATATATATATATATATAATTATTTAAAAATTTAATCACTTATCATATTCATTATAAATTTTAATTTAAAAATTTTTCTGTTCTTAGTCTTCTTGCTCCTACTATCTATTTGGGCTTTCTTTCCCTAATCTATTTATCTTGGGCTCCCTTTCTAAATTTGCAAGAAGAGTTGGTAATTTCATTTTAGCTTTAATATATCCAAAAGGATTTTTGCATGTAGACTTTGATAATACTTTATTTTTTATTATTTCAAAAAATATAACTTTTTTACTTAGTATTTTTTATTATTTAAAAGAATAAACTATATCCCACAATTTAACTTTAGAAAATTTATTTTAACTTACAGGCTTCAAATTGAACTAAAAATGAAGTATGCAATTTTCTTTAAGATTCATATTAAACTTTGGATCTAAGCTGAGAGAGAGTCTTTCCCTACATTAACATAACATGTATAAAATCTAAAATAAATTAATACTATATTATATAAAATATCATAAACTATAAATAAAATCCTTATCTTACTACGAGTCTATCACAAAGCCTATAAATTTTAGTTTCTTCGTCGTTGTGTTTTAGTGATAAACCCTAAACGCGGGAGATAGCTCATGCATTAGAACTAGTGAAATCGCCACCTTGCATGGGCCGAGGAGGAGGAGGAGGTATTTAAATAATTCTTTATTTATGGATTTTAAAAATCGAATTCTGTTGGGTGGTTTACTTTTAACGATTTCTGGGCATACCTTTGCAGGACGAAGTTCTGGTTGGTCTAGGTCAGTTTCAGGTATGATTTTCCATTGATATTGCAATTAATATGCAGCTATCAATGATCATATTCAAGTTTTGAATTAGATTATTCAATTGGTAAGAAGGGAATTTATTTATAAACATAAATAGAGAGGAAAAAGAATGTTGGAGAATTATCTATTTAGAAAGTAATTAACTTTTAGTTAAGTTCAATTAAATTCCAATTTATAAAATTTGCTTATTAGAGCATCCATAATAGTACTCTTCATTTTAAAGAGTATATTTTGTTTAATAGAGAGCATTTAATTTTAAAGAGTAGAAAATTTTATTTAAATCCAATAGACTCTCAATATTTTACTCTTTATTTTACTTTATCCCATATACACTAATTATTTTAATTTTTAATTTTTTAAATTTATCCAATAGAAAAAATAGCACTAAAATTATCTTGAATATTGAAGTACATAGTAATTTGATGTAGAGAATCAAACCAACTCTTTTCTTTATTTTTTAAAGATAAAAAATCTATTGGAGTTTTTGGTTTTAAATAACTCTTTATTCTAAAGAGTTTAATATATATAAAAAGTGAACTGGTGATGCTTTTATTGTTAGTTATCTCAGGATGTTTGGTACCAATCTCTTGTGAAAGAAGAATGGAAATTTATTCTGTTTTTATTTTTCACATTGTTTTTTGCTTTTAGATCTCATAGCTATTTTGGAATGCGTTAGCTTTTTCTATTTGGGCAACATGCCGTCCTTCAGCTCATTCATGATATTGCTTTTGGCTTCAACAGGCAATAGCCAACTTACAAAAGATGCTGCAGCTGCAAGTGAGTCTAACAGTGCTTAGACTACTAGAATGCTATGGTGAACTGTGTCTGATGATCTTTTGGATAGCGAAGCTTATGTATATGCTACTTAATTTGACGTAGCAATATGTGCTAATCCTACTTAATCTATTGCATATAGCTATTGGAACTATTAGAAAGACTTAAAGTTCTGACCTCTATGTAGGAGTATTCTTATTTCATTTATTTGTTAAAATCTGACTACAAATATATGTTGCTGAAGTTAAGAGTAATGTTATTTCCAAATCTACTATTATTAATGACAGAATAAATCTTTTTATTTAGACAAAATTCCTCATTTTTATTCACTCCATTTTCCTTCTCCCCAAATAAATTACAGTCTATTATATTTATGAATACTGAATCTTGGCATACATGGGGTACATAAGCATGCAAATATGAAACAGCCCATAGCCCATATGCAGCTGCTTCCTTCCTTCTTTCTAAAAATTTTTATTAGAAAATTTTTAAATTTCTAAATTTATTTTTTTAAAGTAAAATTTATTTAAAAAGTACCATAATCTTTTTATATAAATAAAAGAATTTAATTTATTGATAGGATTTTAAGAATTAAGTAAATTATAATGATGATAACCAATAAACACTAATAAATGAACTTATAATTGTTGATTTTTATAAATAAATATTAAATTAAAAGACAATTATTTATGAAAAAAGAAAAATTAAAGCGTAAAATTTATAAGTTTCTATGCATGCGTATGTTAATAAATTCATTCCTAAACTAATTGTTAATACATAATTTGGGCATGATGTTATCGTTCAAGTCTAACAAACTATTTTTTAAATCATATACCAAGAGCATTTATCTTTAGAAATGAGAAGTTTTGAGTTTAAGTTATCTTCTTCCCACTATAAGAGGATGGTCATGGTAAAGCATAATTAAATTTATTGCAATAACCACCAAACAGACTCTCTCTTCGCTGAAATTATCTAAAATGCCTTAGATTAAGGTCTTGTCTAACTAACTGAGAATTTTAATGGCATAAATAGTAATATACTCCCCCTAAATGCAAACAAAACCATCATAAATTTTTTTAAAAAAAATTCACAATGCAACTTGAGTCAATCCCTTCATGATTATATCATAAACATCATCAGTAATCAAAGGAGCCTGTAGTCCAATTCGATTCTAATGGGTTAAAATGGCTAGTTGTACATGATTTTGATCCTGCAATAAGCACCAACCAAATCAACAGCTCTGCAATTCCATGATCAAGTGTATGCATTTGATGTATAAGTTCCCTTTTCTTTATTGATTTTTTTTTCTCGAAAAATGTTGATCGAAACTTTGACGTGAAGGACTACACCCAAAATATCTATAAGAAAATAAATATTAGAAAATATTTGTTATGTATATTATACAATCAATTTAAAAATTAATTAAGAGAGTAAAATAATTCATACCAAAAATTGTGAACCTTCTATTTTGCCCTCAACATCATTAAAAGAAACAAAACTATAATGTATAGCTTCTTTATGAATGACATCTGTGCTCTCTTTAATAACTATAAAAGGCGTCAATGACAATTCCATACTATTGTTTACATTAACAAATATAGTATTAACATCTTTAAACATACCGTTAAAGATATCATAAGTTTTATCCTTGTCAAAGAAATTCTTAAATTTATCAACTGTATGATTGAACATAGCTGCTTGTATTTTTATCCCCTGAAAAAAAATAAATTTAAGAATTTATAAATATTTTAGTATGATTAAATTAAATTTAAAATAGAAACATTTTATCGTTGAAATCATATAAAA
Source organism: Reutealis trisperma (assembly GCA_947687605.1). Taxonomy (NCBI): domain Eukaryota; kingdom Viridiplantae; phylum Streptophyta; class Magnoliopsida; order Malpighiales; family Euphorbiaceae; genus Reutealis; species Reutealis trisperma. Next base: position 1,317,415 of record CANTUT010000012.1, on the reverse strand, counting down.
AAAATTTATATTGTTGCAATTTATATCATTGACGTACATAAATGCCAATAGTATTAATAATCATACGCATGCAATATGCATTATATTTAAGAGTTATTATTATGAAAAAATTATTATTAAAAAATTATATTTATATAATAATTTTTTTTATAATTGATATTTATACATTTCTGTCAAAAATATACTTAGTATTATTTTTAAAAATTAAAAACCACTTAATAAGATATAAAGTATAAAAAATTTTATTACTTATGTAAATAATTAAATATTATATAATAAGTGAAGATATATAACAATTTTTTATAAGTTTAGAAAAATAATTTTCATAAATAATTATTACTTATCTAAATTTTAAATTTTAAATTTTATTTTTTGTTTAAGTAATTATTGTGTTTTGTAAAGGTTATTATTGTCCAAAAATGTTTTCCCTTGTTAGTCAATTTTATAGATAGTAATAATATATATATATATATATATATATATATATATATATATATATATATATATATATATATATATATATAAAAGGGAATCTATATTTTGCTTCAAGGAAAATTAATTAAAGCAAATAATTAAAATATAACAAAGACTAGCAAAGCTATTGGATATTTTGTCTCAGAAATTATTTCTATTTTATACCTAAAACTATTTATGCTTCCTTTTTTTTTTTTTTTTTTTTTTGGGTGGTTTTGATATCCTCAACCTATATTTTTCTACCCATAAAACTCTTTATTTTCTTTTTCAAGTTCAAAGCAATAATTATCCATCTATGATTTGATTTCTTTACACAATGGGATGGATTCAATTCGCTTAATATATAGAATGCTTAATCATATAATTAAGTACAGAGCAATAATGAATCTCAGTAAATATATTTTCTTGAACAGTGAAATTATCATTCAATTGACAGTAAAATTATAGCTATTAATCAGCCATTACACAAAGTCGTCTCTCGCAAAGTCATGACTTTTAATTCCATCCATTTATTTATTTTGGTAGGTATTGCCTCTATAGCTTTGTGGCAAAGAACAAAGAAAAGAGGAGACACATTATACCTTACTGAAATTTCAACAGTTCTGATATAAAACTGACAAAAAGAAATCGAAAGAGGCCGAGAGAGAAAAAGAGTTTTTCTTTCTTTTTTATAGAATTTTGTGTTCTCTGTCTGATACCTAATTGGAATTCATAGCTGCAAATAATTCTCTGTGATGGAAGTTGTGACAACTGTTGGAGGTGCTTTCCTTTCTGCTGCCTTTCAGGCCCTGTTTAACAAGTTGGGCTCTAACGACTTGCTCATGTATGCACGAGAAGGGCAGGTATTTGATGATCTCAAGAAGTGGGAGATTATGCTGAAGAAAATCTATCTAGTGCTCAATGATGCGGAAGAGAAGCAAATGGCTAATCCGTTGGTGAAGATGTGGGTGAGTGAGCTCAGAGACTTGGCTTATGATGTGGAGGACATTCTGGATGAGTTATCTACTGAGGTTCTGCGACGCAAGTTGCAGGGTGAACCAGTACACGAAGCCAGTACAAGTAAGGTAAAGAAACTACTCATCCCTACTTGTTGTGGTAGGCTCAGTTTCAATAATGTTAAGTTCAATGCTCAGATGATTTCCAAGATTAAAGAAATTACTGCCAGATTTGATGATATCATGAAACAAAAAGATGTGTTGCGTTTGGTAGAGGGTGATAGTGGTAGGGGGAGGAACCAAATAAGAGAGAAACTACCCACAAGGGAAACAACCTCTTTGGTCGATGAAGCACATGTTCATGGAAGAGAGAAAGATAAGGAGGCAATTCTGGAAATATTGAAGGCTGTGGAAACAGAAGCAAATGTATCTGTAGTTCCCATTGTTGGGATGGGGGGTGTTGGAAAGACGACTCTGGCTCAACTCATTTTCAATGGTGCAAAGTTGGAGGAGTTTGATTTGAAATCTTGGGTTTCAGTTGGTGAAGATTTTAATGTTGCTAGAATTACCAAAACAATTCTCCAACAGGAAAGTACTGATGATAAGGACCTAAATTCACTTCAGCTAAAATTGAAGGAGAGGCTTTCTAGGAAGAAATTTTTTATTGTCCTAGATGATGTTTGGACTGAAAATTATGAAGATTGGACTCGTTTTTATGCTCCTTTTATAGTTGGTGCATCAGGAAGTATACTCATCATCACAACTCGCAGTCAACGTGTTTCATCAAAGATGGGTACTGTTCAAGCCTATCTTCTGAAGGAGTTATCATATGATGACTGCATGTCTGTGTTCACCCAACATGCTCTGCGAGCCAAAAATTTTGAAGAGCATAAGAATTTAGAAGGAGTAGGTAGAGAAATTGTTAAGAAGTGTAAGGGATTGCCTTTGGCAGCTAAAGCTCTTGGAGGCCTCTTACGAGGTAAACCAAATCGCAATTTGTGGGAGGAAGTGTTAACCAGTGAGATATGGGATATATCGGACGAGGAACTCAATGTTCTTCCATCCTTAAAGTTGAGCTATTTTCATCTCCCTTCTCATTTGAAACAATGCTTTGCATATTGTGCTATTTTTCCGAAAGATTATGAGTTCGATAAAAAAGGGTTGATTTTGTTATGGATGGCAGAGGGTTTTCTGTATCAACCAAAGAAGATGAAGCCGATGCAAGAGTTAGGCTGCCAATATTTTGACGATTTATTATCTAGATCGTTTTTTCAACAATCTAGTAGCAATAAATCACGGTATGTTATGCATGACCTAATGAATGATCTAGCTCGGTATGTCAGTAAAGGAATATGTTTTCAGTTGGGTGATCCGTTTGAAGATGGTAACTCATGTGTGAGGATTCGACATTCATCATTCATTCGCCATCAGTTTAAAACCTGGCAAAAATTTGAAAGTTTTTTTGCAATGAAAAGCTTGCGAACATTCTTACTGTTGTCTGACTACGAATTTAGTCTTATAAATAGTAAGGTGCTGCATGACTTGGTGCCAGAGTTAAAATGCTTGAGGGTGCTGTCACTAGCTGATTATTACATTGTGGAGTTGCCTAGTTCTATTGGAGCCTTGAAGCATTTACGTTATCTCGACTTATCTCGTTCTGGAATCCAAAGATTACCCGAGACTGTGTTTGAGCTTTTCAACTTGCAGACATTGATCTTGTGTGACTGCAGGCAGCTTATTGGGTTATCATCGGGCATCGGCAATTTAATGAACTTGCAGTGCCTTGATATCAGTGGAACAGATAAGTTGAAAGAAATGCCACTACAAATTGGTAATTTGAGGAATCTTCACTCATTGACCAAGTTCATTGTGGGAAGTGACAATGTACTGAAGTTAAATGAGTTGAAGAAATTTTCTCATCTGCAAGGGAGTCTTCGCATTACAGGGCTGGAGAATGTGATGGATATTCGAGACGCAGATTTGGCCAATTTAAAGGAGAAGCAGGGACTGGAAGAATTATACTTTGAATGGGGTGATGATTATTCTAATGGTTCTAGGAATCCAAGTACTGAAGTTCAAGTTCTCAACTCGTTACGACCTCATCAAAATGTATCAAGGCTTTCAATTATATCATTTGGTGGAACTGAACTCCCATTGTGGATAGCAGATCCCATGTTCACTAATATGGTACATCTAAGTCTATGGGAGTGTTGCAATGTCACGTCACTGCCACAACTTGGACGATTACCATCACTTAAAGAGTTGGTGATTGCGCATACGAATGGAGTGAAAAAAGTGGGTAATGAGTTTTATGGGGATGGCTCATCTTTTGCTAGTCTTGAGACTCTGAAGTTTTTTAATATGCTGGGGTGGGAGCAATGGTATAATGATCTCAATGATGTCAATGGAGAGGAGGCTGCAAAAAAATTCCCTAAGCTGCATGAGCTTTATGTAAGTTATTGTCCAAAGTTAGTTGGGAAATTGCCCAGCTGCAGCTGTGTTCCATCTCTTCGAAAACTGTCAATCCAAAGATGTCAAGTGGGGGTTCTTAGAAGTGTGTATGATCTTACCTCTCTCTCTAAATTAGAAATGGTCAGAATTTCAAGGCTGATGAGTTTGAATGAAGCACATATAGAGGAGATGGTGGCCCTTCAAGTTTTGACTATTAGTGATTGTGGAGAACTCAAGTACTTGTGGAGGGATGGAACTAATTTAGACAAACTTGCTTGTCTAAAGCTTTTAAAGGTCTTCAACTGTGCGCAGCTGGTGTCATTGGTGGAAGGAGAGGAAGGGCAATTGCCTTGCAATATTCGGTTTCTGGAGATAAATGATTGTTTAAATTTGGGGAAGCTGCCAAATGGACTGTACAGCCTCACATCTCTAAGAGATTTGAAAATCAGTAAGTGTAGAAAACTCTTGTCGTTCCCAGCAACAGGTGTGCCCTACAGTCTCAGAAATCTTAGAATCATGGGATGTGATTATCTGGAGTCTCTGCCAGAGGGTATTATTATGCATCACAATAAGTCTCAGCTTGAGGTATTGGAACTCAGAGAATGTAAATCTCTGATGTCCTCTCCAGATGGTGAGTTTCCTAATTCGCTTCAGACTCTTGCGATTATGAATTGTAATTGGCCGAAACAATTATTTGATTCGCTTCAGAGTCTGGGGTCCTCTCGTCTTGCAAATTTAAAGATAGAAAGGTGTCCACAATTAAACATCATTTTGCCTATCCACATGCTTACCTCTTTATTAATTGCTGATTGTGAGAATTTGAACTCACTCCCTTGTGAGATGCAAAATCTCAACTTTTTATCTGTACGCGATTGCGAGAAGTTGAGATCAATGCCCAATTCGATGCACAACTTCACAGCTCTTAAATCTTTAGTGATAACAAATTGTGGAGGCATAGAATCCTTACCAGAAGGAGGTTTGCCACCAAACATAACTCGTCTTTGCATCGACTATTGCGAAAATCTAAAACAGCCAATGTGGGAGTGGGGACTCCACAGACTCACCTCTCTTGCAGATTTCGCGATCCGGGGTACAATTCCAAGTATAGATATGTTTGATTCCTTTCCGGATAATGACGGCCTGCTGCTTCCCACTTCAGTTTCCCATCTTGAGATCTGTCTACACAAGCATCTGAAATCCATCTCAATGGGACTCCTAAGGCTCACCTCTCTACAATCTTTATCTATTAGCAATTGCCCAAATCTCCAATCCTTTCCAGAGGAGGGCTTGCCTGCCACACTTGAACAGCTAAGCATCAAGTCCTGTCCTCTTCTTAAAGAACGGTGTTCAAAAGATCAGAAAGGAAGTTATTGGCCCTTCCTTTCCCACATACCCCTCATCAGGATAGATCTTGTTTTCATTAAATAAAGAAAAGAAAAGAGCAATGAGGTATAATTCCTAATTTCCTCTCTGACTTGCAACTCAAATTCTCTTTTATAATTTAAGTTATATGCATATCATCCTTTGCAAACTGTTCAGTGGTTTGCATGTTTATTAGATTTCTTTGTAGACTTGAAGCTAGCAACAAATGAAAGTCCGTTGTATCCTGACTCCTACCAAATCTGATATTGTTGCCTATGCATGCTTGTTTTGCATAAATCTTCTCCAAAGCTTATATAATAATGAAAGGCAGGTTATGATAGGTTTGATTATTTAAAACAAAGGAAAAGATTTTGGCATAAAAATTGTTTAGTTATGGAAATTATTTGATTTGTATGCAGGTGACTTAAGTTGTTTAGATATAGTCATTTTTCTTAAAGAGTGAAATTGTGTCTAAATAATGATGGATGCTGATATTTTGTTATTCGTTACCCCCCTGCAGGCCACTCTAAGACTCAAGTGCACCGTGTTTGATATATACTTGTGCAGAAAAGCGCTCTGTACAGAATTTATAATTCCCTGGACTGATAGTAAATTCGTTGCCCAGATTTTGCTTGTCAGCAACAAAAAGAAGGATAGAAGAATCATAGTGAGTTTTCACTTAAATCAGGATTTCGTTAAATGGCCACATTGGGAACTTGTTTCGTCATTAATTAAATTATATAAAATTATATAAAGTGGAATTTGCTAATGCTCTCTTGTGTTTTCGCAGAGTAATACATTGCTAAGGCAGAGTTCTTTTTGCTTTCACAGAGAAAAAACCAAGCCGTCAAAAGCTAGGAAAGGGTTAAGGCAGAGTTGGTTGAGGTTCTTCTAAGCATTAAATGTATAATTGTGGAGATTATGGCTAATATGTTACGGATTGGGACGGTATATTGTAGTCTTGAAGTCAGGTGTGATTTTCATTATGTAGGATAGTTCATAGATTTTGGATCTTTATTATACTCACTTGTAATGTAGAAATTTCAGTGCTTGTATTGGCTGTTTTGTTTTGCGATTTCTTCTATACACTCCATTTTGCAGGTGGGGTTTTCACCTATATTTTCCAGTAGAAATATAAGCAAAAATGATAATCCAAAGACATTGTTATTTTTTACCATTTGGCCCTGACTTGTTTGCATTTTTAGTGTGCTTAAAGTGAGATGAGCCAACTTCATGAAAATATTTTCAATCCATACGTGGGATAGCTACAGTTGTTGTTGGCTAATTATAAATGGCTTATAGCATTGTTGCCAATCTTCAATCCACTAATTTTTAATAAGCCAAAGTTTAAAGAATTAAAAAAAAAACTCTTATCGTTCCAGCAATAAGTATATCATATACAATTGAAAATTTCTTTTCTTTACACACTATCAAAATTTTTTGGTTTTTACATTTGTTCTATTATTCCAATTTATAATGAACCTTTGATTGTGAAATTGGTGGAATTGGTGAAAATGATATTCCAAAAACTTGTTTTCAATTTGACTTTGACATGTTTGTATTCACCTTTTTGAATCCTTATGTGACACAGTTATAGTATTAAACTTGAACAAAACCTGAGGTCCTTCTACAGAGTAAGAGAAAAGTAGATCAAAGTATCAAACAAACTAACCACAACCAAACTAGCTATATTTTAGATTTTGAGTGTATTTAGTATTGCTGCTAGAGATTAAAAAATCCCTTAGAATTTATTTGATTTAATTGATTAATTTTTATTAATTTTTATAATTATTTTATAAATCTACTTCTAACAAAAAATCAATTTATCTATTTTTCGAAAAACAATTTTAAAAAAATATAAAAAAAAATTTATTCAAACACACTTTTATTAAAGGAACCCCAAACAAAATCTTTGAGGTTTCAGCCTTTACATATTTAGAATTGGGTTTTTTACATAAATACAAAAAAAATATATTATAAAAATACTCTCAAAAAAAACTTTAAAAAAAATTGTATATTTAACTACATTTTATCATGGTTGTTAAAACAGGCCTGAACCAACTAATTTAACCGAAAAAATCGAAAATCAGATAGGAACAAGTTTTCCAAGTTAGCGGGATGATGAAAATATTTTTTGCCAACTAAAAAAAAATCAGCTAGGGTAGGATGCTATTCTATTGTCTTTAAGACATTGAAACGCCTTTTGTTGTTATGGTGGTGGTGGGTCAGAAACCCACCATAAGCTGCCATGGAAAAAACAGAGAAAATATGAGAAATTGTGTTATGGGTTGTTTTGGTTTTGTGGGTTTCTTTCTCATACAAATTCCATTGTGGACTAAGAAGAGATAAACAAAGAAATGAGAAAGAGGAGGTGATCAGATTCTTTTTTAAGCCTACGATTAGCTAAACCAAAATTTAGATTTATTATTATTTTGGTACCGTGGCTAGACGTGTGTACTGCCTGCACTGTACTATGCATATAAACTGTGACTTAGTTTAGCAAAACAACAATACTTTGAATTCTGTTTGGTTTGGCTATGACACATGCACTCTACACGGAGTAATTTTGTAGTTGAAAATGTCAACGGCCTTTTTTGAGTTTTGGCAATTATTTGCCTGTGTTTAACATGTACTTTAAAATTCCTTTGACAAGTTATATTTATTAATTTTTTATAAAAAAATTACATTCATTAAATTTAATTTTTTTAAATAAAAATTTAATCTTAAAGCTAAATTAATAATGTAATAAATTATAAATGTATATTACCAAACAACATAATTCTCATTTATATAAATTTTATTATTTGAAAATTTTATTTCAAATATTATTTAATAAATTTGTTAATTATTATTTACTTAATTTATTTATTTTATTTAGATATATTTTTATTTATTTTTTATTTTTTATAGGTAATATTAATTATAATATATTGTATCTAATATTTATTATATATTTAATTTAATTACGATTCAACCCTTAGTGATAGTGAATTTTCTTGGAATTGAAATGCAGCCATCTACTACTTCATTATCATGCATGTGTTGGGGCCATTTTCTATGTCTTTTTCCTGTTCTTCTTCTTCTTTTTAATTATAGGTTTCACAATACCAAACAATCATATATTGGTAATAATTAACTAATTAACAATTAATTAATGATAAATATTAATGGTTGAACCATGTAATTCCATAAAATTAAAAGTACAATACAACCTAAAGATCAATTCATTGAAGTAGAGAGAGCTAAGAGATGACTTGGATGGTTGGGCCAGTCGTTAGAGGAACGCTAACCATGGCCCATTTAAAAAAAAAAATCAACAATTCTAAATTTCTTCTTAATATTGTTATAAAATTAATTATATTTTACCTTTTTTTTTTATGAAATAAGCTCTTAATAGAAATATATATTATAATAAATGAAAACTAATTTTTTTTCAAGAATGAGATTGTGATGATAAAATCCTGCATTATTTGTATTTTGTTTTGAACAAGGTAGTCTCCTTTTTTTTATTGAGACAATTTCAAAAATAACCTAAGAAAAAAATCATATTTGGATTATATTTTTTAATTTATATTTTATATAATATTAATATCTTATAATTTCAACCCATAAAATATCATTCATTTTTTAGAAAAACCTATACAATATAATTTTTTATAATTTTAATAGTGTCTTCCTTAATTAAGTACTAGTAATTAATAAAATTTGATTTTATTGAGAAAGTAGAGTATCATGCATATTATATATAGTATACTCCATGTCCTCTCTATAAGCAATTAAATCCAATTAATGAAACAATGCAACAAAATATACACTCAAATATAATATACACATATATATAATAATACATGAGGAAAGATGGCTCGAATTTGAGATTAAATATGTTTACTAGTAGGTCAAACGTAAAGGTGCAATACATGTAATATTTTTCTTGAGCAAATGGTATATGGTTGGTATGTATATATATATTTTATATATATATATAGTATATGTTAAATATATATTTAGTATCAAAAACTACTTTAATATATACATATTGCAAATTTGAAAAAATTTGAAAGATAAAATATCAATAAATTATCTACGTATACATGGTATACGTTAAATATATGTTAGGTATTTGCAACTACTTCAATATATACATATTATAAATTAAAAAAAATAAAAATATATATTAAAAAGACAGTAAAGTAAAAGTAAATAGTATACGTATATCATAAATTGGTATACTTTAGGTATATTTTTGGTATCTACAACTACTTTATATTTATATAGATTGCAAATATAGAAAAGAAAATAAAGTATACCAGAAAACTATTAATTTTTAAGGGGAGATAATTTTGACATTTAATAATATTACTTGTAATAAATAATTTTTTTTATCCAAATTAAAGTGTCAATTAGGTTGGCTCCCTTTCTTTTTAAATAGCTTAACATCTCTAGACTAGTGGCTAAATAATCACTATTAAATCATTGAAACTACCAATATTTTACACCTTTTTTATTTAATGATAAATAAAAATATATAGGCAAATATTTTTCTAAGTTTATAAAAAATAAAAATAAATAATATTATTGAAAAAACAATTGGAACCTCTTAGTAATACAGCTAAATAAAAAAAATGTATACTATTTCCAGAAAATATTTACTTGGAAAAATAATGAATGAATGAACCAAATAAAAGTTAAAACCATAATTAAAAAGAAAAGAAAGGCATAATTGTATAATATTTATTGTTAGTTTAATTTTTTCTTGTAAATCATATTCCATACTGTTTAAATATTAAACTTTGTCATTTATCACAGATCAACACATACAATACATGTAAACAAATAATAGAATTGAAGCCATGCAATGCCAAAAGAAAAATCCACATACAGAAATAACCAATAAATTTACCAAACAATTTTCCACATCTCTTTTCTTCGTTTATATATATATATATATATATATATGCAAAAATATAAAAAATAGACATGAAAAATTTCAAATGATTATCAATTATTTTAGATGACTAATTATTGAAGTGGTTTGTTTTGTTAATTATTTAACTAGGAATTTAAATTTTTGCAGTAATAAAAATAATATATACATATGAAAAATGAGATAAACTTATTTTTTTATGAGGTTATTGTAGAGGCTAGAATGGTTTAATTTATGGTGCTAATAATAATTAATGAAAAGAAAGCATGAAATTCAGTCAAAATCTATAGCATCATCAGCAACAAAAAAACATAAGAGCCACAAAATGAAAAAAAAGTGTTTTTTTTTTTAATAAAAAGCAAAGGCGGAGTTCAAAATAAATGAGAAAGAATAAAAATATAAAAAATAAAAATGAGAGTAAAATTATAAGTAAAAATAAAAAGGGCGCATGTGGTGTAATTTCCTCTGTAGAATTTGGCTTTTAGACAATTACACTTCAGTTAATGGGCAGTGCTTTAGATTTTGGTCATTACACTTTACATATGTTTATTTTTTTTATTTTTTATTTTTATTTTTATTTTGAGAAGAAAGCATGCCATATTATTTATGCATTATCAACTGAAATGTCTATAACATAAGACGGAAGATAATTTTCCCAAACAACTATGCTAGAAGCAGGTTTGGCCTGCTGTTCTAAGGAATGAGCAACTAAATTAGCATTTCTTGGAACATAAAATAACTTGCAATTAAAGGATAGGTGTTTTTTTTTTTTTTTTTTTTTTATCTATTTATGTAAAAAATAAACCATATTTTCATACATAGGTTTTTGGCAAGAAATATTTTCCACCATGTGTTATTTTGGGCAAAATAGGTGTATTCTATAAAAAATTATCATTCAAATTAAAGATATATAAAATAGCGATATTGATAAAATATTTTTACAATATCGCTAGTTGAACTGGTAATAATTGGTATTTTTAATTTTTTTTTTTTAAAAGGCTGGCAAATAGAAAGTGACATGTCGCCGAATTTATTGTGAAATGCAGTCTATGGGAAAAATTTCTTTTGTGGACCATAGTTTGACTTTATTGTACAAATGGGATAAAAGTGGCATTTCAGATTTTTAATGCGGCTCTAATTGATATCAACAACTATAGTACTGGGGAGTTAAAGTCCAATTAATTCGGCTCCAATATAATTTCTATCCTAGTGCTACTTTAATTTTATTATTCGATTGGATTTTGAGTATGTTATTTTAATTATTAGTGTTGTTATTTTAATCGAATAGACTCATAATTAAAATTATTACTGTCTATTTTATATTTTTATTATAGTGTGTATATTTTATATTGTACGTTGGACCAAAAAAATTTAAATTCATCTCTTAAAATAATATATTTTATATTGCAATGAACTAGTTTCCACCAAGATGGGAAAGTGCGTTACCTGCCTTGCCCAAATGATTGCATCTCTGACAAGCATGACTTCCATTATCAGCGGCGAAGCAAAGCACGAAAGAGGACCAGCTGCTGCTGCTATAACCCAGCCACAGTGACAATTACATATGTGGCTTAAGAAGCTCAACTACTACATTTTCGATAAGGGGCCTTATCAGAAATATAGCTCAATGGCTATTGAGCATTGCTCCAAAATAGATTTCTTATTATTCTAAAAAAAATAAAAATAGATTTCTTATTTTCAGAATTTAAGTGGGTGACAGAAGAAATTTATTCATCTTGAAAGTGGTGGAAACAATCCTGCAGAGTTCCTCTCTAATGTAATTAACAGCATTGAAGAATAAATTTTTCAAGATTGAAGCAGAACATGTAATTCTAGAATCCAGATATCTTCTTTGCTCTTACTACATGCAAAGTTACAGTACGTATAAGAATTAAAATTGCTAAAAATCAATTGTTAATTATAATTTAATATTGTGTTGATTTTTTATAATTTTATTTTTAAATCAAATTCTAATAAATGAAATGACTTAGTTAAAAAGAAAAAGAATGAAATGGCCATTTATATATTCATATTTATCTTTTAAATATGATAGATTATTTGAAATGATCATCTGTTTAAATATACTCTAATTTTTATTTTTATTTTTTTTAAAATTCCTAAAAATGTTGTCTTTTGAGTTTTATTAACATAAAATATTGGTTTTACGCATGCTCACAATCACATTATATATAATCTTTCGCATCAAGAATAATTACTTGACAAATTTACTAATTGATTTCATAATTTTTAATACAAATTAAATTTCAATCTGAAATAAATTAGATAAATACGTACTAAATGCAAAATGCATAAGTAACCTGTTACTACATATATGATCAAGTTCTTGCAGATATATATGGCAATTCAATATCTTCAAGGTGAGAGAATGTTACAACATTTTCTTCTTCTTCTTCTATATTCACTCCATTACTCAAATATCTCCTACAGTGACACACAATTTTTAACAAAAAGCTTTTCTAGATTTTGAAGACTTGCAAAAAATTAAAAATTGCGCAATTACAGTACAAGATGTTGAAAATTTGTGATTTTTAGCTTATTAAGTGACTATTTTGATATTCAAATTCGGATGGATCCTACTATTTAGTTATAAGAGATTGATTTGAATTTATATTTTCTGATATAAGGACTACAAATTTAAATATTCATATACTCAAATAGTAAATAAGAATTTAAAACTCAAAATGAGTTTCTTACTGAGAAAAGAAAAAAAGGAAATGTCAGTTATCTCACATTGAAAAATTATAGGAGTGCAAAGGGCTTTATATTGAAAATTTTTAGCCTCACATTTCTTTTCTGCTTCCGTTTTTATTATTATTATTATTATTATTTAGTTTTTCTTCCATCTCATCAGTTCTTGTTTATATTCCTAATTTTTGACAATCAACCTTGATTTCAACTTATATTAATTAACACAAGAATTAAAAATTGTTAATTATTTTCGCTAATTTTATAATTATTTTTAGCAATTATTTATATAATAAATAATTATAAATATGGCTGAAAAATAATTCTTGAAGTGATAATATTTTTTCAGGCCGATTTAAGAATATTCAAATTTTTGAATAAATTTTTTCAAAAGAAGTAATTTTTTTAATATTTAAGTTAAATTAACATATTAAATTTTTTGTTTAGTTTTTTCCATATTTGTGTGTTATTTGTAATAATTCTTTTTTGTGGATTTGTCAATTAATTTTATGTGAAATAATATTTAGTGTGTGTTTGTAGAAATTATTTTATAGAATTAGTTTATATATTTTATGTAGAGTATAATAATTTGTATAATTTCTATATAATTGTCTTATAAAATAATATAATACAATTGTTTTAGTCAATCTTAGTTAATTATATGATCGATATTATTAAGTTAATTACATTATATTTAATATAATTAATTAAGTTAATTATAGTTAATTAATTTAATACAATAATAGTGATAATGTTTAATATTACACAATTAGTATAATTTAGTATAATTAGTAAAATACTATATATACTATATACTATATATTCTCCCCCACCTAATGCATGCACTTCCTCGTGCATGAGGAGAACTGCGCTTTTTTATAAAACTCTTTCCCTTCTCTTAATTTTTGGCCTAATCCGTGTGCAAGGTCCCTGCCTATTCATTTTTGAGCGCTTGACAAACATTACTACTGCTTCTTACCTACTCAACATCGAGCTTTTGACAAACATACTTGACATCCTACTTGCAAACACCCCCTTCCTTAAGGTGTGAGCAATAACCATAGCTTGAGCGCTTGGCAAGCAATGCATGAGGCACACAACTAGGCTTTGATACCATTTGTCATGGGGTCAGAGTTGACACGCATTGGCACTAACCGTGCAACACCCTGATCTCCCACAATTCTGAGGTTAAATCTTATGAAATGTCTAATGTCAACTGGTTTCACCCTCCTATAAACTCATTAGGGGAGCAGGAATAGCTCCTGACCAGTTTTGTGCCTAGATAGCACACCTACCATCATAGTCACATTCCAAACTGGTGACAATCTCTCCAAACTAAATTGAGTCGACATGTCTAACTTAAGACAGGCGGCATCTATGGCACATACTCAACCTTTGAGCTACCCTGCAAACCTACATTAAGCAAACTAGTAAGCATCTCATGCAAGCCACTTGGGTCATGTCCTTGCGGGCTGTGACATTCTCCCCCACCTAATGCATGCAAGTCCTCATACATGAGGAGAACCACGCCTTTTGATAAAACTTTTTCCCTTCTCTTAATTTTCGGGCGGATCTGTATGGGAGCTCCCTGCCTACTCATTTTCGAGCGCTTGGTGAACATTGTTGTTGCTTCCTGCCTACTCGACATCAAGCTTTTGACAAACATACTTGACATCCCACTTGTGAACACCCCCTTCCTTAAGGTGCGAGCAATGCCTATAGCTCGTCCTTCACCTTGGACCCGCCAGCATGGTAAAAAGCCCTTGGCAAGCAGTGCAATAAGGCACACAACTAGGCTCTGATACCATTTATCACGGGATTAGAGTTGACGAGCAGTGGCAATACCTATGTGGCACTCCAGTCTCCCTCAATTCTGAGGTTAAGCCTTATAAAATGTCCAATGCCAATTGATTTCGTCCTCCCATAGGCTCATCAGAAGAGCAGGGACAGTTCTCGACCAGTTTGGTACCTAAATAGCATGCCTTTTGTCATAGTCAAGTAGTCAAGTCACTATATCGGGTCAACATGTCTAACTCAAGACAAGTGGCATCTATGGCATGTACTCGACCTTTGAGCTGCCCCGTAAACCCATACTAAGCAAATTAGTAAGCATCTCGCGCAAGCCATTTGGGTCACGTCCTTATGGGTTGTGACATTTGGCAATAGGGTTTGGCATTATTTCTAGGATAAAATTGAATTTTAGTAGGTAAATCGCTAGAGAGGTCATTGAATTACGAAAATTGTATTAAATTGGTCGCTAATTATTTTTTCGTCTCAGATGTGTCATTAACCTTTCAAAATTATATCAATATATAATCACTTGTCTGAATCAAAGGAAAATTTCAGCTGATGTGCTGGCACATCTATCTACGCCAACAAGCTAGATGAGTCAATGTGACACTCAATGCCATGTCAGCTTCTGCAAGGTAATAACAAAAATCACTAAATTTTGAAATTTTGAAATTTGGTCACTATAATAACCTAATTTTTTTATTTTAAATTTTTTTTATCATTTTAAAATTTTGTTTTATAAGAAGATATAATTATTTATTTACATTTTGCTATATATATATATATATATATATATATATATATATATATATATATATATATATATATATATATATATATATATATATATATATATATATTTAAATTTTTTATTTTTAGAATTTTGAATTATTATGATTTTCAAAATATATTATTATTTATAATTTATAATTTATAAATGATATTGATGATATTTTAATTAAATATTTGAAAAAAATATTTTTGTAGCTAAGCCAAAACTTACTAGTACGTAGATTGCAATTTATACGCATATAAAAGTATGGAATTCGAATTAGAGATCATGTTATTTATTTATTTATTTTTTTTTTTTTTTTGAAATACAAATAGTTATCAAACTGACTTTATTTTTTTTTTTATTTTTCTTTTCAACTAATTAGGCGAATCTTCTCATCCTAGCTTTCAATAAAAAAAAAATTATTAAGGGGAATCTATATTTTGCTTCATGGAAAATTAATTAAAGCAAATAATCAAAATATAACAAAGACTAACAAAGTACAAAACCTAAAACTATATTTTTATACACATAAAACTCCTTTTTTTTTTTTTTCCTTTCTTTTTCAAGTTGAGAGCAATAATTAATCCATCTGTGATTTCTTTGCACAATGAAATGGATTCAATTGGCTTAAGTTGGAAGGTGAACCAGTACAGGAAGCCAGTACAAGTAAGGTAAAGAAACTACTTATCCCTACTTGTTGTGGTAGGCTCAGTTTCAATACTGTTAAGTTCAATGCTAAGATGATTTCCAAGATTAAAGAAATTACTGCCAGATTTGATGATATCATGAAACAAAAAGATGTGTTGCGTTTGGTAGAGGCTTTGTTATTAATTTTCTTTATATTTTTTCTGGTGCTTCATAGATACCTCTCGCATCACCTGGAAATGGTCGCGGTCAGTTGGAAATTACATACTTGGATGGGAAGTTGAGGTAAGCAATGTGAACCTTTTTCTTCCTATTCACTTGAATGCGGCAATTTTATAGAAATCTAGAAAATGAAAAAACTAGTTTTTTCTGAGAAGCTTGTTTTTAATTTCCTCTGTTTCTAATATCAAGTATATATAATCATGGTGTAGCAGCTCAACATTGAAATGAGGGCCTTTTACCATTTTAGAAATTTTTTGTAAAATATTTATCACTTTAAATATTTTTTAAAAGTATTTCCAACTTTAGATAATTTTAGAAATTAATTTTAAATTTAGGTGTACAGAAAATTCAATCCGCTAATTAAACCAGGGGACAGTAGCTGTTTTTTTTTTTTAAATTATATATATATATATATATAATTTATTGTAAATATATATAAATAATAGAAAAACTAGATAATTAATACAATAATTAATATTAAAATTTCAAGAGGGATGTTATATTTTATATAATAAATAATTGAGTATATAATGTAATTAAATGAAGTGTATAATATTAATTATTTTTATTATTAATTATGAAAAATTAAATGAAAGTGTATAAATAATTGAGTATATAATATAATTATTTTTTCAAATTACATTTTTTTCTAAATTAATTAAAATATGTGATTAGTACTATTTTTTCCTAAATTATTTTATTTTATTTGGAACATATACATAATATTTAGTACTAAAATTTAACATTCTTAAATTTTACATAAAGCAGTAAAATATTTTAAGTAATTAAAACATAACAATGTAAAATTTAAGAATGTTTTAAAAATTTAAACATAACATTGTTATGTTTTAATTATTTAAAATGTTTTACTATTTTATGTAAAATTTAAAAATATTAAATTTTAGTACTAAATATTATGTATATGTTCCAAATAAAATAAAATAAAATAAAATAAAATAATTTAGGAAAAAATAATACTAATCAAATATTTTAATTAATTTAGAAAAATATAATTTGAAATAATAATTATATTATATACTCAATTATTTATACACTTTCATTTTATTTTTCATAATTAATAATAAAAATAATTACTATTATACACTTTATTTAACTATATTATATACTCAATTATTTATTATATGAAATATAATATCCCTCTTAATATTTTAATATTAATTATTTTAATAATTATCTAGTTTTTCTATTGTTTATATATATTTACAATAAATTATATATATATATATATATATATATATATATATATATATATAAATAACATAAAAAGTAAAAAAAAAAAAAACCAAAATTATTGCTGTCGCTAGTTCCACCAGTGGACTGCATGTGCCATTCATCTATTTTTTGAATTAATTTTTAAAATTATTAAAAATAGAAATACTTTTAAAAAATATCTAAAATGGTAAATATTATACAAAAAATACCTAAAGTGGTAAAAAGCCCGAAAATGTAGCGCAATATTTTTCTTCAATAATCCATTCCTTATTTTGTACTGTGATTCCTTATTTGGAGAATTTCAAGGGGTGATAGAGGAAATTTATTCATCCTGAAAATGGTGGATTCATCCTATAGAGTTCCTCTCTAATGTAATAATTAATTGCCTTATGTATAGAACATAATTCTAAAGCAGAATTGTAGAATCCTGAAAACACTTTTGCTTTTATTACATGCAAAGTTAAGTTACAAGATCCTTGAGAATAATTTCAGGTAAAATTTAACTGTAAAATGGGAATTACTTTGGTTATCCAAAGCACAAAATGAAAATTTTGTAGGAAGAAAAACTATTTAAAATGTGAATTATGAAGCTTGTTCATAAGAATAATGTGTTAAATTTTTAATATAAATTTGATAAAACCAATCTTAGAAGCTAGCTTGTTAAGATTGGGGAGTTCATTTTTATATTAATCACTTAACATTTTTATATTTAATAGACGTGTGATATTCTTAATACAATGGTCAAATGTTTTATTATAACCGTTCTAGTTGTATTATTCATCAACTTCATTTAGGCCCATTTGGTATTACATTTAAAAAAAAAGAAAAGTTTTTCAACAAATATTATTTTTAAATAAAAACAGATAAATTAATATTTTTTTTTTCAGAAATATACTTAAAAAAATTTTATAAAAAATAATAAAAATTAATTAATAAAATAAAAAAAATTAAAAAATATAATTTTTTTAATCTTCAACAGCAATCTCAAAAACACTCTTAATTATTTACAACCGGTGAAACTCCACACGAGGCATATATGACTTAGCATTTTTGTCATTTTTCTGGTTTTCGTTTCGTTAATTAGACTCTGATCAAGATTGAAAATATGATCTTGCATTTATAATCAGCTTGGCAACTTTCCCTATTATTTTCTTCCTCATCAATCAGTTAATGAATATGATAAAAATGAACAGCAATAGAGTTGGGTGCTACACACTTTCTCATCACCTTCCTCACTCCATTATCTGGTCAATGATTTTCTTAATTCTAAGCGCACTAATGTCTTTCTTGCTCTTTTTTAATTTTTTTTTCCCCAAAGAATCCAAAGTCTAAAAGCCATCGGATATTTTGTCACAGAAATTTTATTTCTATCTTATACCTAAAACTATGTAAGCTTCTTTTTATTTATTTATTTAATTTGTGGTTTTGATTTTTCTCAAGTTATATTTTTCTACTCATGAAACTCTTTTTTTCTTCTTTTTCAAGTTCAGCGCAATAATTAATCCATCTGTGTTTTCTTTATACAATTAGAATGGATTCAATTGGCTTAATAGGATGCTTCCAATTAGCTTAATCTTATTTGGCAAAAAAAAAAAAAAAAAGCTTAATCTTTAATTAATTTATAATTCAGTACAGAACAATAATGAATCTCAGCAAATATATTTTATTGAACAGTAAAATTATTGCTACCAATCAGTCATTACGTCTCTCGCAAAGTCAAGTTCTTATCTCTACTTTTTCATTACTTTTAATTCCATCCACTGATTTTTTTTGGTAGGTATTGCCTTTGTAGTTTTGTGGTAAAGAGCAAGAAAAGAGGAGACACTGTACTTTTCTGAAATTTCAATTGTTCTGATAGAAAAGTGAGAAAAAGAAAAGAGGCCGAGAGAGAGAGAGTTTTTGTCTTTTTGATAGAATTTTGTTTTCTCTGTCTGATACCCAATTGGAATTCATAGCTGCAACTAATACTCTGCGATGGAAGTTGTGACAACTGTTGGGGGTGCTTTCCTTTCTGCTGCCTTTCAGGCTCTGTTTAACAAGTTGGGCTCTAATGACTTGCTCATGTATGCACGGGAAGGGCAAGTACTTGATGATCTCAAGAAGTGGGAAATTGTGCTGAAGAAAATCTATCTAGTGCTCAATGATGCGGAAGAGAAGCAAATGGCTAATCCGTTGGTGAAGATGTGGGTGAGTGAGCTCAGAGACTTGGCTTATGACGTGGAGGACATTCTGGATGAGTTTTCTACTGAGGTTCTGCGACGCAAGTTGCAGGGTGAACCAGTACAAGAAGCCAGTACAAGTAAGGTAAAGAAACTACTCATCCCGACTTGTTGTGGCAGGCTCAGTTTCAATACTGTTAAGTTCAATGCAGAGATGATTTCCAAGATTAAAGAAATTACCGCCAGATTTGATGATATCATGAAACAAAAAGATCTGTTGCGTTTGGTAGAGGGTGATAGCGGTAGAGGGAGGAACCAAATAAGAGAGAGACTACCCACAAGGGAAACAACCTCTTTGGTGGATAAAGCACGTGTTCATGGAAGAGAGAAAGATAAGGAGGCGATTCTCGAAATATTGAAGGCTGTAGAAACAAAGACAAATGTCTCTGTAGTTCCCATCGTTGGGATGGGGGGTGTTGGAAAGACGACTCTGGCTCAACTCATTTTCAATGGTACAAAGTTGGAGGAGTTTGATTTGAAATCTTGGGTTTCAGTTGGTGAAGATTTTGATATTCATAGAATTACCAAAACAATTCTCCAACCGGAAAGTGCTGATGATAAGGACCTAAATTCACTTCAGCTAAAATTAAAGGAGAGACTTTCTAGGAAGAAATTTTTTATTGTCCTAGATGATGTTTGGACTGAAAATTATGAAGATTGGACTCGTTTTTATGCTCCTTTTATAGTTGGTGCACCAGGAAGTACACTCATCATCACAACTCGCAGTCAACGTGTTTCATCAAAGATGGGTACTGTTCAAGCCTATCTTCTGAAGGAGTTATCATATGATGACTGCATGTCTGTGTTCACCCAACATGCTCTGGGAGCCAAAAATTTTGAACAGCATAAGAATTTAGAAGGAGTAGGTAGAGAAATTGTTAAGAAGTTTAAGGGATTGCCTTTGGCAGCTAAAGCTCTTGGAGGCCTCTTGCGAGGTAAACCAAATCGCAATTTGTGGGAGGAAGTGTTAACCAGTGAGATATGGGATATATCGGATGAGGAACTCAATGTTCTTCCATCCTTAAAGTTGAGCTATGTTCATCTCCCTTCTCATTTGAAACAATGCTTCGCATATTGTGCTATTTTTCCGAAAGATTATGAGTTCGATAAAAAAAAGTTGATTTTGTTATGGATGGCTGAGGGTTTTCTGTATCAACCAAAGAAGATGAAGCCGATGCAAGAGTTAGGCTGCCAATATTTTGACGATTTATTATCTAGATCGTTTTTTCAACAATCTAGTAGCAATAAATCACGGTATGTTATGCATGACCTAATGAATGATCTAGCTCGGTATGTTAGTAAAGGAATATGTTTTCAGTTGGGTGATCCGTTTGAAGATGGTAACTCATGTGCGAGGATTCGACATTCATCATTCATTCGCCATCAGTTTAAAACCTGGCAAAAATTTGAAAGTTTTTTTGCAATGAAAAGCTTGCGAACATTCTTACCGTTGTCTGACTACGAATTTAGTCTTATAAATAGTAAGGTGCTGCATGACTTGGTGCCAGAGTTAAAATGCTTGAGGGTGCTGTCACTAGCTGATTATTACTTTGTGGAGTTGCCTAGTTCTATTGGAGCCTTGAAGCATTTACGTTATCTCGACTTATCTCGTTCTGGAATCCAAAGATTACCCGAGACTGTGTTTGAGCTTTTCAACTTGCAGACATTGATCTTGTGTGACTGCAGGCAGCTTATTGGGTTATCATCGGGCATCGGTAATTTAATAAACTTGCAGTGCCTTGATATCAGTGGAACAGATAAGTTGAAAGAAATGCCACTACAAATTGGTAATTTGAGGAATCTTCACTCATTGACCAAGTTCATTGTGGGAAGTGACAATGTACTGCAGTTAAATGAGTTGAAGAAATTTTCTCATCTGCAAGGGAGTCTTCGCATTACAGGGCTGGAGAATGTGATGGATATTCGAGACGCAGATTTGGCCAATTTAAAGGAGAAGCAGGGACTGGAAGAATTATACTTTGAATGGGGTGATGATGATTCTAATGGTTCTAGAAATCCAAGTACTGAAGTTCAAGTTCTCAACTCGTTACGGCCTCATCAAAATGTATCAAGGCTTTCAATTAGATCATTTGGTGGAACTAAACTCCCATTCTGGATGGCAGATCCCATGTTCACTAATATCGTACATCTAAGTCTATGGAAGTGTGGGATTGTCACGTCACTGCCACAACTTGGACGATTACCTTCACTTAAAGAGTTGGTGATTGGACGTACGGATGGAGTGAAAGAAGTGGGTGATGAGTTTTATGGGGATGGCTCATCTTTTGCTTGTCTTGAGACTCTGAAGTTTTTTGATATGTTGGGGTGGGAGCAATGGTATAATGATCTCAATGATGTCAATGGAGAGGAGGCTGCAAAAAAACTCCCTAAGCTACATGAGCTTTATGTAAGTTGTTGTCCAAAGTTAGTTGGGAAATTGCCCAGCTGCCGCTGTGCTCCATCTCTTCGAAAACTATCAATCGAAAGATGTAAAGAGGGGGTTCTTAGAAGTGTGTATTATCTTACCTCTCTCACTACCTTAGAAATCCAGAGCATTTCAGAGCTTGTGAGCTTGCATGAATCGCATATAGAGGAGATGGTGGCCCTTCAAGATTTGACTATTAGAGATTGTTGTGAACTGAAGTACTTGTGGAAGGATGGAACTAATTTAGACAAACTTGCTTGTCTAAAGCTTTTAAAGGTCTTCAACTGTGGGCAGCTGGTGTCATTGGTGGAGGGAGAGAAAGGGCAATTGCCTTGCAATCTTCAAGTTTTGGAGATACATTATTGTTTAAATTTGGAGAAGCTGCCAAATGGACTGCACAGCCTCACATCTCTAAGTGTTTTGAAAATCGTTTTGTGTAGAAAACTCTTGTCGTTCCCAACAACAGGTGTGCCGTACGGTCTCAGAAATCTTAGAATCATAGAATGTAGTTCTCTGGAGTCTCTGCCAGAGGGTATTGTTATGCATCACAATAAGTCTCAGCTTGAGGTATTGAAAATCAGAGGATGTAAATCTCTGAGGTCCTCTCCAAATGGTGGGTTTCCACATTCGCTCCGGACTCTTGAGATTATGAATTGTAATTGGCCGAAACAATTAATTGATTCGCTTGAGAGTCTGGTGGGGTCCTCTCGTCTTGCAAATTTAGGGATAGAAAGGTGTCCACAATTAAACATGTTGCCTATCCACACGCTTACCTCTTTAACAATTGGTGATTGTGAGAATTTGAACTCACTTCCTTATAAGATGCAAAATCTCACCAATTTATTTATACATGGTTGCGAGAATTTGAGGTCACTGCCCAATTCGATGCAAAATCTCGAACTTTTATATGTAATCGATTGCGAGAAGTTGAGATCAATGCCCAATCCGGGGCATAACTTCACAGCTCTTAAACTTTTAATGATAAGAAATTGTGGAGGCATAGAATCCTTTCCAGAAGGAGGTTTGCCACCGAACCTAACCCACCTTTCTATCTCGAACTGTGAGAATCTGAAACAGCCAATGTCGGAGTGGGGACTCCACAGACTCACCTCTCTTGCATTTTTCGTAATCTCCGGCACAATTCCAAGTACAGATATGTTTGATTCCTTTCCAGATAACGATGGCCTGCTGTTTCCCACTTCAATTGCCCATCTTGAGATCTGTCTACACAAGCATCTGAAATCCATCTCAATGGGACTCCTAAAGCTCACCTCTCTAGAATCTTTATATATTAGCAATTGCCCAAATCTCCAATCCTTTCCAGAGGAGGGCTTGCCTGCCACACTTGAACAGCTAAGGATCTCTTACTGTCCTCTTCTGGAAGGACGATGCTCAAAAGAAGAGAAAGGAAGTTACTGGCCCTTCATTTCCCTCATACCCCGCGTTTACATGGATTCTGACGTCGTCCTTCCATAAAGAAAAGAAAAGAGCAATGAGGTATAATTCCTAATTTCCTATATAGATATATATATATTTGTTCTATTTTTCAATTTATATTGAACATTTGATTGTGTAAGTATTATTGCATTTGGAATTTCTAGCACAAGTTTGACATTTGACTTTGACAAGTTGGTATTCACCGTTTTGAATCCATATGTGTTACAGCTATAGTATTAAACTTGGGCACCTCATTATTTTTTGAAAAAATAATTTTAAAAAATTATATTAAATAGTACATTTTAAACGCAATCCCAATTGAAGCCTTTGAGATCTCAGCCTTTCTATTACAATCACACATCAGTTAATGGGCCAGGGCTTTTGTTTTGGGTAATTACACTTTACATATATGGGTTAATAAAAAGCTCCAACTACTACATTTTCTATTACTCCAAAATATATTTCTTATTATTCTAAAAAAAAATTTAAAAAAAAAAAATAGATTTCTTATTTTCAGAACCAATCCTACAGAGTTCCTCTCTAATGTAATTAACTGCTTTTAAGAATAAATTTTTGAAGATTGAAGCAGAACACGTAATTTTATAATCCAGATATCTTCTTTGCTCTTACTACATGCAAAGTTACAGTTCGTACAAGAATTAAAACTTGCTAAAAATTAATTGTTAATTATAATTTAATATTTTGTTGATTTTTTATAAATTTATTTTTAAAAATTCAAATTCAAATGACTCATTTAAAAAGAAAAAGAATGAAATGACCATTTATATATTCAAATTTATCTTGTAAGTCCGATAAATTATTTGAAATGATCATCTATCCAAATATATTCTAATTCTTATTTTTTTTTTTAAAAAAAAAAAAAAGAAAAGAAAAATAGAGAGTTTATAGTTCTTTGAGACTTTCTTTGGGTAATAAGATATCATTAATATAAATTGCTACTACTTTATAAAAACAAAAAGGATTAAAAAAAAAATTTCCTAAAAATGTTGTCTTTTGAGTTTTATTAACATAAAATATTGGTTTTACACATGCTCACAAATCACAATCACATTATAATCTTTTGCATCAAGAATAATTACTTGACAAATTTATTTATTCATTTCAAATTAAATTTCAATCTGAAATAAATTAGATAAATACATACTAAATGCAAAATGCATAAATAACCCGTTACAACATATATGATCAAGTTCTTGTAGATATGGCAATTCTATTTCTTCAAGGTGAGAGAATGTTACAACATTTTTTTCTTCTTCTATATTCACTCCATTACTCAAATATCTCCTACAGTGACACACAATTTTTAACAAAAAAGTTTTTCTAGATTTTGAAGACTTGCTAAAAATTAAAAATTGCAAAGTTACAGTACAAGAATTAAAAATTGTTAATTATTTTTGCTAATTTTTATATAATTAATAACTATTCTTAACAATTATTTATATAATAAATAATTATAAATATGGCTGAAAAATAATTCTTGAAGTGATAATTTTTTTAGGCCAATTTAAGAATATTCAAATTTTTGAATAAATTTTATCAAAAGAAGTAATTTTTTTAATATTTATGTTAAATTAACATAGTAAATTGTTTGCTTAGTTTTTACCATGTTTGTATGTTATTTGTAATAATTCTTTTTTTGTAGATTTGTCAATTAATTTTATGTGAAATAATATTTAGTGTGTGTTTGTAGAAATTGTTTGATAGAATTAGTTTATATGTTTTATGTACAGTATAATAATTTGTATAATTTTTATACAATTGTTTTATAAAATAATATATTATTATTATTATTATTATATATTATATAATTAGTATATTGCCACATTGTTATGTTAGCAATAATGGCCTTTTTCTTGGTTTGCTGATTAATTTACGTTAACGTTGCGTAGTGCTATTT
This sequence comes from Reutealis trisperma, assembly GCA_947687605.1. Taxonomy (NCBI): domain Eukaryota; kingdom Viridiplantae; phylum Streptophyta; class Magnoliopsida; order Malpighiales; family Euphorbiaceae; genus Reutealis; species Reutealis trisperma. Next base: position 1,291,898 of record CANTUT010000012.1, on the reverse strand, counting down.
ATAGACAAAAAGAATTGTTGGTAGAAGCGTGCTTTCATGCAAGTCTGTTTCCTGAACAATTTCTTTGTTTCACACCTTAATTAATTAACAGGGCAGGAACTCGGATTCTTTTCACAACACCATACTATCTAGCTCTTCATCTTTTAGCATCCACAAGGAAAGAGAGATGACCTACTCCTTTGTAACTGTTTCTGATGTTATTGGAAGAGACAATGATGAAGAGAATATCATCAATCTTTTATAGAAATATATAGAGTGTGTTTGATAGGCTGTAATAAAATATAGTATAATATAATATAATTAAATAAATTTTTAATATAAATTTATATTAAAAATTTATTTAATTATATATATTACCTCTTATTACGAATTACTAAACGCATCTTTACTGATGATGGAAAAATTTTTATTATTCCTATTATTTGAGTTAGCGGTTTGGGTTTGAGGAAGACTACACTCGCTAAATTAGTTTTTAATGATGAAAGAGTAAATAAAAATTTTAACTGAAGATGTAGGTTTATAACACAGAATTTTAATAAAAAAAATATTGGCAGAGAAAATAATTAAATCAGCAAAAATTAAAGAAAATTTAAGCAATTTGGAAATGGAACAATTGCAAACAGTCTTGGGGGAAAAACATTGGTGGTAAGAAATATTTGATCATTTGAGATGATGTGTGGAATACTTTGTAGAGCAAAGAGTCAAACAAGCCAACTGAAAACTGCAAGCATGCAGCCAATTGAACACTAAACAAACAGGACAACTTAAACTATTAATTAAGCTGATCGATTTACATTATGTTAGAATCTGCCATACTGCAACTATCATAAACAACATCCTAAAGTCTTGATTGAGCACATGATCCTCTCCTATTCGAAACTCTGCAAGAATTGTATAGTTGCCCGTGCAGCATCAGCAGTTTTTAAGTATAATAATGTAGTAGTAATAATAATAAGTTATTATATACCAACCTTCATCACTCAGAGAGCTTGTTCCTCCGAGATTATCTTCGCAATTTAGCCATGTTAAGGACGCAAACACATACATTCTGTCACCTATGTTTCCCCAGAAGCTGAAATAAAGCATGCCTCCATGATTTTTTGAAGATTAAAGCAGCCCAAAATCCCCAAAACCCTGCAAGAAATCCAATGGACATACTGATATAGAATGAAGGCGTCTCTTTAAATCCATGCCTATCTTCCATATACCTTAATACCTTACACCTAACCATTATAAAAGAAGAAAGCAAAATTCGCCATTTTTATTAGAAACACAAGTTAGCTATATAATCATCCCATACATCAGTACATAATCAACACAATTACGCTAATTAAGTACACAAGTCTATTGCAAAGCAAACAAAGCATCAAAATTATGTCTGCAATATATTTATTACACAACTAACGAAATTAGCAAAGATGCCAATTGATAAAGTCTAAACCACTCGACCAGCAAACTTCAGCATAAAATTGCAGGCAGCTAACTGAACATTGAAGATGCAATTATTGCATCCATAGGGACACATCTTGAGCATCTGCTCTACTCCAATTTGAACTCTGCAAGAATTAGTGTTACAGTTGTAGTTGTAAGTTCAAAGATAGAATCTTAAGATAAAAAGGAAAAAAGGCTTATTATAGTTCAAATTTTTTTTATACTAACCTTTATTTCCTGTCAAAGAGCTGACTCCTTGTGAAATTTCCTTCGCAGCCTAGCCATGGAAACGACAACAAAGACATAAATTTTATCACCCATGTTGGACAAGAAACGGAAATAGGTATGCCTCCATGATTAGAATAAAGTCGCCCAAAATCCCCAAAACCCTCTAGCAAATCCAATGGGTAGACTTATGTAGAATGAAGCGGTTTCCTCAAATCCATGGTTGTCTTCCTTTTCTTGAATTCCATCGTTTTTATGCTTTGGTAATTCACCGTTTGTGCTACATTTTGTTTCTTCTTCTAACGAGTCATCCATTGTGCAATTGTTTGTGAGCAGAGCCACAAAAGTTGTGCAATTCAGGTTAATTTCCATCAATAATAACAAAATTCACCTTGAAAATTATTATCCAGGTGATTAGAGTGAAAACGATTGTACTAAAAATCGCCCCAAAATAAATTTCCAGGAAAAAATGATAGGTCACAATGGTCCCTCTTAAAAACCACACTCCTTAAACAGAATTTTACCAAGAAGCCAATTTTGCCTATATCCTTGGACACTACCAAAATAATATTTCACTAATTGAAGAAATATTACAAAAGAGAGAGAGAGAATAAAATTGCCTAAATATAGGAGAGGGGGCAATTTTGGGATGTCTAACAAATGAAGAAGGAGGTTCCTTTTATAGACTTAGGAAACCTCCTCAAATCCCACACAAAAACGATGTGGGATTTGTTATAAGCCATAAAGTCAACAAATCTCTACATTGGCGAATAACAAATCTCAACCAAATTTTCTCAATCTTCAATATTGTCTTCTAATGCGCTTTGAAGCACCAAATTTCAAATTCCGATGACATTAATCAAGTCCAAACAGTGTTGAAACTTGATCGCTGTAACTACTTTTGTCAACATATCAGCAGAATTCTCAGTTGTCCGAATCTTCTGGATTATGACTCCACCTTCTTCTAAAATCTCTCGTACAAAGTGATATCGAATATCAATGTGCTTTGTCCTTGTATGATAAACCTAATTCTTTGCTAGATGAATAGCACTCTGACAGTCACAATGCACTTTGATGTGCTTTTGTTCTATTCCCAGTTCACCAAGCAACCCTTGAAGCTAAATTGCCTCCTTCACAGCCTCTGTAACTGCCATATACTTTGCCTCTATAGTAGACAAAGCCACTGTTGACTGTAAAGTAGACTTCCAACTAACTAGTGCCTTTGCAAAAGTAAACACATAACCAGTAGTTGATCGACGCTTGTTTTAATCACCTGCACAGTCAGAATCACAATACCCAACTACACACTGACCTTCTTGCTTGTCTTACTGAAATACCAAACCAACATCTATGGTGTTCAGAATATACCGCATAATCCATTTCACATCTTGCCAATGCTCCTTTCCAGGATCATGCATATACCTGCTCACAACCCCAACTGCCTGTGAAATATCGGGCCTAGTACACACCATTGCATACATCAAGCTACCAACAGCACTTGCATACGGTACTTTTGACATGTATTCCCGCTCTGCATCATTCTTTATTGACATGGATGCACTAAACTTAAAATGAGGACCAAGTGATGTACTAACTGGTTTTGACTTCTCATTCATGCCAAAACATTTTAGTACCTTCCTCAGATATTCTTTCTGAGATAAACAAAGCCTCCTCAATTTCCTATCTCTTGAAATCTCCATACTGAGAATCTTCTTTGCTTCGCCGAGATCCTTCATCTCAAACTCCCTGTTCAATTGATTCTTTAATTTCTCAATTACTGTCTGACTCTTGGAAGCTATCAACATATCATCAACATAAAGTAGAATATATATATAGGATTCGTCTTGTAGCTTGCGTAAATACACACAATGATCATATTTGCTTCTTGTATACTTCTGCCCTATCATAAACTTATCAAATCGCTTGTACCACAGCCTTGGAGATTGCTGCAATCCATACAGCGATTTTTCCAATCTACATACCATTTTTTCTTTTCCAGCAACTTTGAATCCATCTGGCTGAGTCATGTAGATTTTCTCATCTAAGTCTCCATGTAAAAATGCAGTTTTTACATCCATCTGAACTAGTTCCAAGTCCAACTGTGCTACCAAAGCCAACAAAATTTTGATGGAGGAATGCTTTACAACTAGAGAAAATATTTCATTATGATCAACTCTCTCCGTCTGAGTGTAGCCTTTAGCCACCAATCTTGCTTTGTAGCGAACATTATTCTTGTCAGGAAATCTATCTTTCTTTCCATATACTCATTTGCACCCAATTGCCTTTTTCCCTTTGGAAGACTAGCTAGTTTCCATGTCTGATTCTTTTGAAGAGACTGCATTTCTTCATTCATGGCGATCCTACACTTTTTCTATTTTGAACTTTGAACTGCTTCATTAAAAGTAGAAGAAACATCATCAATTGCAATTGGTGATGCAGAAGAAATCATATCAGCATAGCGAGCAAGTTATCTAATGGTCCTCTTTCCTTTTCTTAGTGCAATTGATTTATGTTGCTGTGTAGGTTCTTAGGTTTGAACCTCTTCTTCATTTGACTCTTCTTCTACCATAGGAGGGTCATCATCAGTTTCTTTATTGGCTGGGACAATTCTGTTACCATCAAACTCTACCTGTTTGGAAGTACCCTCCATCAGCTGTGGAGTATCATCTGTCTGTTTATCAGTTACCTTTTTCAACATGGTAGATTCATCAGAGGTAACATCCCTGCTGAAGATTACTTTCTTTGTCTTTGGACACCAAAGACGATAGCCTTTTACACCAGAGGTGATCCCCATAAAGATTGCCTTCTTTGCTCTTGGATCCAGCTTTGACTCCTTAACATGATAATATGCAGTGAAACCAAACACATGTAAGGAATCATAATCTATAGCAGGTTTTCCAAACCATTTCTCCAATGGTGTCTTACCACCAATAGCAGTTGATGATAAATGGTTGACAAGGTGACAAGCATATACTAAAGTCTCAGCCCAAAATTCTTTGCCCAACCCAGCATTGGACAACATACACCAAACCTTCTCCAGCAATGTCCGGTTCATACGCTCTGCTACCTCATTCTGTTGTGGTGTATTTCTAACGGTGAAATGCCTGACAATATCTTCATCTTCATAGACTTTCAAAAATGGATCATTTTTGAACTCTCAACAATTATCTGTATGAAGACGTTTGACTTTTCTACTTGTTTAAGTCTCTATCATCTTTTTCCATTTAAGGAAAATTCCCAACACCTCATCCTTTGTCTTCATCGTATACACCCAAACTTTTCGAGAAAAATCATCAACAAAGATAACATAATAATGTTTTCCTCTTAAAGAAGTTGTCTTAGAAGGCCTCCATACTTTTGAATGAACATAATCCAAAATACTCTTAGTATAATGCATTGTTGTTCCAAATTTCACCCTTGTCTTCTTCCCTTTAATGCAATGCTCACAAAAATCCAATTTGCAAGTGCATGCTCCTTTTAATAATCCTTGATCTGTCAACAATTTCAAGGATTTTTCTCCAGCATGCTCCAAATGCATATGCTATAACCTAGTTGCTTCTGACTCCTGATCATTAGTAGAAGTTGTTACTGCTGCTGTCCCAATAATTGTACTACCCAAAAAGTAATATACATTGTTTGTTTTTCTGATTCCCTTCATTATCACAAGTGCTCCAGAGATGATCCTCATTATCCCATCTTTCATTCTGACTTCGAACCCTTTTGACTCTAAAATTCCCACAGAGATGAGATTTCTCATCAAATCCGGCACATAATGAACACCTGTTAAAGTTCTAATTGATCTATCCTGATTCCTCAAGCGAATTGAACCAATCCTATGTATGTCAAGAGGGAAATTATTTGTTGCGTAGACAACTCCACCTTTTAGTTCTTTAAAATCAAAGAACCATTCTCTATTTGGGGTTATATGGTGGCTACAAGTTGAATATAGTAACCATTAACTAGAACAACAAGTTGATGGTGTAGCAGCGATTGAGAAGTCTAAATCTGTATCATCACACTCAGCTACATTTAACTCTGAGACAACCTTTTCCTTTTCAGGTTTGCTTTTTATTCTTTAGCTTGGGACAATCTTTCTTCTAGTGCTCCTTTTCTCGACAAAATGCGCATTCATCTTTGCTCAGTCTGGATTTTGACTTTGATCTCCCTCTCCTTCCTTTATTCTGGCTCTGCGAATGACCTCTAACAATAAGAGCTTCTACTTCTACACTTATATTTTCTTGCTTTTTTTTCTTTCTCAATTCGTAACTATATAAGGCAGCAGTTACTTCACTGAGAGACACAGCAACCTTCCCATGAATTAGAGTAGTTTCAAGGTACTCAAACTCATCAGGAAGTGATCCCAATAACATTAGAGTCAAATCTTCATCTTTAAAAGTCTCATCCATATTCATCAAATTAGTAACAAATTGATTAAAACTGGTAATGTGATCATTCATAGTGGTACCGGGTACATAATTGAAGCGGAACAATCTCTTCTTCATATAGAGCTTGTTCTAACTACTTTCTTCAAGAACTTCTTCTCCAAATCCTTCCATAATTTATTTGCAAAAGTTTCTTTCGAAAATTCATACTTCTGCTCTCTAGAAAGACATGATCGAATTATACCACATGCCAATCTATTAATAGTCTTCCATTCTTTCTCCTCAATTTCCTCTAGTTTCTCTTTTTCAATGGCAATGTCTAGACCTTACTGAAAAAGAGCATCTAGAACCTCATTTTGCCACATATCAAAATGACCGATGCCATAAAAAATCTCCACTATAAATCTGGCATTTGTTGTAGTAATTCTTGCCAAAATTGACGATGATGAAGATGTGGATGCTTTTGTACTGTCTGCCATTTCTGCTACAAATTCTATTTAATAGCTGTTAATGCGGAATGCCAATTAATCCAAGGAAATTTTTTCTGATGTGGAAGATCAGTCTAAACCACAACCACAGAGCATACTAAAATAAACCAAGAGCTTGGATGCCAATTGTTGTGGAATTTAGGTTAATTTCCACTAATAATAACAAAATTCACCTTGAGAACTATTATTCAGATGACTAGAGTGAAAACGATTGTACTAAAAATTACCCCAAGATAAATTCCCAGGAAAGAATGGTGGGGTCATAATGGTCCCTCTTAAAAACTACACTCTTTAGATAGAATTTTACCAAGACAAGTAATTTTAATAGCACAATAATTTACAACAACTATACCGACAATAGTTATTAAATAGACATAAAATAACATAAAGAAAACATCAGAAATTTAACGAGATTCAGCTAATTTTGCCCACATCCTCGGACACTACCAAAATAATGTTTCACTAATTGAAAAAATATTACAAAAGAGAGAGAGAGAGAATAAAATTGTCTAAATATAGGAGAGGGGGCAATTTTAGGATGTCTAACAAATGACGAAGGAGGTTCCTTTTATAGACTTAGGAAGCCTCCTCAAATCCCACACAAAAACGATGTGGAATTTGTTATAAGCTATAAAGTCAATAATGATTTCCCATGAATGAATATGTGCTGAAATTGTTGGGTGTGGGAACTTTCCCTGACAAATTGTTATATGATAAATTCAATTCTTGGAGAAAAGGTAGATTGAAAATGGTGGGAGGAATGGTGTGAGAGAGTTGGTTCCTAGATAAGTCTAGAGACCATAAGGATTTCATGGCACCGATATCACAAGGAATTGTTCCTATCAAATGATTGTTTGATAGATTCAAAATATTCAATCTAATTAGCTCTATGACTTCTTTTGGGATCTCTCCAGTTAGCATATTAGACGAAAGATCCAAGCTTCTACTTCTGAGGCGAATAATTTTTGACTCTATCCACATTAGGTCCTTCTCTGTGTAATATTTTAGACGGTAAAGTGGGAAATAATGGGTAGCCCCCTTGTCAGCCAACAAAAGGAAATTGCTGATGCATGGTGGAATTGTTCCTGATAATGCATTAGAAGAAAGGTCTAAGAATTCTAAGTATCTCAATTGGCACAATTGTAATGGTATATTTCCTTTAAACATATTACGATCTAAATTCAAAAATTGCAAATTTCCTAAACTTTCCCCTAGCCATACCGGTAAGCTACCAGAAAGTGTATTGCCTGCAAACTGCAAAGTACACAAAGCCATGCAGTTTTGCATGGAATGAGGTAGCCCTCCAGTAAGGCTGTTATCATTCAACTAGAACTTTTTGAGATTCCTCATATACCCAATTGATTCAGGGATTTGGCCGGACAACTTGTTGGATCCTAAATTCAAATAAAGCAAATTTTGCCCATATGTCCAATAGTTTGGAAGCTATCCTGATAGAAGATTGCCAGACAAATCAAGAAGATTTAGTGCATTGTGTTCATTCATCATATCACAGATGGTAGAAATTGATCCAGAAAATTTATTGTCATTCAGAAATAGTGACTTGATTTTGGGGGGGAAATGAGGCAGATGACCTATAAATTCATTTTGACTCAAATCTAGTGTCAACAGACTTGTTCTTGTTGATAAACTAGGTAATTCCCCTCTAAGCCAATTCATAGAAAGATCCAAATACTTCATTGATGGACAAAGATCCCAAAACCAATCAGGCAAAGTGCCTGATATACTTGTATTATGCATAACAAGTTTTACACATTTCTTTTGGTTTTGGAGCCATTGGGGAAATTGTGGACCCATTTGGCATGATCCCAAACCTATTGTCTCAAGTTGAAAATCAGGAATCCAATTTGAGCTTACATTTAAAATTAACTGGTTATTTGACAAGTCAAGTACTTGTAAGCTTTTGAAATTCTATAAATGAGCTTCAGTTATCAAACCCTTTAAAACATTTGAAGCTACATCTAGGACAGCTAATTCTGAAAGTTGAGGAAGAATTGTTTCTACAGAACCTCCCAAGTTATTATAGAAAAGATGGAGTTCTCTCAGCTTTTGAATCAGACCTAGAGTTGGTGGTATTGGACCTTCAAGATGATTGTTTGAAAGATCAAGAACAGCAAGAGATGTCATGTTACCAGCATTATATGGAATTGAACCATTGATATAATTGTATGAGTGTTGCACGATTTCTGCAAGTGCACAGATCGTTTACAAGTAATAAAGTGATGAGTGAGTATCGTTCCCATGAGGAAGGGTTTGTCAAGTACCAATTTTTAATATTACTCTATTATTTAGAAAATCAATTATGAGATTTTATATTTTAAGCTAAAATAAAATTGAAGTAAATAAATAATGATAAATGTGAAAATAAGATTAAAGGTTTAGGATTTAGAATTCATCAATTGATTACATATGATTTCTTTATAATTTTTAGATGGATTATTTTTGCTAGAATTAATGATTAGATTTCCCTAAATTATATGATGTTCTCTCTCAAGATACAACATGTGTGTTCATATTAACGTTACGTCTACTCTCGTGATCATAAGCAATTAATACAAACCCATTAAGTTTTGTGGAAATCCTTTTAAAAATCACAAAGGAGTATTCTTTTCTCTAAGCAAAATATTCCCTAGGTCAATTATCCTAATGAACTAATATTGTGCTTCCACTCTCGCTACTTCACACAATATCTTAAATCATGCAATTAATGCCCAGTTAATTACAAACATTAAGTTCTAAGATAAAAGATTAATTCCAACAATCAAATCCAATCAATTAAATATAAATAATTATATGCAAATCAAAACATTACATCTAAATTCTAGAAAATAAAATTAGCTATTCATAATTAAAAGAGAAGAAACAATTAAATTAACAATAAAAATAATAAACATAATAATAACTTATAATTAAATTCAAGAATATAGTTTAGAGAGAACTTGTTTTGGGGTACAATCTTTGATGAACTCAAGCTTCCAAAAACTCCTCCTCTTGATCAAAATAAAATAAAATTAATCTATTCTAAGAAAACATATGAAAATCTCTCTACATATTTTTATGGATTTTCTTTTATGCTATTTCCATTTGCCAAGCATGGTATTTATAGACATGTTTGGTGGAAGAATTCAAATTTCATTAAAATTCTTACATCAAAAATTCAATATTGATGGTTAGGTTGGCCACCAACCATTGAATTCCTTCATCAATATTCAAAAATGGTTAGGTTGGCTACCAACCATTGAATTTTGGCCACCAACCATTGAATTTCTTCATTAATATTCAAAAATGGTTAGGTTGGCTACCAATCATTAAATTTTGGCCACCAACCATTGAATTTATTTCTCATGGATTTAAAACTTGAATCACTGCTTGCATCATTATTTTTACTGCATCATTTTGATCTGCAAAAATAAAATAAAAATACTTAAAATATGTTATAATTTATTTATAAATTGTAGAACTATTTATTTCTAAAAATAAGTAATAATATTATTGCATTCTCGAGAATTGAGCTAAAATTTAAGTTTAAACAATTAAAATAACTTTAAAAATATAGAGTTATCAATGAGAGATCAAGCACAACAAGAGATGTGAAGTTGACAAAAGCTTGGGGAATGGAACCTTTCAATTCACATCTCTCAAGATTAAGATATCGGAGACTAGGACTGATGTGAACCAACCAATTGGGAATCATAGATTGTGGAAGGCTATGAAGTTGACAATTGGATAAATTCAACTTCGCCAAGAAAGGTAGCATATTAACAGCATCTAGCCAATTACCTACGTTAAGATATACACCATTCAAATCAAGGATTTTCAATGAAGAGAGACTGGGAAGCCAATGAAGGGTGGTAGCTCTAAGGAGAGAGCTTTTACCATTACTCAGATCAAGAGACTGGAGAGTGGATAGATTACCAAGTTGAGAAGGAATGTTTCCCTTGAAATTGGCATGAGACAAGTTGAGATATTTTAAATTAGAAAGAGAACCAATGAACTCAGGAATTTGAGTTTGGCAGAAATCATTGAGACTTAAGTCTAGATAACTTAGATTTGGCAAGTCAAGCGAAGACTTCCCCAACTGACCTTGCAAGGGCTTAGAAGAATCTAGATTGCGAAGATCAAGCGCAATGACATTGCCTGTTCTGTTGTTGCATCTGACTCCTCTCCATTTGCAGCAATCTTCTTGTGCTACCCATGACAAGAAATGATCAGAGTGACTATGAAAACCTTGTTTGAACATTGGAAGCGCATCCCTCTCAGTATCTATACACTGGCCCTCAAGCGCTGCAACAACCAAAGTATTTTCATTGGTTACCATGCATGAAATCCCAATTAATATGAATATAGCGCGAAGTTCAAAAACTGGACTTCCCATGATCAAGACAAGAACTGATATTCATGAACCGTTATTATATATGACCTTATGTAAAGCTAATCATTATTTAAAGCATTATATAAAGCTAATCCAGAGACATTGTTTTGAACAAAAAAAGAAAGAACATTGCTATTGCATAAAGAAATTCCACTAATTGCTACTTTATAACTTTTTTTTTTTTTTGCTTTTTCATGTACAAAAGAAGCACACTTCCCTAAATAATGGTGGACATGGACAACCATAAAGCACCTATTCTTCTGGCTGTAATTTTTTTTTTTTTTTCAACATATTGTTATTTAGTTCTTGAAATTTAATCTAATTAACAAGTTCGCTTATATGATGTGAAAAATAAATTACATTGACATTGTCTGTACTTATTTCGTTAACAAAATAGTCCTTATTACTATTGCAAGAGGGGTTTCCTGTGAATAGTCCTTATAAATTTGCATATCATTGAATAATTTTTGTTCTTAACCCCAAGTCGTAGAAGGCAATTGAGTTTTTTACTACTACCTGCTTTGCTAATAGTGCTTACAATCTACAAAATTCAGCAACTAGAACATCCAACAAGAGTAATTTTTCATATTTCCAAGTATTATTTTTTCTGAAAAATGCACCCACTTAACAATGGAGCTCAATGTAGGGTCATTTGAAAAAATTTTCTTTGCTAGTTTCATTTTGTCGTCATTTGAAATATTAAGTTTCTATCATTTCAATGGACTTTTGAGGCATTTGGAACCTGCAAATCTCACTTTAGAGTTCATACTTCACTTTCACATACAAGTTTCTCCAGACAGAATTCCTGAACACAAAACGTAAGCCCATTACAAGCTAATAGTAGGAACTCATCCGTTTTGCTAGTCAATCGACCATTATGTTCTAGCTATCTTATATAATCACTTAACAAAGACGTTGCAATAAGTAACTTCAAATGTATGAGAGTTCATTACAATTGATCACTTACCATTATTTATCTAAACTATATCACAAAAGTCACATTGTTGATTTTTCTTCACTTGTCTCCTTGTGTTTCAGGGCTTTGGAACTTCCTCTGCAGCCTAGCCATAGCAATTACTAACCAAACATAAATCTGGTCAATCATGTTTTCGACAAAACGAAAATAAGCATGTCTCAAAGATTTATTCAATACTAACGGGATCCAAAAACCCCAAAACCCTGCAATGAAGCCAACTGCCATGCTAATATAAAATGGAGGTATTTCAAACCCATCCTCTTTATTTGCCTTCTTGTTGCCTTCTAACTCCATATCGATACAGTTTGGATCTTGATATGGTTTATTGTCCGTGCAATTGCTTGTAAGAGGAAGTCCACAAAGGTCAGGATTCCTCAGAAACGATGTTTTATCAAATATTAAGAGCTGATCACCTGAAGGAATTTTTCCAGATAACATGTTATTTGACAAATTTAAAGATGCAAGAAAGGGTAAGTTTGAAATGGTAGTAGGTATGGCGCATGAAAGTTGATTTCTTGACAAATCCAAAGCTTCTAATAACCTCATGTCACCAATGTCAGTAGGAATAGCTCCTGTCAATTGATTATTTGACAAATTCAAATATGCTAATCCAACTAGCTCCGTCACTTCTCTTGGGATTTCTTTAGTCAGTCTATTAGACGAAAAATCTATTACCCGAACAAATATGAGACTGCTTTGTGACTCTTTCCACATTTCCTTGTTCAATTCATCTTTTACATATGATGCATAACCAAAATAACGCAAAAAACGATCCTCCTCTTTCTCAGCAATCACCAGGAAATTGTTGATGCATCGGGGAATTCTTCCTGATAGTGAATTAGAAGAAAGGTCTAAAACAACTACGTACTTCAGTTGGCAAAGTTGCAGTGGGATATTTCCTTCAAACATATTTTTGCGTAACAAAAGAATCTGCAGGTTCACTAAATTTTCTCCCATCCATCCTGGTATGTTTCCTGATAAAGCATTGTCCTGAAGACCTAAGTAAAACAAACTTGTGCAGCTCCTCAAGGAATTAGGTACCTCACCAGAAAAGTTATTAGAAGCTAAAGTTAATACCTTGAGGTTAACTAGATTTCCAATTGAGTCAGGGATTTGACCAGATAACATGTTGTATCCCAAATCCAAAAAAACCATTTTCAGCCCATTTGTGAAGCAATCTGGAACAAATCCTGATAGAAGATTGTCAGACAAATCAAGATGACTTAGTTTATTATCTTCATTCACGATGTCACATATAGGAGAAATTGCTCCAGTAAATGCATTCCCAGATAATATTAATGACTCCATTTTGAAGGGGAAATGAGGCAGAGGACCATTAAGAAAATTGTAACTCAAATCCAGGGCCAGCAGACTAGCTCCTGGTGATAAATCTGGTAATTTTCCTCTGAGATTATTGACTGAAAGATTCAAATACTTCATTGATGGGGATAAATCCCAAAACCAATTGGGTATAGTGTCTGAAATACCTGCATTAGATATATCCACTTTTGAAACATTTTTCTGGTTTTGAAGCCATTGGGGAAATCTTGGACCCATTTTGCATGATTGCAAAGCAAAAGTCTTAAGTTGAAAAGCAGGAATCCAATTTGAACTGAAATTCAGAATTAATTTATTTGCAGACAAGTCAAGTACTTGCAAGGCACTGAAATTCTGTAAATGAACTTCATTGATCAAACCTTGCAAAGAATTTGAAGCTACTTCCAGGACAAGAAGTCCTGAAAACAATGGAAGGATTCTTGCTAAAGAACCATTCAACTTATTATAGGAAAGATGCAATTCTTGAACTAGGCCTAGATTTGTTGGTGTTGAACCTTCAAGACTATTGAATGTGAGATCAAGAACAAGAAGAGATGCCATGTTACCCAAATTATTTGGAATTGAACCTGCGAGATTATTGTATGAGAAATCAAGAACAGATAGAGATGTAAAGTTGACCAAAGAATCTGGAATTGAACCTTGCATTTGACATCTTGCAAGACTAAGAAAATGGAGAGTATGGCTAATTTCAACCAACCAATTGGGTATGGTTGAATAAAACCTATTATAAGAAAGGTCAAGAAATTCCAAAGAAGTAAAATTCACAAAGGGCAAAGATTGGGGGAGTTTTTGAAGTTGACAAGAGAATAGATTTAGATTTACCAAAGAAGGTAACATATTAATTGAATCTAGCCAGTTAATTGCATTACTAAGATCAACACCTCCCAAATCAAGAACTTCCAAAGAAGAAAGACCCGAAACCCAGTCTAAATTATTAGACTTTAAACAAAAGTCGTTGCCACTTAGATAAAGAAATTGTAAACTAGACAAATTCCCGAGGTGATTAGGGATAATCCCTTTGAAATTGGCATTAGATAAGTTAAGATACTTTAAACTATGAAGAGAACCAATGAATTCGGGAATTGGGATTTGGTTGAAATCAATTAAGCTCAAGTCTAGATAACTTAAATATGGCAAGTCAAGTAAAGATTCACTCAACTGACCTTGCAAAAGCTTAAAAGAATCTTGGCTATGGAGATCAAGGGTAATAACGTGGCCTGTTCTGTTATTGCATTTAACTCCAATCCATTTGCAGCAATCTTCATTGGGAACCCATGAAGAGAAATGAGTTGATGGACTAGTAAATCCTTCTTTAAACATTAGAAGAGCTTCTTTCTCGCTATCAATGCACTGGACCTCCATTGCTACAACAACCCAATTGTACTTATTGGTTGCCATTAATGAATACTCTATGAATAATATGATCAAAAGTTCATAGAATTTTTTGCTTCCCATGATCAACAATAGGATGGTGCAGGTAAACTATGTATTTTTTATTCCAAAAGAAATAAGAATGTTCAGAAATCTAATGTTTTCAACATACAATATAAAGTCACCAAGTCAATTCATTAGTAATTTGTTTCAAAGAAGATTATGACAAACCATGCCAAGACACAAGTGTTGACTGCTGACTTCAATGAATTTTATTTTAATTTATGGATAATAATTTGTTTATGATAGCATATGAAATGTCTTAGATGCCATTTTGTACATGATAATAAAATGCAAATGCTTCGAACTTTATATAATTTTTTTTTTTTTTTACAAAAAAATTCCTTTCCTCAAGAGCTAATTCGCCTTGAAATTTCATTCCCAGCTGCTAGGTGCTAGCCGTCTAGTCATGGGCTGTGCATTCAGTCAATTTGGTTTTCAAACCAAACCGAAATAAATAAAATTTTAAAACTTAAATCAAACCGAACAAAAAATATTCAGTTCAATTCGGTTATGTAAATCTATAACCATATATATAATTTTTACTTTTAACTTTAAACATGATATTGAATATAACTTGCGTAGATGATGTATAGTTAATTTACCTTGAAAACGTAGATGTAACTAAAAAATTAAAATTACCGTGTGTCGAACTTGGGACCGTAAAATAAGAAATATCTACTTACCACCAAACTAAAAAGAAATAAGAAAGTTCGGAAATGTAATGTTTTCAAGATGCAAATAAACCGTAGCAGCTCCCTTTTCTGCAAGAATTTGATGTATAAAAACAAATAAATAATTTTTCTTTAATATCGAGGAGGAGGAGATTCGAATTTAAATTTATTATTAAATTATATATACATACCAATAAATTATGCTTAGTACACGTAAAGTTATTAATGCTAATTTGGTCCATATGGATGATTTGCTTCAAGATTTCAAAGAAGATAATTTGGTCCATATATATATGACAAACCATGCCAAGACATTAGTGTTGACTGCTGACTTAAATGAATTTTATTTTAATTTATGGATAATAATTTGTTTATGATAGCATATGAAATGTTTTTGATATGAAAGAGAAATGGGCTGGATCTTCTCTTCTAGGGCCTGAGCCTGATGCCTGCGAAGGAGAAGAAAAAGGATCAGGGAGGAGTCGGGCCTTTTGCCTGACTTTAACCCTCTGACGATCAAGTTAGTCCTTTCTTGAGAGTATTTTAGTGAAAGAAAAGGGATGAAAGAATGCAGAGTTTCAACTACCTGTGCTTAGGCTTTTCTTTCCCTTTTGTATGATTTCTGGGTTAGGTGCGTCTGACACCTTTCTTTTGAGGAAGAACATCCTCTGTCATTCGACCATGCTGGTTGGTGAAAGTTGGTAGCAGACGCATGTCCCCTGTCCCATCCCTAGGGATGTCTGATAATGGGGGTGTCAGGGCATGGTGCAAATTGTCTAAGGACTTATGCTCCTGCTGGATGACTGGACATGTCATCAGAGGGCTTCGGCCCTTACTTGCTCAGCAAGTCATCCGGCTGGTGAAGGAGGGGAGTAGCACCTAGTCCGAAGGCCTTTGGACTTGGATCGTTCGAGGGTCCGGCCAATGGGCCCTGTTTCCTTTTATCATAGTCTCTGAAGGCTTTGCAATGCGCCTGGGCTACAGGAGGGTCCAAGCCTCTCTTGAGAGTCACTTTCATCCCTCATCAGGGGCCCCCTGTTTTATTAAGGAGAGAGCGAAGGGTTGAACCTTAGTAAAACAGCTTTGTATCCTTGTACCCTTATCTTCTGGGGTCTTTTGATCGAAGAGAACTGCTTCCGCTTTGGATGGCGAAGAGGTCCTTTCATTTCCTTGTCTTAGGAGAGGCTTTCGTTTTGCTAGGAGGTTTCGTCCGATCTAGGCATTCACTTCGTCTTCTCGAAGGGTAGCCTTCGTCTAAACGAAGGGATCAGAGGTGCTAGGAACTGTCAGCATTCCAGATAGCCTTCGTAGGGTAGATGGAAGGTCACACAGCCATTGAATGCATGCACAACTGACAAGAATAAGCATTGAATGCCAGAACGCGCATTAAATGCACGTCTCCTCATTCTCCCCACTCTTCCACATGTCGCAACAGACGGTTAAGTTTTCTATGGATTTTAAATTTTGAACGTCCATTTAATGCTCCCACTTATTGCTGTGGCGATTACCGAGGACGCTCTCAGTATATATATTCCTTTGCCTTCCCATATCCAGAACTTCTTGCTCATTCTCTCGAATCTCTTATTTTTCGTGGTTTTTCCATATCTGTTCTTTGGCATTTGCTTCCATTTCTTCTTTCGTTCCAATGGCCCCCAGAAAAGAAAACATTCCCCGTTAGGACCAAGTGAGCTCCTCCCACTACCAAAAGATACTAGAGGAGGAATAGGGGGAGATAGCCCCTATTGCAAAAACATCTGAATTTTTGGCCTTCAGCCAGAACTTGGAAGGCAGCACTCAGTTCATATTCCACCGGGTTGAGGCTCACGAGAGGGTTTACTCCAACTACCCCAAAGCTGCTCTGCCTAAAGACAACCGGCACTACATTATTTTCTACCACCAGCTGGAAGCTGGTCTTCTTTTTCCTCCTACGAAGTTCAAAGTTAAATGCTTCAACTACTTCGGAGTAAATCCAATGATGCTGACCCCGAACTCCATAAGGGACATGCACGTCTTCGAAGTTTTGTGCTTCGCTCACGACATTCGTCCTTCCGCTCGCCTGTTTCAATGCTTTTACAGGATCCAGAGCGCGCAAAGGTCATTGGGGATTTACATGACTTCTGCTAGGCCTCGTCGGAGCCTTTTCTTTGGTAAAGAGAACAAGGTGAAGGACTGGAGAGGCAAGTTCGGGTTAATAGAGGTCACTGACGACCTCGGCGATAAATCCCCTGGATTTAGTTTCCCCGGCCATTTCCTGCATCCTACTGAAGGCCTTACTGAGTGGCCTGAGAGGCTATCCACTGAGGAGAAATCAAACCTCAGGACCTTAGTCCATCAGGGTTATACTTATAACTCTGAAAAGATGATGGCCACCTTCTACGCGGAGGATGAGCATGGCCTTCCAACTCCTAGACTTTTGCTGAAAGATATAAGAGGTAACTCTGCTCCTCACTCCTCACTTGTTATAGGTTTAATTGACTGTGGAGTATTGATCTTGTTGTTGTTGTTTCGATTGCAGTGGAGGCCAAGGATCCTGCACATTATCAGGATATCATGAAGGAGACAGAAGGGGTTTCTCCAAGACCCTTCAGCGAAGATGTTGAGCTTCCCATGCTTGACCTCAAGACGGAGAAGTTTCATTTGCGCTCCTCTTCCACCCTATAGTCTTCGTCGGCGAAGCTTCATAGGGATAAGCCGACGAAGCCTGTCTCCGCTGGATCCAATTCAGCTGTTAGGTCAGAAGGGGCCCAGGTGAGTGTGGCCAGTGCTAAGTCCATTCGAATAATTCGAAGGCGACTTGTTAAGGCTTCTGATCACTCTGTTCCTATTGTGCAGAGAGGTACTCCTCTGCTTCGAGCTGCACCCATTGTTGCAAGGCCTGCTCCTCAGAGGGGTATCTCAATCTCAGGGCTTTCTGAGGCTTCCATTCCTCCGCCTCCACCTCCTCCAGTGGGTGATAAGGGGAAGGGAGTGTCCGTACCTCGTCCGCCCAAGCTGAAAGTAAAAGAGCCCCCCATCCCCAATGTTCTTGATTTAATTGCTCACTCTTCACGGGGGGCGGAGCAACTGGCGGACTTGGAGAAGGTTCTGACAGACGTTCCTGATGTTGAATTTGAGGCCCGTCTGAAAAACCTGGTGGATGACTTGAGTGCCCCTGTGGCTGAAGCTGGGGCAGGTAACTTTTCTTCTCCCCCATCACCTTCATCATATAAAGACCCTCGTGTTATCCGAGGGACATATCTGAGATGGTCGAAGGAGGTCATACCCGGGAGATCTCCTAGTGCCGAGGAGGTCGAACCCTGGGAGAAGTATATTGAGGAGCAATGGATTTCATATCCTGACTTTACGACCCTCAGGAGGCTTTATCCTTCCCCGATTAATACTGCGGCCGAAGGGGAGGCCTTCGTTTCAAGAAACAGAGGCAACTTCTTGCCTTCTCATTATCATTTGTTTTTTCTTATATCTTTATTTGCTGATTTGAATGTGTGAATATTTTTGCTCTTGTACCTTGCAGTTTTTGTGGGCAAAGCGGACGCCCCTGCTCAGGAGCCTTTCCTGGAGGCTTTGTTGGCACCTGTCATGGTTCCCTCCGGAGCCAGCGAACCATTTCCTTCAGCTGCTGTTTCGCTGGCGGCTGATCAGGGGGTTGCTGTTGCTGCACCCGATGAAGCATTTCCTTCAGCTGTTTCTTCGTCTGGGGTCATGCCAGGGGCTGTTGTTACTGTCGAAGGTGTCTCCTCTCTTTGTCCTCCTAAGAGGAAATTAACAGTGGGGGAGTTCCTTCGTCGCAAGAGGCCACTGGCGGTAACTTCAACCACCCCCGTTCCGGAGGCCCGCTCTGTTTCAGAGACTCCTTCACCTGGGGCGGATGTAGGAGTGTCAACCCCTCCACAGGGGACAATAAAGGAGGCTTCTTCGCCAAGTAAGAGGCCGCGAATTAGAGAATCAGCGGATATTGTAGTAGTGGATTCGCCTTCGCTCGGAGAAGTCGAGGCATCTACTGATCCTCCTTCTTCCATTGCTCCCACCGCCACAGTCTTGGCCCCTGTACCCTTCCTGCGTCAGGCCCCTAGGCCTCTTTTCGGGTCTGTGGAGGATACTCTTGTCAGGCAAGAGACTCTGCTAGAGAAGGTAAATTCATTGCTCACTTGAGTTGTGACCGTTTAGCACATTGCCTAATCATTGTTGTTTGTTACTGGCGCTTCTGGACTCTAAAATTTTGAGGACTGATTTCGATCTTCTGAGGGATCATTATGAAGACGCCCGGCAGGCGACTGAGGACAAGTTGGGATTATGTTCCCGCTTGGAGGAAGAACTGGCTTCTATGAAGACGAAGGCTGAGGAGGCCATGGAACAATCCAGGGTCCACGAAGAGGCTCATTCGAAGGCCGAAGGAGAGGGTAGCGCCTTAACTGCGACAGTGGCATCTAAGGACAAAGCCATTGCCGATCTCAGCGTGCAACTGGACAAGTTGAAGAGTGCTAATGAAAAGCTTGCCCGAGAGGCCGAAGAGGTTCCTAGTCTTCGAGAACTCCTGAAGAAGACTTAACATGAACTTTGAGTCTCAGAATTTGGATACACACAAGCCGCTACTCGAGCTCAAGTTGCACTTGAGAAGGCTAACAAGGCCGAAGAAGGTCGGTGAAGGGCTGTGAGGGACTTTATGCAATCTAAGAGCTTCGATGATATCATCACATACCACACCTATAAGGTAGCAGCCGAGTATTACAACAATGCTCTCCGTGATGCAGCGGAGCATTTTCCTAATGTGCTGCAAGTGGTATCTGAATTGGATACTGCTGAAGAGCCTCCGGCTCCAGACCTTTCAGAGTTCCAAGATCCCGTTCCTGAGGGGGATGAAGGCCTCTTGCGGCCTGAAGACTTCCCAGCTTGGGATAAGGATGGACCCGCTTCGTCTCCCATTCCTAAAGTTTCTAGCGGGGGCGAAGGGGATGCGGACGAAGGACTTCCTTCTGGGATGGATCTTGCCTCAGCCGAACCTCTATCTGTCATTCGACCAGATCCTTCGAATGACCAGCTTCTGCCATCTTCTGTAACAGTGGTTCCTCCAGGCGATCCTCCACCTTAGACATTTTTTACATTCTCTTGTATTTTATTCTTTTGTATTTCATTCTTTTGTATTTCATTCTTTTGTAAATAAATGTAATACATTTACTTCCACGAATAATACAGTTATTATGCTTCTACTTTTGCGTATGCTTTACTTGTATGGGGATCATCACATTCACGTTGTAATCCTACAAGCCTTTGTGCAATGCCTTAGCGAAGTTTCCGTTCCAATAGGAGTTCAAGCACTTTCACCTTCTCCTCCCATTAGACCTTCTTAGCTTTGTGCCTAGATTTACTAGGACTTAGGCTCTCCCTTAGCAAAGTTCTCTCTGCTTTTGGCGAGACTTCGTGCCTAGCTTTGCTAGGGCTTAGGCTTCCCCTTAGGAAAGTTCTTCCCGCTTTTGGCGAGGCTTCGTGCCTAGATTTACTAGGGCTTAGGCTTCCCCTTAGGAAAGTTCTTCCCGCTCTTGGCGAGGCTTCGTGCCTAGATTTACTAGGGCTTAGGCTTCCCTTTAGAAAAGTTCTTCCCGCTCTTAGCGAGGCTTCGTGCCTAGCTTTAGTAGGGCTTAGGCTTCCCCTTAGAAAAGTTCTTCCCGCTCTTGGCGAGGCTTCGTGCCTAGATTTACTAGGGCTTAGGCTTCCCCTTAGGAAAGTTCTTCCCGCTCTTGGCGAGACTTCGTGCCTAGATTTACTAAGGCTTAGGCTTCCCCATAGGAAAGTTATTCCCGCTCTTAGTGAGGCTTCATTAGTGCGAATAGAGACAATTTGGGGCAAACAACATTTCTATTATTGTTATTGATAATACATTTTGAGGTGCTGGATGTTCCATGTATGAGGAATTTCTACTCCCTCTAGGGTTACAAGTTTATAAGTGCTAAAACTTAGGACACTTTTTACTTGGAAAGGTCCTTCCCACGTGGGTGTGAGCTTGCCTGTGC
Organism: Reutealis trisperma; assembly: GCA_947687605.1. Taxonomy (NCBI): domain Eukaryota; kingdom Viridiplantae; phylum Streptophyta; class Magnoliopsida; order Malpighiales; family Euphorbiaceae; genus Reutealis; species Reutealis trisperma. The sequence goes on along the minus strand of CANTUT010000012.1, from coordinate 1,270,558 downwards.
CTTCATGTTTGCCTGTAGCCTCTAAGAATCTCATTACTAGATCCCCTTCGCCAAACACTCTGTGCTTTACTTTCTTGTTGAAATGATTAGCAGCTCTTTGCTTGTAATTAGCCATTCGAATGCTGGCCGATTCCCTGAGTTCCTCTAGGAGATTCAGATCGATTCTTCTGGCTTGATCATTGTGTCTGTCTTCGCAATAATGGATCCTTCCACTGGGGAGGCCTATATCTACTAGAATTACTGCTTCTGTGCCATAGGTCAGGCTGAATGGAGTCTCTCCGGTGGGTTGCCTGGGAGTAGTTTTGTAAGCCCATAGGACATGGTGTAGTTCATCTGCCCAGCTTCGACCATATCCTTCCAATCTCTGCTTCAGGCCTTGTAGGATAGTCCAATTTGTTACCTCCATCTGGCCATTTGTTTGAGGATGGGCTACTGATGAGAAATGTTGTTTGATCTGAAGCCCTGAACAAAAGGACCTGACTTTAGCATTATCGAACTGTTTGCCATTGTCGCTAATGAGCTGATAGGGAATGCCGAATCTGCACACTATGTTCCACCATAAGAAGTTGATCACCTTTTCTGCAGTGATGGTGGCTAAAGGTTCGGCTTCTACCCACTTGGTGAAGTACTCCACTGCCACTAGGAGAAACTTTCTCTGACCTGATGCTGCAGGGAAGGGTCCGACTATGTCTACCCCCCACTTAGCGAAGGGCCATGCACTGGAAATGGGAACCTGCTCTACTGCTGGAACATGTTTTTCGCTGTCAAACTTTTGGCAGGAGGGGCACTTTTTAACAAATGCCATGGCTTCGTCTTTCATCCTCGACCAATAGTACCCTTGCCTAATCGCCTTAGCTGCCAACGCTTTTCAGCCTATGTGCATTCCACAGGATCCTTCGTGTATCTCCTGAAGGATGTATTCGGCTTCATTGGGCCTTACGCATCTCAGCCAGGGCAATGAGTAAGCTCTTTTGTATAAGGTTCCGTTGTCCAAGGAGAAATGAGCACTTCTTCGCTTGACCTTTTTGGCTTCTTGGGCATCTTCGGGCAGTTCTCCCTTTTCCAAGTAAGACTTAATGGGGTCTATCCAGCACGGCTCTTCTTCGATCTCCATAACTTCATCTCCTTCGGCGATGCTGGAGGAGGCCAAGGTGCCCAAATAAATTTTCTGAGGGAGTTCGACTGGACGAGAGGCGGCCAATTTGCTGAGACTATCTGCTCTGCAATTCCTTTCTCTAGGGATCTTTTGAAAGAACAGCCTGACTCCTCTGTCCTTCATTCTCTAAACTATCTCTTTCATTTTTTGCAAATACCTGGCCATGGTCTGCTCCTTTGCCTCAAATTCTCCTTCTATTTGTCCAATCACCAATTGAGAATCACTATACACCATGAGTTGCTCTATGCGAAGGCAATCGGCGAAGAGCAATCCCTAGATCACTGCTTCATATTCTGCCGTATTATTGGTGGCTTCAAAATTCAGTCCCAAAGCATACTCCAGTGAAAATCCTTGAGCACTTCTAAGTATGATGCCCACACCATTTCCTTCTTTACTGCTAGCACCATCTACAAAGAGTTCCCATTGAAGGTCCGGTAGCGTTATTGATGAGTGTCTTTCCCCAGGGGTTCGGTCTACTCCCCCTTCTTTGGTGCCAAAGGAGCATTCAGAAATAAAGTCTGCCACTGCTTGAGCTTTAATTGCTGACCTGACCCTGTACTGCAAACCATGCTGACCTAACTTCACAGACCAATATAACATTCTTCCCGATGTCTCCGGTTTATGAAGTACCTTCTGTAAGGGTTGATCTGTCCGATTCTTCTCTTCTTATGAATTTCCTCAAGTAGCCCTGTTTGATCAACCTTTCGATCTCCTCCATCAACTGCCTACAATCATTGGTGTTATGACCATGAGTATCATGAAAGAGGCAGTATTTGTTCTGATTTCTTTTCTCTGGAGGAGCAACCATTGGTTTGGGGCGAGCCCATATATTTTGCTCTTTGAAAGTTGCGAAGACTTCGGCTGGACTGGCATTGAGGGGGGTGAATTTGCTGGGGTCGAAACTAGATCGTGATTGGTTATTTCTTCCCCTCCTTCGTCCGCCAGTCGGCCTCTCGTCTCGCTTTTCTTCCACCTTCTTCTCTCGCTTTGCCTTCGGCTCTTCCTTAGGAATGATCTCCATTCCTCTCCACTTTGCCATCTGGTTGAAGGCTAGAGCGTCATCTTGCCGTACATACTTTTGGGCCAAGCTATTGCATCCTCCAGGGTACGAGGAGCATGACGGCAAAGGGCTTTGAGAAAATCCGTGTGAGAGGTTCCATTCTGCAGCGCTTCCACTGCTCGAGCTTGGTCCAAGTGCGTGACTTTCAACGCTTCTGATTGAATCGAGCCATGTAATCCCTTAAGGACTCATTCTTCCTTTGCACCACCGTTTCCAAATACTGAGTCTTTCGCTCCACCGGAATGCTAGAAGCGAATCGGTGCATAAAGGATCTGGCCAGCTCCATGAAAGAACGGATACTCCCCTCTTCTAAGCTATCAAACCATCTCGTTGCAGCTCCTTCCAAGGATCCCCTGAATGCTCTACATAGAGCCTCATCATCCACCGTCCGCAATTCTACTGCATGCTTGTAGTCCATAACATGGACCCTAGGATCGGTTTCCCCATTGTACTTTTTCAACACCGGCGGTTTAAACTTGCTAGGCATAATGTATTCCCTGATGGATCTGGTAAAAGGAGACTTCAGGGTGAGCTTTAGGGTGGTATCCATGGTTTTCCTGTCGTAACCTTGATTCATCTCTTCTAAAAACTTATTCACAGCATCTCTCACCTCCTCTTCCTTCTTTCTGTGGCTGTTGCCACTAACTGGTGATCTTCTGCTTCGAACCCTCGAGGGGTGACTAGAAACAGAATATTCCCCTCTTTCCTGTTCTCTTCCTCTTGGGCTTTCTCTTTTTCCATATTTTGGTTCTTTGTACTCACACTTCCCCTTATTCCTTCCTTCGCCCCGTTCCGTATTATTTGCATGGAAATTTTTTCCATGCAAAAACTTACGTTCACTGTCTGGGAGCGAAGCTTGCGTACTCCCTTCTTCTTCGGTCGAACTCTCCTCTCCTCCACGATGCTCTTCCGTCCTTCCCTCCACATTTCCACCCACGTGGACCAGCTGTTCTTCATTAACCCCTGGGACTCCCTGGGATTGCTTTCATACTCTAGGGTTCGAGCAACATTCCTTCTCGGGGTAGCTTCTGGAACAGCGACGAGGGTTTGTGCCTGGGGAGTCTGTTGCTGGGAGCTCCTTACAAAAGCAGCTATAGTATTAATAAACTGCAATGCAGGAGCTAAGTCTGGATTTGGAAGGCTCAGAGGGGTTTGGCTAGACCCAACTGTGTTTTGTTGAGAGATAAGGAGCTAGAGGGACGTGTTTAGGTCAATGGGAGTTACTAGAGGAGGATCAGTAGGTGTTGGAAGGGAGTGTCTAGGATTTGAGGGAGTTGAGGATTCGGGATCATCATGGTTCGTCATTATGGTAATCTTCTTTCACAGGCAAATGAAAGTAGAATGCAAAGTTGAGAGAAAGATCAGCTCGCGTTCCCCACAGACGGCGCCAATTTGATCAGGCTTGATCAATATGAAAGAGGAATGGGCTGGATCTTCTCTTCTAGGGCCTGAGCCTGATGCCTGCGAAGGAGAAGAAAAAGGATCAGGGAGGAGTCGGGCCTTTTGCCTGGCTTTAACCCTCCGACGATCAAGTTAGTTCTTTCTTGAGAGTATTTTAGTGAAAGAAAAGGGATGAGAGAATGCAGAGTTTCAACTACCTGTGCTTAGACTTTTCTTTCCCTTTTGTATGATTTCTAGGTTAGGTGCGTCTGACACCTTTCTTTTGAGGAAGGACATCCTCTGTCATTCGACCATACTGGTTGGTGAAAGTTGGTAGCAGGCGCATGTCCCCTGTCCCATCCCTAGGGATGTCTGGTAATGGGGGTGTCAGGGCATGGTGCAGATTGTCTAAGGACTGATCCTCCTGCTGGATGACTGGACATGTCATCAGAGGGCTTCAGCCCTTACTTGCTCAGCAAGTCATCCGGCTGGCGAAGGAGGGGAGTAGCACCTAGTCCGAAGGCCTTTGGACTTGGATCGTTCGAGGGTCCGACCAATGGGCCCTATTTCCTTTTATTATAGTCTCTGAAGGCTTTGCAATGGGCCTGGGTTACAGGAGGGTCCAAGCCTCTCTTGAGAGTCACTTTCATCCCTCATCAGTTTTAGATGTTATTTTGTATATGATAATAAAATGCAAATGCTTTGAGCTGTATAGACCTTTTGTTTTAACGAAAAAAATTCCTTTCCTCAAGAGCTAATTCTCCTTGAAATTTCATTCCCAGCTGCTAGGTGCTTGCCGTCTAGCCATGATCACCAATGCTGGCTAACACAAAACTTACCGCTGACCAGTGTCCACCATATTCCCAAAATTCTGACTACCTGCTGTACTTTTTCCATTCCATTATGAATTAGATTTAAGTGAGGCTTGATAACACTTAAAATTAAAATTTTCAGTACTTAATTATTTTAAATTATTTGATAATACGTGTTAAAAATTTTAAATAAGTTAAGAATCATTTGAAATAATAAATTAAAATTTTTTATTTAAAATTTGTAGATTAAATTTTTAAATAATTTTAAATTTTAAAAATTATATCATTTATATTATTTAGCACTTAATTTTTCAGTTTTAATGACTACTACCATAGTATACATTACTTCCACTATGGGAATTACATGCTCCAATAAGAGGAATATTGGTGTCTTTTTACACTAGTAAAAATAATAGACATTCATAATAACCTTTAAAAATACAAATATTATTAGTTTGGCGTAAAAAAAGAGTAACTAACAAATATTTATTATTGATTTGTTTGGTATAGCAAAATGCTATCAAAATAAAATTTTAAAATTATTTTTAAATACATTTCAGACAGTAATTTATTATATGATTAAAGTTTTTTAAAAGTATATTTTTGTATACAATGGAAGGAATATTTGAAAAATCTAAAATTATATATTTTATATATTATATACTGCAAATACAACCACGTTCGTGGACATGCCGGAGTGGTTATCGGGCATGACTAGAAATCATGTGGGCTTTGCCCGCGCAGGTTCGAATCCTGCTGTTCACGTTTTAGTAGTTTTTGACCTTTTAAATGTCAAATTGAGCCTTGATGTCATCTAGACGTTAGAGTTGGGCCTTGGAAGGCATATATGGACTTGATTTTGTTCAGAACTTGAAAATTCAAATTTTATATTATATTTATTTATTTATTTTTAATAAAAAACAATTTTATATTTAAAAATATAATATTGATATTGTTTAAATATATATATGTTTATGTTCATTTTATAATCATGTTGATGAATTCTTTTCTTTTAAAAATTTTTTGATAATGAGTATTATTAAAATTTAAATTTATTTTATTAAAAAATTAAATTTGAATTTTTAACAATTAGGAGCAATCCTATCCTTTAACATTTATCATGAAACTAATGTAAATTTTGATTTTACTAATAAATGAGGATTCTAACTCCATATCCACTTTCTTACACCCTTTTAAAATAAACAAAGATATTAATTAAAGTGAATTTATTGTCATAATTTTATAAATAAATGTGTTTATCTTATTTAAAAAAAATATTAATTGAACTAAAGTTGATTGACATTAATTGATATAAATTAAATTGATAAAAGTAGTTAAAGTGATTAATCACTCATGACTTATCAACAATTTAATTGGGAAATAAGAATATCTACCTTTATTATATTACTAAAATATTATTTTTAATGAGTAAATAATAAATATTTTATCTAAATATAAAAATATTTTAACTTGAAAATTGTAATATATATATATATATATATATATATATATATATATATATATATATATATATCATATTAATTTTTGGTGATTACAATGGTTTTAACAAGATTTGTAGCATAAACAAACAAATTAAAAAAAAAAAATCAAATTCCTTACCACCTAATTCCAACTTGTCAATTTGGAATGATACTATTCACCAATCAAAACAAACATCACAATCACTAATCCTATGTGCTCTATATGCATAATTTTTAAACATAAATTTAATAACAATTAATTAAAAAAAATAATAATCCACAAATTACTAATCCACTTGTTAGCAACATACTTGTCAACTCCCACGTGTTAGGCTTATATTGGTCAACACTTTTGCTTCCTCAATACTACACAAGTAAAACCCAAAGCAAACAAAGAAAAATAATTATTACTAATTTCTTTTTATGATTAACTCCAAAAAGCTAAAGAAATGTCCATTAGTCCACACCCACATTTGAATTTCAATTCCAAGTGGCACCAAGCCACCAAAAAAAAAAAAATTAACAATATTTCCCACCCTTTTTCTTTTTTATTATTTTTATTTTCAGATAAACTATTCAATATATTTGATGTAATATATTATCATCAACGCGTATATAATAACCCTCTTAATTAAGATGAATCTCATGTATTTATAATCATGAAATACACTATTTTATTATTTATAAATATTTTGAAATTAAAATAAAAATTTATTACTTGCTATATATAAATTCAGTCTATTTTAAAATGATTTCATTTTATCATTAAATTATTATTTTATTTATATTTTTAAAAAATCTATGTTCAAACTGGAATTTAAAATCTTATAAATTTCAAATACAACTTTAATACTATTAAATTAAAAAAAAAAACATTTGTCATTAATTTACTTTATTATCTTATTAATTCCCACTCAATTGGTTTTTTTTAAACTTTATTAGTGACTACTTCACTTTATTATCCTCTTGATCATAGCCAATGGTCTTTCTTCTCTCACTTTCCCTTTCGCCTTTGCTTCTCCTCAACGTTGGGTAGCCTAAAATAAACTACTATTGGTAAATTCCTAAATAAAAAATTAAAAAAGCCAACAAATTTAAAATAAATAATATAAAAAAACACAATTTCTAATTTCATATATCTATTACATACAATAGTCAAAATAAGCAAAAATCACGACCGTTGATTACAAAAACGAGTGGATAAGAGATTTGATGAATGGTCAAAAAAACATCCACGTTAACTAGTGGAGTTCACTGTAGTGGTGACTAAAAGCAGAGAATATGTAGAGAGAGAAAGAGTGGATTTTAGGGAGAGAAAGGGTAGATGCTTAAAGAAGAGTAGAAGAGAGAGTTAAAGTGATTAGTGAAAGGGAGAATAGAATACACGAGAAAAGTGGGTTTTGTGTAGTTAATACAGAGAGGCAAAATGCCCACCATGAACACTTGTTGTATCTCATCTTCATCTTCTTCTTCTTCTTCTTCTTCTTCAAAATTTTGAAACTTTTTAGAGAGAGAAATTCTAAGCTCCAGATGCTCTTGCAATGGGGAAAGATGCGCAGCAAAATCTGCAGCAACAACAAAGCCAGGAAAATGGAAATGGAAGAGGAAGAGGAGAAAGTTCTTCAAGTATTTTCTGTGAGAGATGTTCGATTGGATTGTCAAGAATCTACAAAGATTTCAGTTTTAGATGTATTTTCGTTTTGATTCTCAGTTTGTCTATTTTAGTCTCTGGGATCTTCTGGATCCTCCCTTTCCGTACAGCAAAATTAGATGGTTTTGATGTTAAAGATTCAATTAAGCTCAGTGGTGCGCTTTCTTTGTCCTTCGTTGTTTCTTTTTTATGTTTAATTTTACGGTATTGATTATTTTGGGCGTTTGGGTCTGCTTTGTTTAGTAGAATTAGGGTTCTTTTTATCATTTTAGTAAATGGGTGTTTGTTATTTTGCCTTATTATTGTGTAATTAAGGTTGTATAACTATTAGTGCAAATGGGTTTTCTGCATTTTGCAATGTAATTGGCCTTTATAGTGTTTCCCATTGATGATGTGTACATTGTGATAAATTATATCTGTAGTTCATCCTGTTATCTGTGTTATATGGGTAATGTTTCGCTTCTTGTTAAGTTAGTTGGGCCTTCTCCTATGCTTTTTAGGTCGTTGGTGTCCAGATTTTTGCCTTTTCAGCCTTCGATTGGGAATTTGTAATGCTTGTAGTAAATGGGTATGTTTGTCATTTGCCTCTTTATGTACTTGGAATCTATAGTATTGATGAGAAGTTTCTAGTTGTTCTAGGATACGCTCAAAAAAAAAGAATCTAATTGTTCAAAGAGTTCCAGGAGACTATGTAATGTTATCCAATTCTGTGATAATTTCCGAGATTTGGTTCTACTTTGTATTTTACTGAAAAGTATGCCTTCCTTGAACTCTATAAAGAGGAGATCGGATTCATAAGTTCGACTAATTTAGAGTATTTCCCATCTTTAGTAGTTGTATGCATTTAGTTAGATTCTAAGGGAAATTACTTATTTTGGTCTATGTGTGTTGATATTAACTTCTAACTTCAAACAAGGTAAGATATAAGTGGCAAATTATATTGTAACTGAAGTGGTTGTGCATTTACTTTTAGATCTATCAAGCTAACTATCTAATTGTAGATTTATTTTTAGGTGGTCATTCCTCTATAAGCAGTCATGCATTTGTTTCATATAAATTAAAATCCTCTGATTATTCACAAGTTAATGAATTCTCTCTGCTTCATTAAAAAGTTTCTTGTTCCTCTCTCTCTCTTCCCTCTTGGGCTATATATATATTCAAGTGTACATACACATGTGCACGTTTATATTCAAGTATACATTGCGAAAAATCTCTTTTACCTTGCAATTAGTTGTTTCAGTATTTGATTTTAGATCTATTTGGTATCTAAGCTTGAAAAATAAACTTTTATTTATATTAAGAGATATAGATTTTAGCATTTTTAATTTGAGGTTGATATAGCATGCATATATTTCTATGAATGTGAAGGCATTAGATCTTGGATCACATTTGATGAAAATTTTGCCCTTTTTCTTGATTTGATTTCTTTCTCTTGGTATTGTTCGTAAACTTTCCAAGATCATGTTTAAAATTGAACACAACTCCCAGTTTTTATAAGTATTTGATGAAAGAAATGATCACAATATGGTTTAAAGTTTTATACAGGCCCTTCTGAGATTTAGCATCTTGCATTTTATCATTCCAAAGTGAACTATATTTTTGTCCAGACTGTGGTTCCTTACTTTGCATCACAACTATAATGCTTTCTCCTGTAAATACTATAAAAGCATTTCTGAAGTAATGCCTTGATAACAAAAAAAGGAAAGCTATGAAAGCCATAAATTTCCAACAGTTTCTGGGGAAATGTATTTTGGGATTGAAATATTTGGTGCTTATTCATCTTTGACATGTAGCATTTATGTTGTGTTCCTATTAAAGTCTGTATCTGAATTTATTCATTTTATCATCAGAGTAATTTGGTCTGTACCGTGGCTCATATGTCACTTGTTTCTTGTTGCCAGCTGCAGTGCAGGCATACTTTAGACTGCAAAAGCCAGTTTCAGAGCTTGTCCCGCACATTGGAAAACTAGAATATGATATCACTGATGAAATAGGCGTGCCACAAGCCAAGGTCTTTCTTCCAGCTTCTCCAGTTACATCATGCTGCATACCTTCTGCTCTCAAGTGTAATTAAAAGTTGAATCTAAACTGTTTCTTCTTAACAGGTGGTTGTTCTATCCTTGCACCAATCAGGTGCATCTAACCTATCCATGCACAAATCAGGTGCATCTAACTGGACCGATGTGGTGTTTGGTGTTCTTTCTGACACAATAAATGTTCCAATAAATCAAGTGTCCTTAAGTGTGCTGAGGTCATCTTTAATTGAGGTGTTCCTTCAGGAATCAAATCTGACTTTGACAACCTCAATTTTTGGGCCACCCTCTGTGTTTGAGATTTTGAAGTTTCCTGGGGGGATCACTGTAATCCCAGTACCTTCAATTTGGCCCCCACAGATCCTCTTTAATTTTACCCTCAACAATTCCATAGCTGAAATACTGGATAATCTGGAAGAGTTGAGGGATCAGTTGAAATTTGGATTGCATCTGAGACCAAATGAGGTATTACACGTTTAACTAACTTTTTATATGTTTTACTTCTTTGGACTTTTGTGGTCATTTGAAAATTGAAACCACATCACAAGTTTAGGTTTTATTCTATTTATGTTAATGTGATTTGATGTTTACCATACCAAATGTCAACTCTTATTTAAGAATAATTTCTCAATTGAACATTGATGATGATGAAACCTTATCACTTGATTGAGGAAATAGAAAGACATCTGAAATGTAGACATTTCATGAAATTGTGAATTATCATAAACAATACAATCTGGTTGATTTTGGGTGGCTCTAGTGGGTATTAAAATCCTTGGAACTGAATTTTAACTGATAATGAATTATGGATTTAGATTATATCAATATTTTTTGAGAAATACAGAAACACTCGCTGGCTCTGATAATTAGCCTTCTAAACTGCATAATGTAGAATAAGCTGACTATGATGTTGGCTGTCTAATTTCCTTGTCCTTTTTTACCTTGTCATGCAGAATGTAGTTGTACAAATAACGAACACAGCTGGCTCTACGATAAGTACCCCAGTCACTGTTCAGGCTTCTATCATGTCAGACCTAGGGGGCCTTCTGCCACAGAGATTGAAACAGTTGGCTCAAACAATCACAGATTCTCCTTCAAAGAATCTTGGCCTTGATAACTCGGTTTTTGGTAAAGTGAAGAGTGTTATTTTATCGTCATATTTGAAAGGTACACTTCATGCAAACCCTCCAACTCCTTCCCCAGCTCCATCTCCAGATCTCAGTGAATATGCTGAACCTCCAGTTGCCTCACGTCCTGCTTTTTCTCCATCACTCCCTCCAGCATCCCCTCCATCAGATGATAGTCAGTCACATGCAGCAAGCCCAAAAACTGGGCCTCACCATTCTTTACCACCTCTAATTTCTCCAGTTCCCTCTACGGTAACAGCTGATCCTCCTCAACCTTGTGGACACCATGTTTCTCCAATATCTCCAAGCTCATCGCCATCTCATTCTAACCGAAGTCCTTACTTACGTCCAGTGGACCCCCCATCACAGCTGCCCCAATATATACCGCCTTTGCCTCAAGTGTCCTATGGTATTCCAAGGAAAGGTTTGGCATTTCAATCTCCTGCCCCATCTCCATCTGCGCCATCCCCGTCATGTAAGTTACTGCTGCCTACTTATGACTTATTTGCTTGGTGCTGATACAGTTAACAGCACAGATATGAACATATTTGTATTTTGATTTGCTGTGAGGAGCCATGGGAGTTCATTGACTTGTAGATCAGTGATAAATGAATCTGAGATAGGAGACACTGTCTATTTATATTTTTGCAAAATGAGAATAATAAATTGATCTAACATGGAGTAGTGCTTCCATGCATGGACGTTAGTCTATGTGTATGGATATGGGTAAATGGTGTCTTTTTGATAGTCATGATATGATTATACTTCTGGACTTCCTTTTGTTATAATTTTAACATAGTTGCTTGGTTTGGCAGCTGTAGCAGCAAGTCCTTTCTACAGGGAGATCTGGTGGTTGGGATTTTGTGGACTCTTGATCTTTCATCTTCTTTGTTACCCACATTGACGGTATATTTCTTAATCATGCTACTCGAGACAGTGTCTAAGGGCACAGTTAAAAGATGTTTGATACCCAGTTTTGTTCTGGCGAGGATGGTAGAAACTTCTGTGGAAACTTCACTATTTTTCTTTTCTTTTTTCTTTTTTTTTTTTTCTTTTTCCTCTTCAGAATATTGACATAAATGTAAATGGAACCAAAGACGAATCACAGGTCAAAGCCAAGAAGGTGGGCAGGCCTGTCATCTCACTCTAGGTTCCTGATATCTCAGCGAAACACCAGAGGTTCTTCTCAAAGTGAGCGACCTCTAGATAGTGTTCAATCAAGAAGCAACATTATATTGCAGATTTCAAGGACCATTCCTGTATGTTCCCAAGTGTCAAATACATAGGTTCCTTTTGAGCATTTGCAATGCAATGTTAAGGAAAAATTGTAATGGAGAAATTAGTGACATGATAGTTCTGGAGAAATAGAAAACATTTTCAAATGAATTCGTTGCATTTGAGTTTTGCATTTTGACCTTTTGGCAAACATAAAGAAAAAGGTAACTAACGCTTTTAAATGTTAATATAAACTGTTAAGTTGGAAACTAGAAATTATCAAACAATCCAAGAGGTGGAAACTGAAGATAGTACTACCGTTTCCTTCGATAAAAAGACTAGCATGGGTGAAATTTCAATGTCAAATAAAATGATAAATGGGACAGCAGAATCAATCTTGGAGCAATCATCTTGAAATTTTATTGTACAAACTATTCTATCTTCTAATAGGCACTTAGACAGGATGATGGATTTTCTCATTTACAGAACACAAGTTAAGGTGAGAGTCCTCCAATGATACGAACATTTCAGCTAAGGTGCCTATGATCCCCCTTTCTGTTAACTAGATATTTAACTGGTGCTCTGTCGACAAAAATTCTTCGACCATCATTTGCTAGAGACTCGTACTTCCAGGCAGGCCCAACAAACCATGCTGTGGCAATTCCACCGAGCAAGCCACCTAACTGAAATTATTGATGTTAAATGTTACATTAATTAACCAATAAAATAATTTAAATAAGAACAAAAGAAAAAAATGCCGGTGTCTGAAATAACATCACTCCACATTACAAGACCACACACCTATACAGCAACTTGCTCCCACAGACAGACAGAATAACGAGGCAAATAAGCTCCTACATTAGATTTGGTACTGATGCAAGGCTTAATGACAGTATAACTTGATAGATATAATGCTTTCACAATTTGGTTTTGTAAATTCAATTTTGACTCTGATCAAAACTAACAGAAAAACTAAAGTTTAGAGGAGAAAGTTTCTACATAGATATCCACCCTTTCTCATCTCTCTCTCTCTCTCTCTCTCTCTCTCTCTCTCTCCGAATCAATTCTACTCAACCTTCCTCAATTCTGATCTTCAAATTGCAAATATTAAACTGAAGGAGTGAACCAAAAAACCCTTGAAGCTTTGGCTAAAAGTTTTATTATCTGCTATACTCACCAATGAGTTTAAGATTCCTAACTGTAAGAAAAGAAGACAAGGAAAAAAAAAAAAGGAAGAAAACGTGGTTATACTTACATGTCCCCAGTTATCAATGCCTCTGGACAATATACCAATAACCTGCACGAAAATGTCCATTACCACCAATTAGAACTGCTTCATGCATGTCTGGATGATCACTAGATTAAACATAGAAAACCTCATTGTAAAATGGACCAAGACCGGGCCAATTTAACATAAAACCTAACGAATCATACAATCAAACTTCATTTCATAGGCTTTTTAATGAGTAGGACACAGCTCTACCAGATGACTGCTAAGTGACTCAATTTTCTGCAAAATCCTCATATCATACCATATTTAGTAATATCACTCGTGCTATGTTCTGTAGATCCTCCTTGCTACCTCTGATCATGCCTCTATGTCTTACAACAAACACAGCAAGAGATCCAACCTAAAAATGAACATCAATATGTCAACAAATAAGTCATGGGGAAGATGATTAGCTTGAAGAACTTTATATCAGTTGAAATCACAGTAAACTTCAATTTTGAATCCAGAAAGGAAAATCAACCATGCAGCTACAAACACACACTGACATACATATTCAAGTCTATCATGTGCTAAAATTTGACATGTTTTTATAGAATAGGGTGCAGGGTGACCTACTAGTCCAAAGATTGCTCCTGAGGCGCCAACAGCAGGTGCTTTACTGAACTGGTAACTTGTGGCTGAACCTGAATTTCTAGTGATAATTTCATTAGAATGCTAATGAGCAAGTATTTCCATTTTCTATTGAAGTAGGTTTATGAATGGTTACTTGCAATGGCAGAGGCAAAGTAAACTGCAAGAAATCTCCTTGCACCACTAAGGTTCTCAATGGTAGGACCAACAGAATTCAAGGAATAACAATTCACCTGAAAAGGATGAATTTCTTTTCAGACTGGTGAAAGGAAAATTACCCATGAATTGGGAAATTTCAAAGGATAAAGACTCAGAACAGACCATGAGGTGCCCAACATTTGCATGCAAAAGGGAAGAAGTGGCCAACCTCCAAAACTGTCCCTTGTCAATGAGACTATTAATCTGTAAACATTATGAATTCAACCATCAAGAGCTCACATCATAGAAATTTGAATGTCAAACAGGACAAATGCCCATATATCTTTAGCTGTCTAAGTGTCTAACCTTAGCTCCCCAAAATAACAGCTTTCCCTGTGTAGCAACTTGTGCAACATAAACTCTGCATGCATGCATAGCTAGTAAAACACCGTTTCACATGTTTTCTTCGGAATATTCTAAACATAAATAAAAAATGAAGCCAACAAAACTAAAATAAACCAGAGATGGAAAGAAAAATTCGAAAGAGCTACAAGGAGCTGCAGCATGACAGCAGTTAGGAATGAACAACAGTATTTTGTTATTATGGTACTCACAAGACATTAATAGCAAGAAGAATATTTGTCCATTTCCTTCCATCAAATGAATTTCTTCTTGATGTCTTTGAGTGTGACGCTCCCTCAATTCCATGGCCCTTTCCAGCTTCTCTTCCATTGAAGAAATACAAGCAATATGAAAATGTGGAAGCGAAAACATCATTTGATATTTGGAGAAAATTGATTCCCTTGAATTTGGAAGTTTTTTCACACCATTCATCCTTTAATCTAGGCACATGACAAAGAAGAGATATTTTCTGTCCAATAGAAGAGATCAGAGAGAAAATAACTTAGATACTCAAAGATCAGCACTTAAATAGCAGATTAAGTGAAATCCCTATCACGACATTTGGATGCCTTAATTGATTGAGTGAATGGTAGAAAATAGAAATTTGAAACTTTCAATCATTTGCAAAAATGTCTGTGTACATGTCTGTAGTTTTTAAATAAATATTCTTCTTATAAAAATAATGGGCAAAAACAAGTGAACAACAACAAAGAACAAAGAAAATAAGTTTACAACTCTAGCTTGATGAGTAATTTAAATAGAACTTATCATCTATTCTCTACAAGACATGGTAGGCATGATAAAAACCTTGAAACTCTCAGCTTAATGAATTTCACTGAGATCATTATGTATCCAAATGAAACCATTATCCATCAAAATGAGAGCTAAATTATTATATACAAAAGAATCAAACCAATTCCTAATCTTTTACTCGTAGATTATTTTCTTTCCTTTTTTTTTTTTTCCAAAAATTGAATACAACTCAATCTTTAACAAAATTATGCCAAAAGAGACCACAACCATTTAAAATTTTTCATAAATACATTAATTCAATTGATTTCAAACACATGACAGTCATCAACTTTAAGCTACATATGAGAAAATACACACAAAAACAGAGGTGGGTACCTTGAAGGAAGAGTGAAGGAGGTAACCAAGGCGGAGAGAACCGGCGGTGGTAATCAGATTAACGGGGGTTGGCTGCAATTGCTGGAGTTGCATCCACCAGAGTGGCTGAGGAGTTGATGATGATAATGATGATCCCATCAATACTACCATTCGTGTCTCCTTCTCCACCTTCACTGATGCCGGTATTGCAATGCTTGCTGCAGCAGTCAAGCTGATTTTTATTTTATTTTATTTTTCACTAGAATTAAATAAAATTGTATTTTAATTTTTAAATTTATTTAGGGAGCTTTCTATCAGATAAAAATCAGTTCGCCAAAAGTTCAATTCCAACCCCATACTTCATCCTGAATCGCCAAAAGCCCGATCGATAGCAGGCCTCAACGGTTACTTAAATAGGGCATTTTAGGCATAAATTATTATTTAGCTCTTAAAATTTGACATAATTAATTACTTTTTATATTTAAAAAATTAATTAATTAATTTTTTAATTTTAGTTTCGTTAAATTATTTAGTCATTTTATTTAATTTTTATACTTTTTTTTGTTAAATTTATTCAAAATAACTAAAATATCTTTATATATAATAAATATAATTTTATTTTTATTTTTTAAAAATAAAAAAGTTAAAATTAATAAAAGTAAATAATATTTATATAATTAAATAATAATTATATTTAACATCATAAAATTGTAAAATTATTTATTTTTATATAATTATGTAATTATTATATAAAAATTAATAAAATAAATAATTATTGCATAATTAAATGATTGTTATATAATTATATAATTATTATTTAATTTTATTAATTTGAATTTTTATTTTTTATTTTTAAATAGTAAAAATAAAATTATATTTAACATATATACAATAGCATTTTAGTCATTTTTTATAAATTTAACCAAAAAAAATACAAAAACTGGACTAAAGTACTAAATAGTCTAAATTGAGGGATTAATTATTTAGTTTTTTAAAAAATAAATATCAAGTAGTTAATTAGATTAAATCTCAAAACTAAGTAGTAATTTATCCTTATTTTAATTGTTTTGATCCCTAATGATGTGATTATTGGCCAAAAAAAAAATGCATTAATTAGTGGTGATAATTCATTACTTTCTCTGTATTTTCTAAATATTGGTAAGAATTGACTCTCAATTCTTTGCATCTTATATGAACTAATTTACCATGACAGAAAGTACTTTGTGCAAGAGATAGCATTTTGAGCCAGGGGTGTCAATATCCTCAATTACTTGTTAGTTATTTGTGTTGTTAATGAGGTAGGAGTTAATGGAAATAGAAGTAGTGAGAATGGTTTAATGTTTTTCAGAATGCATTTACTATTTGAAGTAAGAAGTAGTAATAAAGTATTGTGGTAAGTGGTAAAGAGAAAATTTGTTTAGGGTTTAACTTTCGGAGATTCACTGAAATTTCCTTGATTTAGTAAATTTTTATGATGAGTAGATTGGGGTTTATGAAATTATGTAATTAGTACTTTCTCCGTCATAAAAAAATTGCTCATTTTATTTTCTTACACAGTTTAAGAAAATATTATTAATTACTTGCCAACTCAAAAATTTTATTATATTTTTTCACTTATATTCTTGCATATACTCATTTATTACTATTTTTATTATTAATTTTGAGAATACACATATTTCAATTAATAATAATAAAATGGACAAATACTTATAACTATTTTTAGGGTGAATATTTATAACTATTTTTAGAGTGAGCAAATATTTTGAGACATAATAAAAAGGAATAATGGATAATTTTTTTAGGATGGAGGGAATATCAACTAATTCGAAAGTCAAAAAATAGAGAAGATCTACTTTTAGATATTCACTGAAATCGATTGATTTAGTTAATATTGTTAGGTTAAGGTTTATGAATTTCCATGTGATATTAGTAGTAATAAAGCAATGTGTTTGATAAATTAACTAGTTTACTGATACTCATTTTTTATTGGGCACTGAGATTGGAAGATATCACTTAATTTAACATGATTTGCTAAATCAATCGATTTCTTTAATTATATATAATTTTATTTCAGTCTAATAAAAAAAAAAAAGTTTCAATGCTTTTCACACCCTATTTTCATCAGAAATTATTTTTTTATTAATCAAATTTTTATCAATTATTAATTTTAAGTTCCTAATTTTATAGTTTAAAAATATTAAAAATTATTCCTCATCATTAAATCAAAACTTATTGTTTCAGGATAAACAGATTGATAAATCAAATGAAATCACATATATATATATGGTAAATACTTTAAACATCATGCATGCAATATTTATTTAATAGGATCTGAAACTAATCAATATTGGTATCATTATGATGCAGCGTAAATAAAAGCTAAATAAGGATTTTAAGATTTTTGAATTTTATTTAATACCTTCTAAACAGGCAAAATAATAGCTTAAATAAGGAGCTCGAAACTGTAAACAAAAAATCTATCAAAAATGGCAAGGTTTTAAAATTACATCAAATTGAAATAGAGATTAAAATAAGAAAAATATCTCGGACTATACCAAAATCAGATATTCCTACCAAAAGTTATATCCAATATAAAAAATTACCATAAATAGAAAAATGTTAATTTACGGCCCAAATGAAAAAATTTCGCCAAAAAATGATGTCAATCACATAACCAAGGGTGATGAGTTAGATCTATTAGCCATTTTACTTTGAATCAAGTATTTGTAGGTTGCGTTTGATTGACACTTAGGGACTAAGCAGGACAGCACTAAAACACTTAGTTTAACGTTTGATAAATTTTTAATATCATAAAGAGTAGAAAAAGCTGAATTTTGTTCAGTCTCACGACTCAATTTAAGTCATCCTCATATAGGGAGGATAAACTTATCTCTCATTGAAAATTAAAATTTATTACTCTATTTCTAAAACTATCTTTACATAAATACAAACTTATTTTTTTTAGTTACTTTTTTTGTTTTATTTTTTTAACTATTTTTTTAGTTTCATTTCCTTTTTAATATTTTTTATGAATTTTTTTTTATTATAGTTATGTAGAATGAATAATTTTTTCCTTCTAAATAAGTCTTAGTAATGCTCAGCTACTAAATATAAACCAAAAATATTTTTTTTAATAGGCTTGTAAAATTTATTTTTCTAAAATATCTTAAACCAAATAATAGAAAAAATATGTATATTTCATTTTTTATTTTCTATTTAATGAGTATTAATCAATTTTTTATTTTTATATTTTATTTCTAATTTCTTATAATTATTTATATTTTATTTAAAAATATTATGTTTGATAATAAATATTTGATATTTTTATAATTTAATTTGTTTATTCATTAAATAGTATATATAAATATTTAATATATTAAATATTTTGATTTTTAGCATTTTTAAATATTTATTAGACTATTTTTTATTAAAATTAAATATTTAGCTAATAGAGGCATTATTGTTATCTTTATAACAACATGTTCAGTTTTAATTTCAATTGTTCTAAATACTAAAAAGGATAATATTTTGTTAGAAAGGATAACATTTTGTTCTGTCATGTCTTATGATATTCTATCTTATTCACTCTTTAATTATCCTATCCTGTTAATCAAATGCAACCGTAAGGTCTAAGTTCCTAATTAATCCAACTTAATTTTTCTCTGCTTGAATTGTTGTCTATTCAAACAGTCTAGAAACGTATCTAAAATTCTCTACACATCATATTATAATTTAAAAATTTAGACTATAAAAGATATTGAATTTAAATTTAGACCATTGAAATTTGTATAGATAATTGCAAGTTGGACAAATCAAATTTTTAAAAATTTTGATATTTTTCAAATTAAGACTTGCACATAAACAAGTATATTCATACATAAATGAATAGAAATTTATTATAAGAAAATATATATTAGGAATATATATTTAGAATCAAAATATACACAAAATAAATTCTGAATTAAGATCTAAGCAAGCAAACAAAAACTTAACCCTTTTTTTTTTTTTATTAATAAACTAAATTATTGGAAGATGCTCTCTATATATAAATTATAACCTGAATTTATTGGCTTTCCAAAACACAAAATTGAGGTAAATGATAGCCCTTATATTTGCATAGCACTAATAGCCTACAAGACTTGTATGAGAGGAAAAATTATTACTAGAAACTCTATTATGGTCTGCGCATCTAATTAATTACCAAAACTCATTACGATGGCTGATCAGGATTCCGCATTGAGATTGGCAAAGGACTATAAATAAATGGTATCTCTCCATCACTTGTTGTGGCAACATCACTGCTATTATTATTTTCTCCCATTATAATCCCAAAATTTTCATCAGGAATTATATCTCCTTGCCCAAATCCTAAAGAAAAATCATTTTTAAGTACAATATTATTGTCAGCTCTAAATTCAGCAAAAGAATTTTCATTGCAACTTCCAAAATTTTCATAATTAGTATTAAAATTATCAAAATTTTGGTAGCTATCCAACTGCCAATTGTTGTCAAAATCCTAATCAATAAGGTCATTTTGGCTAATAAATTCATTACCAATAACGAGATCACTTGATTTTCCTTTCTCTTCTATATTTGACAACTCTAATATTTTTTTCTTGAAATTCTTGACTTTTTCCTCTAATATATTCACTGAATTCATTAAAGAATCTCCTGATAACCCATTAAGATGCTTTGACAATCTTGAAATTAGACTACCAATATTTTCTTTCATTGCCTTTTCTTTAATCTTTTCAAGCTTCCTCTTCTTTTCTTGCATAAATTCCAAACAACTGGATTCTTTTTTCTGATACTTGTTCAATTTTTTATAGGACAAGATTAAATCTTCCAAATAGGTTTCTTGTTCAGGCCACACAAATTTGTTATCAGGCCCATCGCCATAACAGACTACACAAACAGAGACATCACATAATGTTTGGAGCTCACAAGCTTTTTTCTTCAAAGTTGGCATTCTCTTGCTAAAGCTTGCAGACTGTGTTGCTTTGTCACCATTGAGAATTTTCTTGATGAAATTCGCTTTTCTTGGTTCTTTATTATTGCCATCTAAAGACACCTTGGCTTTTCTTTTCCTTTTCTTGATTTCTTGTGGTGGGTTTTGCTGCTGCTGTAGAGCCATTGAATTGGGAAAACAAGAAACCCACAAGGTGAGGCTGCAACATTGGTAGGGTTTTATGTATAGAGAGATCTAAGGTGTCAAGTAAAAAAGAAGATTTTGGGGAGAACTTTCCTTGAGATTTCATAGCAACGAAGCTCAATTTTTTTATTTGTTAAAATTCCTTTGTACTTTGACTTTTTTAATTTCTTGTTTTGGAAATTTGGGAAGTAAAAGCTTAATTTTTCCACTTTTGATTTTTTTTCCTTGTTTTAGAATTATGGGAAGTAAATTAACTACTATCAATTCTAACTTGATACCAATAATTTAATAAAGGTTCTTCTTTATTGATCTTCTAATAAAGGTTGGTTCAGGTTGATGATGTGGGCGCCAAAGAGATATCAGCCTAGCTGAAATGCCGATGCTTTACCTAAACTGGTTTTACAAGGCACGCACGCTAAGAAGGAAAACCCCAAATCACGACAACCAATTAGCCTAGCTCTCTCTAAAGTTTTCAATACCTTTCTAGCTATATTAGCCTCACGGCTTGCCCTCCCTTAATTTGCAAGCAACGTATATTTGTGCCCAGCTTGTCAATCCAATCAACAAATCACGGTTCAATTTTCGTAATCAAACCTGATACATGAATTTCCTAATCTCTGCCTAAATAGTCTTCTTTTAGTACTTGAATTATAAACTTGCGAGAATTATATATGCAGCAAGTAAATTGCTCTAGTGTCATCTTCATGAAAAAACAGAAATCCTGATGAATTCTTGGCTTTTCAATGTCATTAACTCTCTCATTCAAGCTATGTATAGTTCAATTTTTTTTTTTATATATATATATCACACCAAATTTTATTCTTTGAATTTTACAGCTTATTTAATGATAGAGCCTTTGACCAAGAATGAGCTTGCTTCTTTATGACCAGAAGGCATTCAACTTATAGAATCAAACTCTCTGAAAACAAATGGGGATAGTATACTACATTTTTTTTTTTTTTTTTTTTTGCCTTCAGAACAATCAAACTTTTTCTGAGATACCAAACAAAGCCAGAAAAAAAAAATGTTGCAAAAAATAAATACTTTGTGTCATAATTAAATTTGTTAGATGAAATTCTATCATATATACATATTTCTATGATTGCATTGTCATATGGATAACAGACCAAGTTATCAGTATATGTAGAACTGCAGATTAGTTCTTGGATTAATTGCTAGTTATCTCTATGATCATTTGAGAAGTGGTAATCCGGGAAGCTACAATATCTCCGGAATTCTGTTCATGTGCGAATCCAGTCACCTTCGTCGTCTATAAGAATCCATTTATGAAATCTCAAATAGCTATCTTTGAATCAAGACTCGAACAGTACTTTGCTTCCACGCTTGAGAAATCTACAGCAAAAGAATTGTAGAATGAATATAATGTTATGCAGAACAATATAGTATAAATAACCTAAAAATCACTAAACATTGAGTGTTTTTCTAACGTGATCATTAAAATTCATCTAATAAAAATACTAAAATTCATCTGATAAAGATACTAAAATTCATCTGATGTTGATAAGAAGTAGCATACTGAGTCAGATAGCTAAGCTGATGTGTCATGTCACATCAGCTAGCATAATGGAATTCTGACTTGAATTTGGCCATTGACCTCTAATTAAAAAAAAAAAAATTTTTTTAATGACCACATAGAAAAATTACCAAAATTAGGTAATTTGGTAGATGATATGAGATTGAACCTTTCATACTTCAAACATATGCATCTATCAATTTTTCATTGAACTATAGATACATTTTTTTTTTTTTTTTTTTTGTCTTTACCATTGAACCAAATCTCTCTTGTAAAGTATTTGGTCACAATATGCCCAGTTTTCAAGAAATTGCAACATTTCCTAATGTCATGAATTAGCCGAGAATCATTACATATTTTATTCACAACCCCAATTTTATTATCATATTTCGTATATATATGTATACATTCCAGAAGAGTGAATCCTGAAAGCTGCTGACTGACAAAAGAACGTATTGGATTAAAGCTAAGGCAGTCTAAGGACATCAAACAACTGGGAAAATAAAGAATTGGAGAGCATACCTGTTAAGCTTTTCAATATCTTTTTCATCTTTGTAATCTTGAAAATTTTAGTATAAGTTAGATAATACCTGCTTAGCTATAAGAAATCATTCAAATTATAGGGCTAATATGTACAGTTTCTAGCTTGAAAAGCAATTGAAATGCAGAGTAGTTATAAAACGAGCCATGAACGCCACCAGGAAGTAGCTGCAGGAAATGATTAGAACTGAATTACCACTCAAGAATTGTGAAGGAAATTGATTAATTTCTTTAAGCCAACAGGAAAAAAAAATTATCAATGTGCATCAATTATATCACATTAAATTCAATATAAAGCATGAATTATTCTTTGATATTGCAAATAGCTGTTTTATCATAGGCCATATATCATTATTATAATGTTGTGTGTCTAATAATTTAGACAGACAAATATATGATAAAAAATCATTTATCATAAAATTTGTTTAGAAAATATATAATGTCTACTCATCTGTGTCGTAACGAGAAATATCTTATCAATTGGGTAAAATTCCTATCATAATGGACAATATATAACCACATTTAAAACCATGATATATAAGGATTCAAAATGTAACGGAGGACTAGAATTTCAGCAAATGCAGAGAGTTTTTCGAAAGTACAAATTAGAAAAACAAAGAAAAGAATAAAATAGGATGCAGAAATTCCAAACTGACCTCCTCCAGAATTTGCAACTCTATTATCCAAGAAATCAAGATATCTCTGTGTCCAATCAGAAAATGCACGAACAGGCCATGAAGAGAGGAATTGGTTTCTCAGCCAATTCATACTATTCACTACCTCTTCAAACCCAAAAGATTGACCATTTTCTTGCTGGAGATCATTCTCAAAACCATCATGCACCGCAAACCGGCAAACAGGGCAAGTGTTATGTATGTTCAACCATGGAACAATACAATGAGAATGGTATAAATGCTTGCAGGGTAACTCCCTCACCTCTCCATCAACCACAAATTCATCCTTACAAACAGGACAATGTGAGTCCTTTGTCAAATGTTCTTGTGTAACTTTTACAACTGGCAATGCTTCAATAGCTGAAGAAGGTGCAGGAGGGGGTCCTGGCCTATCAAGATCAGTAATATCTGGTACAAACAGGTTAGCTGCATCAACAAAATTATCATTTCTTCCATTATTAACACCAGCAACAGCTGTTTCCGTCAGCCCAAGTCTTTGTGGCCCCGGAGGAGGTTCAAGAAATTGAAGGGTAATCCAAGGTCCATTGGCCCCTTCAGATTCCCAACGAGCTCTTGGATCAAAGCCAGTGTATCGCTGCCTATTTGAAGGATTAAGCATTAGTGATAATGAATCCAATAAACTTGAAGCTGGAGAAGGCTCTAGTTCTGTCAAATCAGAGATAAACCTTGGTCTTAAAATGTCAAGTTCATGATTTAGTACAGTAAAACAATGAGGGCAAAAGTTTTCAATTGGGTTTATGGAGGTAAATCTTAAGGTTCTTTGGCAAGTTTGGCACCAGAAGTAATGAAAAGTTCTCATTCTTCTGATTCCATTGACTGTAATGCGAGGACGATGGGTTAACGACATTGTTATTTGAAGTGGAGTTTAGGGTTTTATTTTCTTTCTGGGTTTTGGATTGTGTTGAGGAAAAAGAAAGATGTGAAGGGTTTTATACATATGTTTGAGTCTTGTGGGAGAAAGATCAAAGATTCTTTATTTTTTGTTTTGTTTGTGCATTTTCTTTGTATGAGTTTTGCTTGGTTTCTTTTCTTGAATAGTTTCCTTTCTCTTCTTGACAAAGCTAAGGATGATTGGGAAATGATGCCAAGTTATATAGGTTTTGGTGTTAAATGGTGAGGTAGTGGGGTTTTGATTGCTTATGATTAAGTGCAATTGCCAACTTAAAAACATGTTCTCATTCAAGAAGTTATTGCTTTTATCATTGCATGTGTTTTCTAATGCTTCTTGATTTTTATAAAAAAATAATTATTGAAGAAGGTGATTTCTACTCTAAATTTATTTTATGAAAAAATGATTCTTTTATAGTTTTTGTAAAGTAAATTATTTTTTTAATTCAGCAAAATGTGTGCCACATCATCAAAGCAAATGATGTCCATATTACTGGAGGATGCCACATCATTAAGGAGACTATGTCCACTATATTCTTAGCGTTGGCCCAGAGATCCTGTTTTTACATAAATGCAGGATCCAGTCCAGTTCCTGATGTAATATCATATCATATATATTAAAAAATTAGGCTATAATCAACGTATTGCAACAGAGATCTTCATTTTGTCTTTTTTATAAAAATACATTTATCACAATATGTAAAATTTTATTTAAATGTGCAAGTTTTAGTGTATTATAATTTATAATTATATATTAAATTTATAATATTCAATGAACTTGAAACATTATTTGTCATTTAAAGTTTTTTATTAAGAAAGTACGATACATTGTAATTTATTTTATTTTGAAATAGGAAGTATGATACATGCTAATTTATGAGAAAGTATGAGAAGTTATTAGTCTTACTTATTATATATTATTGTGAAGTTAAAATGCATTTTATAATAAAAACGGTCTAATCAGATATGTTTCCTATTAAATTTTAGAATCATATATATTTTAAAATAATTAAAAAACAACGATACTATATATCTATATATACTGCATTAAGGCTATTATAAATGTGCTCTTATCAGGCATTTTTGTTGTTCTTTCTTATTATGGTGATGTATTAACTATAGTTTTTTAATAGCTTAATATCATAAAGATAATAATATTTGGAAGTAAATTGTCTACAAACTCGGATAATTAACATATGTCCGAAACATGTAATTCATAAAGAAAATAAAGCAAAAGTTCAAATTGTGACAATCATGATAGCAATTTTTCTTTTCCAATGAATAAACCTGCAAGACACACAACAAATTAAATAATTAAATTAATATTTGCCATTCATCATTTGGTAATATGAGAGGAATTATAGTCTGGATAAATAGTATTTAAGAAGATATGTAATTAATTGAAAAAGTAAAAATAAAATAAAAATAAAAAAATTGAAATTTTTAATATAATATTTTACCTAACACTTGTATTTTTTGCCAGTGATGCTTGGGATGAAGTATTACTACATCAATTATATATAATTTACTAATTAGGATTTGTATTTTAGTAAATATCAGAGACTAAATAATAACATATTATTTTTTATATGATGATTAAATCATTTTTTAGCATTAATTGTATAAATAAAATTCACACTTTGGCGTCCACTAATAATCCAATATTTAAATTAATAGAAAATCTAATGACACTATTAAATAATTAACTGAGTGAAATTTCAAAAATCTATTAATTTTATTTCAAAATATTATAACTTATAAATCATGATAAATTTCAAGAATTAAATAATAATTAATTTAATTATTTATTAGAATTCTAAAAAATAATAGTTTTAGTTTAGGAATGTGTCTTTAAAAAAACTATAAGATGTATGTATTAAAAAAATGGTACATATTCACTCGCATTTAAGTGGGTTCATATTGAATAATTATAGGTTATACAATATGATAAAATCCCATAGTATAACATAATATATTAAAATATGAGGGGCATGCTCATGCAGATTGGTAGAAGCATAATCATATGGATGGATGTCAAAAAGGGGCAAATAAATCCATTATCAATAATTTTATCTCCTAATACATGTATATTGATCATATTAAAATAAATGATGAATGGATGATAAAACCTCAAAAATGACAAAAACCATTAATAATTAAGCCAAATATAAATGTTAAAAAAAATATCTTAATACTAACACATTCAGAATTGTCATATTCAAGAAAGATGCATAGATGGCTAGCACATCAAGCTCCAAAAAAGAATTTGTTTTCAAATCAAGATATTTAAAGAGAGAGAGAGAGAGAGAACAATAGGCAAGGGAAAACCATCAATTTGCACTCGTAGATAGCTAATAGCAAACACAAGAGAAAATTAAAAAAAAAAATCATTTAATATGTTGTGAATAATTATTATAAAACAAATTAAAAAAAAAAATAAAAGGACAATGAACTTATTCTCAACTTATGTTTAGACCGCTATGAATAAAAAAAAAATAGAGAACCAATAAGGTATAAATATAGATAATAAAAACAAAATATAAAGAAATTGAAAAACAAAATAAAACTTACCCATAAATCTCTATTCAAAGAACTGAAAATAAAATTATAAAGAGCTTAACCTCAATCTATATTTGGAAAAATTAAATTCAGAAAAAAAGAAGCAAAAAAAAGAGAATTATTAAGCTATAAATAAGAATAATAAAAATAAAATATAAAGAAATTAAAAACAAAACCAAATCTTATCTATAAGTCTCAAACATACAAAAAGACTAAAGGCAAACTCGTAAACAAAAAAACGAAATCAATCATGACCAAAAATGACAAATAGAGAAACAAAGGAACTAATATGTAAGAGAAAGAAAAAGCAAAGGGTACCAATTTCATTGTACAGACTAATCTTTTTTCTTTTTTTTTTTTATTTTGCCATAAATTGTATAGACTGATCAAACCAACAAAAAAAATGGATTGAAGCAAAATCAAATCACCCATAACACGAATTTTTGTCAAATATCGAAACAAAAACCGTCAAATGCAATAAATTCTCTAAGTTGACAAAATTTTCTCACGAAGTTCTACAAATTAGACCCATATTTTGTCTATAGAGAAACAAAATGAAAAACCCAAAAACTTATTGTCTATTGCATCATATAAAAAAAAAAAAAGAAAAAGAAAAAAGGAAATCAAAACAAATCTTAAAGATTGAGAAAGAGTACCTAGAAAAATAAAAATGAAAGACACAATAAAAAATGAGAAGTGCTGAAAAGAGAGAGAAGCGGCAAAAATGATAAGAAAAAAAAGGATAAGACAAACCCTAGTTTGAAGAATGTGGCGATGGTAGCGAGTATATGTGCAATGAAAATGAAATCTCAATAAAATAACGTCATTTCACATGAAAAGAATTGGTAAAGAAAAATTTAAAAGCAATTGTAATTTGAATGTAAAGATAATTAGACCCTTACTAAATGACACCATTTTAAGTAAGGGAAGTATAGAAGATTATGCTAAAAAGGTAAATCCAATATTATGAAAAGATAAATTAACCCTTCAAAAAAAATTTGCAGGACAATGTTACCCCTTAATTTTATTGTTAATTGATCATAACTTTTTTATCATATAGAATAGATGACAAATAAAGTCTTAATAAAATGACGTCATTTCACATTAAAAGAACTAATAAAAAATGACTTAAAACTAATTATAATTTGAATGTAAAAATAATTAGCTCCTTACTAAATGACACCATTTTAAATAAGGGAAGTACAGAAAATTATGGCAAAAAGGTAAATTCAATATTATGAAAAGACAAATTAATCCTTCAAAAAAAATTTTCAGAAAAATGTTGCCCCTTAATTTAAGTGTTCATTTGATCGTAGCCTTTTATGATTATATAGAATAGATTGGAAAAATCAACAACATTGTTATTCGGATTTAAAACCAAGGACAAAACGTAATCTGTAGGCCAATCACGGGACTTGCCGATGCTTTGAAAGGCTGCTGAGTGGGTTAGTTATTAACCAATAAAAAAATAATAATAGGCACCGCCTGGCACAGGTTGACCAAGCTGGACAGAGCTGACTCGTCCAAACTCGCCCGAGCTAACTCACTAAACTCGTTCGCTCAAGATTGGGTTTGTCCCCTAGCGAGACGGCTATCCATCCATCAAAACCCCACACATCCCCTTTCTCTTCTTCCCCCTCTTTCACTCTCTCTCTCTAAAACAGAGCCCCAGCTTCTAGAGAGAGAAAGGCAATTTCCGTCGAATGAAACAAATTCCGAGAAAGTAAGAAGAGAGAAAAGGGAACAATTTTTTCTCGCTATCCAAACAGGAGAATAGCTTTCTTCTAAGAAGGATGTCTCATTTCGTATTCCACACAGCTCAAATCCCGACCGCCACAAGCGCTGCTAAGACTTTACCGTTAAAGCCGAGTATTCCTCCGATTCCTCAACTATGTCCGCGGCAGCAGCTTCCGTTGGCCCAGCCGGTGGCCTGTAAGTTACGGAGGAATTTTGTCATTAAGTGCTCGTCTTCGTCGACAGTCGACGGTACCGACTCTGTGGCTGCCTTGGAACGGTGCTTTCTTGCGCCGGATGCTTCACCGGTTGATTTAGGTTCGGCGTCGAGTTCGAGAGGACAGTTTGGACCCGTTATGAAGGGGCAATACGGTGCGTTTGGTGCGGTTACTTTGGAGAAAGGGAAACTTGATTTATCGCAGAAAGAGTCTAAGATTAGCCCTGAGGTTAGTTCTTTGTTAATATATCGACAATAATTTGTTAATTGAAACTTCAAATTATACGTTATTCGAGTAATTGTACGCTCAAAGAACTTAAATTCGTTCTCAATTAGTCATGTAATTGCAAAATGTTGAATTTTGAGAATTTTTATATTAGAGCTGATAAAGTAAGAACATTTTGATCATTTAGGCCAAAAGGTCAATTGAGTTGTAGCTTGGGCTTCGTCCTGAGATTGATTTTTTGTGTTGTTTACACCTTTTCCATTGGATTAACTTTGTCATGAGAAATTTTTTCATGTCAATTTCTTACTTTCCAGTAGTAGTTGTTTTATGAACTAGTTGCCTTGTTCTTCAGGGCTTAGTGTCAGTCACCCAATTGCTTAAAAAAGCAAATCTTGGCATTCATCTAGTTATTTGTTAAGACATGTCACATTTGGAGCAACAAGCTTAAGTTGAAACCGGATATGGAATGTGATACCGTGTCCAAGGTATTGGTTGCAGACCAGAAATTTTAGAGATGATAATATGTAGTATAATAGCAGTTGGACCAGGACCAGATGTGCTCTCCACTTGCGTATAAATTCTTATGCTGAAGTTAACAAACTCCTCTGGACTGTCTGCTACATTTATTCTGTAGCATCTCTTTGATGATACTAATATTTGGAGAAAAAAATTGCTTTTGGTTATGTCCTTCGTTAATATTCAGCAGCCATGATAATCAGCCAGGATGTAGCGTTTGGTACCTAATAGTTGCTCTCTTCATGTTATTGAGATATCATATCTCATTACAACTCAAACACTGAACTGAGTTTTTATTTTTTATTTTTTATTTTTCAGTTGCATATGCAATCATATAGATCTTCTCTCTCTCTCTCTCTCTCTTGTTTTTATGAGTACTCTTGCTTTCTCTAGTACGCACATTCACATCCATTTTAGCTTACAGTTTAGATACTGCTAAGAAGGGACTTTCTTCACACCTTTAATATTATATAAGTTCTCATTTTTATTTTTTTTTGACCCAGTTGATTACTTCTAAGGTTTCTGTTTTTTTTTTTTTTTTTTTTTTTTTTGGACAAGTTCACTGGATTTAGTCACCATCGAGTTAGATTTTCCCTTGGTCTCCTCCACATTGAAAAGTTTTTGCAAAATGTCTTATTCTTTTGATTATTGCAGGTTGCACTTGGGGGAGGTGGTGGAGATATTGGGAAAAAAATCAATCATGGTGGTGGTGATGGAGGTGATGATGGTGGTGACGATGATGATTATTTCGATGACTTTGATGATGGTGATGAGGGAGATGAGGGTGGACTATTCAGAAGAAGGAAATTTCTTGAAGAGGTCGGAATTTTGATATATGATTAAAGAAGCTTATTTAACATATTTTTGGGTAATAATGTTGTATGTCTTTTTGTCTTTGTCTATGGCCAGCTTTTTGATCGAAAATTTGTAGATGCTGTTTTGAATGAGTGGCAGAAAACGATGATGGATTTGCCTGCTGGATTCCGACAAGCTTATGAGATGGTGAGATATTATATTTATAATGTTGCTTATTATTATTCTTTTAGCAAATAGCAAATATTCATTACATAAATACTGAATGTAACAATGCCGTCAGGGTTTGGTCAGCTCAGCTCAAATGGTCAAGTTCCTAGCAATAAATGCCAGACCAACTACTACTAGGTTTATCTCCAGAGCACTTCCTCAAGCAATTTCAAGGGCTTTTATTGGAAGGTAATTTGAGTATGCTAGGATTTCAATACTTGTCATAAGTCTTGCTATATTTTAAATTGTACTTTTATCACAACTTCACATTCATTTGTAGTGAGGAGACTTCCTAAATATTTAACCTTGGACATTACAAATAGAAATTAAATGCTCATCCATATGGAGGATTTTTCTATTGGAGCAACAATTTCCAACATAAAATTTTTGTTCTTTTAGGAAACCATTTGCATGCTTCTCTATGTGATCCTTGGAGTTTAGATTTGTCAAATGAGGTAGTACCTGACAATTTTTCATTAATTCTAACCTTTGTTAGCAATTTTCTATTGATTTACCGCTCAACCTGTTATTGGGCCCAAATTTCAGTCATGCAGACTTTTTCTTCATTTTCTTTACTTTGTTTCACCCCTCCCCTCTTCTCTCTAACACAAACGCACGACATGCATTCACAAAAATAGAAACAAAGATAGAATAACCTTGAACAAGCTGGCTGGGAGGAGCTCTATGGGCAAATTCATTATAGGATAAAAAGGCAATCTTTGTGGGTCATTGAAGTTATCTTGAGAAATTCATGATAATGTTTGAGACAATGGTCTCAAACTTCCAGTAGAACTAGACTAGCTGGTGGTGACGAAGTTCTTGGTCACAGTTCTTCCTGCGAGTTACATTGACCACAGCATAACAGAAAATTGAGCCATAAAATTGTTGAAGTGAGAGATTGCATGTTTGATTTGTGTGCATGTGTGTTTAGAGAGAGAAGAGAAGAGGAGAGTTCATTGATACAGAATATTGTTTTTGAGAGAACCATACGAGAAGTGAGGGCCATTAACACGATTGTAGAAACATGTGGCTTTTTTAAAAAAAAAAAAAAAATTGGAGGAGATGAGATGGTGCACTCATTAGTTGATGGTTGAATTGACAGTAATTTTGGTGGTAATTTTGGATTAGTGATAGGGGTGAAAAGAGTGAAGAAGTGTTGGTGGGAAGTTTACCTGCCCCATGAGGCAAAAATTTGCCATGTGACTGAAAGTTAATAGAATACTCTACACTGAACTCCCTATACAGAATACTCTAAAATTTGGGCCTCTAATGTACTGGCTTGTAAGTTAACAGAGTACTTTATACGCTTAAACATCTGTTGGAATTTTTCATGGAAGGTTAAAATTGCTCAAAAAGCTGTTACCAACTTCAATGAACAAATTTATAGTGTCCATGTAATAATAATACCAAGAAAATTTAGCTTGGAATTTGGAATAATTCCTTATATTTATTTCAACTTGTCTTATGTGGAACATTTTCTGATGTTTGTACGAGTTACTGAGCCTCTCAGTGCATGTCCATCCTCCTTGATATTAATGTTGATGACCTAATACTACAGTGAATTTTTTCTTGATTTTGCTATTAGTAATCAATTTATTGTAATCAATAATCTATTTTCAGATTCTTTTATGATGTGATATTCTGTCTATAGGATGCTTGCAGATCCTGCCTTTTTGTATCGGCTTCTTTTAGAGCAGGCTGCTACAATTGGTTGCTCTGTTTGGTGGGAGTTGAAAAATCGCAAGGACAGGTATTTGTTTTCTGTCTTATGTCAGTGGAAGTACAAGTTCAATTATGTTCATGTAAACTGAACTGATTAGTAATTTTTTTTTACTGCTATAATAGGATAAAACAAGAATGGGATCTAGCTCTTGTAAATGTGCTTACAGCAACAGCTTGCAATGCCATCATTGTTTGGTCACTTGCTCCTTGTCGTTCATATGGAAATACATTCCGGTTTGATTTGCAAAATACATTACAGAAGCTTCCGAACAATATATTTGAAAAGAGTTACCCACTTAGAGAATTTGACTTGCAAAAGAGGGTCCACTCATTCTTCTATAAGGCTGCAGAGTTATCTGTGGTTGGATTAAGTGCAGGGGCAATACAAGGTCAATTGTCAAATTTTTTGGCCCGTAAAAAGCAAGATAGGTAAGCAGTTTTTAAAGGAAACACTTATTTCAATGTTCTCTGTGTACATATTTTTTCATTTAAAAAAAAAAGAGAGAGAGAGAGAGAGAGTAGGGGGTGGGGGGGTGCTCTTATTTGTTTAGTCAGGTTATACTGACTTAGGGTATTCTCTTCACTTGTTTGGCAGCATATCTGTGACAGTCCCACCTGTGAGTAACTATGCTCGTGGTTACGGTGCTTTCCTAGGACTCTATGCAAACTTGAGATACCAGCTATTATGTGGATTTGATAGAGCAATGGTTAGCCATTTTGATGTTATTGGGGTGGCACTCTTTTTCAGCACAGCTATGAGGTTTGTTACTAACTGCTTAAAGAATATGCTTTATTTTTTATGGATATATATATATATATATATATATATATATATATATATATATATATATATATAATCGTTACGCATCATAAATGGACTTTTAGATAAGCGTTGAGATGATTTTTGAGTTATTCAGGTCGATGGGTCAATGTTTCGAGTTATCATCTCAGAAATTACCTATATGATATTATGGTTTCCTACTCTCATGGACAACTAAAAGTAGTAAGAATACATAATTGCAGCCCTTTCACAGTAGTTGCTTCTGTTTTGTTGAGAACAACTATGAATGATCAGATTTTCCTTGGAATTCATGCATCTTCTGTCAGAACCCAACCTAAGTTTTATGCATCATGAAATCCTTTCATGACTTTCAGTGTATGTGGTGATTTGTATAAAAGACTGTAACCTTGCAATCTGTTTATACCAACCTCGCATAAATTCTGTACATTGCCAAGCCTCTGATAAAAACTGATTATTTAGCTGCTGCTGTTGATGATGAGCATTTTTGTTTGAAACTTTTATGGCTACCCGTATTGTTGTTTGTGCCATTCATAATATTTTGCTGTGGATCCCATACAGGATTTTGAATGTACAAGTTGGAGAGACATCAAGGCTGGCCTGGATAGGGGCAGAGGCAGATCCTCTGGCTCAGTCAGATAACCTTTTGAAGGCTTACAACAGGCCGCTTGAGGATGCTGCGACGTCTTCTTCAAAATGGTTTATATCAAAGAAAACCTTTGTTTCTGGGTTGGGTCTTCTAGGCATTAAACAAGGGAATGTTGATTCTGGTGACGGGGAAGCATCAACTCCAAAGGCCCGTAGAAAGAGGGTTGTTCGGAAGAAGGTGTCTGCAAGTTCTGCATAGTTCAATTGATGTAGTCACTATCATCATTCAATTTTGTTACCTTGTAGATGACATTAAAACTATGCATCAATTTGAGGATTAAGAACAGCCCGGAGTATATTCATCCCAATTCCTAGATCCTTCCTATTCTGCCCAGGGGTTGCAAGATGGCATGAAAGCAAGTAACTTGTCACCTGAAGAATTTTTTGGGTGAAGATATGTTTGATTCTTGTACTCGCTTGTTTTTGTATTGTAACACAGTATTCCAAATTGAATTTCTACACTGATATGAACTACATTCGTTTTAACTTTTGATCTAACATTTGTTTTTGAGCAATAATTAAATGATATCTCTTACATATTGAAGACTGAAATCTTGTATCGGTAATGGGAAATGCCTGTGTATGATGAATGCTTGAGCAAGACTGCTTCCACAATGAAGAAATCACGAAAGCTGTTACTATATTTGATCTTTCTTTGCTTTCAAAATGGCAAGTTTTTCACTATACTTCTTAATATCAATCTTTAACCATTGTCGTATGACGCAAAATATAATATTTATCAAAAATAATCAAATGATTCTTCCATAGAAAGAGGGTTCGGTTTGGTTTTTCGGTTTGAACCGAATAGTGCGCGCTCCTCTCAACTACTGGAAGTCTCCGGACAGACTTTGGAATTTTACACATTCTTTTGGTATTTAAATTAATTGGGATCGCATAACTTTTCACTTATCAAACAAAATAAATGTAGAATGGACATGCACATAATTTTTTATTTTACACTTATGAATTTTTTTTATATTTTTTATTTAATAATACTGAAATTATTTATAAAACTATGAACGAATGCCAACTCTTTAATATGAGCTCATCGTATCATAAATAAAATAAAAAAAAAATCTCTTATAACATCTAAATATGAAAATTTAAAATTTTTATAAATAAACTTCAAATTCAATTGTGATGGAAAGTTAACCATTTATGGTTCATCCATAAAATAAAAAAAAAAAAAAATCATAATGACTGTGAATTTTGTAAAATGAAGACTACTCCAAATCTATGAAATATAAATTATAAATTCAATTTCATTTGTTAAAAAAATAAATTATAAATCTTGATTTTTCTAAAAAAATATTAAGCAATCTCTTCTTTTTAAAATATCCGTCAATTTTAGAGAATTTTTTTTTTCAATTTTACCATTAATTTATTTTTTTATTAAATATTTATATTTTTTATATTAAATTATTTTAATTTTTTTTTTTAAATTATGATAGTTTAATAATTTGGAAGATGTAAAAAAAAAAGGACAATATTAACATTAAAAGCAAACGTTAGCCGTTCCAATCAATAGCCTCTGCAACTTCCAGCCTTCCATAGCCCTGAAGTCTTCCTTCCAAACCCATTCCCTTCTCCATCTTCTACCCACCACCACCATTCAAGGTGGCGGGTGAAACCCTAAAAAATGAATCCAATCTTCTCCACCCTCCAATACTGGCTAATAAACCACCCCAACATCCTCCACTTTTCATGGACCCCAAGCCAAACCTTTGGTTCCACTCCACAATTCCTCGTCTTCACAGTCCTCACCTACCTTACCTTAACTTTCCTTCTTTCCCATTTCTCTCTTCCATCCTTAGGACCCCACATCCTTAAACCCATCACAGCCCTTCATAGCCTTACCCTTTTCCTCCTCTCCTTAATCATGGCCGTTGGTTGCATCCTCTCCATCATCTTTCATACACCTCATCTACACTATGTCATTTGTTTCCCTTCTCAAATCTCACCATCTGGGCCACTCTTTTTCTGGGCCTACATATTCTACCTATCAAAGATGCTTGAATTTGTGGATACTCTTTTGATCATTCTTAGTAATTCAATCCAACGGTTGACTTTCCTCCACGTCTACCACCATGCAACAGTGGTGATTATGTGTTATCTGTGGTTAACCACTAGCCAATCTTTATTTCCTGTGGCTTTAATCACCAATTCAATAGTACATGTGTTAATGTACTACTACTATCTGTCATGTGCAATGGGTGTGAGGCCTAAATGGAAAAGATTGGTCACTGATTGCCAGATCGTGCAATTTGTGTTCAGTTTTGCAATTTCAGGTTTGATGCTATACTATCATTTCACTGGATTAGGGTGTTCTGGAATATGGGGTTGGTGCTTCAATGCCATTTTCAATGCTACCCTTTTGATTCTTTTTGTTAATTTTCACGGGAAGAGCTATGCCCAGAAGAAGAAGAACAAGATAGAGAAAGCTGATGATGATAAAGATAAACGGTCATGATTTAGTGGGTTGATTTTTCTTTTTTTTTTTTTTTTAGGTTTTGCAACTGTTTAATGGGGTTTAAATTGATTTGTTAAAATGTAGTTAAAGTCGGTGCTTTCTTTTTTTAATTTGCTTTTTGTAATTTTTTTTCCTATTTGAATTATAATTATTAATCAAATTTATATGGATATCTTTATTGAGATTATTATTATTAATTTTTTTTTGGAAGATCTCATTTTAAATATAAAAATTAAAAGAAAAAATTAAAATTAAATGAGTTCTAAATTTAAAAATTGATAAAAGAAAAATTCAATTCAAATCAATTTTTATAAAATTTGAGTCTTTTTATAAGGGATAATATTTAGAATTTGTTGTTTGATATTATTTATAAATGTTTTTTTATTTGCAGAATTAATACTAAGAGTCAAGCGATATATGGAATATGGAGAATAAAAAAATTGAGGGATACATTTATTATTATTAGGATAAGTTATGGTTTGGAAAGTTGTTGAAAAATGCATAATGTTTTCATGTTTGATTTTTCATTATTATTTTAATTTTGCTGTCTAACTTCCATTTTATAAATGAAGAAGTAACCTTTTTATGGCCAGTAAGAAGTTAGTCTTCTTTACTTAATTAGCTATCAATGAAAGTTAAAAAAATTAAATTAAATTAAAAATTTTCTAATTTGAATTATAATGGAAGCTAAATTTATATATAAAAAAATTAATTACATTACTCTTACACTTAAATATAATAGAGCAAATTATTATTTTATCTTTGGCTTTAGACAAAATTCATTAATGGGTTGTTGACTTTTTACAAATACATTAAAAAAATTTTAGAATTTAAGTCAGTCATACTGTTTAGTTTCTTCCCCCAAAAAATGAGTATTTCTCAATAATTTTGAAAAAAAAAGGCAAATTTTATCCTTATTTACACTTCTTTTTTTTTTTTTTTCATCTTTTTCTTTTACATTAGAAAATTTATTGGTCAAATTGATTATAATTATTAATTAATTTATAATTATATAATTAAGCTCTATTAACAATTTTTCTCTCTCTCATTGACTTTGAATCCAACTCTTCATTGCCCACTCTTTCTACTCATACCCACCAAAATTACAAAATCTATCAAAAATCCACTCCAAGATCAAAATCAAACATTAGAATAAAATTGAAAATTAATAATTTTGCCCAACAAAAAAAAAAAAAAAAAGGAAAAGATTGCCCAAAAACTAATTTACCCATTATCTAGATTTTAGATATGGGTTTAGTTGTTGTGATTTGCTACTATTGGCCTCTGGTGACCTGGGCATATAGAGGGATTTAGAAAAAATAAGAAAGAGAATGTTGAAGAAAAAAGCTTTCAATGGCAATACTATAACTCTCAAGGACTTTCATAGCAGTTCTATCGCAATTGCTCTCTCTTTTCCTTCCGCTCTTGATATGTAAGTCCTAATCTGCCATTGCCGATCAAGAAACCCAGCATCCATAATAAGCCCAGCAAAAATTGGAGGATCATTTATGAAAAGAGAGTTGAAAGAGGAGAGAGGTTTGACTCAAATTCATCTTGAGAATATTTTGGAGGTGACTTCCTTCGTTTTTTTTTTCTTTTTTTTTTTTAGCATACAGAGGATTCTACTTGGTTATGAATTTATTTTCTTATGGAGCTCTATCAGTAAAAATTGGCGGGTAAGATATGAAAAGAGAGAGGTTTGACTCAAATTTATCTTGAGAAGAATTTTGGAGGTGGCTTTTTTTTTTTTTTTTTTTTTTAAGCTTGAAGTGGATTTTACTTAGTTATGAATTTATGGGAAGAAAGAGAGTTGGCGAAAGTGGTGCTTAAGATGGCGGCTACAGTAGTTCTGATAGTTCTAGAAATGGGAGATCTCAATTGACAAAATCGAGTTACCTCTTCTATCAGAGGAGGTCAATCAAAAGGAGAGGAAACTCTTATTGACTAAAAGAATGAGTCTGTATTAAGTAAGATCATAGAATTATAAAGAAAATTCATATAAGGCAAATAGACATACGAGACTGGTCATGATCTTTTAGAGGGGTGATGAATGTGAGAATCATAGAAGA
Organism: Reutealis trisperma; assembly: GCA_947687605.1. Classification (NCBI taxonomy): domain Eukaryota; kingdom Viridiplantae; phylum Streptophyta; class Magnoliopsida; order Malpighiales; family Euphorbiaceae; genus Reutealis; species Reutealis trisperma. The sequence continues at coordinate 1,232,343 of CANTUT010000012.1, read as the reverse complement.
ATTCATTAATTTTTAATTCACTAGGTTGCTTTACTGAAAATATTTAATTTCTAGAAAAGGATTTTTTTTTTCTATAGATTTTGATTAATAATTTTATTAATGAGAAAAAAATTAACAGAGAAAGAAGGGTAAATTCATCATTTTACTCATGTTGATAAGGGTAGTTTAGCGTTTACAATGTTATTGACTCTCCTTTTTCAATTGATCATATGTAAAAGTGTTTAATCGTGGATGGATGAACCAGGTAGTTGAAGAATTTAAACTTTAAAAATGTATTATTATAATATTTTTAAAATGTCATAAATTTACCAATAAATTTCGTTTAAACGCTGAAGTAAAATAATAATTTGCCCAATTTAATACTAAGGGTATAAACAAACCAAGCCGAATTGAGTAGAGCTTTAATTTGTTTAGATTCGGCTTGATTTTTTTTTTCCTAACTCGAGTTTGAATCAAATTTGAAAATTATGTTCAAATTTAACTCGCTTAAACTCGAGGTCGGCTCATTAATAAATTATAATCGAGTTCGACTCATTATGAAATGTGTTTATAATTTACAAAAATATTCAATTTCATAAATATTTATTTTTAATAAAATAACTATAATACAAATACTTTAAAATAATATAAAAATAAAAACATCCAATTAGTAAAAAAATACAATCATAAAATTAATCATTATATGTATTACAAATTTATTGATTAATAAAAAATATATTTTATATAATACATAAATATTAGTTTATATTAATCAGGAGTATATATATTTTAGTCAATTTGAATTAGCAAAAAATTTATAGATATTTTAAAATATATTTTTTCAAGTGTCAAAATTATTAAGTTAATAATAATAATAATAAAATTATTTATGAGCTTAGCTATTAATTGAGCTTATTGCAAACTTGTTTATGAATTTATAATCAAGCTGCTTACAAATCTAATCAAGCCGAACTTAATTTTGTTCAAACTCGACTCATTTATTTATCGAGTTTCAAAATAAAACTTAAACTTTACTAGTTTATAAAGCGACCTGAATATGAACAAACTTTTATTAAACCGAATACTAAATCGCTTGCAAATGATTTGGCACGTTTACACTCTAATTTAATACAGCCATGAGATAAATACTTACAGGCCGAGCTGAAGAATAGATTTAGGTGGAACTTTAAAAACACCCTTCAGCTATTAACAGATTTATTAGGAGTGTTTATTAGTAGGACCTTAGTCTCATTCAGAACTGATGTGACTGGTTTTGGTATTAGGCTGGCAGTTTTTGACTATAAATTTATAAAAATTGGCAAAATAGAAAAAAAATTGAATGGTCAAAACCAATTGAAAAAAAAAAAAATCGATTTCTAAATATTAATATGAGTTTATTAGGCTGTAATGAGATAAGATATAATAATCAAATAAATTTTTTAAGATAATAATTAAATAAATTTTTAATATAAATTATATTAAAAATTCATTTGATTACATCATATTATATTTCATTACAATTTATCAAATGCACTTTATTTTATGCTATTTTAAATTTATGTTAAATGAATTGGATTCGAAATTAATGTAACTCGAAACTTAGAAACAACATTCCTTGACATGAATTAAATAAAAGAATCCTGCTTAATACATTTATTAAATTTAAATTTTACTAAAGAATTCAACTTATTAAAGTGAGAATATCATACATTTGTAAGTGTTTTACATGAAAAGGAAAAAGGATTCCAAGAATTTAAACTCTCTTATATTATGAGATATGCATGTAATTATTAAATTATTAATTTGATAGTGATAATTGAAATCTAAGCATAGGATTAATTAACTCAAATTCCCTTAACCATAAATGAAGCCTTATTAATTTTATCAAGTTATATATATATATATATATATATATATATATATATATATATATATATATATATATATATATATATATATATATATATATATATATATATATATATATATATATAGCTGGATAAAGAAATTGGTTCATTTTAAAATTGGATCGAATTGAAAATAAAAAATTATGTGTATATATATATATATATATATGGCTGAATAAAGGAATTAGTTCGATTTAAAATGGGATCAAATTGAAAAATTAAAAATAATATTTTTGTCTCACCAAATTGAATTGTAAAATCAAATAAAAAAAGTTAAATTCAGTTTGATTCGGTTAATTGGTTTGAGCTGCTATTAGGCTTTTTTTTCCCCCTAAATTCATACTCATTTTCTTATTTTTAGAAAAAGATTCCAAAATAAAATCTTCCCTATTTTTAGAAGGAATGGGAAAATCAATTAAGTTACCCCTTAATTTGTGGAAAATGATATGCTAAATCTATGCAATTTTAATTTTCTATAAAAATGTCTTCTAATTAAAAACATATTACTTACATATTCTCAATGATACAAAAAGTTAGATCAATTCGGTTTTGACCGACTTTCTTGGATAAAAACCAAACCTAATTGAAATTTAATTTAACTTGATAAATTTAAAATCGAACCAAACCTTTAAGCAAACTAGACCAAACTATTTAGTTTAATTCAATTTTTCAGTTTCATTTCGATTTTGCTTGCATCTAAACTGTATCTCTCTATATATAGATATAAATTTATTGATAAAAAATATTATTGATGTTATAAAACTTTAATTAAAAAATTACAATCAATAATTGAAGATTCATAGGCATGTTATGTCGTTTTCAAGATCCTTAAATATATGAGTAACCAAGAATGGAAATGTAATGTGCATGGAATGTCCTATTGCTTTCAAGGGAATGTCAAGTTGCCAACTAGGTGGATAGGCTGGGCCTTTCTCATGGCCCATGAGGCCCACCTGTTGGGTTTCTATGGCCCCTGGGCATTTTCTTGCAAATCTAAAATCATCATCAAAGACCGAAAGGATCCATTAACATGGCCAAACTTTTGCCCATCATACAAGAAATCCTAGCCAAGCATCACCATCATCACTAACTACATGAGAAAGGCTATCCAGGATGCTTGATGTTACAATGTGAAAAATTATTTACAAGGGGAGCCTTCCCTCTTAATGACAGCATGTTAGATATTTGTATTCGTGATAAAGTTTTAGTTTAATAGTATTGAAATCGTTTTTAAAACTGGTAAAGTCTCCAGTTTTAATACCACTAGTTAAAATCATATCTTATTATTATTATTTTTTTAATGCTCGAGTCATTTTTATTAGTGCATTTATTCAATCTTATCCAAACCCCTTTAATAAAAAATGGTTCAAACCTTCAATTAGGAGAATCCAAATATCAGTGAGCCATCATGGAAGCATTTATGTTATCAATCAAAAAAAGCTAACCCTTGACTCTGTAATCAGAAAAGGGGTTAGTTGTTATTAGACGTGTTTGTGGTTCGGATCTAAAATTTTATTTTGTGAAAAAAAAGATTGAAGATAGAACACATCAAATATTTAAAAATTATGATATTTTTTAAATTTGGATATGGCACATGCAGATCTACTTATTATATATAATTTAGTGATTGAGTTAGAAAATTTTATTATAAAGTGTCAAATTTAGAAAATTTTATTATAGAATGTCAAATTTCTTAAATCATAATTTATATTAAAGTGGTAAATATAATTAAGTAAACTTTTATATATTTAAATAAAATTTTCACCTTAAATATTTTTGTGGGGTTATGGCCACTCTCGATCCTCAACTCTGTTATTGAACGTAGTAAATTTTTAAAATATTAATATATAATTAGTTTAGTATATAAAGAATAAGTTAGAATTTTGCTTAATGTATGCATTCCGACCATGTCTCTGATACATTTTTTTCCATCACTTTCAGCCACTTTGTTATGCCACCTAAACGGAGGAAAGATCCATGCCCCCAATAATAGTTCTTCTCTACAATCCATGCCACCAATGATACTTCTTCTTCTCTCTTACTATATTACAAATCTACAACTACAGCTATTTCCATGCTTAACGTTTTCATTTACTACAGCCATACGTTCATACTTACCTTGATGATGACTTAAACCAACTTTTCTTATTGGCTTTACGGTCAAATATAATATATGTCATATTAAATTTATATATTGTATTCAGTTAAAGTTAACTATTAACCTAAGAGGAGTATATCAAGTCGTAATCAATTGTTATAATTTAATAAGAAATATCGAATTCAAATTTTGAATATATAATTTATTTAAAATTTTTGAGAAAAAAGTTTGCCGCTCTTATAATTCAACCAAATTTAAATTTAGATTAGCCAAAACTTTTGTAGTAATTTCAAATATGTAGCGGATCATTGGAGGAAATATATATATATATATATATATATATATATATATATTAAGGGCGAATTAAATTATCTTGATTAGTGGGTTTGCTGTTTACTTAATTTATCAATTAAGGTTTAAATTTTGGAGTTAGAGTATAAATGAAAATTTTTACTTATAATTATAAAAGACAGATTATATCTACGTTTGGATTAAAAATTCGTAAGAAAGAAAAATACACCATTGACCATTGGAATTTAGCCTCAGAATAAACTTTACATCTTCCAATTTTCAAATCTGCCATGCATGTATGACCAGTTCTGTATGTCTGTGGTAGCTAGTGCTAGACAAAATTCTATCCTTTTCTTTAAAGAATGGGACCTAAATTAATTCATTTGCATGAATTGTTGGACTAAAAATTATCAGACACAACCATTAAATTATATGGGTGAGAAAACATATATAATAATAATAATAATAATAATAATAATAATAATAACTTAGTTCAAAATTTATTTTAAAAATTTTCATCATGTGTCAGACACCTCTTTCAAAAATTAATATATTAAATCATTTCAAAAAATTTTGCTATCAAATGATAAGTAACCTTTTTTTGGAATAAATTAAAAATTATTGTTTATTATTATCTTTTAATAATAAGTATTAAATTTTTATTAATTAAATAGAAAAAAAAAATCCATAACTTGTTATAAAAAAATCAATCTTATAATTCCTCCCCACAATTTATATACATGAAAGTAATTAAAATTTTCCTATATTCCACAATTTATACATAAACTTATAAATCTCATAATTTTTTTTTTTTTGTATATTAATTCATTGAATATTTCCCGATATAGTTCTATCCCATCTAATAAATTTCTTCTGGTCTAAACAAATGAAACAAAGCACCTGCCATTTCAACATTGGCCCGAGGCATTTTCTCCACTGCTTTCTGACCCAGAAAAAACATGTGCAAGACTACAAAAATCTGTTAATCGATGACAGATTATTATCATGTTAAGCTATAAATATTTAATTAATTGAAGAAAAATACAACTTGTCTCATCTTCCAATAACGTTTTAACTATCATGAGCCAAAATATTTTATTTTGTATAATTAATAGCCTTATTAATAAAAGGAATGCTAACGGATACTATATATCATATTATTATCATGTCAAACTATAAATATTGACTTCTAAAATAAATATTATTTGTCAATAAGGTATAATATGATTGATCTTCTTATTTTTTTTTTAAAAAATGAAAAGTGTGAGGTCTCATGATCGAATATCTCAAATTACAAATAATTATTACCAATTTGATAAAAAATTTAAAGAAGAAGATTATCCCTGTTGTGTAGCATATTATGTTTCTATAGAATATTTCTCCTCTTTAGTACTAAAAAAAATAAATATTCACTTTATTGACCTAAAATAAATATTCTTTGTCAATCAGGTATAGTCTAATTGATCTTCTCATTTCTTTAAAAAAAATAAAAAGTAGGAGGTCTCATACTCGAATATCTCAAATTACAAATAATTATCATCAATTTGATGAAAGATTTAAAGGAGAAGATTATCTTGTTGTGTAGCATATTGTATTTCTATGAAATATTCCTCCTCTTTAGTACTAAAAAAAATAAATATTTATTTTATTGATTTAAATTTTTTTTAAATAAAAAATTTTTAGATAGTTTGAATATGTGACATTATAATTAATTATAATTAACAATAATATTGTTATTAATTACTCAAACTTTAAATCAGTAAATTAGATTTATGTTGTGTTAATTAATGTACACCTACCAACAATTATTGCTTTTACATTTTTCATTTCTGTTGACAGAGTTCTTAATTTAATCTCCTTTTCCTTATTTATTTTCTTTTATGGTAGGGATAGCAATGGGCGGAGTGGGGCGGGGGCGGGGTGCCATCCTCCATCCCCATCCCCATCTTAGAGGAAAATTTCAATCTCTGTCTCCGTCTCATATGTGGGGACTATTTAGTCCCTATCTTCATTCTTGTAGGGATTCTCATCCCAATGGAGATTTCCGTTCCCTACTTAAAAATTTTATTTTATTTTATTTTATTTTAATTTTATATACTTTTAGATAATTGAATATAATATATAGAAATTTAAAGTTTAAATTTTAATTATACTTAAGCTAATTTTAATATATTTAAATTAAAACTTATTAGTATATATACTATATATATTAATAAGTAATATATATATATATATATATATATATATATATAAATATATATATATATATATATATATATATATATAATTGAAAAATAAAAATAAATTAATGTAAAAAATATTAATAAATTCAGACATATAAAGTATGAATAGATGAATTAATCCAATTTAAAATTTTTCAGAATTATCATGACATAAAAAAATTATAAAAAATAAGTGACAAAATTAGAAACTCTAATATATATGTATAAAGTTAATCAAATAATATATATTTTAATATTAAGAATAATTATGTAAATATAATGTTAAATCCTCACGAGATAGGGACAGAGACTGAAATTCTCATAGGGTAGGGAAATACACTCTCTATCTTCACCACATTCTTGCTAACGGGAAAAAAATATCTTCTATCTCTATCTCTATAGAAATAAAAATTGAGAAATTTTTTTTCTATTTTAGACAAATCTCCGTGGAAATAAAAATTCTCCATCTCATTCTCCTCTCTATTTTATGGTAGTAATTTTCCACGTATCACATTCAAGTGGATAGATGAAGCAATAACGACAATGTTTTGTACGGTCGGCCACACGTCACATACTGATTGCTGTGTGGGGTTCAGAGCCTCAACACAAATTAGATATATGCATATTAAATTTGTAATTTTCTCATTTTATTTAATTTTTCATTTTATTGTTTTTAGGCTGTGAAGATTTATTTTACTTCCTTTGTTATTTGATTATTAAATTACTAATAAAATAATATTTGCTCGATCTATATAAATTTTTAATTATTATATGTTATAATTACGGTCACTTTATTAATCTTTGTATTTGAATAATAATGTAATCTACAATAAAAATCATTGAATATATATACGTTGATATAATAATCAAATATGTAATTAGATACTTGTTTCATAATAAATTATTTAAATTTTAACTTTTTTTTTTAATTTTCTTAAGAAAGCTTTTATATAGCAAAATTATGTATAAATTAAGTCAAAATTGATTTTGTTTTTAGAGAATATTTTATTAAAAATATATTATTGGCTATCATTTTAATCAATATTATACACATACTGTTAAATGGTTTGTTTGATGTTATTATCGCCAATTGTATACAGCAGCTCTTAATTAATCAAAATTATTAGTATAAATTTTTTTTAGACTAGTATGTAGAATTATATAGTAACACAAAAAGATAATATTATAACTTTTAATTCAAAACTGCTATTATTAATGCTATATTAGGCCTTAATAAAATACTCCGACATCCACTCTCTTCTCATCAATAATTAACCATTTTTGAAGTAAGAACTCCCTCCATCACAAATAAGTGGCATATAAGATTTTAACTTTTGTTTATAAATAAGTATCAATTTAGTAAACCAATGCAAAAAAAAAATGGTAAGACTCTAAATTTACCCTTAGTATTCATTTTCAAGATAATGGAAGTAGTAATTCTCAAAAAAATAGTTTTAATAGGAGTAGGAATAATTTATTTTTGCTCATAAAAAAAGAGAATTTGTGAGTTATAAATAAGAGTTTTAATCAGAGTAATTTTATCCATTTAAGATAAAGTTGTGATTACTTTAAAAATTGTGTTTAAACATTAATTGCCACTTATTTGTGAATTGAGGGAGTATATCTCTATTTATATATATGTGACAGAAAATTAATACCAAGCTTGTATATCTCTATATATACCAATTAATGTGACAGAAAATCAATACCAATCTTAACTATAAAGTTAAAATTTTTCCTATACTTAATAATATCTATCATAACCACATTTTCCGTAACAAAGTTGCAATTACTTGAGCATTGAAAGAAGAGAATTTAAACCTGAATTTATTATCTAAATTATGTATCATACACTTATCATTAGACTATTAATTAACTAAGTATGCAAGGCCATAGTTACTCAATTACAAAACTGGTGAGATTTCTTTTTTTCCTTTTAAAAATCCTAAAAATTTAGACTATAATATCCCATAAATAAAAAAATAAAAATAACACTATATATATCTTTTCAATTTTACCTTATTAGTTATTTTTTGGTTCACCGGGTATTAATATTTTAAAGAAGAATGAAAATATTAAAATTTAAACTTCTAACTCCTATAACTATATAAGATGAATCCAATAACATTAATCCACCTTATTGTGTTTGTAAATCTACCATTTCCTACCCATATATATATATATATATATATATATATATATATATATATATATATATATATATATATATATATATATATATATATATATATATATATATATATATATATATATATATATATATATATATATATATATATATAAGTTTATGTCATTTTTCCTCAGTTCCACTTGCCCCCTTTTCATATTTCTTGATAAAATCTCTATCTATACATGTATATTTGTTACCTTATATCTCAGTTCTTCTGAATCAAATAATTAATAGAAGAGAACAACATATAAACTAGTACTTGCATGTATGTACTTGGCATGAGTGAATTGACCCCTGAAAAATTAATTAAAAAATATAAACAAAATTTTTTATTCCAATTCTAGATGTGTAGCCAAAAAAAAAAAAAAAGAAATTGTGAATTCTTTTTAAATCAATTAAATTGTAAAAGAGATAATAAAAAAAATCAATTAAATTTTGAGGATATGATAAATGATTGAAATGAAAAGCTTAGATGTATTTACATAAAAATTTTATTAAAATAGAAATTATTTTTTATTTGATAGAGTGATAAATGAATTGAGTTAGATAGGTTTCAGTGTCTTTGGATTAAAAAAAGGATGAAATTAGGCAATTATCATATTAATTCCTAACAATATTTATAATGATTTTTCTTAAAAAAAAAAAAAAGAGTAATAAAATTTTAAAGTATCAACTGGTGATTGTTTTAGTGTATAGAATTATATAATTATGTCAAGAAATAGTTAAAAAATTTTCAAATTAATAATATGTTTTATTCTATATATTATTATATTGATGAATGCATGCACATTGATCGCGTAATATTTATTAGAGGTGAGAGGTTTTCAATTATTTTCTGAATATTTATCAAACCTTTTCTACCAAACCTCATTTTTCTTCCGTTCCATTCAAGAAGCTATTCCAAGCTTCTTAATTCCTATCTAAAAAAAAGCTAGGAGTAATATTCAGTGCCTTGATTTGCGTATATAACCCCATATATACATATATAGTAATCATTGAATTATATATAGAGCCATTATTAGTTTATATATATATATATATATATATATATCTCCATTTCTGTAGTGTCGAAGCTTTTGGGTTAGGATAGTAAATGGAAAAATAAATGGAAAGGGACAGATACTGAGGATGTCTGACGAGTGATGAGCTAGCTAGCACCTAGCCAGCTCTCAGCTCTCACATTAAAACTTCACTTGGATTACTTTTACATTTCCATCTCTCTTTTCAGAAACCCTTCCCTTTCTTCTACTTCTCTATTTTCTCATCCTTAACCCTAATTCCTACCTGACCATCACAGACAGCTTTCCCTGGTTCATCGCGAGCCAATAACAATGGATTTCATTTTTCAAAATATCAAGTACTTTGTGATAAACCACCTTAACAACCAACCAGGTTTTCAGTTTCTCCAATATTGGCTAGTCAATCATCCTAAAATTTCAAACTTTTCTTGGAAACAAGGTGAAACTCCAGGCTCTTCTTTGCTTTTTCTTACAATAGCTGTACTATCTTATCTTTCTCTCACTTTTCTCCTCTATTACACAAAATCCAAACCCTACTGTTCCCCTAAATTTCTCAAAAACCTCACAGCAATTCATAATTTAATCCTTCTCTCAATTTCTTTTGTTATGGCAATTGGTTGCACTCTTTCTATTATACTTCTTGCACCAAATGTTGATTATATAGTCTGTTTCCCTAAACAAACCCCACCTACTGGACCTTTATTTTTCTGGGCTTATATATTTTATTTATCGAAAATTTTTGAATTTATGGATACCCTTTTGATTATTTTGAGTAACTCCATCAGAAGGCTGACTTTCCTTCATGTCTACCACCATGCCACGGTGGTGGTGATGTGTTACATATCTCTAAACATTTCTCAATCTATGTTTCAGCCTGTTCTTGTTACAAATGCTACAGTGCATGTTATAATGTACTTTTACTATTTTCTTTGTGCTATCGGGAAACGACCAAAGTGGAAAAAATTGGTAACAGATTGCCAAATTTTGCAATTTTTTTCGAGCTTTGGAATTATGGGTTGGATTTTCTTCTATCATTTTACTGGTTCAGGTTGCTCTGGAATCTTGGGTTGGTGCTTCGATGCTGTTTTCATCACTTCTCTTCTGGTTTTGTTCCTTGATTTTCATTCTAAGAACTATTCTAAGAATAAGAAAATCAAAGGAAATTAAACTAGGTTGATTTGGTTTGGTTGGTTATTTCGTTGATGGTCATTGATTAATTCACTGACCATAAATTGAAATTTCCATGAGTATTAATTGATTTAGAGTACACGTTCACATTGTACAAACATACTGTTGATGAAAATATTTTAAAAATAGTTTGTTGGGATGTACGTCTCTGACCATGTTCTTAACACATTCATATAAAAAATATTATAAAAATCAATATATATTTTAATTTTTAAAAATAAAATCGACACTTGTTTGCACTTGTGAACGTAGATAATAAATCAATTTTTGTTTATTTCAATTTCAATTTCTTTATATTGTTTATTAATGCAATATAATGGTCATATGAGTGATAAAACAAAATTGTGAAAAGATGAGTGACTTATTTTGTACAATATGAGTGAAAAAAAGAATCATGGAGAGATGAGTGACACTTATTATGTACACTATATTTTACTGTAACAGGTTTATTGTTATTTCTAGTTTCTAATGCTTGAGCAGTGAAAATAGGTTTTAAATGTTATAAGCAATGGAGTTTGTGATTTAGATGTTCTTTCCATTGTATATTAATTATTCAAAACAAGAAAAAGGAATCTAGTTTTGAATCTTTGTTTGATATTATTCGAAGAAAAGCTATGAATGCAGCATCTCATATATAGTTGCTAGAATTGTTCAAAATTCTATCTTATTATTGAGTTATTTTATTTTATTTTATTTTATTATCAATTAGCTCTCTTTCTTCCTTTCTTATATCAATTATTTACACATATATAATATTAGCTATTATTCTTGGTTTTGGCATGGATAATTTGCTTTTACTCAGATCAAAGAAGTGAACTTGTGATATTATCATTATGCTAAAAAAAAAAAAAAAATAGAATTCTTTCAGTAATTATGCACGAAAGTAGCTTCCTCTTCCTCTTGTAAGTTAATTTCATTTCTTTTCCCCAAAAATTTAATTTTTAAATAAATTCTTTTTCTCCTTTTTTTTGAAAGGTTACCCCCTTGATATTACCATTATATTATTATACTTCTTTTTTGAAAGGTTACCTTCTTGCATATACTATTATTTATTACTTTGAATGATTAAAATTTGATTTATTCATATAAATACGCATATTTATATCTTATTATTTTAATAAAAATTCAAATGATATTACGTGTATGATTTTAGTTCAAATTTTTTATTTCATACAAAACAATTAAGAACTAAATCATTGAATTATTAACGCAATAATAATAAAACTTATAGACAGATTTTATTTTTGTAATTTATGTTATAAAGAATCAAGGTAGGTTGAGAGTTAAAGAGACTTGCAATTAGGACCACCTAACAAACCATAATAGAACTATCTATCTTCTTATACATGCATATGTATATATCAGGTTGATTGCTTCTAGTCTTTTCCACTATATATGAGCATGACATGAACAATTTGCTTATAATAAGTGTTTCCTTTTTAGTATTCCTTTGTCATGACACAATCAATATTATTCCCTTATAGATTTCACCTATTCTAATTTGTTTTTGTTGTTTATGATATATAGCAGTCAAACCTTTTTTATGATGTATTTAATAATTGATGTATAGTTTTGTCCTTTGAGCATGGATTTTTATTGCACCCATGCAAACATATACATAATAAATACATAAATAAAAAAACTTATTTTTCAAATTTTATCTATTAATTTTCTACTCATTTAAATTAGGAATAGTGGTTAAATATAATTACAAAATTCTTAAATACATTCTGCTCTTTTTTTTTTTACTTAATATATAATTATATTATCCATGTATTTTTTTTTTGTAAGTTATGTAATCATTATTATTAATTATATATGATTTTCATTTTTTATGGATGAAGAATCTACTTTATTTTTTTTTCTTTTCACAATATATAAAGTAGATTTTGATTTTTAGCAGTGTATTAAAAATTATAAAATTATTTAATAAATGTACAAAATATATTTAAAGTTTACCTCATAAACGCACCATTATTATATCAGTAACAAAGTATATATAAAAAAATAGGATATTAAAATACAAAAAAAAAAATTTAGGCTAAAATTAAAAAATATTTTATCCACTTACATGTGTTAGTAGAAGCACCAATTATTTAACACACAAATTATTAGAAAACAAAATGAAAAGAAATAATAATAAACACAAGATATATATATATATATATGCGCGTGTGCGTGAAGTTAATTTTTGTATATTTATAAAATTTATTTGTTTAATTTAATTAAAGATATCATTTATATCAATGAGTTTCTAATTTAGTAACTTTAACATTAGTTTTAGAATTGAAATATTTTAAATTTAAATTTTGATCAGAGTTGAATATATATGAATATATATATATATATATAATTTGATTCAAAATTTGAAGATTGATCAGCAGGATGAGGAACAAAAGCAGTTGTTAACTGATTTTTCTCCAAATTACAAAAAATATTGTTAAGAATAAATATAATTTCTTTTTATTTTTGCTTTATATGAATAAGACTTGACATGTGCAAGCACATGTGCACAAGTAATCAAGCATGTAAGAATACTACTGTGCATTGACTCCAACAGCTGCAGTGTATAGAAAGTCTGTGTCAGAAAACTATCAATACATTTAAGAACACATTCAGAAACCCATTAACTTAAAGTTTACAGGCATCTATACAAACTGTTCAGAACCATCACTCACCTTACACTTGTTATTTGTCAATAAATACTCAGTCCTGTTGATTTAAAGACTAAAGCCTGAAACAGTCGCGAAGCCAGATTTTACAAATTGAAGGGGCAAAATATAAATCTTATACTTAAATAAAAAAGAATACATATATATATAATGCAACGTATATTAAGATAAATGAATTAATTAAAAGTCAAATACTTTGGCAAAAAAGAAATTTTAATGGTTAAATACTATAATAATTTAAAAGAATACAAGATGATGATTTGACTTTCCATATCGATAGTACTTTATATATGTAAAATATAAATATTTGTATACTTTTTTAAATTTGTTATGATTTTAAAATATATAAGTGTTCGTTTTTTATTTTCGTACGCATATTTTATATAATTTGAATTTTTTTTATCAATACAATTCTTTTAAGCAGAATGATAATATTATATGTATATAATTAAAATTCGAATTCAAGATAAAATCGTTGCTTCGGATATAGTTTGAAAAATTAATTGTGACATATAAATAACCTGAAATATTTCATTTTTAATTTGTGCAAACTATACAGCAAAGCTAGTAGTAGACATGGGTAAAGCTATAGCTAGCCATATTAATTCTGTCTATCACCATAAGTTAATAAATGGGCTGGATGCTCACCGTCTTGCTCTCAAGAGCAGCCAACTACCACCACCTACATATCTCTTCTAGCTCATCGCCCTACTTAATTGCCGGATAGCAGAGATTAAAGTTCTGGTACAAATGAAATTGATGCCTCAATATATACTGAGCTATCATGTTTCAATGCTTACATATATATAAACCTATCACAATTTAAAAGCTGTGGTACCCATTTTTTATTACATTATCCATGTGGATTATGAAAACAATTGACGCTTCAATAGCTGATAAATAATATACACTTTGTTATTTTTCAAGTAAATTGAGGGCCGAATAAATTATATTCGCCTTTAATACATATATATATAAGTATTGAGATGCAGAGATAACTCTGCTACTATATGAAAAGTTTTGAATTTAATCTAAAAATTTAAACTATTAGATATTAAAACTCAAACATTTTATTTAGTCTTGAATTTTTTTATTATTTTTTATGTGAAATCTTTTTAACTTCACATTTGGACTCTAGATACCATAACTAATTTCAAATCGAACTCAACTATTGTGCAAGACTACTAACTAGATATCTATTGATGAGAAAAAAAAAAACTCTATTTTGTAAATTTTAAATTCAAATGCACTATTTAGATTTTATAAAATTTTTATTGATCACATATTTTAAATTATTAATTTTTGAAAGTGAAATAACCAATGAGAGATAATTGTTGAATAAATAGAAAATACATAAAAAATTTAGTTTTATTACTTATGTTGGATCTAATATAAACTAATTAGTTTTGTACAAATGAATTTTAATTCTTGTTTATTTATAAGTTTACACATGTATAACCCTTAAATTTTATTAATAATAATTTTTTAAAATTTTTTTCACATCAATACAATTTAAATTAAAATTTAACTAGTTCCAGGTCCGTACTTTATGTAATTTTTAATAATTTTTTATTCAATTTGTATTTTTTAAAATTTCTTAATATGTGAATTATTATTATTAACTTTTTTATAAAATTTAAATATTACCTTTTGATAATTTTGAATATTAGTATAAAAATTAAATATATACTTGCCAATTGCAAAAATAATAAAAAAAAAATAATATGTTTGCATAAATTTTAATTGGTACTTATATAATAGAATGATGTAAAAAAATTAATGAGATATTTTCATTTAAATTTAAGTTTTAAGAGAGTTGACTCATTTTCAACTTAATTTTGAACTTGGCTTTTATTATAGTACAATTTATCTATAACCCAGACTATAGGAAAATTCATCCTGAACCTATATTTGGCAGCATTTGAACCGCATTTGCTGCTGCCATGCGACGACAATTTTAAAATGGGCAAAGAATTAATAGCACAGCAGGCACTGATTTATTAAAACTAGTCAATTTTATAATATTATGATATATGAAAAATTCTATAGATAAAAAACATACGAAGCAAAAATAGTACTGATGTATTATTACTGAAAAAAATAGATAAAATATTTATATTGATTAAAAATATCTCATCGCTTATTAATTTAAATATATAAAATAAAGTTATATATTCAGTGTAAGCAATAATTTTTTTAAAATCTATATATTACTACCATAGCATGCAAGCATTTCATGCGAGTTTTTTTCTTTTATTTAATACTCTTTTTATTTCATAAAAATATATTTATTTTAAATTTTAACATATTAAAGAAAAATATAAATAATGTAGTTAAATCAATAAAATTTATTAGTATTTTGTAAAATTTATTAGTATTTTCTTAATATATTTATTCACTAATATTAAATGCCTCATATTATTTTATTAAAACTAAATAATTCATGCTGGTAAAAATGCACAATAAATAGAGATATGTTAAGAAACTAATAAAATAATTACTTTATTGGAAAGAAAAGTGAACTCTTATAATTTGTGATAAATAAAAAAAGAAAAATGAATTTTAGAACGGAAGGAGTATATATAAATATTAAGAATTTAGTTCCAAATAATTTTTAAACCATTACATATAGCTAGCAAAGCTTTTGTAGACCATCAGTTATTTTTCTTTTGTAGGTTTTCTATTATCACTAGCAAATAATATATGTATAATATAATCTGTATAGAGAATACTGCTGATAAAACTGCAAGGCTACATCATCCCACCCAACTATCTGTAATATTGCAAAAAAAATGTAATGTAATTAATGGACATTATAATACTATTTTTGTTTGGAACTATAAATGAAATAAAAAATATTTATTTAGTTTAATTTTGGAAAGTCAATTTGATTAAAACAAAAAGACAAGAATTTATTTATTTATTTATTTGAGAAGTCAATTTGATTAAGATTAAAAAAAAAAAAAAAAACGAGAATTTATTTATTTGAGAGAGGTTGAAAGTTTTTAATAATTATTTTTATATGAATCTGACTCTAATTGAAACTCAAATTTAAAATTTATTTTAGCCCTCAGACAATTTTAATATTATTGAGAATTTTCACTTTAACATTATTTTTATTATTATTTACATTTATTCAACTTTATTGTTTCTTTTTTTTTTCTTTTTCTTTCCTATAAAAGAGTATTGATCATTTTCATTTCATTTGTTTTATTCATAAATCATTTTTCTTTTTACCTATGGTCCTTTAATGTACAATAATAAAAAAAAATGTATTAATTCATTTCAATTGTAATATTTATTTAGTAAATTGAAAGACAATATGCTTTAATTATTCAATAAAATTCAAGTTTAGTACATTGATGCATTTATCTTTTTTTTTAAAAAAAAAAAGAGAGAGAGAGAGAAAAATGTTTATTTTGTTTGTTTGAACAAATTTTACTAATAGTATAACAAAAAATATATAACAAATTCAGGCATTAATTTACATATTTAGACTAAAACAAAATTTGCGCAAATTAATCTATTTAATATCTACTCAGCTACAATTTTTTTCCATAATTGTAAGATTATCTAACTAAAATTGCAGGGCTGCTTATAATGATAATATTTAAAAGTCAATTACACAAACACTTGGCATGTCTAGGGGTGAACAAAATTGAACCTAAACCAAAAAATCGAACCGAATCGATTAGTTCAGTTTGGTTTATTTTTTGTCAGCTGACACTTGTTCATAAATTAACTAATTAACATCTCTTTTTTAACTATGTTTCAGACTAACATCATCATTAAGGAATGCACTTTGAATTAACTTGATCGAAAAGAAACTTATTCTCTATCATGCGTAAATTTACCCTAAGAAACCTTAAATGACTGAATAAATATATATAAGTTCTTAAATTATCAAAAAATTAACAACATAACACTTATCATATTGCGTTTAAATTTTTCCATATCAAATATTATCTGAAAAAACACATTGATAATTTAATAAATTAACAATTTGAGCCTCAAGGGTTCATATAATTAATAAATGTAACACTAAATAAACTAAAAATGTTGAATTGTTGATATAATTTTTTTATTAAATTTTACTGGTAATTGAAATACTGAACGACGCCAATAATGGTCTCTCTTAAATAGAATTTATTGCAATGTGTGTGCATATATACAGGACCACTATGTTAGATTTCTTGGTACATGCTGCTGTTTGTTTAATTATTAGACGCTATTTCAGTGATTTTGCATTGTGCAGTATGTCTATCATCAATATTCATTTGTAAGATCTGTAAGTATATTAAGATGCAGCCAAGCTTGCAGCAACAAACCCATAATATCACATCATATCTTTTACACATATGTATAACAAGCTTTGTCCCCAGGTGATGATATGCATATGTGCAGCTAAATTAAATGCTTCCTATCTTTCTCCAAAATAAAATTTCTTTTTGTTAATATATATCACTTTTATTCAATCCTGTAATTATCTTTAAGTCATAGATACATGAATAAAACTCATTTAATAATTTAACTTAATATAAATATATTTTCTTTTTGTAAATTTATCTCTAGTTGGGATTTGAATTCGAAACCTCTCAATTATAAAGACAACTTCATTAATACTGAATTGAAGACCCATTCCATATATATCTAATTAAGGATAATATCAGTGTATATATATATATATAGACAGCATCAAAATTCAAATACCTTTCATTTCAATTTCTTATTTATTCAATGTCCCCCTAATGGAGTTAGGAATTCAGATAGAAATCCACATGTAGGATCCACTAAATATTTGGTATATAAAAGGTTGTGTTATTCTGATAAAATGAAAGAATGCATGGCAGCAGAAAGCACAAAAACTTTGATAAAAAAAGATTTTTACTCATCAAACTACTGTTTCATTATTTATTGTTCAATACCATTTTGAAAGCCTTGCTAGCTTCTTGATTGTCCCATAGATAAAGGGATATGTGCCCTTCTCTGTGAGGCATGTGAGCATTAAAACAATGCTACAAACATACATTGGTCACTTTTCCTCAAAGTAGAAGAACATTTAAATCAAACTGCAACTTTCTGCAACACCACATGGAATATTCAAGTTCAATCCGTGCACATATATATATATATATATATATATATATATATATATATATATATATATATATATATATATATATATATATATATATATATATATATATATATATGCATGTGTTATTTCTTATTGTTTTATTAGTTAGAATTATTTCCTTGAAAGACATTCCCCCACTATTGATTTTGTTATGTATATTCTATATATCAAATTAATTAGCATTCCATTGTAGTCATATCACTCTTTTTTTTTTCCCTCTGATGATATGTATCAACATTTTAAAGGAATGATGAGATAGTAAAATTTAAATTTTAATATGTTGCATTGCTTGATGTGTGTTTAAGTGATGCCATATATCATACATTTATGACATATATGCCATAACATTATTTATCATAGATGTGCAGAGTCATGCATGTTTTAATTTTGCTATGCATGCAGTGCACATATGTCAACAGATGTGCAGAGTGCAGTTTCCATCAAAAGAGAATGGACTTAATTTCAGTTTCCTGTTGGTGTAATAATAACTCATAAAAACTATGTATGATAACTACTGATTCCTTCTGTGTTCTGCTTACTGATTCCTTCTGTGTTCTGCTTGCTTTTATCATGCAAAAGAAAAAAAAAATTCACAGTAACATTCACTATCCCATTAAATGGCCTCAACACAAAATTCATCACAAAGGGACATTTGTCTGACTTGGTTCCCTTTACTAATAAAAAAAACTCTCTATTTGATGATGATGCCTCTCAACTATATTTATTTATATAAATTTGAAGTCCTGTAATCAAAAGATTACAAATTTAAACCTCATATAAAATGAAGATATGAGTCGTATAATTTATTTGATATTATACTTTAATGGCTAAAGATAAATCCACAAGTTACGTTTAACACTTCAATATGAATAGTAATGAATGAGTTTGGTTCTTTGATTTTGTTGTTATGTTAATTTCCTTTGTGATAATTCTGATTTTTTAGTTATTTTTATAAAAAAGCAAGCAAATAAGATTGCTTAACTATTAGCAAGAGTATTAAGAATATCTCACATCTACTAAATATCAAAATATTAAGTGATTAATATAAAAATGGACACTCCTATCTTAACAAGTTAGCTTTTAAAATTGATTCTCCCAAATCTATATTAAAAATTTAACAAAAAATCTCTCATTCACATGTTGGCTTTCGAGTTTGCTATGATCCACTTTTGTTCATTCAAGTTCTGCTATGTATTAATCGTTTGAATTAATGTCAATATATGTTGTTGATTTTCAAAAAAAAAAAAAAAACATAATTTAATATTTGTTTTTTTCCATGAGATATACTTTATAGATTTCAGATATTAATTATAAATTTCGAGTATAAACTCAATATTATATTACATAATCCAATATAAATAAAAAATAAATTCAAATAATTCTCCTAAAAGGCAAATTCAAACATGAGACCAAATTCTAATACCTCACCCTTAACAATTCATGCTAGGGAGGTTCTAACCGTACACCAAATGTTGGTAGTAGTTACATTATTATTATATCGACACTGGCAAGTGGCAGTTGGGATACTGGAAATTTAAGTATTAAGTTTTTAATATTGAACAATGTAAGTGGTATAAACTTTAAATTATAAAAATATTTTAAAATTTAATAATTTATAATATTCTATGTAAATTTCAACTTATATTTTGAATTTTTATTTTAAATAATTTGCAATTTAATTTTTTTTTGCCAAAAAATTTTTAAATTTAATTAAACATTTTAAAATTAATATTATTATATAATTTAAAATAATTAAGTATTTAAATTTTTAATTTTTGGGGGTTGAATCTACCTATTCAACGCCACCTAAAATAAAAATACAAACCCATAAATGGAGGACATTGTCCTAAACAAAGTCAAATGGACTTTTCAAATTATAGATGTAAGGTTTGAGCATGATTAGAAAAGGATATGACTTAATTATATTTGTTTTATGATTATATATTGTAAATTGTACATAATTTTATCATGTTTTCTAACAATTGATAAGAAAAAGGATATGACTTAATTACTATATTAAATTTAATTTTTAGTTTTTTCTAATAATTTGAAAAGATTGTCCATTTGGAATTGAGTTTGAAAAAAATATTTTTCAATAAATTTGTTATATTTTTATTTTAAAACTGTTTTTGAATAGAAATAGATAAATTGACACTTTTTTTATAAATATGTTTAAAAAATAATTTGTAAAAAATAATAAAAATCAATCAATAAAATTAAAAAATTATAAAAGTATTTTCTTTTTAATTTGTAACAGTAATTTCAATACACACTTAGTGTAACTAGTTTTTTTTGTTTTTTCTATGTGCAATGCATGTGATTAGAACTATTATTAAATACGTGATTTAATTCATTTTTAAATTTTTTTAAATAAAGAGAATTAGTTATATTGTTGTTCAAAAAAAAAAGAGAATTAATTGTATGAAATTAAAAATAATAATAAATTTAAATTTTTTCATAAAAAATTTTATTTATTAATAAATAATTGAAAAAATAACACTCAGCCAATACGATTAAAAAAAATAGAAACTAAATAAAATTTACACAAACTCAATATTAATATCAAAAAACAAAGAATATTTTTTTCTCGTATACCATGAGTATCTCTTAATAAGATATAAAGTTTAAAAAATTCATTACTTATGTAAATAATTAAATATATAATAAGTGAAGATATATAACAATTTTTTATAAGTTTACAAAAATAATTTACATAAATAATTGTTGTCTATTTTAATCCAAAAAAAATTACTCTAATAAAATTATATGTTTTAAATTAAATCAAGATAAATTTATTGAAAAATTTAAATTTAAAAGGTAAATGTTTGTAATAAAATGCATTTATTTATTTAAAATATTTTTTATGAATGTTCACTTAATATGTAAATTTTAAATTCAAAAGTCTATTTTTTTGTTAAAATAAAATAATTATTGTATTTTGTGAAAATTATTATTGTCCAAAAATATTTTTCCTAATTAGCTACTTTTATATATAGTTTAGATATGTGGATATTTAAATTGTGCAATTAATTAATCATTAAATAAGTTTGTTGTATCAACTTTCATATTTATTATGTTATGTTTTGGTTGAAAATCTTGACTGATTTACTTAACTAGATTGAAAATTAACTATTGAATTACTAATAAAATTAATAATAATAATAGTGATAATATGGTAAATACCAATTATTAATAAAAACTATGACTGAGTACGGAGATTAAAAATTTTGAATTGAACTAAATAATCAGATCGAAAATATCCAAAACTAGACTGAATCGTTGACTTTTTGACTTTTTCCGAACCGAATTGGAACGAATAAAATATTTTGGTACGATTATGGAGATTAATGTATATCCAGACCGATAATTAGACCGAATTAAACCGAACTGTACCGAATTTGATTAGATCGAAATAACCAAAATTTTTTAATTTTTTATTTATAATATATAAATAATGTTAATTGAATAATATATAGATAACATAAAAATTATAAGAGTATATATATCATTATAACAGTTATCAAATTATATTAAAATTATATGAAAATAAAATTTAAATGAATTATAAATTTATAATTAAAAATATATATACCTTAACTCAATGGAATATAACTATTAATATTTATATAATTTACTTAAATATTAGATTCATTAAAATTACATCAATGAAAAATTAGTAATATAATATGTATTAGTTTTTAATAATACTAAAATATGATTGCATATTACAATTAAAAATTTTAAATTCACTACTTATATGTTTTATAATAAAAACTTTTAATATATGTTATGATTAATCAATGAGTGATAATAAGAAAATATGATATACTAATAAAATTTATGTGATACTAATAAAATTTTCGATTAATTCACTTTTATCGACATCTGATATTATAATATTGATAAATTTTTTTATTAATTAATATTTGTGTGATAGGTTATCAATAAGAAAGTACTTGTAATAAATAATTAATGACTTGTATAAAAAGTTAGAAATTAATTATAAGAAATTATTTGTTAACTTTAAGTAGTATATATAATTATATCAAAAAAACTATTAATATATAGTTTTGATATATAATTATACATATCAACATAATGAATTAATTTATTAATATAATCATTTAATCATATATTATAATTATTAATATAATATATTAATTTATTAAACCCAAATTTCATAAAAAATAAAACTTAAAACTATACGATTAGTTGTAAGAAATTAATTATTAAATGTATTTTCTTCGAATCTCCTTTTTAGATTGAATTGGATTGGACTGGAATCAAAATATTTGATTCTCGAATTGTATTGTCCTAAAATTTTCGGAACAATATAATACGAAAATTTTTTATTTCAATTATGATTCTAGATCCTTAAAAATTAAAATACTCAAAATTCAATCCAATTCCGGATTAGACCAAACCATGCTCAGCCATAATAAAAACTATTACTATTATCAATTCTAAATCTCTTAATTTTAAATCAAATCAGTTGTGTGTGAAACGGCGCCGTTTACGCTGCCACGGTGTCGTTTATCACTCCCGAAATTTTCGGAACTGAACTAGCTCACTCTCCGCTCTACAGAGAGGATAAGAATTTGTTCTTTGTGTGATCTCGCAATTCTAACCAAAATGGCGGGAAGAGATGCAATGCAGCAGCAATGGAGTCTCTACGAAGCCTACAACGAGCTTCACGGCTTAGCTCAGGAGCTGCAGACACCATTCGATGCACCGGCGGTGCTAGTGGTCGGCCACCAGACCGACGGTAAGAGCGCATTAGTGGAAGCTCTGATGGGCTTCCAATTCAACCACGTCGGTGGCGGTACTAAGACTCGCCGCCCTATAACACTCCATATGAAGTATGATCCTCAATGTGAAGTCCCTATTTGCTATCTTGTCTCCGATGATGACCCTACATTTGCTCAAGAGAAGTCTCTTCACGAAATTCAGGTATAAATGTATAATAATAATAATAATCACTGTATTAGGAAACCTAATTATTTATAATTTCTCATTTTTTTTGTTAATTTTTGTTTTGATATTTGGGTAGGTTTATATTGAATCTGAAAATATGAGACTGGAGCACGAGACATGTCAATTTTCGGCTAAGGAGATAATTATAAGAGTGGAGTATAAATTTTGCCCTAATCTTACTATTATTGATACTCCTGGACTTATTGCTCCTGCTCCGGGTCGAAAAAATCAAGCTTTACAGGTTCAAAGAGAGAATTTGAATTTTTGTTTTTTAATGTACTTGGAACATTGTTTGTTGTTAGCTTTTGACTGTGGTGGGTGATGTTGTTGGTATTCATTTCATGGCAGAGTCAAGCTCGTGCTGTGGAGTCTCTTGTGCGAGCAAAAATGCAGCATAAGGAGTTCATTATATTGTGTCTTGAAGATTGTAGTGATTGGAGTATTGCAACTACTCGAAGGGTAGTAATGCAAGTATGTGTCTTTTTAATTGCTTAATGGTTATTGCATTTCATTTTGTTTGGCCCTTTTGTTTTTAGGTTTATGGGTTTATATAGGAATGTGAGAAATTTATTCAATATAGCTCCTTGTGAAACTTACACTTGAAGGGCCATTTGCTTACACTTGAAGGGCCATCCGCTTTTCCACCTAGGAATTGTAAATTGACTAAAAATATGATTATTCAAACACTTGATTGCCTAAAGGAGTTGTAAGTTGCATTTTTTATACTGATAGAAAACTGTCTTAGGAATGACAGAATGCCCTTAAATCTTGCCCTACAAACTTCCAAAACTTGACTTCTTTTATTTGATTGCATACAGATTGATCCTGAGCTTTCAAGGACTGTTATTGTCTCTACCAAGCTTGACACTAAAATACCTCAGTTTGCTCGTTCATCAGATGTTGAAGTTTTCCTTTCACCACCTGCAAATACACTGGATGGTTTTATACTGGGCGATTCTCCCTTTTTCACATCTGTGCCTTCTGGAAGAGTTGGCTCTGGTCATGATTCAGTTTACAGATCAAATGATGAGTTTAAGCAGGTTTGTTTGTCCAACTACCTACATTGTTGTTTGGATTTTGTTCAGACAAGGAAAGCCAATAGTCCAACTTTACATTACTGCGAACATTCTTTTTTGCTTATAATTATTACTAGAATAATACTTGCACATTGCAGCAGGTCTATTGTACTTTCAAAAGAGAGAGAGAAAAGAAAAAGAGGTGATAAAGCATGAACACATGGTAATTAGGGGGAAAAAAAACAAAAGAAGAAAAAAGAAAATTGCGGAAGAGAAGATGTAACTTGTAAGGGAAATGTATGCCTGAAGAAAATAGGGCTACTGTGAAGAACGTTAATCTAGTAGCTAAAATCACATTATTGGCTTTGTTGATGCATTCATTCTTCACTTTTAGAATGATGTTTCTTGAGCACATTACATCTTTGCTGTAATGTCATATGTAAAATCATTACTATTTTGTCTCCAAATTAAGGGATAACAAATCGTAACAGATCACAACTTTAGCTACTTTGATATTTTTGATATCCTCATAACATCAGTCTCATATCATATGTATCCCAATCATTAAGAACCTCAATCCTTTCCTCATATATGGTATTGTTTTTTGCAACTCCTCAATCCTTTCCTCATATATGGTATTGTTTTTTGCAACTGTAAACATCTCTTGAACGTTGATTTAACAAGAAAGAAAAGCTAGTTCAATAAAAAAATGAAGAAAATACTTCAGATGTCACAGCAAAAGATATTGGAAGTCTTCGAAGCACAAATCATATTTACTTAGTTCAACTGACTGAAAAATCATATCATAAAATGCAGCTGAAGGAATAGGCTTGTTTCTTCCAACTTTTGGCAAAGTGCCATTTTAATGCTTTGGAGTTGGTGCATAGAAGTTAGTGCTTTGGAGTTGGTGCACAGAGGTTTGAAAGCAATGGCAAACTCCTATTATGTTTTAATGATATAATTTTGAGAGGATTTTTTCAGTCAAGATATTGACTGATGAAGACATGCATTTAAAATCTAGTTAGACATCATAAAGCATCACATGCAATGCGTGCAGATAATCTGTTATTCTAAATATACTAGATCATAAATTCATAATCAAACTTCTTTATGCAGGCCATGATTTTAAGAGAGATGGAAGATGTTGCTTCTTTGGAGGAAAAGCTAGGCCGTCCATTATCAAAGCAAGAAAGAAGCAGAATAGGTGTTAGCAAGCTAAGGTCATTCTTGGAGGAATTGCTACAGAAAAGGTATGCAACTTTTCATTGCCCTTTTTTCCACCCCCCTCACCTATATGTTTTATTTTTTATATTTATGTTGTATAACTGAAACTGTATAATCACCTGTTTTTTAAGGTATATGGACAGTGTTCCTTTGATTATTCCACTTCTTGAAAAGGAGTCTCGCACTGCAACAAGAAAGCTGAACGAAATAATTAAAGAACTCAGGTTTGTTGTTAAAGTATGCTAGTAACATCACCATATGAAATTTACAGCATTTCATTCACTAAAAGTATAGGAGAATATCATTAAAAAAAATCCCCCATAATTAGAAAACGTTATAGACCAACAAAACTGTATTGACCAAGTGATTAACCTATGTCTTTTAATTTCTCAATTTCCGGTGAAGTTGTGAGCACTCACATAATTTGATTTTAGTATTTCACCTTCTGGTTTTTCATTGTTGTTTATAATGAGTGATTTTTTGATACTCTTTTCTGTCATGCAGCACTTTGGATGAAGTGAAATTGAAGGAGAAAGGGAGAGAATTTCATGACCTATTCTTAACCAAGGTTTCTCTAATTTAGTGCCTTCGCTTTTTTGTTTTTCTTCTTCTTGTGTGACATTGATGTCTTGTTTTCCCTTCCAGCCCCGCCTCCTCCCATCTCTCTCTTATTTTCTTTTTTATTTATTTTTTTCTCCCAAGTATCTGATCACCTTAACTGGTTGCGAATTTCTAGGTTAGACATAAGGGCATGACATCTAGTTTGGATACTTGATCATAAATTACTTTGAGCTTGAAAAAGTAAATGTGACACAAGCATATATGATGTAGGCAGCCTCATTTTTTCCTTCAAATTTCTTGATTGCTTGTGCTGACTAAATATGCTTCACATACTCAGTTGTCGTTGCTGTTGAAAGGAACAGTTGTTGCACCTCCAGACAAATTTGGTAAACATTTGATATTGCTTTCTATGGACAACTTATGTTATAAATAAAATTCTACTTTGATGTCACTACTCAGAACACAAGTTATTCTCTTCAACTTCCTCTTTCCACTAATCGTTGTTGGTTTACTATTTTGGCGGTGTCATCTTTGACAAGGAACATATCTGTTATGTTTGTTGCAGGTGAAACACTACAAGATGAAAGGACTAACGGAGGGGCATTTGTTGGTACAGATGGTCTTCAGTTTCCACAAAAGCTAATCCCTGTAAGTTAATGTAGATAGCTGAATCTTTATGAATTCAAGTTCTTAATGCTTTAGCACAAATTGTATAATGTGCACTGTGCAGTTTCTGGAATGGCAGCTGCATGCTAGAAAATCTTATATGACTTCTCTGCCCCTCTCCATAAGAAAACAATATAGCTCGTAAAAAAGCAAGTTTAATGATTTGAGAAATTTAAAATTAAGAACGTATCATGCAGGGTTACTTGGTGTATATATTCTAGTCCTTTGGGTGTCTTGCATGCATATTCGTTCAAGTAAATAAGGTTTTGACTTGTTGGTCCAATGTTTTAATAATTGTAGGAGTTATGCATTTCAATAATTTTTATTTTTGTTGAACTGGGCAGGATTGTTGCATTACCCTTATATTTTGGGCACAAATTTACACTTTTAACATCTAAGTATAACGTGGACATTTTTACTTTACATGTAGAATGCAGGGATGCGTCTTTATGGGGGTGCACAGTATCATCGAGCCATGGCAGAATTTCGTTTTGTTGTAGGAGGTATGAAATGCCCTCAAATTACTCGTGAGGAAATTGTAAATGCATGTGGAGTTGAAGATATCCACGATGGAACTAACTACTCTAGGTATTCATGAAATTTGATATGGAGTACCATTATTTCTAGGTTGTTGCACTCTTTTCCCTTCAATTTATCGGAATTCCAACCTTTTTTTTCCTTCTTGCCTTTTATGGGATCTCAGGACAGCATGTGTAATTGCTGTTGCAAAGGCTCGTGATACGTTTGAACCTTTTCTTCATCAGGTGACAAGTAATGTTTGCTTTTAACAAAATGATTGATATGAATTTTCTCACCCCGCACTGTGCCCCCCCGCACACCAACACCCTCTCTTAATACATGATGTATATCTTTTTCTTATCTGGTAAACTGATGAATCAGCAAATAGTCTTCTAATTATATTCACAAAATAATTTCTTCTTATTTTGAGGAGCACTGCTCACCTAGTAGAGAACAATAAAGTCAAATCACTTCTGTGTCTTCTATGAGCTGAAATATATAACACATGAAACCTTAGGGGCTAAGTAACTTATTCTGTTAAAAAGCTCAGGAACTGCAATGCATATTTTTTTTTGATGGAAGGATTAAGGTATAAGTGAGTTTTAAAAGTTAGAGGCCATATAACCTGAGTGTATATTTTTCCAAACTTGGTGGGTTTTTGTAATTTATGTTTATTTTAAATCCAATATTTGTTGAACAAAATAGAATTGGGCAATAGGGATTAGCCTCTCATCTCCAAGGGAAACATTTTATTAATTTTAGTTTTATTTGACTGTTGTGACCAGTGAATTTGGGCTTTTATCTAATGAAATTTTTTTGTACTTATGCTTTATGCTTACAGATAACAATGTTGGTTGGTTTCTTTATTCTTGCTGTCTATTGTAAAGTTTTGCTTTTTCTTCACATGGGGTTGATTATTGACTTCAAACGAATTTATTTTTCTGGTGCAGTTGGGTCATAGGCTTCTGCATATCCTGAAGAGATTGCTTCCTATCTCTGTCTATCTTCTTCAGGTATGGGTTTTATTTATTGTTGCTTGCTTATTTTCTGAGCCATGTCATTCTTTCTTATCCTACCTTAACTGATATTTGACAGAAAGATGGTGAGTATCTAAGTGGTCATGAAGTATTCCTTCGGCGAGTTGCTTCTGCCTTCAACAATTTTGCAGAATCTACTGAGCAAGCATGCCGGGAAAAGTAATTTAATTGCCTCTATCACATTTGTTGTTATTTATTTATTTTTTGTTATTGTTTTCTTTTCTTATTTGCAGCGCTGACATTCAGTTCTCTGAAATTTGTTCTAATATTTTATGATGTGATAACAAAATCATAAATCACAAAGTGCTAACTAAGTTCACATTTACCATGGAGCTTGAGCTCTATATAGTACCACAGAGTAGATGCAATAGAAAAATATCTACATGTATACCTAATCAAAAGTGGCCGTTTTTAATTTTTTATTAGATGTTACCTATTTAATTGTTGAAGAGTTTTTTGAGACAGTTGTAAGATTGTAAATGGTGGAGCAGTTTAATATAAATAAATTCTACATCAGTTTATTCTGCATTTAGTACGATTTCCCTTTTTGTTTTGCATGCTCATTTAGCTTGTTATCATCTTTGCTGCTGCTCACTGATTTAAGATCTGTGTTGAGGTTGTTACAGCAAATTTATCTCATGGTTGGAATTTTCAGAAATATCTGCTGTGATTGTGAGGATTAGGAGAGCCTTGAAATCGCTTCTCTTCCTTTGAAAGCATGTTTTTATGCTCTGTATTTTCCATGTGCATGCTTTAGTGCTCACCAGAAGTGTGTCATTATTGTGCTTATACAACTTCTTGGATTGAAATTCTATTTTTTGCTCATATTGATTCTCTTTTCTTTAATGTTAATGTTTGTTGCAGATGTATGGAAGATTTAGTGAGCACGACACGTTATGTGACATGGTCCCTCCACAATAAGGTTATTTACATTTCCCATAGGGGCATTAAATTGGAATGGGGGAGGACTATGAAGGTTTAGCAGGCCTTCCAGTGAACACACACACATGCACACAAAACAAAAGATAATTTGCAAGTTGAGTCATGCAAAATTGTGCTTTTTTTTTTCCATAATGTATGTAGTGTCATAAGATTTCTATTTGCTGCTTTGGGCGGGGGAACAGTCTTATGCAATGACTACATAATTTTTTTATTACTCATTTCATCCACAAATTTCTGGGCATGTTTGTTTTATTAGTTAATTTGGCTTGCTTTCTTATCTTTCTTTGATATCAAAATTACAGAATTGGGCTGGGTTAGCCAATTACAATTCATTCTTCATGGGTTATGCAGCTTTGTCCAATTTCATTTTCGAGTTAGGCTATACACTGTTCTCCAAATTTTAGGATTTGTATCATATTGATGGATTTCAATTGCCGCTATAGGTTGAGGAACATTTATTTATTTATTTTTTTGCACCATCTAAATTTTTTTCTTTATTTTTTATCACCCATGTCCCCTTCCCCCTTGTTACATGCAACTGCTTTAGGTGTTGTAAAAATTAAAATTCTGATAATTTCATCAGTACCACAAACTATTGAACGCGGTACTTATTTTGTTAGTGAATTTGAAATTCTTCTCGTCCTTTTCATGTCGGACTACAGAATCGGGCTGGGTTACGCCAATTCTTGGACTCCTTTGGTGGAACAGAGCAGTCTTCTGCAGGAGGTAATTCTGTACCAGCTGGTCTCTCCCAAGAGTCATCCCTGAACTCAGTTGCCAATGAGAAGCATGATAATAAGCCAAGAGCAGAAGTCAAGCTTAGTCATGTGGCCTCAGGCATTGATTCGGGCACTTCTATTCAGGCAACAGAAACAAGGCTTGCTGATCTTTTAGACAACACCCTTTGGAATCGGAGACTTGCTCCTTCTTCTGAAAGGATTGTTTATGCTCTGGTACAACAGATATTCCACGGCATTAGAGAGTATTTCTTGGCCTCTGCTGAATTAAAGGTTTAAATCATCTTCCGTTGTTAGTTTAACTGATTGATGAGGAAAGAATCCTACTAGTTGATATATATTTGTACTTTCACAGTTCCTTGATAGTTTGCTTTTGCCCTTTGCAGTTCAACTGTTTTCTTTTGATGCCGGTTATAGACAAGTTGCCAGCACTTCTTAGGCAGGACCTAGAATCTGCTTTTGAGGATGATTTGGATAATGTTTTTGACATCACTAATCTACGACATTCACTGGGCCAACAGAAACGAGAATTAGAAATCGAGCTAAAAAGGGTATTTTTTGTTTTGTTTTATTTTGTTTTTTAAGTTTTTGATATTTCCTCTTATCTCTTGCTTAATGTGGTGTTGGTATGCAGATTAAGAGGCTGAAAGACAAATTCAGGTTGATACATGAGCAACTTAATTTGTATCAAGTCAAGACTGTTCCTGCTACCGGAAACGAATGAGCTCCGGAACAAGAGTTAATGTAGTTCCCTTCATTCTCTCTCACATTTCTCTTTGAAACCTTACTTTCGTTATCTCAGAAATAATCAGAATTTAATTTAAGGCATCCTTTTCCGCTAGCCTGCCCATGATTTTACAATTTTAGTAATGTATTATTAGCTGATTTAGTTAGAAGTTTCGTAGTGATTCTCAGAACAGGCATGCAGCAGTTGAACATGTTGGAACTTGATGGTGCATAAACGTTTTATTGTGGTTATAAAATATTAATATATTTCATTTACTTTCTTTTCAAGGAAAAGTGCCAGGGTTTTCTCAAAGAACTGTTGATTATGTCCTTTTAAAAAAAAAATTAAGAGTCGATAATAGGCCTGGATAACATCAGCAGTCCAACTTATTTTGGTCATTGGCCAATGCCCATTAAATCCGTAACTGGCAGGCCTTTGGTCCCACCGGAAGGAAGTGGACCCTAAAGGAGAGCAAGGGTTTTGCGTTTGCCTATTGAGTAGTGCCAAGTATTTTCTTTATGTTATATTTTATTTATCTTATCCATATAAATTAAAATACATGACGAGTTTTAATGGTATTATTATCATATTAATTAATTTTTAAGATAGTTTTATATATTAATATGCCTTAATAATATAGACAGGTAAAAAAAATATAATATAAAGAAGGTATTTAACACTTATCTTTGCCTATTTATATCTTAGCCTAGTTATCCGTTTCTGAATTCTTCCCGAAAAGGTGTATATAGCTTTATGGGAATGTCCTGGTGCAAGGGAGATCGATACATTATTCTCAAAAGAAATGTCTAGGTTTATGGATTTTAGATTTGGGAATTAAAAAATCAATGGAATTTGTGACTCCACCACTTGGTATTAAAAAATTGAAAGAGAATTTTGTGCAATTTTTCATTTTTTAAAATGAAAAATTTATGATTTAGAGTATGTTGGTATTGCGTTTGGGAAAAATGTATTTTAACAAAAAGTTTTATATTTTTTTAAAAAATACTTTTAAGTAGAGACAGGTAAACTGATATTTTTTTCAGAAGCAGTTTTGAAAAAGCAGTTTATAAAAAAAAAATAAAAATCAATCAATAAAATAAAAAAAATTCTATAAGCGTTTTTTTTAACTCTAAACAGTAATCCTAAACACACCTTTAGTGTTTTGGTAAAGTGAGATTACATTAGGAGGGGACATCAGGATTTAAATTTCATCGATATTAAATTTTTCATCTTTAATGCTAAAAAAAAAAAAAAAAATTAAATAATAAAAAATAAAAGATGAGAAATTTTATGTATTCAACTCATTATATAGATTTGAATCTCATACTAAGTTGATAAGATTGTATGAATTTGAGTCACTTCCTAAATAAGTAAGATTGCAGACAAATTCCAAAACTAGTTTCTAAATTTAATAAATTGTTTAAAAGACACAGCAAATTAATTTCTCTTATTTTGTAGATTTATATTGAGTAAATTTATCTTAAGTCAAAAAATTAAATAAGATAGCTCTTACGTAAAGCTTATATCCAATTAAGGAGTTCTAGGTGTAATGGAGTTAGTCTATCATGTATGATGTGTATATATATATATATATATATATAATAGGAACCAGGATGGAGGTTCTAGGTGGAGACATGCTTTTGTTACGAAAGTAAGATTACCTTAAAAACTAGAAAGGATTGCTAATCAAGGATTAAGAAAATTAATTAGGCAAAGACTCAAAAGAGCCAAGTGAAGTGGAAAGAGAAAGTGTTAGTATACTAAGTAATTAAGAAATTAAAATAAGAATGAAATGGTTAGAGCAAGGTATCAATTGGTTGGGTATGCAATTAAGCAAGGAAGAAGCCTTTTTTTAGCTGTCTCTATTTTGTAGATTCACTCTCTTCTACACGTATTCTTTCAATTCCCTTTATCCCAATGCACATTCATATAAAAACTTCACTTCTAATGTCTCATTTCTTCAACTAAACACAAAACTAGCTAAGAAGGTATATAGTTGTTGAGATGGCTCAAAATCTTAAGTTACATGTAGCTCTCTTTTTCATCTTCATTGCAATTGTATCAGGTAACTTTTCCTACTCTTGCTTTGGTCAATTTTTTTACACTATCTATTTATATTTTTGCAATTGATAATGGCGTTTTCAAGACTGTGAAATTATGAGTTCGAATTATAATCGGAGTTTAATTAATCGAAAAGATTGGAGTATGATTCATATTTCCTCCCTCTCTCCTCTCTCCTTTTTTATAAAAGGAAAAGATTGGAGAAAAATTTTTAAACGAAGAATTTTCGAAATTTGAATATCTAATATCTTATATTACGATGCAGATACTTGATCATTAACTTACTGTAATTTATGTATATAATACTACTATATTATTTATTTTTAGACTAGATGCTTGCAAGAATATCTCCCATGCAATCAATTTTTCTAGTTGAAATATTCTTTACTTGCATATATATTTCTTGAGTTGTTAGTATCTTTATGAACTATTTTTGGTAAAAAAAATTTAGTCATTATGCCTTACAATTCAAATGTTAGATCAAAATCATGAATAAGCTTATGCTCAATGTGTTGGTTAGGGCAAAATAATTCTACAACAACAAAAACTTTCACCTTGTATAATAACTGCAAAGAGACAGTATGGCCTGGAATAATAACAAGAGGTGACAATAGTCATGGGGCTGGTTTTGCGCTACAATCAGGCCACACCAGCTTCTACCATGCCCCAACCGGTTGGAGTGGCCGAATATGGGCTCGAACCGGTTGCAAGTTCGAACAAAACGGTACCGGATCATGCCAAACAGGCAGCTGTGGGACACATCTAAATTGTTCAGGCCCAAGTAGCCCACCTAACTCAATTGCCGAATTTACCCTTGGTGATACCGATTTTTACGATGTTAGCCTTGTGGATGGGTTTAATGTACCTTTAGTAATTTCACCTCTTAAGGGTAAAGGAAATTGTAGCATTGCTGGTTGTGATGGTGATATCCGGCAGAATTGCCCGTCAGAGCTATCCGTAAGGTCTGACGGGAAGGTCATTGCTTGCCGGAGTGCATGCGACGTGTTTAACACCGATGAATACTGTTGTAGAGGTGCATATAGTGATCCTGTGGCATGTATACCCTCAAATTATTCCAAGAGTTTTAAGCAAGTATGCCCTTCAGCTTCAAGCTATGCATTTGATAGGGATGCAACAAGTATTATAACATGTTCTGCAACAGATTATATTGTCACATTCTGTGCATCAAGGTAAGCTCATATTCATAGTCTTTTTGGGGGAAATAATAAACATTATCATTACTGATATGTAATTAACAATAATTTTGTTGATTGATTTTAGGAATCAAACTTTCTGCTCTTACCATGACAACAAGGTCGTCTGTAATACACCAAATGGCTCAAAAGCACTAATACCCAAAGGATGGTGGAATCTGATGGTGATACTGCCTTTGGCATTTATTTTACAAATCAAGATATAGCAGTATCTGTCATTTTGTATAGTGTGTTTATCATTTTTGACAAAAGAAAAAAAGAAAAATTGGAGTTTTCTCATATGTATTTCATTTTTTGCTTGATTATCTCACATTAAACAAGCTGATTCACCATAAGAAAATTTTCTTTCCTTCTCTTTTATCTTTGTTAATTCTTCTTTTAACTTCAAAACTGTACAAATGATGGTAATTTAGAGTGATAGTCTCAAAAATGATATTATCTTTCGCAAAGAAAGAATCACAATGAAAAATTCTGAAAAAAATAAAGGCAAACTTCAATTAAGAGCACCATTAACAAAATCACGACTTCCAGAGCCAAAACGAAAGCTTTTGAAGGCACTTCCTACGAATAATAGCATTTATAGCAAGTATGTTTCTGTTTCAACAGAAGCACAAGCTTATAATTTGAAACCGCAATAATTTATCATTTAAAAGGATACCTATTCAGTAATTTTTAATGGA
This sequence comes from Reutealis trisperma, assembly GCA_947687605.1. Classification (NCBI taxonomy): domain Eukaryota; kingdom Viridiplantae; phylum Streptophyta; class Magnoliopsida; order Malpighiales; family Euphorbiaceae; genus Reutealis; species Reutealis trisperma. The sequence goes on along the minus strand of CANTUT010000012.1, from coordinate 1,197,281 downwards.
ATTAATCTATTATATAGAGTTTGGATATGGCCACCATTGACAGCAGTTCGTAAGTTTGTATACTTCCATGTCTCTAAATATGTTAATTAAGTTATTGACTTGGGGTAGCAACAAATTACAAGTTGCAAGTGGCACATGCAGAAGGAAATTTACATGTACAGCACTAACCTGAAAAATTTTGAAAGAAAAAGTTATGTCAATTTACATGTTAATCAAGATGGGATCAGACGCAATGAAAATGTTTCATGAGACTCGCCTTGATTCTTGATCATACAGCTTGCTAATCAGTATAGATCGGCTCGCACCTATTTAGGAAGAAGTGGTGGAGTGGATGCAGTCTTGTGTTCAGAATGAAGATACCACCCTTGAATGAAAATCTGATCCGTACTGTTCAAGCATCTGTCTATTATTTTACTTGATTTCAATAAATAACAAATTCTACCTAATCCCACCTGCGTCCCTGACATCCCCCATGCCCTTCCTCTCTCATCCCCACAAAAACAGCTTGGAACCAACTTTTAATGTGTCTCTGCTCTATATGAAAATGGACCAAGAAAATTACAGGTGGCATTTTCTTTTACAAATCTCCCTATGTGTTGGAAATTATACTTGCCTCAACTTTTTCTGGACTGTTTATTATTTATTTTTTCCTTTTGATTTGCTGGTGTTGAATCATCATATTCAAATGGCAACACAACTACAGGGGCTGCAGGTATTGTGTCCCAACGATCCTTCAGAAACGTTATGAACCTCTTAACCATTTCCCTGCGGAACTCGAGCTCCCGAGTGAAGAGATCAAAAAGAACAAAGGCAGCAACATACTTGAAAGGGACAATAAGAAGAATGGTTGCAGAAGATAACAACACCAGGGCAACCTCAGTCGTTATCTAACACAAGGTTAAAATGTAAATCAGATAATCATCAATGAAAAAAAAATTAATCAAAATTTCAAAAGCACAGCAATGAAAAAGTTCTCCAAATACCCCCTCCCACAAATAATATCATAAAAAGTTCCAACATCAATGGAATATCATAAAAAGTTCCAACATCAATGGAATATCATTATTCCCTGATCTTAAGGAGCCAGAAAAAACTCAATATATGTCAAACCCATAATATATCTGGAAACCTTCAATCCTACATATTATCAATCATCCCACAGCTCTTAAAGGGGTACAAATATTAAGGCTATCAATCAATATCCAAAGTTGTTTTGTTGAAAGGGAAATTACATAGCACAACGTGCAGCACATTGATATTTCTTCAGAATTCAATAAATGAACATAAATTCTAAATCATGCAAGTAACTAATTTGTAGAACATAACAAGTCATGGGATTTGCACATTTTATTCATTTCTTCTCAAGTGGCATGACAACATACCTGAGGATGACCTGAAAGAATAATTGTCCGCATTTTTAGAAGTGTCACATTCAGATTCTGGAGATAATTTTCTACATCACGCATAGCATCTTTTACAGCTATAATCTTTTGAATGGTATTTGAAGGTGGTTGGTCACGGATGGTAACTTTTCCAAAAGATCTTCCCAAGCGGCCTTGCTCCTTTAGCCCCTTTAGTGTTAGCATCCCAGCAGCCAAAACTATCAACATCATCGGAAACACATATGGCAGCAAATTTCTGAGAAAGGAAGTCAGTTTTCAAGCTTAGATTCTAATAATATCATGGAAAAATAATTTAAGAAAAACAAAGTGCCTTGTATCAACTTTAGCTAAGAATAAAAATCTATCATTAGGTAATCCGGTGGTAGACATATCGTCAGTTGTGTAAGGAAATTACATGCAATCAAGGTAAGGTTCAGATGTAACTCACTTGAGCTGTGAAATATATGCACCAAATGAGCATAAACCAAAAAAAAAAAAAAAAAGTAAATAAATCCATGTAGTAGAGAGAAAGAGAGAGAGCTGAACAGCAAAGGGCTGAAAGCAAATCCTAAGTAAAAGATAAACTTCCCCCCCAAAAGAATAGATGCAATCATGAGCTTTTTGCAGAAAAATATAGATGTAATCATAGCTCAAGAGAAGGGAAGTTCCTTCTTATCATTATCCCAGAAAAATTTTAAGAGACCATAAATTGTTTATATCATTGAACAGTTTTGTGGTTAATGCAATTTGCTTCATTGATAAATATTGTGTATGTTCATATTATTAGCATCCAGGATTTGTTTGGCTATTCATTCAAAGTCCAATACTGAGCACAAGAACAGCCAAAAGCTAATAAATCAATGAAACTTTGTGAGCCATGAAAATGGAATAGAATACGTGCATCTTGTGTATGTGTTGTGACTGTAAATTACAATTGTGTATCAACAAGTAAGCTATTAATAAGTTAATCATCAAATTCAAAAATTATCATCTTGGTAATAGCGAGCATGAGGCCTTTCTTGATGTTAAAGCAATCTACAAGCATTAAAGCCAAAAGTTGTTGCCATTAACAATTTGTTCAAGCAATGGGTCTACCTGAAAATAACTGAATATGCAAATGCAAGAAAAGATATGGTCAAATGTGGCTCCTCCCAGCGTCTCAGTTTTTCAAAATTCTTGGCAGCCATAGTCAGAGGAAATATCAGTTCCTGCATCAACATAAAATGCAAAATGTGCTAAATATTAATATTCCATTGACTTCCATGAGAAAATGAACAAAATAAAAAAAAAAATAATAATTATCATTAGCATTAGCATTAATGCTATTTTATTGAATCAACCTGGAATCTGCATATTACCTTCTTGCAATATCAAGTATGTGGTCTACTATCACAAAATTATATTTCCAAAGCTTGTTATCTGTAAATTTTCTAACGTAAACACTCACAGAAGAAGATAAAAAAAAAAAAAAATCAATAGCTAATTGGTTAGGACAATAAACTTCTGCAAGAGAAGCCCCTAGAACTGGCAAACTGGCAATCCGAAACTCTTGTTGTCTAAAATAAACTCCTTCAAAAGATTGACCAGTCTCAGGATTACGAAAATAGAAAGTTGAGAAAAAGTTCAACCCTCATGAGATTTCCTCATCCCATCATGAGTTGCTTCACATTCCCTAAATTCATGTGTTTACAGCTTCTTTCACCCAAAAAAAGCAAACAAGGATGATCTCAAAGCTGAGCTAAGAGCTTACAAGAGCCATTGCAGAAACAAGAATGAGAAAATTCTTAATATGAATTATTCCCTTCAGAATTTTCATACATTTCAAAGCTTTCTATATCACAGATATGAATTTTCAATTCACATATGGTATTCTAGACAAAATAATGACACTAATGGGATTTGAACTTTATACTCCACTTGAACTATAGTCAATCTAGAAGAGCAAGCGGTATAAGATAATACTTTCTCAACAACTTGTCTTCACCAAATAGTGCAGGTTACATTAGAGTTATCTAAAAGATGGATGTTCGCCCCATAAATAAATGGGAAAACTACTGAGAACAAGAAAAAGATAATGGAAAAATAAATAAATTGTCAAACCTTGAAAAGATCGATGTTACTTGGTATCCCTTGTAGCATTGCAGCATCAATTGTTGCTTGAGTTTTCTCAACCACCTGGTATTTTTCTTTGCATGTTATTGCTGCTCTTTCCACAAGAGACACATCAGCCACCACAAGATCTTTACTTAAAACAACTCCTTGCTTTGTTGAAGAGTTCTTCCAGAAGTTAACGGAAGCAGGGGAAGTCCAAGATGAAGACTTCATCCACTTCTGTAAGTAAACACTTCCATCAATGTCAAACACATGATTACTAATTTCTACTAATCCATCAGAAGGCCTTATTCCTTGTGCTGGTTGGTTTTCTGCCTCGGTAGATTTTTTAACTAAAGGTCCGCCCCAATAATTCACAGCTAGAGTTTGGCAAACAATGTCTCCATAGGGTGCCTTTTGCAAAAATGAGAACAGAACAAGTTTGATAGGATCATCCAGCAACTTTCGCATAAATTGAAGAGCTTGAAGTCTAGCAATGCTATTAATGGCACAGGTGATAGCCCTTTCCTTCCCTTTCTGAGCGCCATACACTTGAAATACTGACTGATCACTTTCTTCAGGACCAAACTCACAGATGAACTTGTGTAAAGAAATAACTTCATTTATAAATGCATGCCAAACATCTCTTCTTGAGTCACTTCCCAAGTCAACAAATTCTAGCACCCAAGTCTCTGATCTGACAAAAAAAAAAAAAAATCAATCATAATTTAAAATTAACTTGCAAAACAAAGATTAAGAGATTTTAACTGCAGATTGTGAAAAAAAAAAAAAAAAGAAAGGGAAGATAGTTAGCATTAAAAAGCAGAGCTTATGACATAAACATAATCATGCGAATGTAAGCATTTGGGTTTGCTGACATTTACCTTACCACTTCATTATATCATTCATTAAGAACTGTAGAAAATCCATAGGCCTTAAGACTGTTGGGCCAAATGATATCAATGGTCATATAAGTGGGGTTGGAACCTTATATTACACAAAACCAATTGGCTTGTGCTAAAACCTAATCTACTCCACATATATTCCACTCTATATTATTATACTTTTCCCATGTGGGATTATATTTTCCAACACTCCCCCTCAAGTGTAACTGGACCTGAACTAGTTATCACTTGTCAAAAATAGTTCTACTCTTGGAGGCCCATCACAAACACACCTAGGTCTACTCTTGGAGGCCCTAGGTCAACAAACGAGTCTAGACTCCTCTGGCTAGCCCAAACTCCAGGTCTTTAAATACGAGTTCAGGATCATCCAGCTATTAGACCATCTTTAGCTTTAATACCATGTAGAAAATCCATAGGCCTTAAGAGTGTTGGGCCAAATGATATCAATGGCCATATTACTAGGGTTGGAACCTCATATTGCACAAAATCAATTGGCTTGTGCTAAGGCCCAATCTACTCCATATATTCCACTCTACATTCTTATACTTTTCCCATGTGGGATTATATTTTCCAATAAGAACCTTTGCAAGTGTAGAAAATCCATGGGCCTTGAGAGTGTTAGGCCAAACGATATTAATGGCGATATAAGTGGGGTTGGAACCTCATATTGCACAAAACCAATTGGCTTGTGCTAAGGCCCAATCTACTCCACATATATTCCACTTTATATTCTTATACTTTTCCCATGTGGGATTATATTTTCCAACACTCCCTCTCAAGTGTAACTGGGCCTGGACCAGTTATCACTTGCCAAAGATAGGTCTACTCTTGGAGGCCCATCACAAACACACCTAGGCCTATTCATGGAGGCCCTAGGTCAACAAACGGGTCTAAACTCTTCTGGCTAACCCAAACTCTAGGTTTTTAAATTCGAGCCCAGGATCATCCAGCCATTGGGCCATTTTTTAGCTTTGATACCATGTAGAAAATCCATGGGCCTTGAAAGTGTTGGGCCAAACGATATTAATGGCGATATAAGTGGGGTTGGAACCTCATATTGCACAAAACCAATTGGCTTGTGTTAAGACCCAATCTACTCCACATATATTCCACTTTATATTCTTATACTTTTCCCATGTGGGATTATATTTTCCAACAGCAAGCAACAATAAAGGTAAACCACTGAGCAAAATTTTCAGGAGTTATCAGTTGCATAACTGCATTTCAGTAAATATGACCAAAACAATTTAAAAATGCATGCATTTGAAAGTTCAAAAAAACAGATACAATCAAAAACAGAAAAGAATTTGAATAGTCACATGTACCATAATACGAGGACTCCCCAATTAAACTCCCATTATGTCCAAAATTTGAAACTGTTTCTTTTATTTGTCATGCAAATAAAGAGTTTATTTCTTAAAAAAACAAATGCACAGTCTGTATGAGAATGATATAGGCTAGAAACTACTGACCAACAAATAATCATGTGTGTAAAAAAACTGCTTCCAGCCATTTATTATTACAGTCTGTCAAATTATCTTCCTATGACTTGAGCAAAATTCAAGAATTATTTCGCTTCCAAACTCTCCCAGGGCTAGTTTTGTTCAGCTTACTCAATCAAATGGCAGTCAACCAGCAACCTGTTTCTCATGTTTGCACGTTTGCATCTACTTTTACTTACTGGAAATATGAATTTCTGCATTTCTTTGATCTTAAATTCCCCTTTTTGACATATATGCACTTTATGGACACAATTCCATCCAACAACTTTACCAGTAAACTTTTCATACAAAAAGACAGCATTAACAAAAAAAAGAAAAAAAATCCCCAGCCTGCAGCCACAATGCTGACTGACATTAAAAAAAAAAAATAATAAAAATTTTAAGCTTCATCTTGTTCTACAATTCTACAAAATTATAAGTGTGAAAATGTAATTTTTGCATCAGGTTTCTGGGCCTTACCCACTATAATATCATGGTATGACATGCCATTTGACAAGGAGAGAATCAAATAACAGCCAACTCATAGATGAGAAAGATAACAGAGACAATATTTGTGAATGTGTTTGTACAGGTATAGACCACACATAGGTAAAAAGACAGGCTTGGTGAAGCTTACTCACTTGGGACCAGAGGAAACAGATACTGCAGAATCAAAAAGTACATAGCCCAAGGGTCCAACCTTTGTTTTTTCCACCTGTATTCCATTTCTAGTAAGGTCAAACCTTATAGGATCTTTCTGCTTGGACAAGCCGACAGCCTGCAAGAAGGCATGATATGATAAATGGCTATGCTTCTTTATACATGAAATCTCAATTGCTCAATTAGCCAAGTGTTCATATCTTGATAACCATGATATGCTTCTTTATACATTATATGATACATGGCTAAGCTTATTTATGTTATTTTTAGATGGATACATCTTGATAACCTGTGGTAGCAATGCATTCATTGCTCAATTAGCCAAGTTTTCAATAGGAAAAATTACCCTTTGAACATGATAACTAAAACAAATATTTTGCAGCCATTCTGAAAATATTTTTCACTAAACCTTTGAAAATGTTGTCAGTCACCAATTACATTAGGGATTTTGAAAACAAAAGAATTCAGAGTCAACATAAAATCACTAGCTACTGCAGAGCATATAAGTACCTCAAAATAAAGTGCTCTATCAGTTAAAGTAACTTTTCCTGGCCAGGCCATGTTATTCTCCCATTTTAGAACAGGACGCTTCCTGCTAGAACCAATGCATAAAATTCTCTCCTCTGAAAGCTCGGGAAATTCACGAATTTGGTATGATTTCCTTCCTTCATGCACTCTACGCTAAAATCAATAGGAACTTAGCTCTCAAAAATTAATCAAAAAAAATTCAAACAAACATGTCCACCAATTATATCAGTAGAAGAAAGGAAAAGGTAAAGGAAAAAAAAAAACAGTAGAACTTGGTTAAGTGCATCTCTGAAACTATCACAGTTTTCGTCATTACATCAAGTAGAGGGAAAGAATAAAAGTATATTACAAATACAGACATAAATTATAATACCAATAGTCCCTATGCACAACTTTCTTGAAGACTAAAAGTAACATACAAATTATTTCATAGACACGATTCTCTACTGTCAACAATCTCCCTCATGTATTTCTTAACTCCTTAGTCGATTTTTCACTGGAATCTCCACTAAAAATTCAAATTCTTTGTTTAATATTTAAGTCTTTTAAATGTTTGAACCATCAGCTAATGCTATCCATATTCATTTCACTTTATGGTAATAAAAGAGATACATAATCAATTAAATTATTCAATGTGAAAGTAATCTGAAGAACACAAGTCATATGCGAAATATAATCATAAAGATACCATGAAACTCACTTGAGAAGTTCATCAACATAAGTTAACCACAAGCCCAAAGAAACGCCTTGTTCCTCTCCAGCAAGAGCCTTGAAAAGGTTATGTACTGTGGAGTGATCAGCCACACCTGCAATAGCAGGAGCAATGCGTACAAAAGCCTCTTCTCCTACAAGCTTCCCCTTCAATGCCAGCAACAAACACATTAATTCTTAAGCAACACTCTCACAACTCTTATTAAAGACATTAAAAGAGAACAGTCCTCCTAGTACTTCTAAAAAATTGTTATTGTTGACATGGTTCTTAAGGACAAACTAATGAAGAAAGTCAATAAGGATAGGGAGGTTCACAAATAGAATTCATTTTTCGTGCTATCTTTCTGTCAGGGCAAATATGGTTTCAACTAGCTGAATAGCCCAATCAGACGAAAATAAGGCATTATTACAGTTGACTTAAAAGGCTCTTTGACAATTTTATTTCAACTTAAGGTTGACCAAAAATCAGCCAAATTTTGATACATTTTAAGCTGAAATTGTATCCTACATTTAGAGCAGTTCCATCTAATGATTTTTACAGTAACATTTTGACAGTAGTTGGTTCATATTTGTGTTACATTTGGTCAGCATGCATGACCTTAACTATAGCAGGTGTGGTTTGATCTTAATCACAAGCCCTTGAAATCTGGATACTGAGTCACAAGCCCATAAAACAAGGATATTGATTAAAGTTCACAGAATTTTCACATTACTAGCTAAAAACTTATGCAATCCAAATGTAACCTGCAGCATATTACAATGTTTAGCTCTGGCCTGGTTTACTAATAAGTTGACAATTATTACTTGAAGCATAAGTAGCCTCCTCCTTTGCCATATTCAGTGATGAGATCAAGCTGAATTTCAATTATTTATCACCCTTGACAATTCCTAATGAGAAATAAAATGCAAGCAGAAATAATTCATTGTGCAATTACAGGGTACAAGAGCCACAATATTGTTAGGTTAACCAATTGACTGTGTGATTAAGATGTGACAGTGCCACTCCTTTGCTATCTCAGCATTATTATACAAAATAATTTAGTTTATACATTCAAAAGATAAGGAAGATCAATGTAATAAAGTGTTAGTTGTATTCAATGAAGCATTACTGATGCCTCTACAGGTACCTATGTATCATGTTTGCCAAATCTATCTAACCATGCACAATTTTATTGGTTTTAATAAAATTTAAGAAAATTGTATGCTTGAGTTCAATTCACCATACGAAAAAATAAGAACCTGAAGAGAAGCTTTTTCAGATCCTTCTCCTTTGCGGTAAGGATTTTCCCAGGCAAGCATTGTTATGAAAATTAGTTGCTGGAATGCTGGTTCCTGTAACATGTCATGTGTTTCTCATAAAATGTAGCAAATAAATAATTTTGGAAGTCAAAAAAAAAAAAAAATTCAAATGAAAAGTTCAACTATGACATAATTAAACTGAAAAAGTAAGTTACAAAATAGCAAGCAGTTCAATATATTAGGAGCCCGAAAAAGCATCATTTAAGAACATATTCTCTTACAAGCCCAAAACAATTCCAGATACTAAACACCACAGACCTTGAGACAAGGATGGATAGCAGCACTATCCCTTGACAAGAACCTAAAGCAGCAATACTCCACCAAATTACGGGCATCATTATAAACAGATTCAGAGACGAGTGCTTTAAATATCTTCTGCATTTTATAGCCAGTCAATCCATTCATCCTGCAAATCTTATTCAAGAGTCAAATCCAAATTCTTTGATCAGTCACATACGCAGAAGATTAAGAAGCACCATAAAGAAAAGCATTTTCATGGCATATTCATATCAGTACTGTTATGAGAAAGAGTAGAAGGTGGGGACTTTCAATTATCTAAATATGTGAATAGAGTTTTCACTTGCTAACACAACAATTCAGTAAAACACGATCTATAAACAATGTACCTAGCCTAAATTCTCCAAGTGGCTTGCCCAATTGGCAAATCTGGGTCCACATCAGAGCCTATGAGGGGAGCCAATATATCACAAGACTTTAGGGAAGATTACTAACCTTCAATTAGATGATATTATTGTTGGCATTGAGCAAAGGAAATACATAATTCAGATCAGCCTCAGTCCCAGATGATAGGGATCAACTATATGGATCTTTGTATCCACTATGTCCTCTTAAGACACAGTAGAGAAAATATCTTCCTCTATTTCTCAAATTTCTTTTTCCTTCTTACAGAAGTATCTTTTTCAACAACTTAATAATTTTCATTTCAATACACAAAGTCATCCTCAAGAAGAAACTTTGGGATTCATATAAAAACTAATTGCTTTATATAGAGCAACAAAAGAAATTTTGCAAAAAACAGAAGGACAGTTTTTACCTACTAAATTGCTCAATAGATAATATAGCAAATAATGAGAGAACTCCATTCGGTGTGCTGCTATGAATAGTCTGTTCTGCCATAAATATTTCCTCCAGCTTTGGAGCATCAAACACAGTTCCAGTATCAGGCCTTGCACTCTGACCAGATTTTACCAGTGGCAAAGCCACCTCATTCAAAAGATTTTGGGTCTTAGATAGCCAAGAACTGACTCTTTCTCGCACTGCCTCTGTCAATAGATTAAAGTTGCAGAGAAAGATTAAAGAACCCGAAGAAACAATAGAGTTCTCTTGAATATATTATGAAGTCCTGAGCATATTTTAAACATCAATTTATAGCTCACAGCCTCACACAAATCAGAAGACTTTGATATCCTCAATACAGAAATCTAAACATGCCCGTATCAGGGTCGATATATTAGAGAGTGTAGTGTTCTTAACACATATTATGATTTATGGAGTTAGACAATCTTCATTCACATGCATACACTAATTTTCTTTAAGCTAGAGTGTGAACAGAATGCTATTTGATTGTTAAGTCCACTTTCTCAATTGTTTTGCAGGGACAAATTCTATAAAACAGCAATGAAAAAACTGTGCTCATGCAATTAAGTATAATGAGATGAGGATATTAAGATAGATGGCGGAAGCACAAATATGGATGAGATAATAAATGAGAGGATTAGTATTGAAGGATGGTTAACAGAGATGATTTGCTCAACTCTAACTTAGACCTATCAGTCTAAAGCCTGATGGTATCCAAATTCATTTAGCAAGAGAAAAAGAAATAGATCAAAAACATCATAGATAAAAGAGGTATTATACATAAGAAAAAGCTCATAAATAAATAAAAAAAAAGAAATTCAACCATAAACTGTGCAGAATGGAAGATTATAATATATATATAGCTAGTTTGTTGGGACTAATGTTTAATTGAGTTGAGTTACACATGCATATTTACATCAACATAAGACAGCTACCAATGGTTGAATTGAAGTCCCAAAATGAACAAAGGCAGAGTTTATAACACATGCATAGGATTAGTCCTTTCAAATTCCCTTATTATGAGAAACCAAAGCAATATTCACTTTAAAAATTCTCACTATTTCCCATGGGCCAATTCACTTCACTTCTGGGATTTTTGTATCTGAGATTTAAAATCATTTTTACCAGTAATTGAAGATTCCATGTCCATTCAATCTATATTCCTAACTTCTGTAAATCCCAGAACTCAATATTACTTCCTTATATTCAATCTTTAGCTGCTATTTTCTTGCTTTCAAAACAATTTTAGAGAAGTAATAAAAGTTTAAAGTAAAAAGATAAAAATCTTACTGGCATCAATCTCTCTAAGCCTCCATCTGTCTCCAAGAGACTGGCCAACAAGCCTAAACCTCAACCGGCGCTCAGAGGAATTAGAGGGGCAGCAACCAAACTTGCAAAAGTCCTTTTGAAGCGAAATTAAAGAAGTGGGAGCAGTTGGCACTGACGCTTTCAAGTGGGTAACTGGGAATTTAGAAAGCATCGTTTTTTTCACTGGGATATTCAAGATTCAAGCTTTGAGTTCATAAATACAAGAAAATGCTCTCATAATCTATCATTAGAGTAGCGACAAGAGAGAGAAGAGGAAGTGCCAAAGTGGAAATGAGTTTGGCCATGTTTTTCTTTTGAGTTGATGAGCTCGCACGCCTTTTCTTTTCTACGGCTGTGATTTTTGTGATGCTCGCAAGCACATGGTTAAAGTGGAAGCGCCACGCTTGTGAAAATGATTCTCAAGCACCATGAAGACATAAAAACAAGCCTTTGAACGACGCCGTTCCTTGTATCAATTCTCTATCTCACGTGCTGCACAAACCAACATTAATTGCTATGGAACGGAACCGACACATCCAGAAACAAAACAACCAATAAAAACAGTTGCTAATACACTGGGAGAGCCCCATAATCATGGCCTTATCTTCTCCAAAGTTCCCTGTAATCCTCACTGCGTCTTCTCAAATCTCCACTAACTCACCAATTCCCCAACGCACCACCTTGTACTTCTCTTCCAAACCCATCACTAACAACAACAACAACAACAACAACAACCAAACCAATTTCTTGAACCTTTCAAGCAATAAAAATTCAAGTTCTGATAAGTGGAAAGCTAAAGTTTCTTTCTTTCCTGCTTTCTTGAAAAAGGGCAAGGATGCTAAGGTACTTAAGGAAGAGCTTTTTGAAGCCATTGCTCCTCTTGATCGTGGGGCTGAGGCCAATCTTGAAGACCAGCAGAGAGTTGATGAGGTTGGTTTATATTATTTGACAAGCTTTCAAAAACCCACTTGAAATTAACAATTGAGCCAACCCCAGTTGGATTTGGCCTCTTAGCTTTGATTTGGTTTATGGGATTGTAATTTAAGGTGGGAATATGATTGGGTTTCTTGGAAATTTGAAACCTTTATGCTAGAAGTCCGTAAAGTTTACAACTTTTGTCACTTTTCAATCTTTATATGTTTCTGTCTTGACAGATTGCACGCCAACTTGAAGCAGTAAATCCGACAAAGGAGCCACTCAATTCTAATTTACTAAATGGGAAATGGGAGCTTATTTACACTACTTCACAATCAATTTTGCAAACCCAGGTAAGCTGGAATATTATGTAATTTTTGTTTTACTTTCATAGGTATTTTGTCCCTTTGCATAAGGATTGAGAATTCTTTTAATAAAATTTTTAATTTTGTTTTTTAACATTTGATATGTCATGCAGTTGACCCTTTTCATTCACTTTTAATTTCTTATTTATCTTGGTATATAAGTTCCATAATTGTCACTTCAATTTATGTCCTCTCTTTTCTTTTACTACATTGCACCGGTTTCTTCAAGATAAAAGAAGGGGAAAGGGTTAGGAACATAAGGGACTGGATTTTTTTTTTTTTTTAACATTTTATTTTGGCCTCTTCTTTGTTTCCTGATAAATTGATATAACTTGAAAAATATGTTATGCAGAGGCCCAAATTCTTAAGATCTAGAACAAACTACCAAGCAATTAATGCAGATACACTTAGGGCCCAGAATATGGAGTCTTTTCCATTCTTCAACCAGGTAATTTTCCAATTAATTTCAGAGATATCTTTTTAATTTTTACAAATTCTTCTGAACAATCTTTGAAATCATGATTTTTTTGTAGCATGGCCATTTACTTGTCAACTGACATTTATACTTTGTAGGTGACAGCAGATTTAACTCCTTTGAATGCAAAAAAAGTGGCTGTCAAATTTGACAAATTCAAAATTGCAGGTCTGGTAAGTGTTATTCTGGTTAACAGTTCTGGCATTGATCTGTTTCTTTTTCTTTTTCTCGTATACGTATAAGGTCTGAAATGGTGCAAACTTTTGCATAAAAACTATGTATAATAAAACGAACATCACATAATATCTGTGCGCATTATTGTTGCAAACTCCATCAAGGCCAACCAAGGTGGTTTTACCATTGGGAAAATTAACTGCAGAAGTGAATTTCCTGGAACTGCAAAAGTATAACATTCTTGAAAGTGTAAAAATGCAATTTGATGATAAATTTAATATAGTAATGAATTTTAACTTAATTTACATGGATAAATAATTGTGATTTATCATCGTTTCCAGATACCAGTTAAGGCACCTGGAAGAGCTCGTGGCGAATTGGAAATTACATATTTGGATGAAGAATTGCGGTGAGTCTGACGTTATTATGTATATGCAGTGGAAATTGAACAATATTAAGCTTCACAAACCTTTTTGTTTCCCTGTTGCACCAACTGTTTGGTCCTTAGATACGTCCCACGTGATAACCCAACAGAGTGCTTTGTTGATTACTTTCGTCTAATCATAGGTTAAAAATGGATTCTTTTCATTTGTTCATAATCATCTGATTATAGTTCTCGTTCGTTTGGTAAATCATTGAGGTACATATATCCCCTCTAAGGACGCTACATGTTTTCATCTCTAAATTTATCAGTTTCAAAGCATATTTCATCTGGTCCTGTTGCAATCACTAGCCGAAGTCTTTTATGTTCCTTAACTGAAATATGTTCGAATTAATTTCAACAGAATTTCCAGGGGCGACAAAGGCAACTTGTTCATCTTGACAATGATTGATCCCTCTTACCGCGTCCCTTTCTGATGTTTCGATTCATTCGGCACTGTAATTTTCTGGTCCTTGATTATGAGAATGAAAAACTCACTGCCAGTTTTGCTTGGAGACATTCCCTGGCTTCATTTGTTGTATAAATATGTTATAGAAAACAGTTCCATTAGGTGGCTATTTCTTTAGGCCTGCAAAGTTTTGCATACAAGAATGTGCTGACTGACTCTTGATATTTGTATATGTAAATTATATATACATACGAATAATTATTGCATTAAAAATATTGTATTAAGCAATTTTGGGAAGTAAACAATTGTATATCTATGAAATTTGTATGATTTATTGCTTTAGAAACATTTATATATTTATTGTTGTGATTTTTTTTTTCTTTAAAAACTAACAGCCTTGTAATTCTAGCAATGATTTAGTATATCCAACCCAAAACTTATTAGCATATTGCAATCAATTTACCAGGCGCAAAAGAATCAGAGATCATGTGTCAGTTTAATACTATAAGGTGTCAGTTTAACTGAGAAGTCTATGAGATTTAGCTTAATAAATTCAGATAAAAAAAAATTTGCTAAGCATGTAAAAAATCTGTCCAATTATTCATATTTAAAAGACACGTGCCTTAAAAAAAATGGACGGAGCTCCTTATCCACAGGCTGAAAAAACTAATTAACACTATAAAAAAATAATAAAAAAAGAAAAAGAAAAAAGAAAGGCCTCAATTCCCTCCTCCAGTGGCAGCTTCGAATGGCTACCGCTTCTTCAGCTATTAACCTTAAAACACTTCTCCCCTCAACTCGACACTTGACTTCTCATCCGCCAAAAACTACTCTCTCATCAGAATCTCTTCCTTTTCCTCTAAAAACGAATACCCATTTGAAGATAAGCTCTAACAAGAACAAGATTAACGCCATTGCTGAATATTGGAAATGGAGGACCAGAGTTTCCTTCTTTCAGGGATTTTTGATAAAAGATAAAGATGTTAAGAGCCTTAAAGAGGAATTGTTCGAGGCCATAGCTCCGCTTGATCGTGGTGCTGAGGCTACAACTGAAGATCAAAAACGTGTTGATGAGGTTAGAGTTATTGATGTCGGTTAATTTGGCTTTGTTATTAATTTTCGTTATATTTTTTTCTAATAAAGATTGGTTAGAAATGAGTTTTGTCACAGTGGTCTTGAAATCGTCTCTAAAATTATGAGAGATTACGAGCTTAGGCCCTATTTTGAGGCTAATCAACCAAAAAAAACAATGGTTGTGATTGGCTTAGTTGATACATTTGTCATCAATAATAGTACATTGCAATTCTATACATAAAATCTGGGAAGGTTGCATGCTGTAGATATGCATATAATGAGGGCAGATTGCATACTATAGTTGTTCCTCTCAAATAGGAAGCGATCTCATGCAGTGGAGATTTCACTCATTCAAAATATCTCGAGTTTTTTTTCTTTTAATTTTTTTAATATAATTTGAATTGCATTTCATTTTAATTTCTAGAGCAAACCGAATGTGTGACCCGAAAGAAAAAACTGTTGGTTTGTTGAGAAAACAAAGTTTCATTCTTTTATATATTTAATCTCCATAAATGACATAATTTCTGGACTCTGTTTTTTATCAGATTGCTCGTAAACTTGAAGCAGTGAATAAAGTAAAGGAGCCTCTGAAGTCTAATTTGCTGAATGGAAAATGGGAGCTTTTATATACAACATCTCAGTCAGTTCTTCAAACAAAGGTTTGGATGTATGATATATTTGATATTTCCAACTTTTTCTTTGTCAAAAATCATTTCTTGGCATGTCCGATGATAGATATATTATGTTCTGCTTTGATATCCATCAGTTTATTACCCAGTTACTTGGGTGCTGCTATTGGCTCAGAATTGTAGTGATGAAATTATCAAGTGCTGATTTATCCAATTAGGTTTTTGTAGGACTAATTAGGTTCAGATCAAAATTTCAGGTTTAAAACCAAATTGGGTGGTAATTATTTGCATAATTCTACTAGTCTCCACATTCCCAAGTTATTACTGTAAATTCGCAAATGAGACTGAGGGTAAGCGACTGAGCCAGGAAATAGAAAAAAGTGAACTAAAATGAACTGGTTTTGTTATGATCTGAAGTGCTAAAAAGCGCAGCCTTTATCTTGCATTGCAAGAATGCTGTTTCTATGGTTTGAATTTTGAAATCTATGACCTCTCTATGTTACAACAGAATAACCTTATTTCTGTACCAGGTGTGCTATCTAAATCGATTTTTATGGAGAAGAATATTTTTAGCCTGCATACTTCTTTTGCAGGGGGAGTAGAAAGTAAGAGACAAAATTAGAGAAAATGCAGGATAAGATTCTACTGTGACATAGGGAAAGTAAAAGATTGGTAATTGGAATCTACTTAAAGGCAAAGCCTTTAACATTAGATTTAGAGAAAGGATCATAAGACTCCACCGCAACATCTTCACCCTAAACTGCTTTGTTCGGAAAGTAGCTAGCAAACTGCTTGAAAGCAGTTTGTTGTGCCATTATTACCCATCTGCCTAGTCTTTTTTTGCAAAATACAAAAGGGAGCTAACCATAGTTGGATAATATAGAGGGCTAGTTTTTATCACAACAAAGATTACTGCTATAGACAATTTCCTCTATTGGAGCATTATTTTTTATGCTTATATTTACTGCCGTTTATTGATATAAACTATGTTTTTCCACTTCATTTTGCTAGTGATCTGTCAATATGATCCGAATTAATGAATTGGATGGTCTAGCTATCTTCTTATGCTGTTTCCTTCTTATTATGCAGAACTTGTAATCATATGTAGTGTACAATATTCTTGTAACAGAGGCCAAAGTTTTTAAGACCAAATGGAAAAATCTTCCAAGCAATTAATGTGGATACCCTAAGGGCTCAGAACATGGAAACTTGGCCATTCTTTAATCAGGTGCTTCTTCTGGTTGAGTAAATTATCTGATATTATTGCTGGATTGTGTTGATCTAGTCCTTCCGCAAATGATGATCAAGTTAAACACGAATTCCTCAATTTAGATTTTTCCTGTAGAAAAGAAAGTAGGATTCAAAATACTTCTACTTATTCCCTTGGTCATTATTTTGTTTATTCATTTATTTCTAAAGCAAGATATATAAGTTATGCGTATGCCTTTAGATATGCAACCGCATTGACACAAGAAATTGTTCAGTGCATCCGGTACACTAGAATATAGGAAGGAGTTATTTTGGGTGGAAAAGTAGCAAATACATCCAAAGTATCAATTACAGTTGTAATTTGAACTTATCCATTTATTCACAGGTCACTGCTAATTTAGTACCTCTAAATGCAAGAAGGGTGGCTGTTAAATTTGACTTCTTCAGAATTGCAGGTCTGGTAAGTATATTGCAACTCTCTCTTTTTCTGTCTGTTCCACTTCTTGTTGAACCTGTTATAGTTTTGCACTTTCTTTGACAAAGATTTTCAGCAACCTTCATTTAAAATTGATGATTTCTGCATGATTGCAACCTTAAATTATAGATACCTCTCGCATCACCTGGAAGTGGTCGTGGTCAGTTGGAAATTACATACTTGGATGAGGAGTTAAGGTAAGCAATGTGAAACTTTTTCTTCCTATTCACTTGAATGTGGCGATTTTTCTTGAAATCTAGAAAATGAAAAAGCTAGAATTTTCTCTGTGAAGCTTGTTTATAATTTCCTCTGTTTCTAATATCAAGTATGCATATATCATGGTATAGCAGCTCGACATTGAAAATGTAGTCCAATATTTTTCTTCAATAATCCATTGCTTATTTTGGACTGTGATTCCTTATTTGCAGAATTTCAAGGGGTGATAGAGGAAATTTATTCATCCTGAAAATGGTGGATCCATCCTATATAGTTCCTCTCTAATGTAATAATTAATTGCCATACATATAGAACATAATTCTAAAGCAGAATTGTAGAATCCTGAAAACCCTTTTGCTTTTATTACATGCAAAGTTAAGTTACAAGATCCTTGAGAATAATTTCAGATCAAATTTAACTGTAAAATGGGAATTACTTTGGTCATGCGGGAAGGAAAACTATTTAAAATGTAAATTATGAAACCTGTTCATAAGAACAATGATCAGATGCTGCTTTATAACCATTCTAGTCGTATCGTTCATTCATAAACATCATTTGATCATTTACAACTAGTAAAATTCCACAGGAGGTATATATGACTTAGCATTTTTGTCATTTTTGTTATCAAGATTCAAAATATGATCATGCATTTATTAATCAGCTTGGCAACTTTATTATTTTCTTCCTTATCTTCATTAATCAGTCAATGAATATGATAAAAATGAGGTGCTATTCACTTTCTCATAAACTTCCTCTTTCCATTATCTAGTCAATGACTGTCCTACCGTTAAATGCACTAATGTTTGTCTTGGTCTTCTTTATTTTTTTTTATTCCAAAGAATCCAAAGTCTAAAAGCCATCGGATATTTTGTCATTAATTATTTCTATCTTATGCCTAAAACTGTTTATGTTTTCTTTACAAAATTAGAACGGATTCAATATTTGGAAAAAATAAAAAAGAATGGATTCAATTGGCTTAATAGAATGCTTCCCACTGGCTTAATCTTTAATTAATTACATAATTAAGTACAGAACAACAATCAATCTCTGTAAATATATTTTCTTGAACACTAAAATAAACCATACAATTGATTGTCCATTACAGCTACTAATCAGTCATTATACAAGTCGTCTCTTGCAAAGTCAAGTTCTTATCTTTTCGTCTTCGTTGCTTTCAACTCCATCCATTCATTTATTTTGGTAGGTATTGCCTTTGTAGTTTTGCGGTAAAGAAGAAGAAAAGAGGAGACACGTATTATTACCCGTTCGTTCGAAAAGAAAATTGGAAAATTAGTTATTTTCAATACAACCATACGATAATGGAGGTAGGTGTTAGGCACTTGCGCTGCAATTCCTCCCCATTAATTCTTCGTTTCTTTCCTGCAATTTCCTCCCCATTAATTATTAATGGATGAGAAAAATAAAAACTAATAGTGAGATTTCTTATTATATTAACTATAATTTTCAAATATAAACAATCAATCACTTTTTAATCATTAATTTTTAACTTTGAAAACTAATAAAATGGGAAATATAGTAACGTTAGCATGTCACAATTAGTTGGATACATGAAAGATGGTGTGAATAATTTTTCTAAACGTGGTGTGATTGGGACTCTAGTTTGAATATTCACACCAATATTTCATGAAAGACATTTTAATTTTATCTTATACACTCACAGTATTGTACAAAAAATAATAACTACACTAAACACTTTTTTATTAAAAAATTAATTAATAATACTTATACAGTATTTTTTTTTTCCTTCTTCTATACATATATGGATATACAACAATTATTTGTACATCACAATGAACATATAGGGAAGAAAACATAAACTATATTCAGTTGTAATATTAATATTAAAATACCCAAAAACCAACAATCAACCAATAATCAATAACACGTTACCAAAAATCAACTTACAAACAACTAACAATCAACCTAATCAACCACAAAACCAATTAAATTTGATTAACAAAAAAAATAACCTAATTCTCAAGTTATTCCATCATTTCTCTCAAATTATAGTATTTTAGTAATACTAATGCTAATCCTTAGTATACAAATAAAACTAATAAACACATGCAAAAAATTCAAAAAGATTAAGAATTAAATTTGGATCATTCTCAATATAATTCTAATCAACCTAAACACAATTAAATTTGATAGGATTTTTTTTTTATTAAGAATTTTAGCTCTAATGATTGTCTATACAATTATTGTAGTTGAATAATCAAATTAAATTCATAAGATTCAAAGAAAATGATTTTCCAATTGATTTAATTATGAATTTATAAAAATAATTTTGATTATTTAAAACTATAATTAATATAATTTTTATCTAAAATATTGATTAAAATAATTAATCATTTATTTTTAATATATTAATTGTAAATTTTTTTATTAATAATTACATATTTTTAAAATATTTTTAAATGATTTTTTTTTACAAGATATTATTATATTTTTATTTTTATTTAATATATATAATAAAATTTTAACAATATATGTTAATAAATTATAATTATCTCAAGTAATGAGCCCACACAGACTTGCTTGAGAGAAAAAACTCCAACTAAAGTTCTGCAACTGAGGATCGATCAAGAACGTGTTAATGAGGTTAGAGTTATTGATGTTGGTTGATTTGGCTTTGTTATTAATTTTCTTTATATTTTTTCTGGTGCTTCATAGATACCTCTCGCATCACCTGGAAATGGTCGCGGTCAGTTGGAAATTACATACTTGGATGGGAAGTTGAGGTAAGCAATGTGAACCTTTTTCTTCCTATTCACTTGAATGTGGCAATTTTATAGAAATCTAGAAAATGAAAAAACTAGTTTTTTCTGAGAAGCTTGTTTTTAATTTCCTCTGTTTCTAATATCAAGTATATATAATCATGGTGTAGCAGCTCAACATTGAAATGAGGGCCTTTTACCATTTTAGAAATTTTTTGTAAAATATTTATCACTTTAAATATTTTTTAAAAGTATTTCCAACTTTAGATAATTTTAGAAATTAATTTTAAATTTAGGTGTACAGAAAATTCAATCCGCTAATTAAACCAGGGGACAGTAGCTGTTTTTTTTTTTTAAATTATATATATATATATATAATTTATTGTAAATATATATAAATAATAGAAAAACTAGATAATTAATACAATAATTAATATTAAAATTTCAAGAGGGATGTTATATTTTATATAATAAATAATTGAGTATATAATGTAATTAAATGAAGTGTATAATATTAATTATTTTTATTATTAATTATGAAAAATTAAATGAAAGTGTATAAATAATTGAGTATATAATATAATTATTTTTTCAAATTACATTTTTTTCTAAATTAATTAAAATATGTGATTAGTACTATTTTTTCCTAAATTATTTTATTTTATTTGGAACATATACATAATATTTAGTACTAAAATTTAACATTCTTAAATTTTACATAAAGCAGTAAAATATTTTAAGTAATTAAAACATAACAATGTAAAATTTAAGAATGTTTTAAAAATTTAAACATAACATTGTTATGTTTTAATTATTTAAAATGTTTTACTATTTTATGTAAAATTTAAAAATATTAAATTTTAGTACTAAATATTATGTATATGTTCCAAATAAAATAAAATAAAATAAAATAAAATAATTTAGGAAAAAATAATACTAATCAAATATTTTAATTAATTTAGAAAAATATAATTTGAAATAATAATTATATTATATACTCAATTATTTATACACTTTCATTTTATTTTTCATAATTAATAATAAAAATAATTACTATTATACACTTTATTTAACTATATTATATACTCAATTATTTATTATATGAAATATAATATCCCTCTTAATATTTTAATATTAATTATTTTAATAATTATCTAGTTTTTCTATTGTTTATATATATTTACAATAAATTATATATATATATATATAAATAACATAAAAAGTAAAAAAAAAAAAAACCAAAATTATTGCTGTCGCTAGTTCCACCAGTGGACTGCATGTGCCATTCATCTATTTTTTGAATTAATTTTTAAAATTATTAAAAATAGAAATACTTTTAAAAAATATCTAAAATGGTAAATATTATACAAAAAATACCTAAAGTGGTAAAAAGCCCGAAAATGTAGCGCAATATTTTTCTTCAATAATCCATTCCTTATTTTGGACTGTGATTCCTTATTTGGAGAATTTCAAGGGGTGATAGAGGAAATTTATTCATCCTGAAAATGGTGGATTCATCCTATAGAGTTCCTCTCTAATGTAATAATTAATTGCCTTATGTATAGAACATAATTCTAAAGCAGAATTGTAGAATCCTGAAAACACTTTTGCTTTTATTACATGCAAAGTTAAGTTACAAGATCCTTGAGAATAATTTCAGGTAAAATTTAACTGTAAAATGGGAATTACTTTGGTTATCCAAAGCACAAAATGAAAATTTTGTAGGAAGAAAAACTATTTAAAATGTGAATTATGAAGCTTGTTCATAAGAATAATGTGTTAAATTTTTAATATAAATTTGATAAAACCAATCTTAGAAGCTAGCTTGTTAAGATTGGGGAGTTCATTTTTATATTAATCACTTAACATTTTTATATTTAATAGACGTGTGATATTCTTAATACAATGGTCAAATGTTTTATTATAACCGTTCTAGTTGTATTATTCATCAACTTCATTTAGGCCCATTTGGTATTACATTTAAAAAAAAAGAAAAGTTTTTCAACAAATATTATTTTTAAATAAAAACAGATAAATTAATATTTTTTTTTCAGAAATATACTTAAAAAAATTTTATAAAAAATAATAAAAATTAATTAATAAAATAAAAAAAATTAAAAAATATAATTTTTTTAATCTTCAACAGCAATCTCAAAAACACTCTTAATTATTTACAACCGGTGAAACTCCACACGAGGCATATATGACTTAGCATTTTTGTCATTTTTCTGGTTTTCGTTTCGTTAATTAGACTCTGATCAAGATTGAAAATATGATCTTGCATTTATAATCAGCTTGGCAACTTTCCCTATTATTTTCTTCCTCATCAATCAGTTAATGAATATGATAAAAATGAACAGCAATAGAGTTGGGTGCTACACACTTTCTCATCACCTTCCTCACTCCATTATCTGGTCAATGATTTTCTTAATTCTAAGCGCACTAATGTCTTTCTTGCTCTTTTTTAATTTTTTTTTCCCCAAAGAATCCAAAGTCTAAAAGCCATCGGATATTTTGTCACAGAAATTTTATTTCTATCTTATACCTAAAACTATGTAAGCTTCTTTTTATTTATTTATTTAATTTGTGGTTTTGATTTTTCTCAAGTTATATTTTTCTACTCATGAAACTCTTTTTTTCTTCTTTTTCAAGTTCAGCGCAATAATTAATCCATCTGTGTTTTCTTTATACAATTAGAATGGATTCAATTGGCTTAATAGGATGCTTCCAATTAGCTTAATCTTATTTGGCAAAAAAAAAAAAAAAAGCTTAATCTTTAATTAATTTATAATTCAGTACAGAACAATAATGAATCTCAGCAAATATATTTTATTGAACAGTAAAATTATTGCTACCAATCAGTCATTACGTCTCTCGCAAAGTCAAGTTCTTATCTTTACTTTTTCATTACTTTTAATTCCATCCACTGATTTTTTTTGGTAGGTATTGCCTTTGTAGTTTTGTGGTAAAGAGCAAGAAAAGAGGAGACACTGTACTTTTCTGAAATTTCAATTGTTCTGATAGAAAAGTGAGAAAAAGAAAAGAGGCCGAGAGAGAGAGAGTTTTTGTCTTTTTGATAGAATTTTGTTTTCTCTGTCTGATACCCAATTGGAATTCATAGCTGCAACTAATACTCTGCGATGGAAGTTGTGACAACTGTTGGGGGTGCTTTCCTTTCTGCTGCCTTTCAGGCTCTGTTTAACAAGTTGGGCTCTAATGACTTGCTCATGTATGCACGGGAAGGGCAAGTACTTGATGATCTCAAGAAGTGGGAAATTGTGCTGAAGAAAATCTATCTAGTGCTCAATGATGCGGAAGAGAAGCAAATGGCTAATCCGTTGGTGAAGATGTGGGTGAGTGAGCTCAGAGACTTGGCTTATGACGTGGAGGACATTCTGGATGAGTTTTCTACTGAGGTTCTGCGACGCAAGTTGCAGGGTGAACCAGTACAAGAAGCCAGTACAAGTAAGGTAAAGAAACTACTCATCCCGACTTGTTGTGGCAGGCTCAGTTTCAATACTGTTAAGTTCAATGCAGAGATGATTTCCAAGATTAAAGAAATTACCGCCAGATTTGATGATATCATGAAACAAAAAGATCTGTTGCGTTTGGTAGAGGGTGATAGCGGTAGAGGGAGGAACCAAATAAGAGAGAGACTACCCACAAGGGAAACAACCTCTTTGGTGGATAAAGCACGTGTTCATGGAAGAGAGAAAGATGAGGCGATTCTCGAAATATTGAAGGCTGTAGAAACAAAGACAAATGTCTCTGTAGTTCCCATCGTTGGGATGGGGGGTGTTGGAAAGACGACTCTGGCTCAACTCATTTTCAATGGTACAAAGTTGGAGGAGTTTGATTTGAAATCTTGGGTTTCAGTTGGTGAAGATTTTGATGTTGTTAGAATGACCAAAACAATTCTCCAACAGGAAAGTACTGATGATAAGGACCTAAATTCACTTCAGCTAAAATTAAAGGAGAAGCTTTCTAGGAAGAAATTTTTTATTGTGCTAGATGATGTTTGGACTGAAAATTATGAAGATTGGACTCGTTTTTATGCTCCTTTTATAGTTGGTGCACCAGGAAGTACACTCATGATCACAACTCGCAGTCAACGTGTTTCATCAAAGATGGGTACTGTTCAAGCCTATCTTCTGAAAGAGTTATCATATGATGATTGCATGTCTGTGTTCACCCAACATGCTCTGGGAGCCAAAAATTTTGAAGAGCATAAGAATTTAGAAGGAGTAGGTAGAGAAATTGTTAAGAAGTGTAAGGGATTGCCTTTGGCAGCTAAAGCTCTTGGAGGCCTCTTGCGAGGTAAACCAAATCGCAATTTGTGGGAGGAAGTGTTAACCAGTGAGATATGGGATATTTCGGATGAGGAAATCAATGTTCTTCCATCCTTGAAATTGAGCTATTTTCATCTCCCTTCTCATTTGAAACAATGCTTCGCTTATTGTGCCATTTTTCCAAAAGATTATGAGTTCGACAAGAATGAGTTAGTTTTGTTGTGGATGGCTGAGGGTTTTCTGGATCAACCAAAGAAGATGAAGCTGATGCAAGATTTAGGCAGCCAATATTTTGACGATTTATTAACTAGATCTTTTTTTCAACAATCTAGTAGTAATAAATCACGGTACGTTATGCATGACCTAATGAATGATCTAGCTCGGTATGTTGGTAAAGGACCATGTTTTCAGTTGGGTGATTCGTTTGAAGGTGAAAACTCATGTGTGAAGATTCGACATTCATCATTCATTCGCAGTCCTTGTGAAAGCTGGCAAAAATTTGAAATTTTTTTTTCAATGAAAAGCTTGCGAACATTCTTACCATTGTCTGTCAATACATACTACAGACGGAATTTACTAACTAGTAAAGTGCTGCATGACTTGGTGCTAGAGTTAAAATGCTTGCGTGTGTTGTCACTAGCTGGTTATGGCTTTGTGGAGTTGCCTGGTTCTATTGGAGCCTTAAAGCATTTACGTTATCTTGACTTATCTAGCACTGGAATCCAAAGATTACCTGAAACTGTGTTTGAGATTTTCAACTTGCAGACATTGATCTTACGTGAGTGCAAGCAGCTTATTGAGTTGTCATCGGGCATCGGCAATTTAATAAACTTGCGGTGCCTTGATATCAGTGGTACAAATTGGTTGAAAGAAATGCCACTACAAATTGGTAATTTGATAAATCTTCACTCATTGACCAAGTTCATTGTGGGAAGAGACAATGTACTTAAGTTAAATGAGTTGAAGAAATTTCCTCATCTGCAAGGGAGTCTTCAAATTACTGGGCTACAGAATGTGATGGATATTCGAGATGTAGATTTTGCCAATTTAAAGGAGAAGCAGGGCCTAGAAGCATTATGCTTCGAATGGGGTGGTGATGATTCTAATGGTTCTAGAAACCCAAGTACTGAAGTTCAAGTTCTCAACTCATTACGACCTCATCAAAATTTATCAAGGCTTTCAATTAGATCATTTGGTGGAGCTGAACTCCCATTATGGATAGCAGATCCCATGTTCACTAATATGGTACATCTAAGTCTATGGAAGTGTAGGAATGTCTCGTCACTGCCACCACTTGGACGATTAACCTCACTTAAAGAGTTAGAGATTAAAGGCATGGTAGGAGTGAAAGAAGTGGGTGCTGAGTTTCATGGGGATGGTTCATCTTTTGCTTGTCTTGAGACTCTAAAGTTTTCTGATATGTTGGGGTGGGAGCAATGGTATAATGATCTCAATGGAGAGGCTGCAAAAAAATTCCCTAAGCTGCATGAGCTTTATGTGAGTAATTGTCCGAAGTTAGTTGCGAAATTGCCCAGCTGCTGCTGTGTTCCATCTCTTCGAAAACTATCAATCGAAGGATGTCTAGAGGGGTTTCTCAGAAGTGTGTCTGGTCTTACCTCTCTCACTACCTTAAAAATTTCGAAAATTTCAGGGCTTATGAATTTATATGAAGCGCATGTAGAGGAGATGGTGGCCCTTCATGATTTGACTGTTAGAGAGTGTGAAGAACTCAAGTACTTGTGGAAGGATGGAACTAATTTAGACAAACTTGCTTGTCTAAAGCTTTTAAAGGTATGGCGCTGTAAGCAGCTGGTGTCACTAGTGGAGGGAGAGAAGGGGCAATTGCCTTGCAATCTTCGGGTTCTAGAGATAACTAGTTGTCATAATTTGTGGAAGCTACCAAATGGCCTGCACAGCCTCACATCTCTAATTGATTTGACAATCGATAATTGTAGAGAACTCTTGTCGTTCCCAGCAGCAGGTGTGCCGTACGGTCTCAGAAATCTTTGTATCAAAGGGTGTAATTCTCTGGAGTCTCTGCCAGAGGGTATTATTATGCATCACAATAAGTCTCAGCTTGAGGTATTGAAAATCAGAGGATGTAAATCTCTGAGGTGCTCTCCAAATGGCGAGTTTCCTGATCCGCTTCAGACTCTACATATTGAAGATTGTAATTGGCCGACACAATTTTTTGAGTCGCTGTGCAATGGCTTCTCACATCTCTCACATTTAAGGATAAGAAGCTGTCCTCAATTAAGCATGTTTCCTATCCACACTCTTACCTCTTTAACAATTCATGATTGTGAGAATTTGAATTCACTGCCCAATAAGATGCAAAATCTCACCAAGTTATTAATAATCGGTTGCGAGAATTTGAGGTCACTGCCCAATTCAATGCAAAATCTCACCTCTTTATTTATAAGTGGTTGCGAGAATTTGATATCAATGCCCAATCCGATGCAGAACTTCACAGCTCTTAAAAGGTTACAGATAAGTGATTGTGGAGGCATAGAGTCCTTTTCAGAAGGAGGTTTGCCACCAAACCTAACTGATCTTCATATTTCGTATTGCAAAAATCTAAAACAGCCAATGTCGGAATGGGGACTCCACAGACTCGCCTCTCTTGATATGTTCACAATCCAAGGCACAATTCCAAGTATAGATATGTTTGATTCCTTTCCAGATAATGATGGCCTGCTGCTTCCCGCTTCACTTTCCCATCTCAGGATCTTTGACCTCAAGCATCTGAAATCCATCTCAAGGGGACTCCTAAAGCTCACCTCTCTACAATCTTTTTATATTACCGATTGCTCAAATCTCCAATCTTTTCCAGAGGAGAGCTTCCCTGCCACGCTTGAAATGCTAAGCATCGTGGGCTCTCCTCTTCTTGAACAACGGTGCTCAAAAGATCAGAAAGGAAGTTATTGGCCCTTCATTTCCCACATACCACGCTTGGACATTAATGAGGTAATCTCATATTCCTTTTCATTCTCCGCAAATGTGATCACTTGTACATGGTCGTATAAATTATAAAAAACCTTGATTGTTTATTTATCTTCCAAACTGGTTAATGTTGGATCCACAATACAATTTTCTGATATGCACAGAGGAAAAGAGAAGATGGTGATTTGCTGAAGTCTTAGTATAACTGTTAAAAGTGGGTTAAAAATACTTAGCAGTAGACTCACGGAATTTTAGCATCACCGCTGAAGAAGAATATGAAATATTTGTGTGTATCTCGCATACCTAACTATTGATTATTGCATCTTTGAGCAGTTTTGAGTGATCCTGTCAGAAGAAGAGAATATGACAAGAATGTGATGATGTTTCTCTATGATTATGACATAATTGTAAGACGCTTCCCTATTTCTTATCAAGCTACACTCTCTTTTCGTTGTTTTTTATCCAGACTAGCTTAATTGCCCTTATATTTTCCTTCACTGGCTGCAGGAGTATCCTAATTGGTACAAGGGCCTTATGTTGACGAAAAATTAATGGTCTTGTGATCAAGCATTCAATCTGGTAACCCAAATCAGCAATGCATCTGCAAAGCTGCAACAGTTATTCATACATTGTAGCGCAATTAATGTTGCTGAGTGGCAGTACATTGAGCATGCACCGCAGAGTCTATATAGTAGACATATTTATTACAGTATATTGCAGCAGTAGCATATGAGAGCTCATAATTAGTTAATAATGAGTTTGTAATTAGTTGGTTGGTTGGTCAATTAGTTAGTAAGTTAGAAGCTTATTTCTCTTATATCTTGGTTAGTTACAGAACTGTTAAGTTGTTAGCTCAGCTCATCATGTGGTCTTGTATATAAAAGCCTTGGCCCTTTTTCATTTACCAATGAGAGAAACAATGTAGTCTTAAGTTTCTTATCAATATTTTAACATTAGGATAACATCTTATGCATGCTGGTTTATCTCTTCTACATATAGAGGGTTGTGATCTTGCTTTCTTATGATGTCTTTACTCTTTATTAGCTTTGCATGAATCGGTTTATTGGAGTAGTGGTTTGTTTATTTGCAAATACCTGTTAGTGAATGGTTGGGGTTCGTTATCTAAGCTGGGAAATCTGGAATGGAATGAAATGTAATATAATATTGTATAATTAAATAGATTTTATTTTAATATTACACTTAAAATCCATTATATTACACTGTATAATATTTTATTATAGTTTATTAAATTTTAGGTCATATTTGGTTTATGGAATGGAATAGATATGAAATAAAATAACAATTTCTATATAATAAAATAAATAGGAATAGAATAACTATTCCTAAATAATTCTTATTCCACTTTTTAGTTCATAGTATTTTCCATTTGAGTTTGAAATTCTTACTAGGCTTAGTATTGAATTTATCTTTTTTCATAAATTTTTGAATTTTTATAAAATTTTAAGAATTTAAAAAATAATTAAAAATAAAAATGCATGTATAATTATAAATAGATTAAAAAAAAAGGGTACATAATATAATTTCCTCTATTTTTTTTTCTCCAAATACTCTATCAATTATACCTTTGAGTTAATGGGCAGGGATTTGGATTTTGGGCATTACATATGTGTTTAAACTACTACATTTTCTTTAATGGGCCTGACCACAACAACAGTTTAATGGGTCTAATGAGCAATACACCAATTTTTTGGCTCAATTAAAACCAAGATTTTTAGACCGGTTCGTTATTTGAATTGGTAAAAATA
Organism: Reutealis trisperma; assembly: GCA_947687605.1. Taxonomy (NCBI): domain Eukaryota; kingdom Viridiplantae; phylum Streptophyta; class Magnoliopsida; order Malpighiales; family Euphorbiaceae; genus Reutealis; species Reutealis trisperma. The sequence goes on along the minus strand of CANTUT010000012.1, from coordinate 1,167,720 downwards.
TAGTCATAGTTCAGAGGTTACACTAAAATTTAATAGAGTTTGAATCAAAATTTTAAATAATATTATATATTTATTATTTATATATTAAAAATAAATATAATATGCATATAATTAAAATTAAATAATAACATAAATAAAAAATTATGATAATATTATTTCTTAACATAATAATATCCAACATAAATGTTAATATCCAACATAATCTAAAAGATATATATATATATATATATATTAAAAACTATTTAAATTTAAATTTAATATAATTAATTAATTAATGAAAAAGTAATTACGGAATATATATATATGTGTCTATGTGTTCACATAATTAATTGCTATTAGAATGGTATTTCTGAAGACAGAACCAAAAGACATTGTAGAATCCAGTTAACCTATTTGCCCTTGTTACATTTCAAGTTACAATATCCTTGTCACACATAGTCACACACTATTTCTATCTATCTGTTTAGGGTAAATTATTATAACACCCACATAATCTGTCTTAATTAGATTTTAATCCATTCTGTTTAAAAATTATCACTTTTAGACACTAAATTATCTTATGAAAGGTGTAAATTTTTTGAGAAATTAAAATTTTCTATAATATATTATAATTCATTTAAATTAAATGAAAGGTATAAGATTCTGAAAAACTAAAATATTATATTTTCCAATCTTAAGAACGAAATTGTTATATAAATTAAAATGTCAAGAACTAAAGTTTATATGACTAAGTTTCTTAGCAGTTTTATACAGAAGGATTAAAGTGTTGGTTATTAACAAATGTCAGCGATTCGAAGCACTAATTTTTAAGACAAATTTAAGGGGTATTATAGTAATTCAAGGAGTATTTGTATATGAACTATGAAGTTTACATCTATATATATATATGCATACCCTATAGGATGAGCTGAGATTAAAAAAAAAAAAAACTCTAACTAATCTGACAGCTCAGCAATTAAATAACAAACTTTGACTTTTATCTAATAAATCTGACAGCTCAGCAAAGGTTTAATGGTCAATGTATCAAAACAAATAAACAAACAGATAGGTTAGGTTTTAGTCACTTACTCTGCAACTTCCTCCCCATTAATTTTTCTTATTTCACTGGACTGACTGAGTCAATACTTCTCCAAACCTTTTCAAGCTGATAATTTATCTCTGTTTTCTTCAATTTTTGTACCATTGTCACAACAGAAATTCAAGATCCTTTTATTTCTTCCACCGCTTTATTTCATTTCCTTGCTCCTGTTACCTTCCAATGTCTTGTCAAAAGTTAAAGAAAACAGGAGAAGGGAGAAAAAATTAAAGAAAATTGGAAACAGCTTCTTTGTTCTTTACCTTTTTCACAAGGAAAACACTTCACTAAAATTTCAGTTCTTAACTTGAGATAGAAATCTGTGTTTCTAACTAGCCCATCTCCTGTCTGATCAGTCTTGATCTCCTAGTTTTTTTCTCACAATTTACTTTTTTGGGATGGAAACAGTGACTGCAATTGGAGGTGCGGTTCTCTCTGCTTTCTTTCAAGGGCTACTTGATAGGTTCACTTCTTTGGACTGGATCAAGTATGCACAAGAAGGGCATGTCCAGTCTGAACTCAAGAAATGGGAGAAGAAGTTGAAGAAACTTTATGTAGTGCTTGATGATGCTGACGAAAAGCAGTGGGTGAACCCGTTGGTGAAGATGTGGCTAAGCGATCTCAGAGACTTGGCTTATGATGTGGAGGATGTTCTTGATGATCTTGCCACTGAGGCTCAGCTGCACAAGCTGCGGGCAGAACCCCAAGCTCGTGCAAGTAAAGTACCGAGAATCATCTCTAATGTTTCTGCTAGTATGAATCTGAGTACTTTTAAGTTCAATGCTGATATGATTTCCAAGATAAAGGAGATTAGTGTCAGATTAGATGAGATCATCAAAGAAAAGGATGACTTGAACTTAGAAGAGTTCTTTAGAGGGACAAGCAGTCAAGTGAGAGCAAGACTACCCTCAACGTCTTTGGTGAATGAAGCTAAGATTTATGGGAGGGAAAAGGATAAGGGCCAGGTGCTTGAACTGTTGAAGGCTGAAGCAAGTGATGTAAATGTCTCTGTGATTCCCATTGTCGGCATGGGAGGCATTGGTAAGACAACTCTTGCTCAGCTCATCTTCAATGATGATACACTGAAGTTTGATTTCAAAGCTTGGGTTTCTGTTGGTGAAGATTTTGATGTTCTCAGAATGACTAAAACAATTCTCCGATTCGAGAGTTGCGGTGATAAGGATTTGAACTCACTTCAGATACAATTGAAAGAGAAGCTGTCTATGAAGAAATTTCTGATTGTACTAGACGATGTTTGGAATGAGAACTATGAGCATTGGACTCTGTTTTTTTAGTCCTTTTGAAGCAGGGGCATCAGGAAGCAAAGTTATTGTCACAGCACGCAATGAAAGTGTGTCACTGATGATGGGAACCACTCGAACTTATTCCCTTAAGCAGTTGTCGCATGATGATTGCCTGTCTGTGTTTGCCCAACATGCTTTGGGAGCAATGGATTTTGATGAGCACTTGGATTTGAAAGAAATTGGTAATAAAATTGTCAGAAGATGTCAAGGATTGCCTCTAGCTGCTAAGGCTCTTGGAGGGATGCTGCGAGGTAGCCCAAATCTGGATGTATGGGAGAAAGTGTTGAACGACAATATTTGGGATTTACCTGAAGACAAAAGCAACGTTCTTCCTGCTTTGAGCTTGAGCTATTTTCATCTCCCTTCACATTTGAAACAATGCCTCGCATATTGTGCCATTTTTCCCAAAGATTATGAGTTCGACAAGAATGAGTTGGTTTTGTTATGGATGGCTGAGGGTTTTCTGTACCAACCAAAGAAGAAGAAGCTGATGCGAGGATTAGGCTGCCAATATTTTGAAGATTTATTATCTAGATCGTTTTTTCAACAATCTGGTAGTAATAAATCACGGTATGTTATGCATGACCTAATGAACGATTTAGCTCGGTATGCTGGTAAAGAAATATGTTTTCTGTTGGATGATAAGTTTGGAGATGATAATTCAGGTGCGAAGATACGACATTCATCATTCATTCGTCAAAGGTATGAAATTTGGCAAAAATTTGAAGGCTTCTCCTCAATGCACAGCTTGCGTACATTTTTATCAATGCCAATCATGTCATATCCATCATTCAATCATTTAAGTAGAAAGGTGCTGCACGACTTATTGCCAAAGTTAAAATGCTTGAGGGTACTTTCATTAGCTCGCTATCAAAATATTTTGGAGTTGCCAAGTTCTATTGGAGCCTTAAAGCATTTAAGGTATCTAAACTTATCTGGCACTGAAATTAAAAGATTGCCTGAATCGGTGGGTGCACTTCTTAACTTGCAGACATTGCTCTTACGCCATTGTTGGGAACTTGAAGAGTTATTCTCTGGCATCGGCAATTTAATAAACTTGCAGTGCCTTGAATTCAGTTGTGCCTATAAATTGAAAGAGATGCCACTACAAGTTGGTAATTTGAGGAATCTGCACACGTTGACCAAGTTTATGGTGGGAAGACAGAATGGACTTAAGTTAAGCGTGTTGAAGGAATTTTCTCATCTGCAAGGGAGTCTTCAAATTACAGGGCTACAGAATGTGATTAATGTTGGAGATGCGGATTTTGCCAAGCTAAAGGAGAAGCAGGGCCTAGAAGAACTACACTTGGAATGGGGTGATGATGATTCTAATGGTTTTAGAAATCCAAGTATTGAAGTGCAAGTTCTCAATTCATTACAACCTCATCAAAATGTATCAAGGCTTTCAGTTGGATCATTTGGTGGAGCTGAATTCCCATCGTGGATAGCAGATCCCTCATTCACTAAGATGGTATATATATCTCTACAGAAGTGTGGGAATATCTCTCTGCCACCACTTGGACGATTGCCCTCACTTAAGGAGTTAGAGATTGATGGCATGGATGGAGTGGAAAAAGTGGGTGCTGAGTTTTATGGGGATGGTTCATCTTTTGCTTGTCTTGAGAGTCTAAAGTTTTCTAATATGTTGGGGTGGGAGTAATGGTATAATGGAGAGGCTGCAAAAAAATTCCCTATGCTGCATACGCTTTGCATAGATAATTGTCCAAAGTTAGTTGGAAAATTGCCCAGTGGCAATTGTGTTCCATCTCTTCGAAAACTATCAATCAATGGATGCCAAGAGCGGATTCTCAGAGGCGTGTCTGATCTTACCTCTCTCACTAACTTGAACATTTCGGGTATTTCAGGGCTTGTGAGTTTAAATGAAGCGCATATAGAGGAGATGGTGGCCCTTCAGGACTTGACCATTAGTGGTTGTGAAGAACTCGAGTACTTGTGGAAGGATGGAACTAATTTAGACAAACTTGCTTGTCTGAAGCTTTTAAGGGTCTTGAAGTGTTATCAGCTGGTGTCATTGGTGGAGGGACAGGAAGGGCAATTGCCTTGCAATCTTCAAGTTCTGGAGATATTCGATTGTCTTAATTTGGAGAAGCTGGCAAATGGATTGCACAGCCTCGCATCTCTAAGAGATTTGGAAATCAACGAGTGTGGAAAACTCTTGTCGTTCCCTGCAACAGGTTTGCCGTACGGTCTCAGAAATCTTTGGATTGAAGGGTGTGATTCTCTGGAGTCTCTGCCAAAGGGTATGCATCACGATAACTCTCAGCTTGAGGTATTGGAAATCAAAGGATGTAAAATTCTGAGGTCGTCTCCAAATGGCGAGTTTCCTAATTCGCTTCGGACTCTTAAGATTAGCGATTGTGATTGGCCGACACAATTATCTGATTCGCTTCAGAGTCTGGGGTCCTCTCGTCTTACAAATTTAAAGATAAAAATGTGTCCACGATTAGACATGTTGCCTATCCACACGCTTGGCTCTTTAACCATTCATAGGTGTGAAAATTTGGAGTCACTGCCCGATAACATGCAAAATCTCATCTCTTTCACAATTGTATGTTGCAAGAATTTGAATTCACTGCCCAATTCGATGCAAAATCTCAACTTTTTATATGTAGATGATTGCGAGAAGTTGAGATCAATGCCCGATAACATGCAAAATCTCACCTCTTTAACAATTAGTTCTTGTGAGAATTTAAAGTCACTGCCCGATAACATGCAAAATCTCACCTCTTTATTAGTAACTTCTTGCGAGAAGTTGAGATCAATGCCCAACCCGACAGCTCTTAAATTGTTATACATGAGAGATTGTGGAGGCATAGATTCCTTTCCAGGAGGTTCGCCACCAAACCTAACCCATCTTTCTATCGACAATTGCGAAAATCTGAAACAGCCAATGTCGGAGTGGGGACTCCACAGACTCACCGCTCTTGCAGAATTCAAAATCTTGGGCACAATTCCAGGTGCAGATATGTTTGATTCATTTCCAGATAATGATGGACTGCTGCTTCCCACTTCAGTTGCAGAAATCTACTTGGATGGACTCAAAAATCTGAAATTCATCTCAATGGGACTCCTAAGTCTCACCTCTCTGAAGGAGTTATCTATTGTAGATTGCCCAAATCTCCAATCCTTTCCAGAGGAGGGCTTGCCTGCCACACTTGAACAGCTAAGCATCTATCGGTGTCCTCTTCTTGAAGAACGGTGCTCAAAAGATAAGAAAGGAAGTTCTTGGCCTTTCAAGAAAGGAAGTTATTGGCCTTTCATTTCCCACATACCCTGCGTTAAGATAAATGATGTTGTCATTGGATAAAGAAAAGAAAACAGCAATGAGGTATAATTCCTAATTTCCTCTCTGACTTCCAACTCAATTTCACTTTTATAATTGAAGTTATATGTATATCATCATTTGCAATCTGTTCAATGATTTGCGTGTTTATTAGATTTCTTTGTGGACTTGGAGCAGACAACAAATGAAAGTCCGTCGTATCCTGACTCCTTCCAAATCTAATATTGTTACCTATGCATGCAGGTGAGTTATTTGACTTGCTTAAATCTTCTCCAAAGCTTATATAATAATGAAAGGCAGGTTATGATAGGTTTGATTATTCAAAATACAGGAAAAGAATTTGGCGTAAAAATTGTTTAGTCATGGAAATTATTTGTTTTTTATGCAGGTGACTTGAGTTGTTTAGATATAGTCATTTTTCATAAAGAGTGAAATTGTTTCTAAATAATGATATGATAATATATACAATTTAGGTATACCAATGCTGATATTTTGTTATTCTTTACACCCTGCAGGCCACTCTAAGACTCAAGTACACCCTGCTTGATATGTACTTGTGAAGAAAAGCACGTTGTCTGTTAAAAATTCTGTGAATTTGTAATTCCCTGGACTGATAGCAAATTCGTTGCCCAGAGTTTGATTGTCAGGAACAAAAAAGAAGGATAGAAGAACATAGTAAGTTTCTACTTAAATCAGGATTTGTTAAATGGCCACATTGGGAACTTGTTTCGTCATTAATTGAAACATAGAAAGAGCAATTTGCTGATGCTTTTCTTGTGTTTTCGCAGAGAAATGCGTTGCGAAGGCAGAGTTCTTTATGCTTTCACAGAGAAAAAACAAATAAGTTGGATGAGGTTCTTCGAAGCATTAACTGTATAATTATTGAGATTGTGGATAATGTGTTATGGATTGGGAGGGTATATTGTAGTCTTGATGTCAGGTGTGATTTTCATTATGTAGGATAGTTATAGATTTTGGATCTTTATTATATTCACTTGTAATGTAGAAATTTCTATGCTTGTATTAGCAGTTTAAATTCTTACTCTTTATAGTGGAGAGAGCAGATATAGCTCCGTGGATGTAGGCATGTTGCTGAACCACGTAAAAATTTCTTGTGCCTTGTTCTTTTTTTCAATCTGTTCTATTATTTCATTCAACTCAACATCAAGATGTTTCTGTGAAAATATAGTAGTAACAGATAATGGGCAAAATACAGAAATCTGAAGTAAATTTTGATGTTATTAGACTGAAAATGACCTCAAGTCCATTACAAAATATAATATGGGGATTGTAATTGGAATTTGAATTTGAATTTTTTAAGCAATATAACATGTCAAATCTCATGAAAAATGTGAATAATTTGAAACTTATAATTAGAATTTAAATCACTTGTGTATCGTCACAAAAATGTAATTGAATTGACACTGTATTTTTTTTTTTTTCGTCAACACTATTATTTTTTATTGCTAATTTTTTTTTGTTAATTTGTTGATTTAGGGAATTAATGATATATTTATTTTTATTTCTACTCTTTAATTGCCTTTTAAATTACTTTTTATCATATAAAATTAATTTTTTAATGAAAAATAATTCTTTTTTAGTATAATTTTTTACTGAATTATAAAACTCGTAATATTAATAATTTTTTTTTCAATTATGAAACTACTCAAAATTTAATTTTATCATTCATTAAAACATTCTTACATTTGATAAAAAACGAAAGAATTCAATACTTTAATAATATGCGCTTTGTTGGATGAAGAATTAGAAAATTATTTTATTAAGAGAACATATATATTATTAATGGATGAGAAAAATAAAAACTAATACTGAGATTTCTTATTATAATAACTATAATTTTCAAATATAAACAATCAATCACTTTTTAATTATTATGTTTTAATTTTGAAAACAAATAAAATAGGAAATATAGTAATTTTTCTAAGCTTGGCGTGATTGGGATTCTGCAATTAATTTTATCTTATACACTCATAGTATTGTACAAGAAATAATAACTATACTAAACATTTTTTTTATTAAAAAATTAATTAATAATACTTATACATTATTTCTTTTTTGCTTCTTCTATACAGATATGGATATACAACAATTATTTGTACATCACAATGAACATAGGCAAGAAAACATAAACTATATTGAGTTGTAATACTAATGCTAAAATACCAAAAAACCAACAATCAACTAGTAATTAATAACAAATTACCAAAAATTAACTGACAAACAACCATCAATCAACTAATCAACCTTTGATTAATAAAAAACAAACTATTCTCAAGTTGTTCCATCATCTCTCCAAATTTACAGTATTTTAAAAAATAGGAATGCTAAAATACACAAAAACTACTAATCAACTTGTAATAAATTAAAAAATATTAACAATCAACCAATACTCAACCTCTAATCAACTCAAAAAACAACTAGTATTTTATCAATACTAATACTAAAATATGCAAAACTAACAATCAACCTGCAATTAACTTGTAATCAATTAAAAATCAACCTGTAATCAACTGCAAATCAACTTCTAATTAACAAAAAGATAACTTAATTCTCAAGTTATTCTAGATACGAGCATCAAACCCGGATATAGATCTTTCTCCCTCAGCCTTTACTCACTGGATACAAGCTATCAACTAACCAGTGAAGCTTATCTCAACCATCCCTCTGCCACAAGGCAATGGACTTTCAGTCCCAATCAAAAGGAGCATATCTTTAAAAAAAAAAAAAAAAAAAAAAAGGAGCAGATCCACAAAAAAAAATCCTACAACCAAACACAATCCAAAAGAAAAGACTACATCAAACTAAAACTCTAATTCAGGCGCTACACATCACCATATCTACTGCAAATTTACCCCTATATGATAACAATTACCTTTTTCTCATCGTTTGAAAAAAAAAAAAAAAAACTAACGATTGAAAACTATTAGCAGTTAAATAAAAATTTCACCGCAGACAAACGGAATTGAAAACAAATTTCGAGTAAAATTATACTTGTTCAAGATGAGTCTAGATGACGGGAGGTCTCTGGCGGAAGTTCTTCGAAGAATCATATGTCCAGTGATTCCTCGAAGATGATTGAGAGTCGAAGAACGAAGGGAGTGCGTCCATTGATAGGAAAGACGGAAAGCACGAGAAGAGGAGCGAGAAAGTGCGAGAAAATGTCGAGACAAAAGAACAAATACTGAACAAATACAGATCTATTGAAGGAGAAGTTCGGGATGCGTTCTGAGAGAAATGAAAGACGTCATAAATTTATGGGTTTCTACATGATTTTTTTTTAATTAATTTTTTATTATTTAAAAAATATATTTTTTAATTTTATTTTTTTATATGTGGCATTTTATATTATAAATTTTGTACACATCAGCTCCAGTGACTGAATTTTTTATCGGAAAGTTGATTGGTGAAAAATTACAAAAATTTTAAAGTTTTTGAATGATATTTCTAAAATTTAAAAATTAAGTTGTAATTAAAAAAAGTATAAAGTTGATAAATTTTTTTATCATTAACCTTTTATTTATTAATACTGAAAAGATATTATATTAAAGAAATAATAATAATAAAGGTAAAGAGGAAAGGATATTTTAGTCTTCAAAAATTATTTTTTTATTTTTAAATTATTGTTTCATTTTTTAACAAAATTAGTTAAAAAAGTGAATAGAAAGCCCAAAGTATTGGACAGAATTAAAATTAAAGAAAGTAATTGCTCAAAATAAAAGGACTTTAGTGTAAAATAGGTCAAAATAGATGGACTAAATAGTAATTTATCCAATTATATTTTTTTGTCTTTTTGGGTATTTTTAAATTTCCCTCCAATAAAATCGAAATTGAAAAGTTCCAAATGCAATCCCAATAATAAAGGTAAAAAGATTCTGTGTTTATATTGCAGTCATGCCCCAATCTTGAAATTGAAAGAGAAGTAAGTTTCCAATAGTCTGTTGAATTGTACGAACAAACTTGATGAACAAATCAATATTTCAATTCGAGAAAATGCAGTGCAATATTTTTCTTCAGTAATCAATTGCTTATTTTGGACTGTGATTCCTTATTTGCAGAATTTGAAGGGTTGATCGAGGAAATTATTCATCCTGAAAATGTTGGATCCATCCTATGGAGTTCCTCTTTAATGTAATAATTAATTGCTATATATGTAACATAATTCTAAAGCAGAATTGTAGAATCCAGAAAACCCTTTTGCTCTTATTACATGCCAAGTTAATTAAGTTACAGGATTCTTTAGAAAAATTTCAGGTGAAATGTAACTGTAAAATGGGAATTACTTTGGTCTTCCAAAGCATAAAGTGAAAATTTTGTAGGAAGTAAATTATGAAGCCTGTTCATAAGAAAAAATGATCAAATGCTGCTTTATAACCATTTAATCATTTACAACTAGTGAAACTCCACAGGAGGTAGATATGACTTATAGCATTTTTGTCATTTTTCTTGTTTTTGTTCTGTTAATTAGACTCTGATAAAGATTCAATATATGATCTTGCATTTATTAATCTGCTGGGCAACTTTCTCTATTATTTTTTTTTCCTCATCTTTATCAATCAGTCAATGAAAATGATAAAAATGTCACAGACATTCTCAAGCTATATTTTGTCACATATTTTTTTCTCTATATGTTTCTTTAGACAATTAGAATGGATTCAATTGGCTTAGTAGAATGATTCCCACTAACTTAATCTTTAATTAATTACATAATTAATCTTTAATTAATTACATAATTAATCTTTAATCACATAATTAATTAATCTTTAATTAATTATATAATTAAGTGCAAAGCAATAATCAATCTCTGTTTTCTTTTATTCAATTGGCTCAACGATGTAAATATATTTTCTAGAAAAATGAATTTAACCATGCAATTGATTGTCCATTATACCTACTAAACAGTCATTATACAAGTCGTCTCTTGCATAGTCAAGTTACTTATCTCTTCTTTTTCATTACTTTTAGTTCCATTCATTCATTTATTTTGGTAGGGTATATTGCCTTTGTAACTTTGTGGTGAAGAAAAAGAAAATAGGAGACGCATTATTACATTTCCATATGAATAGAAAATTGGAAACAGCTGGTATATGCTTTGCTAAAATTTCAACTGTTCTGATAGAAATCTGAGACAGGAAAAGACTTCCTCCTTTTTTTTTTTTTTTTCCTTCTTTGGAAAGAATTTTGTGTTCTTTATCTGATACCCAATTGGAATTCATAGCTGTAGCAACTGCTCTGTGATGGAAGCTGCTTTGACAACTATTGGAGGTGCTATCCTCTCTGCTGCCTTTCAGGCCTTGTTTGTTAAGTTGGGTTCTCATGACTTGCTCACATATGCTCGCGAAGGGCAAGTCATTGACGATCTCAAGAAGTGGGAGATTATGCTGACTTGTTGTGGTAAGCTCAGTTTCGATGCTGTTATGTTCAATGCTGAGATGATTTCAAAGATTAAAGAAATTACTGCCAGATTTGATGATATCATGAAACAAAAAGATGAGCTGCACTTGGTAGAGGGTGATAGTGGTAGAGGAAGGAACCAAAAAAGAGAGAGACTACCCACAAGGGAAACAACCTCTTTGGTAGACGAAGCACATGTCCATGGAAGAGAGAAAGATACGGAGGCAATTCTTGAAATATTGAAGGCTGTAGAAACAAAGGCTAATGTCTCTGTAGTTCCCATTGTTGGGATGGGGGGTGTTGGAAAGACGACTCTGGCTCAGCTCATTTTTCATGATACTAAGTTGGAGGGGTTTTCCTGGGTTTCTGTTGGCGAAGATTTTGATGTCGTTAGAATGACCAAAACAGTTCTCCAACCGGAGAGTAGTGATGACAAAGACTTAAATTCACTTCAGCTAAAATTAAGGGAGAAGCTGTCTATGAAGAAATTTTTAATTGTCCTGGATGATGTTTGGACTGAAAGTTACGAAGATTGGACTCTTTTTTCTTCTCCTTTTACAATGGGGAGACCTGGCAGCACACTCTTAATCACAACTCGCAGTCAACATGTTTCATCAATGATGGGTACTATTGCAGCTTATCCTCTCAAGGAGTTATCAGATGATGATTGCATGTCTGTGTTTGCACGACATGCTTTGGGAGCAACAGATTTTGGTGAGTACATGGATTTAAAAGAAATTGGTATGAGAATTGTTAACAAATGCAAGGGATTGCCTTTAGCGGCTAAAGCTCTAGGGGGCCTCTTGCGAGGTAAACTAAATCCTAGTGTGTGGGAGGAAGTGTTGATCACTGAAATATGGGATTTACCTGAAGAAAAAATCAATGTTCTTCCTGCTTTGAGGTTGAGCTATTTTCATCTCCCGTCTCATTTGAAACAATGCTTCGCATATCGTGCCATTTTCCCAAAAGATTATGAGTTCGACAGGAATGAGTTAGTTTTGTTATGGATGGCTGAGGGTTTTTTGTATGAACCAAAGAAGATGAAGCCGATGCAAGATTTAGGCTGCCAATATTTTGATGATTTATTATCTAGATCATTCTTTCAACAATCAAGTAGTAATGACTCGCGGTATGTTATGCATGACCTAATGAACGATTTAGCTCGGTTTGTTGGTAAAAGAATATGTTTTCAGTTGGGTGACCGGTTAGAAGGTCAAAACTGGACAAAGATTCGACATTCATCATTCATTCGTCATGAATATGAAATTTGGCAAAAATTTGAAGGCTTCTCCTCAACAAAGAGCTTGCGGACATTCTTATCATTGCCAATCTTATTGGCGGATGAATATCACAATTATTACTTAAGTAGTAAGGTGCTGCATGACTTGGTGCCTAAGTTAAAATGCTTGAGGGTACTTTCAGTAGCTGGCTATGATAATATTTTCGAGTTGCCAAGTTCTATTGGAGCCTTAAAGCAGTTAAGGTATCTAAACTTATCTCGCACCAAAATTGAAAGATTGCCTAAATCGGTGGGTGCACTTCTTAATTTGCAGACATTGCTCTTATGCAACTGTCGGAAACTTGAAGAGTTATTCTTTAGGATCGACAATTTAGTAAACTTGCAGTGCCTTGATATCAGTGGTAGCAATGAGTTGAAAGAGATGCCACTACAAATTGGTAATTTGAGGAATCTGCACTCACTGACCAAGTTCATTGTGGGAAGAGAGAATGGACTTAAGTTGAATGAGTTGAAGAAATTTTCTCTTCTGCAAGGGAGTCTTCGAATTACAGGGCTACAGAATGTGATGGATATTCAAGATGCAGATTTTGCCAATCTAAAGGAGAAGCAGCGCCTAGAAGAATTAGACTTGGAATGGGGTGATGAGTATAATTACTGTAATTGTCCTAGAAATCACGTTTTCAACTCAAGTACCGAAGTGCAAGTTCTCAGCTCATTACGACCTCATCAAAATGTATCAAGGCTTTCAGTTGGATCATTTGGTGGAACTGAATTCCCATCATGGATAGCAGATCCCACATTCACTAATATGGTAATACTAAATCTCTGCAACTGTTTCAATATTCGGTCACTGCCACCACTTGGACGATTATCCTCACTTAAAGAGTTAGAGATTAAAGGAATGGATGGAGTGAAAGAAGTTGGTGCTGAGTTTTATAGGGATGGTTCATCTTTTGCCTGTCTTGAGATTCTACGTTTCTCTGATATGTTGGGGTGGGAGCAATGGTGTAATGATCTCAATGATGTCCATGGAGAGGCTGCAAAAAAATTCCCAAAGTTGCGTGTGCTTTATTTAAGTAATTGTCCAATGTTAGTTGGAAAATTGCCCAGCGGGGACTGTATTCCATCTATTCAAGTACTATATATGAATAGATGTCAAGATGGGGTTCCGAGAAGTGCGTCAGACCTTACCTCTCTCACTACCTTAGAAATTAACAGCATTTCAGGGCTTGTGAGTTTAAATGAAGTGCATATGGAGGAGATGGTGGCCCTTCAAGATTTGACAATTAGAGATTGTCAAGAACTCAAGTACTTGTGGAAGGATGGAACTAATTCAGACAAACTTGCTAGTCTAAAGCTTTTAGAGGTCTTCAACTGTGAGCAGCTGGTGTCATTGGTGGAGGGAGAGGAAGGGCAATTGCCTTGCAATCTTCAAGATCTGAAGATATATGGTAATTATAATTTGATGAAGCTGCCAATTGGACTGCACAGCCTCACATCTCTAAGAGACTTGGAAATCAGGAAGTGTAGAAAACTCTTGTCGTTTCCAGCAACAGGTGTGCCGTACAGTCTCAGATATCTTAGTATCGCAGTGTGTGATTCTCTAGAGTCTCTGCCAGAGGGTATTATTATGCATCACAATAAGTCTCAGCTTGAGGTATTGAAAATCTATGGATGTGAATCTCTGAGGTCCTCTCCAAATGGCGAGTTTCCTGATTCGCTTCAGACTCTGAAGATTGAGAATTGCGATTGGCCGACACAGTTGTTTGAGTCGCTAAGCAATGGCTTCTCTCATCTCTCGGATTTAAGCATAGGAAGCTGTCCTCAATTAAACAAGCTTCCTATGAATCCTATCCACACTCTTACCTCATTATCAATTAGTGGTTGCGAGAATTTGAGCTCACTTCCCAATAAGATGCAAAATCTCACCACTTTATCAATTAATCGTTGTCAGAATTTGAGATCACTTCCCGATTCGATGCAAAATCTCACCCTTTTAAAGATAGATCGTTGCGAGAATTTGAGCTCATTTCCTAATAAGATGCAAAATCTCACCACTTTATCAATGAGCCGTTGCGAGAATTTGAGATCACTGCCCAATCTGATGCAGAACTTCAAAGGTCTTAAATCGTTAGAGATAAGACATTGTGGAGGCCTAGATTCCTTTCCAGAAGGAGGTTTGCCACCGAACCTGACCATTCTTTCTATCTCGGATTGTGAGAATCTGAAACAGCCAATGTCAGAGTGGGGACTCCACAGACTCACCTCACTTGCATCTTTCTTAATCTCCGGCGCAAGTCCAAGTACAGATATGTTTGATTCCTTTCCAGATAATGATGGCCTGTTGCTTCCCACTTCACTTTCCTGTCTAAAAATCCGTCGATTCAACCTTCTGAAATCCATCTCAAGGGGACTCCCAAAGCTCACCTCTCTACAACGTTTATATATTCAGGATTGCCCAAATCTCCAATCCTTTCCAGGGGAGAGCCTGCCTGCCACAATTGAAATTTTAAGCATCATCCGCTGTCCTCTTCTTGTAGAACGGTGCTCAAAAGAGAAAGGAAGTTATTGGCCCTTCATTTCCCACATACCCCGCATTGAATTGTATTAATAAATGAAAGAAGAGCAATATTGATAGTAGAATGCGCAGCGGCATTCCATCAATGAGGTAATCTTAAATTCCATCAATACCAATAATCGCCGGCACAAGTCCGGGTACAGATATGTTTTGATTCCTTTCCAGATAATAACGGCCTGCTGCTTCCCGCTTCACTCTCCTATCACTTAATCGGTGGGTTTAACCATCTGAAATCCATCTCAAGGGGACTCCTAAAGCTCATCTCTCTACAATATTTATATTTTAGAGATTGCTGAAGTCTCCAATCCTTTCCAGAGGAGGGTTTGCCTGCCACGCTTCAACGGCTAAGCATCCACTCCTGTCCTCTTCTTAAAGAACGGTGCTCAGAAGAGACAGCAAGTTATTGGCCTTTGATTTGCCACATACCCAGCATCCTCGTACATGAGGTAATCTAAAATTTCTTTGATCAAATCTGTTTATTTATTCTCTTCGATCAAATTCAAATGTTTTACAAGTATTTAAAGCAAAAATGCTAACTTGTCTGTTTTGATTCCAGCTCTAATGCAGGCAATGTCTAAACCTTCCATATCCGAGAAATTCTGGCACTCAAAATTGCGGCTCATTTTTAGATGATTCGAGTCTATTTTCCAACCTAATTATCTCTTGAGTTCATATATTAGATCCACAATCCAATTTTCTGAACTAATAATCTTTTCTGCTCTGCATAGAGGAAAAGAGAAGTTTTTTATATGTGGCTAATACGTCTTCAATTTCATCAACCGCAAGCAGCATTGATCTGATAACAGAGATAGACATGTCCTTTTAGTGCTGATTAAACTCAATCCTCTATTGGCAGTTGTGGAAATTGTTTAATTTTCCTGCATTAGTTTAGATCAAGTCATGTTTTTTCTTTGGGATGAAATCGTTTCTGCATAATGTTAGCAGCAAAGGAATTCTGTTGATGCTAAAAAACAAAGATTTTAGTGGATGTATAAATTTTAGATTTCATTGCAAAACATTTACTCTGTTTGGTATCTAATAGAGAAAAGAGAAGGGAGACTGCGGCTATCAAATTTGAAATCAAATTCATAATTATTTCTAATGATTATCATATCCATAAAATACTCCCAGAATCCACAAAGTTTCACATCCTTCATATTGGCTATGTATCTTTTAGACATTCACTTGAGACTGGTCATTTTCTACAAATTAATCTGTTTCAGTATTTTACAACTTAATGAACAAACAAAAATTTTAGTTTGAGGAAATCATTTTTAATTTCTATTGCAGGTTTAGTTTAATGATAAGAACATATTTAACTTAGGTTGAACTAGTATTTAAATTATACTTAACTGAAGAATCAGTAAGTTTCTAATTGGATAAGAATTTGTGTGTGTATATATATATATATAGCAGCTGCATCTTTGTATTGCAAAATCAAAACTTGTTACTGATCACTTCCGGAAAAATAGAAAAAGGAATTCCTCCAACTCATTTCAATATGCTTTGCTAATGCTCTCATTTCTTTATGTTTTCTCACAAGGAAAAAAAAAAAAAGTTGTGTCAAAAGTTTCTAATACTCTCTCATTCAATAACTTTTCAAATACTTGGTGCAAAAATACAAAAATCAGCAAAATAGCTCATTTTGGGCCTAACCACAACATTTATTTCTAAAGCAAGATGTATCAGTTATGCATATGGGGGCTATTTACAGATTTAATGTTTTTGAAAAAAAAAAAAAAATTCTAATTTAGGGTATTTGTAAAAGTAATTTTCAAACTAGGGGGAATTTTGGTAGAAAATTCAAAAGATCAAAAAAATTTGGTGGAAAAGAACACTTTTCACCAAAAATTTTGGCGGAAAATAAAAAATTAATATAATGTCAAAATCTCTGAAAAAAGGCAGAAAATTATAATCCATAAAAAAAAAAAGGCAAAAAGTATAGTGTACTTCACAGTGGAAATGAAAAAAAAAAATGGCAAATAATCAAATTTCTAGGAAAAAAAAATTAGTGGATTATGTCTATGCATATTTTTGTTTTCTAAAGTTTTTTCCACAATTTCTGGTTTCCGCCAATTTTTTTCCATTGTTTATTAAAAAAATGGCAGAAAAAAGAAAAGTTAACATAAAATCACTTCTCTTTGAGAATTTTTTTCCAAAACACCCTATGTTGGAAAATATTTTCTATTTCACCTATTTACTAAATCTTTTTTTTTTTTCAGAAACTTAAATTTGTCAATTGCCCTATGCATATGCCTTTAGATGCGCAATCACATCGACATAGGACAAATTGTTCAGTGGATCCGATATACAAGATTATAGGAAGGAGTTATTTTGGGCAGAAGAGCAGTAAATAAATCCAAAATATCAATTACATACCTCTAAATGCAAGAAGGGTGGCTGTTAAATTTAAGGTCATTTCTGTTATGTACCAAGGATATGATATCTAAGTACATTTTAACTGCTGCTATTATAGGTAAAAAGCAAGTAATAATTGACATGCTTTTCAGATAACTTAAGTTATATAGTGAGATTCTATTTATTAAGATATGTGATTGATTAAATAAATATAGTGGATTTAAACCTTTTAAATATAATTATTTTGGACTTCATATGATTTTGAACTTATATTTTAGATTTAAACATGTATTTTTCTTATATTTATTTATTCAAAGGACTTTCACTGTATTTATTTGTCCATTTAAAAAATTTGTTATTGATATAACATTAATTAAGGAAAGAAATATATATTTTCCTAAAAAAAAAGAATAAATTATATATTTGATGAATTTTTTGATGAAATTGCTAGGCTTTTGAGTTTTGGCCTCTAATTTTGCATAGAGTTCTATTATTTTGTTCTTTTAATTAAAAAAAAAATCACAATCTAGAATGAAATTCAAATAAAGAAATTACAATTAGTTTAGAGATTAGAGGTGCTTTTCATTCATGAACTTGAGAAATGTATTAATTTTTTAATTTAGGAACTGTAAATAATTAATAACAGTAAAAACTAAATTAAGCAAAGTTAGAATTGAAGAAATCAGCAGCAAATTACTAATTAAAATTCAATCATGTAAAATTAAGATAAACTATATAAATTATGTAGAGTAAAATTAAGATATGATTTCAAGTTCTCACATATACATTTGCTAGAAATAAAATATTTAAAATCTATCTAACTAGGAATTTTTATTTCCATCAAATTCAAATATAAGGGTTATTTAATAACTTATTATAGATTTAATCACTATATTTTTTACTTAACTTTAATTACTTTGTTTTAGATTAAGTTTTTATTACGCTCAACTCATTTATTGGATTATGAATTACTTCACGCTTTTTCAACTGAAGTGATGTTCTATTGATTTTCTAAATTATTATTAATTTTATTTAATTCTAATTAATAATAAAAGATGAAATAATTTTTAGGACTTTTATTTCAACTTTTTTATGGTATTTTACGGGTAGATAGCACTGAAAATTACTAAACTTTAGTAATTTTTTTCGATGTGGTCACAAAAAAAAAAAATTTGCCATGAAGTACCTAAAGTTTCAAAATTTTTTTACACAAAGATCACTAGCCAGAATTCAGGCTTGAAAATTAATGTAGTATGCCACATCATCCAGAGTGCATGTTAGCATGCCACATCAGAATAGGGTGTTGTTAATCGGTGCCCATGGGCACTTGATAAGATTCATTAATTATTTTATAAGATTATTTGTTTTTTCCTTATTTAGTAGGTCATCAAAGTTTTAATAATTATTGACATTAAATGATATAATTATACACTATTTCACTTACTAAACTACCATTTTATATTTTTATAATAAAATTAATGTAATGAACACTTTCACATTGGGAACTTAATACAACACATCTACCAATGAATAAAAATTCAATTTAGCTACTACCCTATTTAAACCTACTTGAAGTGCTATTGAAAGTCCAAAAGAAGGGTTGCCATCTGATCCCTATTTTAATACTTCAAAGTATACATGGGGTTCAAACCAAGATCATGTACAGAATTTTTCTTTGGCTTCTTTGTGATGCTTGCGCAAGCTATCTTCTCTTTTCCTAGACATGTGGTAATATTATGACCAACACCTTGGCATAGCCTACAAGTTCTCTTTTGTTTACCTAGCTCTTTCCCACTTTTCATTTGCTTTTGCCTTGGACGACCTTTAATCTTTGAAGTTGGCGGGTAATGAACAAAATCACATTCAATAAGTGCATTACCTTCTTTATCAAGTGCATTAATATTACTGTCATCAATTTCCCTTTCCCTATGATGAAATGCATCTTGAGACCAACGTAACAGTAAATATTTTGTTGGAATCTAGTAACAATCTTTATGTAAGAAAACACGAAGTACATGATAGCAAAGTATACCCCAAAATTTGAAATGCTTGCAAGTATAAGTCGCTTGTTTACCATCCCAAATTATTGTGTGTTTTTTACTATCTTTTTTCTTATAATATTGCAATATGAACTCATTGCCATTGACTTCTAGGATGGAGTATTGAGTTGCTCTTGCAAATTTGTCTTGAAATTTTTTGAAAGCAAATGGAGTTAGAATACTATGTGCTTGGTCTTCCAATGGAGACAATGATCTCAAAGAAGAACTTCTGCATGTTTCCAGCATAGTATTGTGCGACTCCTTTTGTTGAATGTGTTCAATAGCAAGATCAACCTAATATTAAATGAGCAAAAATATAAGGAATTTTTCAATAAAAAACACAATAAGTAGGTCATGAAATGATTCTTAAGAAGAAATATGAATTGAATAATAGGAAAATAAAATAAAAACCCACCTCACTTACAAATTGACTCAAATATACATGGGAAGAAATAAATCGCTTGATAAATGCATTGATACTCTTAGATCTTCCTATTGTTGTCATTCCACCAAAAAAAAAACCCGTGCACATGTTTGTTTGATTGCAGGTTGTATTTTGAAATTACTTGCTGCCATTGGTGTTCAAATTCTTTTGGTGTGTCTAAATTGTATAGCTTATGATAATATTTACACCAATCTGAGTATTGGTCACGGTGAACCAATGTAAACCAGCCACTAAACTTAGTAGTGATATGCCATATGCAAAAAGCATGCTTTGTGGTTGGAAATTCCTTTGAGATAACTTCAGAAATCCATGGATCTTGATCCATCCAAATAGTCTAGGTGTTTTATTCATTAATGAGATAAATGTCTATTAACAACAACAAATATATTAGAGCATATATATAGCCTATTGAAAAATTCATAAATAGAAAAAATAAAAATAACAAATAAAATTCTAACTACGTAGAGTTACCTTCATCAACCATCAAAATGTATTAGTTGTCTCATTGCGTAGGAGAGCACAACCAAAGAGCACTGTTTTTCCATGATTATTGACACCAACAAAAATACCAAAAGGCATTTCATATGCATTCAATCGATAAGTGGTATCAAAAACAACCACATCACCATACTTTTGGTACCAATCAAAACACACTAAAGAACACCAAAATATATGCTCCAATTTTTTTCTTCATCTACTGTAAATGCATATTTAAATTTAGAATTTTTTTTCTTTTGCATCATGACAATAGTGTAAGACATCCATGGCATCATTCTTTGCATGCCTCTTCCTCAATTTGGCATAAAAGACTATGAACATCCCTTTGAAAAAAGGGAAGATGACCCTGTTTTATGCCTTGGTGCTAGTTTCCCTCTCTTACCAAATCGCATTAT
The DNA here is from genome assembly GCA_947687605.1 of Reutealis trisperma. Taxonomy (NCBI): domain Eukaryota; kingdom Viridiplantae; phylum Streptophyta; class Magnoliopsida; order Malpighiales; family Euphorbiaceae; genus Reutealis; species Reutealis trisperma. The sequence continues at coordinate 1,147,072 of CANTUT010000012.1, read as the reverse complement.
TCCTCTCATGGGGAAAACTTTCAAAAAAACAAAATCACCTACTTCAAAGGACACATCTTTTCGCTTGTGATCCGCATAACTCTTTTGTCTACTAAAAGCTGTTCGCAACTGTTCTCGAATTATGAGAATTCTTTCTGAAGTTATCTGTACCAGCTCTGGTCTTGACAGTTGTTTTTCCCCCACTTTTTCCCAACACACAGGGGATCTACACTTCCTACCATACAGAGCTTCATATGGTGCCACACTAATACTAGCATGATAGCTATTATTATAAGCAAATTCAAACAGCGGCAAATGTGAGTCCCAATAGCCTCCAAAATCAAGTATACACATGCGCAACATATCTTCCAATGTCTAAATCGTTCTCTCAGACTGACCGTCTGTTTGAGGATGGAAAGCAGTACTAAAGTCTAATCTGGTACCCAAAGCATCTTGTAACAATTTTCAGAATCTCGAAGTAAACTGAGGTCCTCTATCCGACACTTATAGAGATTGGTACACCGTGCAGGCACACAATTTTCTCCACATATAATCTCGCATACTTAGCAACCGAATAGTTAATCTTCACAGGGAGGAAATGAGCTGATTTAGTTAATCTATGTACAATCACCCAAATGGAATCATAGCCCGTTAAAATCTTAGGTAAACCAGTTACAAAATCCATGGTTATTCTTTCCCATTTCCACTCAGGAATAGGAAGGGGTTGCAACAATCCAGAAGGTTTCTGGTGTTTTAACTTTACCTGCTGATAGGAGAGGCACCTAGAGACGAACTCTGCAATATCCTTTTTCATATCATTCCACCAATAAACACTTTTCAAATCACGATACATTTTATTAGAACTTGGGTGAACATTATATGTTGCAAGATGTGCTTCTTCCAGAATTTATTTTCTCAAATTGTCCATATCGGGGACGCACAAACGTGAACCAAGTCGAAGCACTCCATTATCATCAATTGTGAATTCTTTATTATTCCCTTTCTGCACTTCTTTAATAATGCTGCACAACTGTGGGTTGCGTCATTGGGCCACCTTAATTCTTTCTACTAAAACTAAACGAACTGTAAAGTGTGCCATCAAGATCCCAGTACTATGTACTTCCAACTACAATCCATCGTCAAATAATTCAAGTAACTCTTTGACTATAGGTCTTTTATGAACAATAATGTGAGCTAGGCTCCTAGAAGATTTTCTACTTAAGACATCTGCTACAATATTTGCTTTGCCAGGGTGGTACAGAATGGTGCAGTCATAATCCTTAAGAAGTTCCATTCACCTTCTCTGTCTCAAGTTTAAATCCCTTTGGTCGAAAATATACTTTAGACTCTTGTGATTTGTATAAATTTCACAAGTCTCTCCATATAGGTAATGTCTCCAAATTTTTAATACAAAAATCACTGCTGCCATTTCCAGATCATGAGTGGGATAATTCTGCACATGCTTCTTTAACTGACGAGAAGTATAGGCAATTACCCTACCATGTTGCATTAAAACACAATCCAAACCAACTCTTGATGCATCACAGAAAACAGTAAAACCACCAGTATCTGAGGGTAGTGCTAGAACTGGAGCTGAAGTAAGACAATCCTTAAATCGCTGAAAGCTTTCTTCACACGCTTTCGTCCAGCAGAACTTAACATTCTTTTGGGTGAGACGAGCTAGAGGAGCTGCTATCCTTGAAAAATCCTGAACAAAGCGACGATAATACCCTACCAAACCCAGAAAACTGCAAATTTCAGTAATTGTAGTGGGTCGTTCCCAATTAGTGACAGCGTCTACCTTTTTGGGATCTACAGAAATACCATCTTTAGTGATTACATGTCCCAAAAAGGCCACACTGTCCAACCAAAACTCACATTTAGAAAACTTAGCATAAAGCTGGCGATTCCTCAATGTCTGGAGAACTATTCTCAAATGTTAGGCATGCTCTTCAGGTGTCCTTGAATATACCAAGATATCATCAATTAACACAATGACAAAATGATCCAAAAAGGGTTTGAAAATCTGATTCATTAAATCCATAAATGCTGCTGGTGCATTAGTAAGTCCAAAAGACATTACTAGAAATTCATAATGCCCATAACGACTCCTAAATGCAGTCTTAGGAATATCTTATTTTCTAATTTTCAATTGATGATAACCCGAACGGAGGTCAATCTTTGAAAAACATTGGGCACCATGAAGTTGATCAAACAAGTCATCAATCCGGGGAAGCGGATACTTATTCTTTATGGTCACCTTGTTCAGCTATCTATAATCAATACAAAGGTGCATTGACCCATCCTTCTTTTGCACAAATAACACAGGAGCGCCCCAGGGTGATGTACTAGGACGAATGAATCTCTTGTCTAACAAATCTTGCAATTATTCTTTCAGTTTCTTCAATTCTGCAGGTGCCATTCTATAAGGTAGCATGGATATAGGATTTGTCTTCAGTACTATATCAATACAGAATTCTATTTCTCAGTTTGGAGGCAAACCCGAAAGCTCGTCAGGAAAAACATCAGGAAATTCATTCACCACATAAACATTTTCTAACTTCCTAACATCCTTAGAGGCATCCCTTACCAGGGCTAAATAACCTTGACACCCACAACGTAATAACCTTCTAGCATTGATTACTGATATGAGATTGCAAGGGGCACTACACTTATCTCCACAAAAAGAAAAATCTATATCACCAGGTATACGAAAAATAACCTCTTTGTTATGACAATCTAGAGTAACCAATCCATTCCCAGAATTACATCAAAATCCATCACATCGAGCAAAATCAAATTAGCAGGGAGAACTCTACCCTCAACCCAAACTAGACATGCCAAAAATACCGTGTCCACTAACAAGGTATCACTCATAGGGGTGGCAACTGACAACGGACACTCTAAACTAACAAGCATAACATTAAGTTTTACTGCAAAACTGGGGGAAACAAAAGAATGTGTAGCACCCAGGTCTAATAACACACGAGCCTCAAAAGAACAAATAGAAAGAGTACCTGCTACCACTGCATTAGAAGCCTGAGCATCTTGCTGAGTGAGAGTATAAAAGAATGCGTAGCATAACCCGGTTGTGCTAAACCCTTGGCTCCGACCTCTACCTCTATTTCCTGAACCATGGCCCTGCTGGCCACCAAATCGTCCACTTGACGATGAAGGGTGCATAGGTTGAGTAACACTGGCAAAAGACCTTTGGGTAAACCCTCGAGAACCTCCTCTTTGTCCTTTGGGAGAAGGGCACTCTCTAGCAAAATGACCCGGCTGGCCACAATTAAAACAAACACTTGAACCTGCAAAGCATGGTCCTTGATGAATTCTTCCACATCTGATACATGTCGTGGTGCCTGAACCCGGTCCTGACCCGCTAAAATTAGAACCAGCACTACTGCCACTAATACTCCTACCACTCCTTATTCCCCCTCTGTGCCTGCTTCTTCCTCTTCGTCTAGAAAAGCCTTGAGAGTCTGACGAATAAGATCCCATAGAAAAAGTACCACTTGTACCAACAAATTCTGAAACATTCTGACCTTCTCTTTTCCCCATTCCTTTAGTTCTCTTTTTCTTTTCCTCCAAAGCTAACTCAATATCCCTAGCATTATCCACTAATTGATTAAAAGGTCGGCCCTGACGACCTGTAATCAATGACTCAAAGCCTTCTCCTAAGGCTCTAGCAAATCTGAACTTCTTAGTCTCTTCATTTGGTACGGCTGACGGCACAAATTTACATAACTCTAAAAACTTACTAGTAAACTTTGCTATAGAGGTTTGCTCTTCCTTCTTCAAACTCTCTAACTCAAACATTTTCCTATGCACAAATCCAGGAGGAACAAACCAAGTTAGAAACTCAATACAGAAATCCTCCCTCGATATCTGCTGATATCGAGGCCTAACATAGTCTTTATACCAAGTTTGGGTTGGCCCCTCCAACCTCCTGCTAGCAAAATAAATAGATCGGGCATATGAACATCCTAGCTCCAAACAAATCTCCTAGATACTATCTAAGAAATCATGAGCCTGCTCCTCGTGACCAGAAAAAGTAGGAGGATGGTGTTTAAGGAATCTCTCTAAAGAAACAACAGATGTAGTAACTGGGGGAGGTGGCTAGTTTACCCTAGCCATATCAGACACAATTCTCTAAAATCTAGCCAATACAGTCTCAACTGCAGGGGTTTCCTCAATCTTTTACCAGTGCCGCTCTCGGCGTTCTGATTCTGGGCCTGCTGCCCCTGTGGATCCCTCCCCCTCAGGAGCTTCTTGCTCTCTACTAGCAGCTGCTTTCGCTCTTGCAGCCGCGCGCCTAGATCTGGTACTCATAATACTGAAAAGAAACCAAACAGTTTATCAAGTAAAGAAAGATAGTACTCACTTCCAACTTTTCATAAAACTTATCAAACTCAAATACAATTATACTACAACATGAAAATGCAGATAATAGAGACAACGAAGACATAAAAGATGTGTAAGGACCCTAAGTTCTGCAATTACAGTTCCTAAGAAAGTAAAACTAGCTCTGATACCAACTTTGTCACGACCTAAATTCGAGGCATGACCGGTATTGGGGCACGGGAAAGCGTAAGGCTACCAGTGTCCACAGTCAGCCTAAACAGTTAACCCCCAATAAAATGATGCATAACAACATAATTATAAAATATTTCGGGTGAATTTTTCCATGCCACTCCATCTGCCGATAGTTTATTCAATAATCATCATATCACAATAAGAGATTACCATAACAGTGCCATAATAATTTACAATAATAGTAACAATGTCATAAACACTGTCGGCAGAGAGTTTGACCATAATATAAGCCAATAATACCAGTAATACCATAATACAATCCCAATACTGTAATTGCAGAATTCTAACATGTTATTATAATAGCAACACATTACATGTACTCTGTCGAAGAAGAAGACAGAGATCAACTTGACAAAAGTTATAACTGAAGGCTCAACCTGTAACCTAAAAAATAATAAGGAGACAGGGGTAAGCGTCTCAACTCAATGAATGATACTGTTAATATGCAGACCTGGTGAGTCAGATATAAACATGTATGCGTGATATGCAATTATGTCACCCAACAACTAATCACCATAAAATATACAAGGATGGAGTTTAGTCCATAAAAACCACACTAAAATCAAATTGAGGGAGCCGATCCTCGTATAATGGCTCTCTTAATCCAATAATCTGTCTCTTATATCTAATCCAAGGGCCCGGCCGTCACTGATCTGTACCATGCAGCTCTGACCCAACTGATAGCGGCCTTGGCGATGAGCAGGCCCGGCCAGCATCCACCAATCATAGCTCATCTTCTCATACTCATCATAACCATATCATATCCCAAGTCCTAGGTGGTCTCTATATCATTCTATCTCCATCCAACATACACAGAGAATATGCAGCACAATATCCAAGTATCCAATATAATCAGATGACAAGTAAGCGCACATATATTCATTTCATGACATGAGCATCAGGATTTAATTATATTCACAAATATACTCAATGCAATGCATGATTAACAGGAAAGTATATTAGAAGTATCACTCATAGTACAGAAGAACAGAACTGAATATTCACGAACTATGGCTGGGGGCGGCCGGAGGCGCACCAGAACGATCGTAAAAGTCACCGGAAACAGGAACGTTAACCGATCGTCACGAATTTACTACCAACGGACTCGTCTCAAAACGTAGAATCCCAAAAATATATTTCGTTTCTTCTTGAACGGACGATGGAACTGGCCAGAATTTAGCTCGGAACTTCTTGCCGGCAGACGGTGCGGCAGTTGGCGACTATGGATAGCGGCGATCTTTGGTGGACAATTTGGTCAGCACCTCAGGAACCTTCCTGGCTAGCGCGTGATGAATTCTGGCAAGCAGACGGTGGTCGAACGGCAGGCAGATTCTCCTTCCTCTCTCTCTCTCTCTCTCTCTCTCTCTCGGCTTTCTTTCTCTGCTTAACTCTTTGTCTCCTCTCTCTCTATATATAAATACTAATAGAAATAATAATAATAATAATAATAATAAAATGGTTTATCAAATAATTTCACTAAAATAATTTACTAAATTTAAATTCAATACCATAATAATTAATTGAAAGAATTTGCTATAATATAATAAATATTTTCTGTCAACTTCACAATATTTTAAAATTAAAAATTATGAAAATTCATGATATTACATAAACTAAAGATGGTCTCTTTTTGTACTAAAAATTGGCTCCAAGTTTTCACATTGGGTAATGAAATGGCTAAATTTACTATTTTTTTTGTTAATGTAATTTTTCTATTTTCCCTATGAACCACTAAATGAATGAAAATAAAAGTTTTAAGGGTATTGTAGTCCATATAAATTTAAGTTTTAATAGGTAGCTGTTTCTTTTAATTAATATTCAATTATCTGTTTTCATTAAATACACCTTTAACATATGCCCATAGGGCACCTATTAACAAAACCCTTATAATTATTATTATTATTATTATTTTTTATTTGTATTAATTAATTATTGTTTTAGGAAAAAAACATAAAGCTGGACAAATTATGGAAATAAGTGTTGATGTTCTTAAATAGCACCTGTCTTGATTTTTTTTTTTTTTAACAAATATGGTTTCAGCTACAAGTGCAGTAGCTTTGGCCAGTTTATTGTTAGAATTTATAAACTGATATGCAAACTTAGACTCAATATACAAATAGTGAAGAGCAAGCCACGCTGGGAACGAAATCAGAGGGTTATATGCGTATTTAAAAAATAGTTTTTTTTATTATTTTTTAATAGAAATTTTTCAAAAAATAGGACTTCTGATGTGGCACTCTAGGTGATATGGTATGCTTACGTGGCATGCCATATCAGCTTCCAAATATCGATTCCAGCTAGTAATCTTCATGTAAAAAAAATTTAAAACTTTAGGTATTTTTCAGCAAAAAAAATTTCTTTTGTGATCAAATTGAAAAAATACTAAAGTTTAATGATTTTTAATTATATTTACCCAGTATTTTACTCTTTAATATTTTATTAGCTCTAATTATTCAGCTAAAGCCTAAAGTATATTAATAAAATTAAAATTGATATTTGCAAGAGTAAATAGCACACAAATTAATATTAATTATTATTATTATTATTATTATTATTATTATTATATATCTTATTATTATTATTAATTATTATTATTATTATTATTAAAATTGATATTTGAAAGAGTATATATATATCTTGTTGAAATGTCCTAAAAATGTTGTCACATTTTTATTAGTAGTAATATTTTTTTTTATTCTATTTTTCATCTTTATCTCTATTATTTAAGATTCATTCAGTGTTTTTAAAAAAATAATTTTAGTGTTTATTGAACTTAATGTTTAATAAGCATTACATTTATCATTTCAGTTGTCACAAAATAGGTTAACCTGTTTTTTATATCAGTTAATGAACTTAAAAATCAAACTTATTATCCTGTTTTTATTTTGCCTTTACAAAAAATAAAAAAGATAAAATTTTGAAACTTAATGAACATATGAAAGCTTTATTAATATAAGCTATATTTTTCCGCTTCATTTTGCTAATGATATCGGTGAATATGATCCGAATTCTTCTTATGCTATTTCCTTCTTATTATGCAGAACTTGTAAGTAACCATATGTTGTGTATAATATTCTTGTAACGTTAACAAAGGCCAAAGCTTTTAAGACCAAATGGAAAAATCTTCCAAGCAATTAATGTGGATACCCTAAGGGCTCAGAACATGGAAACTTGGCCATTCTTTAATCAGGTCCTTCCGTAAATAATGATCAAGTTAAACACAAATTCCTCAGTTTACATATTTCAGGTAGAAAAGAAAGTAGAATTTTTTAGAAATCTAGAAAATGAAAAAACTATAATTTTTTCTGAGAAGCTTGTTTTTATTGTCCTCTGTTTCTAATACGAAGTATACACATATCATAATATAGCAGCTCAACATTGAAAATGCAGTGCATATTTTTCTTCAATAATCAATTGCTTATTTTGGACTGTTATTCCTTATTTGCATAATTTGAAGGGGTGATAGAGGAAATTTATTCATCCTGAAAATGGTGGATCCATCCTATAGATTTCCTTTCTAATGTAATAATTAATTGCCATATATAGAATATAATTCTAAAGCAGAATTGTAGAATCCAGAAAACCCTTTTGCTCTTGTTACATGCAAAGTTACTATACAAGCTTCTTTAAAATAATTGCATGTGAAATTTAACTGTAAAATGGGAATTACTTTGGTCATCCAAAGCACAAAATGAAAATTGTGGAAAGAAAAACTATTTAAAATGTAAATTATGAAACTTGTTCATAAGAACAATGGTCAAATGCTTTATTACAACCATTCTAGTTGTATGATTCATCAACTTCATTTAATTATTTACAACTAATGAAACTCCACAGGAGGAATAAATGACTTGGCATTTTTTGTCGTTTTTCTTGTTTTTGTTAATTAGACTCTGATTATGATTGAAAAATATGATCTTGCATTTATAATCAGCTTGGCAATTTTCTCCATTATTTTCTACCTCATCTTCATCAATCAGCCAATGAATATGATAAAAATGAACAAAAATAGAGTTGGGTGCTATACACTTTCTCATCACCTTTCTCAATGATTGTCCTACTTCTAATGGCTTTCTTGCTCTTTGTTATGTTTTTTCCCCCCAAGAATCCAAAGTCTAAAAGCCATTGGATATTTTGTCACATAAATTTTATTTCTATCTTATACCTTTCTTTTAGGAAAAAGCAGGAGACTAGAAATCAGTAGATGTACCGGGATATCTCAACTAGGTTGGCATATCCTTAGCATTCTCATCATCTATTTGGCAATCTAAAAATATTATAAATAAAGGAAAAAGTTTATAGATAATCATAATAATCTAAACAAAAAAAAAAAAAAAAAAAGGGGCCACCTATAGAAACTAAGAAAGCAATTGAAAACGGAAACTCTCTTTACCACTAAAGTCATCATACAACAAAGCATTACAAAAATCTGGATAAGTATCCCACCATTGGAGGTCCAAAGTAAAAATTGCAAACTAAGCAAGCTTGTCTGCTACTTGATTACCTTCACAAAAATGTGAGAGACGAAGCAATTCATCTTATTTACATAGCTCAAACATTGAGACCATTGCTACCTTAACTCCCATTATACCTCTAAAGATCGTGATTTAAACAAGTGCACCACATAGAGTGAGTCACTTTCCAACCAAAGATTAAGCCACCCTTTGCTCCAAGCCTTATTAATTGCAAAAATGGCTACTCGAAGCTTAGCAACAAACGCAAAAGTTGTGCTAGTGTTAAAGGCAAATGCACCATAGCATAACCCTGTGGACTACGAAAGACCCCACCAGCTCATGAGGAACCTTGAGCACCAAGGGTGAATCCATCTGTGTTAATTTTCATCCAATTAAAAGGAGGTGGTTGCCAAGTAACATTGATGATTTGTGTAGCTTTGCTTGGCCTACCAACAATGTTAAGATTTCGAAAAGTCATTAGCTTATTAGCATAATTATGCATAGTACTAACATGAAAGAAGTTACAATCGTGGATGTAAGACCAAGGTTGTCTGAAGGCGTGAAAAAGATTAATAGCTCGATTTTCAAAGATTGCCAGGTTTCGAGTCCTCCATATAAGCCAAACTAAATTGACAATAGCTAAGCACCAAAGTGCTGCCACTTAAGTGCTAAAAGAGTACTCCATGGTTCGAGTTACCAAATCAGAGAAAGACCCATCCAAGTATATGTATTTGCCAAATAAAGACTTGACTGCCTGCCATATAGCTTTAGAAAAAGTACAATGTAGCAGCAAGTGATGTTGGGTTTCTCCCGCATGGCCATACAAACTACATCTAAAGGCAAGCTGAAAACCCATCCTAGTAAGCATATCCTCTGTGGGAAGATATCCCAAAATAGCACACCAACAGACAAAGGACCTTGAAGGCGGAAGAAATTCTTTCTAAATAAACTTGCTCTAACCTTGAGAGGTTCTACTATTGCAAAGAAAATTGTACATCTTTTTAATTGAAAAAATGCCATCCATTGCAGGGGTCTATGTACAAACATCTTAAGACTCGAGAAGAAGCTTGATAGCCTTTACTTGATGCTCCAAATCTGTGTTACTCAATTGTACAAGAAAATTCCAAATGCCACGTTGCAGAAAATCAGAGATGGGGTTTGTGAGTGATTTTTCAGCTTGCAAAGGAATATTCAATTGGGAAGCCACTGTTGGAGTAAGCCATTCATCAGTCCAAAAATTACAATTGCTATTTTCACAAATTAACCAATGAACAAAAGACCAAAAATTACTGAAAATTGTCTTGATAGAGGACCAAATCGAGGAATCAAAGTAATAAGACTTTGCTAGGCCTGAAGCTCTCAAAAACCTTTGGCGTAGAATATTGATAGATGAATTCCTATTGGAAACTAAGTTCCATGTCATTTTGCTTAGCATAGCCAGATTAAGAGTTTCCAACTCTTTAATACCCAAGCCTCCCTCTGCAACAGCAGAGCAATATAACTTCCAAGGAATAGTCACCAACTTCTTTGCTACTATTGAACTTGTCCATAAAAATTCCCTAATGCATTTTTCCATGTATGTGAGCAAGCTTTTACGCTGTCTATAAATAGCAAAAGAGCGCAAAAAGGAGCTAAGTAAGAAAAAGTTAATAAGAGTGAGTCTACCCGCCGTAGAGAGAGAGAGAGAGAGAGTTACCTTTCCATTTTGAAAATTTATTTATAACCTTGTCAGCTATGGATTACAACCATTTCTTTCTAGGAGCACTAGGAAAAAGTGGAACTCCTAAGTAAATGAATGGAATTGTGCCTGTCTTCATATGAGTAAGCTCCTTTAAATTGAAAGCCTGGCGAGTAGGAACCCCCTTGCCAAAATAAATTTCTAATTTCGACTAGTTAACTACTTGACTAGAAAGAGAGCCATAAAGAGTGAATACATCATTGATAGCTCAGATATTGTTGATAGAAGCCTTGCAAAATAGTAAGACATCGTTAGCATACAATGAATGAGTGGGAAAAAAAAGTCCTCTTAGTGTAAGACATGGGTACAATCAGCAGTCTGCACCATCTTATTAAGCTTTCTACTTAAAAAGTCTTCTACAATACAAAACAAAAGGGGAGAGAGGAAGTCACCTTGCCTAACCCCCCTCAAACAAGAGAAATAGCCTTTAGGAGCGTCGTTCACCATAATGGAAATTCTAGATGAAGTGAAAATAGCATAAATCCAGTCTTGGAATTGTCTAGAGAAACCATAAGCATGAAGCACATCTAAAATAAAATTCCAACTCATGGTATCAAAAGCTTTTTGAATGTCAATTTTCATCACCGTGTTTCCTCCAAAACAACATTTGTCTAACATATTCACTCCTTCCAAAGCAAGAGCAATGCAGTATGAAATAGAACGCTGCTTAAGAAAACCAAATTGATTACTAGACAAAATTCTGATAGCAATAGAAGCCAATCCGTCAACAATAATTTTAGTAATAATTTTAAAGCTGAAATTACTTAAACTATAGGCCTATGCCTTAAGGTTTTAGTAAGAAGGATCCAAAAACCCAATGCCCTATGGTTTTAGGTTGGAGTGTGGTGTCAAACTTATAAGTATGTTCCTCATCAATGCCCATTTGGAGGTCTCTCCAAATTAAGTGGGATCCCTGATCCTAACACCAAAGATGGAATAACATCATTAATCTCCACAGGCTTGGAAGCAACCGTTTGATCTACCATAAAAGGGTTGCTGAAGAAATTGATGATATGATTCTCAATAATGCTAGCATCATCTGTAATCACATTGTCAATGCATAAATTATGTATTCCTTGTAAAGGTTGTGTTCGAGCATGCAGTTTATGGGGAAAAAAAAAGTATTGCAGTCTCCCGCTTAAAGCCATTTCACCCTACTGCGCTCCTTGAAGAAAATATCCTGTTGCTTCAATTGAAGTTCCAGCTCTTCATAAGCAGTAAGTTTAAGCCTATTAAGCTCCTTAGTCACACCATACAAAGCAATGTCATTTTGGACCTCAAGCAAAGATGCTTCGGCTTTTGTAATATTATCATCAAGATTTCCAAAAACTGTCTTGTGTTAACACAAAAACTCACTTTGAAGAAAATTTATTACATTAAATCACAATACTCTTTCTTCTACAATAAACTCTTAAAACACTCACAAACTTTGCTTCTGATTTTTTTCTTTTGCACTTGATAATACAATGCAAAGAGGGAGGGGGTATTTATACTAATTCTAATTCAATACAACCACATAAACATATCTAACTTTCACCTAACTTATACCAAACTTACACCTAACAAACATAATAATCATACACGTACAAATATAATTTTCAACAATCTAATCAACTCTTGACCTGTAATTCATCATGTGAAAAATATTAGAAAGTTTTTTAAGCTGAGCTTTAACATTTGGATTGAGTTTTAATTAAACTTGGGTTTTAAAACAAGTTTATATTTTTAACACTCTCCCTTAAACTTGTTTTATCAGACCAAGCAAATTCCTTATCCTTGCAAAGTCTTCATATTTCAGTGGCTTGGTGAAAATATCAGCAATTTGATCATGTGACTTGACATACTCGATTTGTACATACTTTCTTACAATGCATTCTCTAATGTAATGGAATCGAGTATCTATGTGCTTTGATTGATCATGAAACACTAGATTCTTTGCTAGAGCAATTGCTGATTTATTATCAACACCAATCTTTATTGGTTCTTCTTGTGCCAAGTTCAGCTCCTTCAATAAGTTTCTTAGCCAGACTGCATGACAAACAGCTGAAGTTGCGGCTACATACTCAGCTTCACAAGTTGAGAGTGTGACAATTGGTTGTTTCTTTGATAGCCATGTGAAAGCAGTATCTCCCATAAAGAATACAAATCCAGTAGTTCTTCTTCGATTATCTATGTCTCCACCCCAATCGCTGTCGCTATATCCAACAAGCTTGTGATTATTAGAAATTGAATATAACATGCCATAATCAATTGTACCTTTCAGATAGTGAAGAATTCTCTTTGCAACTTTGAAATGAGTGGTTGTTAGAGACTCCATATAGCAACTAACAAGTCTAACTGCATAGAGTATGTCAGGCCTCGTGCAAGTCAAGTAACGTAGACTTCCAACTAGACTTCTAAAAAGTGTTGGATCTATGCTTTCACCTTCTTCATGTTTGGTCAATTTGACTCCACATTCTGCTGGAGTGCTGATTGGCTTACAATCTCTCATTTTGAATTTCTTGAGTATTTCTTGTGCATAACTTTGTTGGGAGATGAATATACCTTCATCCTTTTGCTTGACTTCAATACCAAGGTAATATGCCATGAGCCCAATGTCTGTCATCTTGAATTCTTTCATCATCACTTTCTTGAATTCATCAAACATGCTTGGGTTGTTTCTGGTGAAGATCAAATCATCAACATAAAGGCACACTATCAAAATATCTCCATCTTTGATTTTGACATATAGGGCGTGCTCATAGGGACATTTTTTGAACCCGTTTTCTTGAAAATACTTGTCTATTCGGCTATTCCAAGCTCTTAGTGCTTGTTTTAGCCCATAGAGAGCCTTCTTCAATTTTAACACCTTGTCCTCTTGGCCTTTGATTTCATAACCTGATGGTTGCTGAATGTAGACTTCTTCTTCAAGGACTCCATTTAGAAATGTAGATTTTACATCCATTTGATGTATTCTCCATTTGTTTTGAGCAGCTAGAGAAATAATTAGTCTAATTGTTTCTAGTCGTGCAACAGGAGCAAATACCTCATCGTAGTCAATTTTAGCTTTCTGACTATATCCTTTTACAACTAGCCTCGCCTTGTGCCTTTCAACCTCTCCTTTGGCATTCTTTTTTGTTTTGAACACCCACTTTACACCAATTGGCTTGTGACCTTTGGGAAGTGGAACAAGCTCCCATGTTTCGTTCTTCTTGATTGCCTTAATTTCTTCGTCCATTGCATCTCTCCTCTTCTTCTCCTTTGCAGCTTCTTGGTAGCTTACTGGTTCACAATCAACAAATAGACAAAATAATAGTTTCTTCGTAAAGATCTCGAAGACTCTTTGTATGTTCCACAACTCTTTCTTCAAGATTATCACTTGATAAAGGTGAACCATCTCCACGGGTAATTGATGTTGGCAAAATCGGTGGTGTGGCAGTCTCTTGCTGAACTTCTTCTGTTTGCTCAACTAGTGATTGCTTATTTTTATCAAACGAAAGGAAATTGAAGTCATCTGTAGGAGAGTTGAATTCCCATTCGCCTTCTTCATTAAATATGGCATCTCGGTTGATTACGATCTTCCCATTGTTTGGACTGTATAGCTTGTAGCCTTTTGAACTTGCATTATAGCCGATGAAGATGAATTTTTCACTTTTATCATCAAGCTTGGTTCTTCTTTCATCCGGTACATGAGCATAAGCTATGCTTCTGAATACTCTGAAGTGAGAAATACCGGGCTTTCTTCCGCTCCAGGCTTCTTATGGTGTCTTTCCTTGTATGTTTTTTGTTGGAGATCGGTTGGATAGGTAGACTGCTGTAGCCACTACTTCAGCCCAAAACTCTTTCGGTAATTTCTTGCATTTGAGCATGCTTCGTGCCATGTTAAGGATAGTTCTGTTTTTCCTTTCTGCGACTCCATTTTGTTGGGGGAATCTTGGGACTATCAATGGTCTTCGAATTCCATTTTCTTCATAGAATTCTTGAAACTCCTTAGAAGTGAATTCTCCTCCTTGATCAGATCTCATTGCTTTAATCTTTTGGCCACTTTCATTCTCCACCATAGCTTTAAATTTCTTGAATATTTTGAAAACCTCTGATTTTTGCTTCAAAAAATATACCCAAGTTTTCCTTGAAAAATCATCAATAAAAAGAAGGAAATAGTTATTTTTACCAAATGAGCTTGGGTTGATCAGTCCACAAACATCTGCATGTATAAGCTCTAGTGGCTTTTTCGCTCTTGAGTCTGATAGCTTTGGAAAGCTTTTTCTGAATTGCTTCCCAAGTAAGCACCCTTCACAAAGTTGTTCAGGTTAATTGATGCTTAGTAATCCTCTCACCATGTTCTTTTTGGATAGAAGCTCCAATCCTCCAAAATTGAGATGCCCAAATTGAAGATGCCATAGCCATGATGCATCCTTGTAGCAAGCTTTCAAGCATTTTGAAACATCATTTTGTATGTTGATCACGAACATTCTATTCTTTGTTATTGGCACTTTAGCTATTAGATTATTCTTGTCATCTTTTATAGAAAGATTGTCATTTTTCATGTGAATATCATAGCCTTTTTTCAATAATTGTCCAAGACTCAAGATGTTACTCCTTATGTTAGGCACATAGTAAACATTTGAAATAAATTGATGTCTTCCATCTTTTAAACGGATGAGAATGTTACCTCTCCCTTTTACTTCAATTTTAGAATCATCTGCAAATGAGACATTGTCACTTACAGATTCATCAAGTTCCATGAACATGCTTCTCTTTCCACACATGTGATTGCTTGCACCAGTGTTAAGATACCAAGAATTCTCTTAGCCACCATCGTTCTCGTTCTTTGCTAGGAAAAGAGTTGCCTTTTCTTCAATCTTCTCTTCCACGTAGTTAGATTTTTCTTCAACTTTTGAACTTTTACATTCTGAAGCATAATGACCATACTTGTGACAATTGTAGCATTGAATTTGAGATTTCTCATACCTCAAATTAGGATTTCCTCTTCCACGTCCTCTTGTAGAACTTTCTCCTCTTTCATAGTTGTTGGAATTGTTGTTGTAATTCCAACCTCGTCCATGACCGCGATTTCCTCCTTGTCCTCGAGCTCTACCTCTACCTCGACCACGTTGATTGACTTAGCTTTCATTTTTCTCCTCCTTAAGTTGCATTTTGAGGAGTTGTTCAGTGATCCCATGTTTCTTCTTGTGCTTTTCTTCATAGGCTTGTAATGAACCTAGAAGTTCTTCAATCTTCATCTCCTCCAAGTCTTTTGTCTCTTCTATTGTCACAACAATATGCTTGAACTTTGGATCAAGTGAGCGGAGTATCTTTTCCATGATTCTCACATTTTCTAACTTTTCACCATTTCTTTTTAATTGATTTGAAATGGCCAAGACTCGAGAGAAGTAATCAGAAACTGACTCACCTCCTTTCATGTGCAAGGATTCAAACTCACCTCTTAAAGTTTGAAGATGCACCTTCTTCACTTTCTCTTCTCCTTTGTAGGATGTTTGAAGCTTTCCCCATGCTTGTTTAGCAGATTTTGCATATGAAATCTTCTCAAAGCTATCATCATCTAAGGCTTGATAGCCCTCTTTCTTGAATCTTTCAAAATTGTCTTTTGATCTTGTGTAAGACTGTCTTCATTTTCTGGCTCATTATAACCTTTCTCTATGATATCCAAAACATTGTGTACACCAAGGAGAGCCTTCATGTTGATACTCCAATTGTCATAGTTGTTATTGTTGAGTGTTGGTACTTGGAATGATGCCACATTATTTGCCATATCTCCAAATATAGAAGGAATTTGCAAAATCCAATTGCATGGATGGCTCCGGAATGCCGAAAAACCTTAAGATGGATTTAGTCACAAAAAGTCAAATTTTGGTCAAAAGTTGAAGTTAACTGTTGAAATGGTCAACAGTCAATGACTCAATCACTGGCTTGGCAGCTTGGTCAAACGGCTTAGTCAATGGCTTGGTCAAATGGCTTGATGGCTTAACTCGGTCTGACTCAGCTCAACTCAGTATCTTAAGTCAGATCAACTCAGTGAGTCAACTCAGTTATCTGGGCAGCAAACTTCCGGCAGCGATTGGTGACGCGTTCGACGTCCGTTTGGGTTGATTCTAGTGGCATTGGATTTGTCTCTCCGAGAGCTTCGATTTGATATCTTATATGCATACTTTTGGCTCTGATACCACTTTGTTAACACAAAAACTCACTTTGAAGAAAATTTATTACATTAAATCACAGCACTCTTTCTTCTATAACAAACTCTCAAAAACACTCACAAACTTTGCTTCTGATTTTTTTATCTTTTTCACTTGATAATACAATGCAAAGAGGGAGGGGGTATTTATACTAATTCTAATTCAATATAAACCACATAAACATATCTAACTTTCACCTAACTTATACCTAATAAACATAATAACCGTACATGTACAAACACAATTTTCGACAATCTAACCAAACCTTGACCTGTAATTCATCATGTGAAAAATATTAGAAAGTTCTTTGAACTGAGCTTTAACATTTGGATTGAGTTTTAATTAAACTTGGGTTTTAAAACATGTTTATAATTTTAACATCTTGTTCCAGTCTCTTAAAATTTGTTGAAGATACTTTAGCTTAATGCCCAATAATTGCATAGCAGAATGAACATCTAAATTAGTTGACCAATGATTACCAATGACTTCTCGAAGAGTAGCATCAGTGGTCCATGTTGCTTGAGACAGAAAACAAGCTGGAGGATGACTGGAATAACGATCACAAGTAAGAAGAAGAGGGTTGTGATCTGAGTGATGTCCTTGCCAATGCTGTACAGGAAATTGTCCCCCAAAAATTGTAAAAATCCATTTAAGCATAAACTCCTGTCAAGGCAGCATTCCACTTTGTGAACACCATGCCTACCATTACACCAAGTGTAAGTTGTTCCACGAGTAGGAATACCAAAGAGTTCACAATCTTCCATAAAAGTTTAAAATCCCTGCAAGGACCTTTAGCTGGAGCTCTACCGGTTTTTTCATGAGCACTGAGCATAGCATTGAAATCCCCTATCGTCACCCAACTTCCTGGAGAGCTAGATTTTAGGCTGTATAAATCAGCCCATAAATCCCGTCGTTTATTAGCCTGCACATTGCCATAAACAAAGCTGATTCTATGCATTTGAGTACATATAAAGACATCCAAAGGGATATGTTGATCACAAATATGCATTGAAGAAGGAATTTAAGAGCGAGTACGACAAAAAACCCATAAAGAAGGAAGATCTCGAGAGTTGGAAGCCAAAAAAAACATATTAAGAGTTGACCAATAATGAGAGTCAATCATGTTAAACTCAACCATCCGTTCAGCAATACAAAGGAAGTCAGGCTTGAATTTTAAACACTACTATGCCCCTACTATTCCAAAAGAGCAGCTTCATAGATTAAGTTTTTGGGGGCGTTTCGACACTCTTTTTGAGAGAGTAATTTTATATTTATTCTTGCCCTTGGGAGTTTTACGTTGAACTTTAATCCAGTGTTGTTCCTCTTCCAAATCAACTTTGTCTGCCCAAGACATGTTCTCGTGATTTGAAGCATTATCATCATGAGAACTGTGAGAAATTTCTAGGACATTATCATCCTGAGGAATTGCCAATTCAGTTGCTGAAATTTCTTTATCAATCCTGTCAGTATGATTTTCAGTGTCATGGCCATCATAGTGAATTTGAGCGGTTGCGTCTTCATGAGAACAAGATTCCTTCCCGTGGCTTCATTTGTTCTCGCGTCTTCATAATTTCTATCTTATACCCAAAACCATGTTCGCTTCATTTTATTTACTTATTTTTTAATGTGGTTTTGTTTTTCTCAAGTTATATTTTTCTACTCACAAAATTCTTTTTTTTTTTTTTTTTTTCTTTTTCAAGTTCAGCGCAATAATTAATCCTTCCGTGTTTTCTTTAAACAATTAGAATGGATTCAATTGGCTTAATAGAAAGCTTCCAATTAGCTTAATCTTTAAATAATTTATAATTCAGAACAGAGCAATAATGAATCTCAGCAAATATATTTTATTGAACAGTAAAATTGTTGCTACTAATCAGTCATTACGCAAGTCGTCTCTCGCAAAGTCAAGTTCTTATCTTTA
Organism: Reutealis trisperma; assembly: GCA_947687605.1. Taxonomy (NCBI): domain Eukaryota; kingdom Viridiplantae; phylum Streptophyta; class Magnoliopsida; order Malpighiales; family Euphorbiaceae; genus Reutealis; species Reutealis trisperma. The sequence goes on along the minus strand of CANTUT010000012.1, from coordinate 1,128,208 downwards.
CTTTTTCATTACTTTTAATTCCATCCACTCATTTATTTTGGTAGCTATTGCCTTCGTAGTTTTTGTGGTAAAGAATAAGAAAAGAGGAGACACATTGTACTTTTCTGAAATTTCAACTGTGCTTATAGAAACTGAGAAAAAGAAAAGAGGCCGAGGGAGAGAGAAAGAGTTTTTGCGCAGAGAGAGAGTTTTTCTTTCTTTTTGGTAGAATTTTGTGTTCCCTCTCTGATACCCAATTGGAATTCATAGCCGCAACTAATTCTCTGTGATGGAAGTTGTGACAACTGTCGGAGGTGCTTTCCTTTCTGCTGCTTTTCAGGTGCTGTTTAACAAATTAGGCTCTAATGACTTGCTCAATTATGCACGAGAAGGGCAAGTATTTGATGATCTCAAGACGTGGGAGATTATGCTGAAGAAAATCTATCTAGTGCTCAATGATGCGGAAGAGAAGCAAATGGCTAATCCGTTGGTGAAGATGTGGGTGAGTGAAATCAGAGACTTGACTTATGATGTGGAGGACATTCTGGATGAGCTTTGTACTGAGGTTCTGCGACGCAAGTTGCAGGGTGAACCATTACAAGAAGGCAGTACAAGTAAGGTAAAGAAACTACTCATCCCTACTTGTTGTGGTAGGTTCAGTTTCAATACTGTTAAGTTCAATGCTGAGATGATTTCCAAGATTAAAGAAATTACTGCCAGATTTGATGATGTCATGAAACAAAAAGATCTGTTACGTTGGGTAGAGGGTGATAGTGGTAGATGGAGGAACCAAATAAGAGAGAGACTACCCACAAGGGAAGCAACCTCTTTGGTGGATGAAGCAGATGTTCATGGAAGAGAGAAAGATAAGGAGGCAATTCTTGAAATATTGAAGGCTGTAGAAGCAAAGGCTAATGTCTCTGTAGTTCCCATTATTGGGATGGGGGGTGTTGGAAAGACGACTCTGGCTCAGCTCATTTTTCAAGATACTAAGTTGGAGGGGTTTGATTTAAAATCTTGGGTTTCTGTTGGCGAAGATTTTGATGTTTTTAGAATGACCAATACGATTCTCCAACCGGAGAGTAGTGATTATAAAGACTTAAATTCACTTCAGCTAAAATTAAGGGAAAAGCTGTCTATGAAGAAATTTTTGATTGTCCTGGATGACGTTTGGACTCAAAGTTACGAAGATTGGACTCTTTTTTGTTCTCCTTTTACAATGGGGGCACCTGGCAGCACCCTCGTAATCACAACTCGCAGTCAACATGTTGCATCTATGATGGGTACTATTTCAGCTTATCCTCTCAAAGAGTTATCAAATGATGATTGCATGTCTGTGTTTGCACAACATGCTTTGGGAGCAACAGATTTTGGCGAGCACATGGATTTAAAAGAAATTGGTATGAGAATTGTTAACAAATGCAAGGGATTGCCTTTAGCGGCTAAAGCTCTCGGGGGCCTCCTACGAGGTAAACTAAATCCTAGTGTGTGGAAGGAAGTGTTGATCAGTGAAATATGGGATTTACCTGAACACAAAAGCAATGTTCTTCCTGCTTTAAGGTTGAGCTATTTTCATCTCCCTTCACATTTGAAACAATGCTTTGCATATTGTGCCATTTTTCCAAAAGATTATGAGTTCGATAAGAATGAGTTGGTTTTGTTATGGATGGCTGAGGGTTTTCTGTCTCAACCAAAGAAGATGAAGCCGATGCAAGATTTAGGCTGCCAATATTTCGATGATTTATTATTTAGATTGTTTTTTCAACGGTCTAATGGTAATAAATCACGGTATGTTATGCATGACCTAATGAATGATTTAGCTCGTTATGTTAGTAAAGAAATATGTTTTCAGTTGGATGATAAGTTTGGGGATGAAAATTCAGGTGTGAAGATTCGACATTCATCATTCATTCGTCAGGAATATGAAATTTGGCAAAAATTTGAAGGCATTTCCTCAATAAACAGCTTGCGGACATTTTTACCATTGCCAATCATGTCAGATTCATTACTCAAATATTTAAGTAGTAAGGTGCTTCATGACTTGGTGCCAAAGTTAAAATGCTTGAGGGTACTTTCAATAGCTGGCTATGATAATATTTTGGAGTTGCCAAGTTCTATTGGAGCCTTAAAGCATTTAAGGTATCTGAACTTATCTGGCACTAAAATTAAAAGATTGCCTGAATCGGTAGGTGCACTTCTTAACTTGCAGACATTGCTCTTATGCAACTGTTGGAAACTTAAAGAGTTATTCTCTGGCATTGGCAATTTAATAAACTTGCAGTGCCTTGATATCAGTGGTACCTCTAAGTTGAAAGAAATGCCACGACAAATTGGTAATTTGAGGAATCTGCACACACTGACCAAGTTCATTGTAGGAAGAAAGAATGGACTCAAGTTAAATGAGTTGAAGAAATTTTCTCATCTGCAAGGGAGTCTTCTAATTACAGAGCTACAGAATGTGATGGATATTCGAGATGCAGATTTTTCCAATCTAAAGGAGAAGCAGCGTCTCGAACAATTACACTTGGAATGGGACGAGGATGATTCTAATGGTTTGAGAAACCCAAGTACTGAAGTGCAAGTTCTGAACTCATTACAACCTCATCAAAATGTATTAAGGCTTTCAGTTAGATCATTTGGTGGAAATGAATTCCCATCTTGGATAGCAGATCCTACATTCATTAATATGGTAAAGCTGAGACTATGGAAGTGCGAGAACATCTCGTCACTGCCACCACTTGGACGACTGCCCTCACTTGAAGAGTTGGAGATTGAAGGCATGAATGGAGTGAAAGAAGTGGGTGCTGATTTTTATGGGGACGGTTCATCTTTTGCTAGTCTTGAGACGCTAAAGTTTTCTAATATGTTGGCGTGGGAGCAATGGTATAATGATGTCAATGATGTCAATGGAGAGGCTGGCAAAAAATTCCCTAAGCTGCATAAGCTTTATGTAAATAATTGTCCAAAGTTAGTTGGGAAATTGCCCAGCGGCAACTGTGTTCCATCTCTTCATGCACTATATATGTGGGGATGTCAAGAGGGGGTTCTGAGAAGTACGTCAGATCTTACCTCTCTCACGACCTTAGAAATTAACAATATTTCAGGGCTTGTGAGTTTAAATGAAGCGCGTACAGAGGAGATGGTGGCCCTTCAAGATTTGAGTATTAGAGATTGTGAAGAACTCAAGTACTTGTGGAAGGATGGAACTAATTTAGACAAATTTGCTTGTCTAAAGCTTTTGATGGTCTTGGACTGTAAGCAGCTGGTGTCATTGGTGAAGGGAGAGGAAGGGCAATTGCCTTGCAATCTTCAAGTTCTGGGAATAAGTGGTTGTTATAATCTGATGAAGCTGCCAAATGGACTGCACAGCCTCTCATCTCTAAGAGATTTGAAAATCTATGGTTGTAGAAAACTCTTATCGTTCCCAGCAACAGGCGTGCCGTACGGTCTCAGAAATCTTTGTATCGAGGAGTGTAATTCTCTGGAGTATCTGCCAGAGGGTATTATTATGCATCACAATATGTCTCAGCTTGAGGTATTGAAAATCATAGGATGTGAATCTTTGAGGTCCTTTCCAAATGGTGAGTTTCCTTATTCGCTTCACACTCTATATATTCAAGATTGTAATTGGGCAACAGAATTATTTGAATCATTAGGCAACAGCTTCTCTCATCTCTCACATTTAGGGATAGGAAGCTGTCCTCAATTAAACATTCTTTCTATCCACACTCTTACCTCTTTAACAATAAGCCGTTGCAAAAATCTCAGGTCACTGCCCAATTCGATGCAAAATCTCACCTCTTTAGATGTAATATCTTGCGAGAATTTGAGCTCACTTCCCTATACGATGCAAAATCTCACCTATTTGTCAATTGGCGGTTGTGAGTATTTGAGATCACTGCCCAATCCGATGCAGAATTTCATAGCTCTTAAATCCTTAGTCATAAGAAATTGTGGAGGCTTAGATTCCTTTCCAAAAGGAGGTTTACCACCGAGCCTAACCCATTTTTCTATATGGAATTGTGAGAATCTAAAACAGCCAATGTGGGAGTGGGGACTCCACAGACTCACCTCTCTTGCAGAATTCACCATCGCTGGCACAAGTCCAAGTACTGATATGTTTTATTCCTTTCCAGATAATGATGGCCTGCTGCTTCCCATTTCACTTTCCAAACTCTGGATCTTTGAACTCCACAATCTGAAATCCATCTCAAGGGGACTCCTAAAGCTCACCTCTCTACGATATTTATATTTTAGAGATTGCTCAAGTCTCCAATCCTTTCCAGAAGAGGGCTTGCCTGCCACACTTGAAAGGCTAACCATCTTCTCTTGTCCTCTTCTTAAAGAACGGTGCTCAAATAAGAAAGGAAGTTATTGGCCCCTCATTTCCCACATACCCGACCTATCTATATGAGATTGTAACACCCTAACTTAAAAATAATTATGGATATATTTTCTGCTAATTAATTATGTGAATTTGAATCAGAAATTGTTTAATTATTATGTATTGCAAAATGGGATCTTGTTTTACACTTTTGTCCATCACCTGAAAATGTTGAAGCTGATTTGGATAGGATTTATTTATCAAAGCATGACCTTCTAATATTCTTTAGATTTTGGCACATGTTAGAGAGGTTAAATATAAATATGTTCAAGTTATTAATCCCAAGTTCATCACTCCCTTGAAATCTTAATTAACCCAAATCTCAAAAGTCCTAAATCATAAAAATTTCAGCCTCTATATGCGGTAGAAATAACGAAAATTATTTTAATAGAAATAAAATAATAAATAATGTACTATTTTTTTAAATAGTGTAATATCTTATTTTCAAAGGAATTATGGATTTTTTTAAACAAATAATGATAAAGATATATATAAAGTATATATTATAGAGGATAACAATAGGTGTTATGGGAAAAATTGAATTTCTTAATCACTTAGTTATTTAGATCTCTTAATATACTTTAAAAATCATTATAAAATTTAATTATTAATCTTTTATTTATTAATTTGGAGATAATTTAAAATAAATTATATCATATGATTTTATCTATTTAATATTATTTTATAACATAACAAAAACATTATAAACTCACGTATATTATTAACCATATATGTGTATTTATTAGAGCTGAGCATAGGATATAAAGATATCAAACTGTACTGAAAATTCTAACTAAAAATCTCCATAACCGAATAAATATATATTGATTGTTTGACTTTTTTTGAACCAACTGTTCTAAATTTTTTCGTACAGTTATGAAAATTAATAGTTATCCATACTGAATCAAAGAGCCGAAACCATAACCGATTTAAAAAATTCTTATGCACACACACGCTTTTTAATATTAAATTAGCAACATATTTAAGGAAATTTAATAATGTACAAGTAAAATTTAATTGTGCACTATGTAATTTGATTTTTTTTTTTTAGCTTGGTGAATTGTAAATAAATTTCTTTAATTATACATTATATAATTTGATTTTTATTTTTGTTGTATGTACTAATTTAATTTTATATTTAAGCTGAAAAAATATATATTTCTAATTATTTAAAAGCAAAAAATCTTTGAATATCCATTTTGTTTCATTCTATATTGAACAGTCCCATTTGATCTGAATCTCCATCCTGAAAAATTAGAATGATTTGATATGGAAATTTTTGTCCATAGTTTGATTCTAAGATCCCATTTTAGGAATCTTTGAAATTCTATTCAGTTCTGAAAATTTTCAAATCTTTGGATTCCCTCTAACTGTGTTCAACCCTAATAATTATTAAGAATTTATGATCTCTATATTAAATATATAGTAAATTTTATGTACATTATTTTAATAGATAATTTATCAAATTAATCAATTGATATACTTATAAATAAGTTGGATTATTAAGTTGTCATTTAATTAATTAAAATCAATTGAATCAAATTTTCAAATTGGGTGATATGGCAACAAATTGTGCAATTCTTCTCTATAATTTATTGCAATTCTTCTCAGAAATGTGTCTGATCTTACCTTTCTCATAGCCTTAGAAATTTCAAAAATTTCAGGGCTCATGAGTTTATATGAATTGCATTTAGAGGAGATGGTGGCCCTTCAGGACTTGATTATTAGTGATTATGAAGAACTCAAGTACTTGTGGAAGGATGGAACTAATTTAGACAAACTTGCTTGTCTAAAGCTTTTAGAGGTATGGCGCTGTAAGCAGCTGGTATCACTGGTGGAGGGAGAGAAGGGGCAATTGCCTTGCAATCTTCGGGTTTTGGAGATATCACTTTGTCATAATTTGGAGAAGCTGCCAAGTGGACTGCACAGCCTCACATCTCTAAGAGACTTAAAAATCAATTTTTGTAGAAAACTCTTGTCGTTCCCAGCAACAGGTGTACCGTACAATTGTTAACACAAAAACTCACTTTGAAGAAAAATTATTATATTAAATCACAACACTCTTTTTTCTACAACAAACTCTCAAAAACACTCACAAGCTTTGCTTCTGATTTTTTTTGTTTTTACTTGATGATACAATGCAAAGAGGGAGGGGGTATTTATACTAATTCTAATTCAATACAAACCACATAAACATATCTAACTTTCACCTAACTTATACCAAACTTACACCTAACACACATAATAACCATACACGTACAAACATAATTTTCAACAATCTAACCAACCCTTGACCTGTAATTCATCATGTGAAAAATATTAGAAGGTTCTTTGAACAGTGCTTTAACATTTGGATTGAGTTTTAATTAAACTTGGGTTTTAAAACAAGTTTATATTTTCAACACTCCCCCTTAAAATTGTTTTATGAGACCAAGCAAATTTCTTATCCTCGCAAAGTCTTCATATTTCAGTGGCTTGGTGAAAATATCAGCAATTTGATCATGTGACTTGACATACTTGATTTGTACATACTTTCTTGCAATGCATTCTCTAATGTAATGTAATAGAGTATCTATGTGCTTTGATCGATCATGAAACACTGGATTCTTTGCCAGAGCAATTGCTGATTTATTATCAACACCAATCTTTGTTGGTTCTTCTTGTGCCAAGTTCAGCTCCTTCAATAAGTTTCTTAGCCAGACTGCATGACAAACAGCTGAAGTTGCGGCTACATACTCAGCTTCATAAGTTGAGAGTGTGACGATTGGTTGTTTCTTTGACAACCATATGAAATCAGTATCTCCCATAAAGAATACAAATCCAGTAGTACTTCTTCGATTATCTATGTCTCCACCCCAATCGCTATCGCTATATCCAACAAGCTTGTGATCATTAGAAATTGAATATAACAAGCCATAATCAATTGTACCTTTCAGATAGTGAAGAATTCTCTTTGCAGCTTTGAAATGAGTGGTTGTTGGAGACTCCATATAGCGACTAACAAGTCCAACTGCATAGAGTATGCTAGGCCTCGTGTAAGTCAAGTAACGTAGACTTCCAACTAGACTTTTAAAAAGTGTTGGATCTACGCTTTCACCTTTTTCATGCTTTGTCAATTTGACTCCACATTCTACTGGAGTGGTGATTGGCTTACAATCTCCCATTTTAAATTTCTTAAGTATTTCTTGTGCATAACTTTGTTGGGAGATGAATATCCTTTTGCTTGACTTCAATACCAAGGTAATACGCCATGAGCCCAATGTCTGTCATCTCGAATTCTTTCATCATCACTTTTTTGAATTCATCAAACATGCTTGGGTTGTTTCCGGTGAAGATCAAATCATCAACATAAAGGCATACTATCAAAATATCTTCATCTTTGATTTTGACATACAAGGCGTGCTCATAAGGACATTTTCTGAACCCATTCTCTTGAAAATACTTGTCTATTTGGCTATTCCAAGCTCTTGGTGCTTGTTTTAGCCCATAGAGAGCCTTCTTCAATTTTAACACCTTGTCCTCCTGGCCTTTGATTTCGTAACCTGATGGTTGCTGAATGTAGACTTCTTCTTCAAGGACTCCATTTAGAAATGCAGATTTTACATCCATTTGATGTATTCTCCATTTGTTTTGAGCTGCTAGAGAAATGATTAGTCTAATTGATTTTGACATATAGGGCGTGCTCATAAGGACATTTTCTGAACCCATTCTCTTGAAAATACTTGTCTATTTGGCTATTCCAAGCTCTTGGTGCTTGTTTTAGCCCATAGAGAGCCTTCTTCAATTTTAACACCTTGTCCTCCTGGCCTTTGATTTCGTAACCTGATGGTTGCTGAATGTAGACTTCTTCTTCAAGGACTCCATTTAGAAATGCAGATTTTACATCCATTTGATGTATTCTCCATTTGTTTTGAGCTGCTAGAGAAATGATTAGTCTAATTGTTTCTAATGGTGCAACAGGAGCAAATACCTCATCGTAGTCAATTCTAGCTTTCTGACTGTATCCTTTTGCAACTAGCCTCACCTTGTGCCTTTCAACCTCTCCTTTGGCATTCTTCTTTGTTTTGAACACCCACTTTACATCAATTGGCTTTTGACCTGTGGGAAGGGGAACAAGCTCCCATGTTTCATTCTTCTCGATTGCCTTGATTTCTTCGTCCATTGCATCTCTCCACTTTTTCTCCTTTGCAGCTTCTTGATAGCTTACTGGTTCACAATCAACAAATTGACAAAATAATGTAAGATTATCTTGTCGTTCAGTTTCTTCATAAAGATCTCGAAGACTCTTTGTTCGTTCCACAGCTCTTTCTTCATGACTATCACTTGATAAAGGTGAACCATCTCCACGGGTAGTTGATGTTGGCAAAGTCAGTGGTGTAGCAGTCTCTTACTGAACTTCTTCAGTTTGCTCAACTAGTGGTTGCTCATTTTCATCAAACGGAAGGAAATTGAAGTCATTTATGGGAGAGTTGAATTCCCATTCGCCTTTTTCATCAAATATGACATCTCGGCTAATTAGGATCTTCCCATTGTTTAGATTGTACAGCTTGTAGCCTTTTGAACTTGCATCATAGCCGATGAAGATGAATTTTTCACTTTTATCATCAAGCTTGGTTCTTCTTTCATCCGGTACATGAGCATGAGCTATGCTTCTGAATACTCTGGGGTGAGAAATACCGGGCTTTCTTCCACTCCAGGCTTCTTGTGGTGTCTTTCCCCATACGGTTTTTGTTGGAGATCAATTAGATAGGTAGATTGCTGTAGCCACTGCTTCAGCCCAAAACTCTTTTGGTAATTTCTTGCATTTGAGCATGCTTGGTGCCATGTCAAGGATAGTTCTGTTTTTCCTTTCTGCGACTCCATTTTGTTGGGGGGATTTTAGGACTGTCAATGGTCTTCGAATTCCATTTTCTTCATAGAATTCTTGAAACTCCTTAGAAGTGAATTCTCCTCCTCGATCAGATCTCATCGCTTTAATCTTTTGGCCACTTTCATTCTCCACCATAGCTTTAAATTTCTAGAATATTTCAAAAACCTCTGATTTTTGCTTTAAAAAATATACCCAAGTTTTTCTTGAAAAATCATCAATAAAGAGAAGGAAATAATTATTTTTACCAAATGAGCTTGGGTTGATCGATCCACAAACATCTGCATGTATAAGCTCCAGTGGCTTTTTCGCTCTTGAGTCTGACAATTTTGGAAAGCTTTTTCTGAATTGCTTCCCAAGTAAGCACCCTTCACAAAATTGTTCAGGTTGATTGATGCTTGGTAATCCTCTCACCATGTTCTTCTTGGATAGAAGCTCCAATCCTCCAAAATTGAGATGCCCAAATTGAAGATGCCATAGCCATGATGCATCCTTGTAGCAAGCTTTCAAGCATTTTGCAACATCATTTTGTATGTTGATCATGAACATTCTGTTCTTTGTTATTGGCACTTTAGCTATTAGATTATTCTTGTCATCTTTTATAGAAAGATTGTCATTTTTCATGTGAATATCATAGCCTTTTTTCAATAATTGTCCAAGACTCAAGATGTTACTCTTCATGTTAGGCACATAGTAAACATTTGAAATAAATTGATGTCTCCCATCTTTTAAACGGATGAGAATGTTACCTCTCCCTTTTACTTCAATTTTAGAATCATCTGCAAATGAGACGTTGCCGCTTGCAAATTCATGAAGTTCCATGAACATGCTTCTCTTTCCACACATGTGATTGCTTGCACCAGTGTCAAGATACCAAGAATTTTCTTGGCCACCATCATTCTCCTTCTTTGCTAAGAAAAGAGTTGCCTTTTCTTCAATCTTCTCTTCCACGTAGTTGGACTTTTCTTCAACTTTTAAACTTTTACATTCTGAAGCATAATGGCCATATTTGTGACAATTGTAGCATTGAATTTGAGATTTGTCATACCTCAAATTAGGATTTCCTCTTCCATGACCTCTTATGGAACTTTCTCCTCGTTCATAGTTGTTGGAATTGTTGTTGTAATTCCAACCACGTCCACGACCACAATTTCCTCCTAGTCCTCGGGCTCTACCTCAACCTCGGCCACGTTGATTGACTTGGCTTTCATTTTTCTCCTCCTTAAGTTGCAACTTGAGGAGTTGTTCGGTGATCCCATGTTTCTTCTTGTGCTTTTCTTCATAGGCTTGTAATGAACCTAGAAGTTCTTCAATCTTCATCTCCTTCAAGTCTTTTGTCTCTTCTATTGTCACAACAATATGCTTGAACTTTAGATCAAGTGAGCGGAGTATCTTTTCCATGATTCTCACATTTTCTAACTTTTCACCATTTCTTTTTAATTGATTTGAGACAGCTAAGACTCAAGAGAAGTAATCAGAAACTGACTCACCTCCTTTATTGTGCAAGGATTCAAACTCACCTCTTCAAGTTTGAAGATGTACCTTCTTCACTTTCTCTTCTCCTTTGTAGGATGTTTGAAGCTTTTCCTATGCCTGTTTAGCAGATTTTGCATCTGAAATCTTCTCAAAGCCATCATCATCTAAGGCTTGATAGATTAGGTAGAGAGCTTTCTTGTCCCTCTTTCTTGAATCTTTCAAAATTGTCTTTTGATCTTGTGTAAGATTGTCTTCATTTTCTGGCTCATTATAACCTTTCTCTATGATATCCAAAACATTGTGTGCACCAAGGAGAGCCTTCATCTTGATACTCCAATTGTCGTAGTTGTTGTTATTGAGTGTTGGTACTTGGAATGATGCCACATTATTTGCCATATCTCCAAATCTAGAAAGAATTTGCAAAATTCAATCGCACGAATGGTTTTGAAATGCCGAAAAACCTTAAGATGGACTTAATCACGAAAAGTCAAATTTTGGTCAAAGTCAAAATCAAATGTTGAAGTGGTCAACAGTCAACGGCTCAATCACTAGCTTGGCGGCTTGGTCAAACGGCTCAGTCAACGGCTTGGTCAAATGGCTTGACGGCTTAACTCGGTTTGACTCAGCTCAACTCAGTATCTTGACTCAGATTAACTCAGTGAGTCAACTCAGTTATCTGGGCAGCAAACTTCCGGCAGCGATTGGCGACGCGTCTGACGTCCGTTTGGGCTTATTCTAGTGGCGTTGGATTCGTCTCTCCGAGAGCTTCAATTTGATATCTTATATGCCTATGTTTGGCTCTGATACCACTTTGTTAACACAAAAACTCACTTTGAAGAAAAATTATTACATTAAATCACAACACTCTTTCTTCTACAACAAACTCTCAAAAACACTCACAAGCTTTACTTATGATTTTTTTTGTTTTTACTTAATGATACAATGCAAAGAGGGAGGGGGTATTTATACTAATTCTAATTCAATACAAACCACATAAACATATCTAACTTTTACCTAACTTATACCAAACTTACACCTAACACACATAATAACCATACACATACAAACATAATTTTCAACAATCTAACCAACCCATGACCTGTAATTCATCATGTGAAAAATATTAAAAGGTTCTTTGAGCTGGGCTTTAACATTTGGATTGAGTTTTAATTAAACTTGGATTTTAAAACAAGTTTATATTTTCAACAACAGTCTCAGAAATCTTAGTATCGCAGTGTGTGATTCTTTGGAGTCTCTGCCAGAGGGTATTATTATGCAGCACAATAAGTCTCCAAAGTCTCCAAAATCGGAGGATGTAAATCTCAGACGAGGATGTAAATCTCAGACGAACTTGCTTGTCTAAAGCTTTTAAAGGTATGGTGCTGTAAGCAGCTGGTGTCACTGGTGGAGGGAGAGAAGGGGCAATTACCTTGCAATCTTCCGGTTCTAGAGATAACTAATTGTCATAATTTGAGGAAGCTACCAAATGGCCTACACGGTCTCACGTCTATAGTTGATTTGACAATCTATAATTGTAGAGAACTCTTATCGTTCCCAGCAACAGGTGTGCCGTACGGTCTCAGAAATCTTTGTATAAAGAGTGCAATTCTCTGGAGTCTCTGCCAGAGGGTATTGAAAATCAGGATGTAAATCTCTAAGGTCCTATCCAAATGGCGAGTTTCCTGATTCGCTTTAGACTCTACATATTAAAGATTGTAATTGGCCGACACAATTAATTGAATCACTGTGCAATGGCTTCTCTCATCTCTCACATTTAACTATAGGAAGCTGTCCTCAATTAAACATGTTTCCTATCCACACTCTTACCTCTTTAACAATTCGTGATTGTGAGAATTTGAATTCACTTCCCAATAAGATGCAAAATCTCACCACTTTATCAGTAATCTTTTGCGAGAATTTGAGGTCAGTGCCCAATTCAATGCAAAATCTCACCCTTTTAAAGATAGATCGTTGTGAGAATTTGAGCTTATTTCTGAATAAGATGAAAAATCTCGCCGTTTTATTAATGAGCCGTTGCAAGAATTTGAGGTCACTGTCCAATCCGATGCAGAACTTCAAAGCTCTTAAATCGTTAGCGATAAGACATTGTGGAGGCTTAGATTCCTTTCCAGAAGGAGGTTTGCCACCGAACCTAACCATCCTTTCTATCTCAAATTGTGAGAATCTGAAACAGCCAACGTCAGAGTGGGGACTCTACAGACTCACCTCTCTTGCATCTTTCATAAATCCAAGTACAGATGTGTTTTGAATCCTTTCTAGATAATGATGGGCTGCTGCTTCCCACTTCACTTTCCTGTCTAAAAATCCATTAATTCAACCATCTGAAATCCATCTCAAGGGGACTTCTAAGGCTCACCTCTCTACAACGTTTATATATCCAGGATTGCCCAAATCTCCAATCCTTTCCAGAGGAGAGCTTGCATGCCACAATTGAAATTTTAAACATCATCCACTGTCCTCTTCTTAAAGAAAGGTACTCAAAAGAGAATGGAAGTTATTGGCCCTTCATTTCCCACATACCCGGCATTTTCTTGAATGAATAAATGAAAGAAGAGCAATATTGCTACTACAATGTGGAGCGGCATTCCATCAATGAGGTAATATTGTAGAAACTCCTAAGTTGGGTATCTTATTGTGTTTATATATGAGCTGACCATATGCTAATATTGTACCTTGTATTATGCTGAGCTTGATGCCCCATTAATGAACTTTTATCTATTTTGGAAAAAAAAAACAGCTTGGCAACTTTCTCTATTATTTTCTTCCTCATCTTTATCCATCAATCAATGAATATAATAAAAATGAATGGCAATAGAGTTATAGCTTATTTGGATGGGAGGTAAGGAAAAGTAATTAATGGAAGGATAGGGAAGGGTAATGAGAGGAATAGAAGGGGAAAGAAGGGAAAGTGTATGTGGTAACCATACTTTTGTTTGGGAGAGGAGTGAGGGAAGAAGAGTAATTAATGAAAGTGTAATGTCATGACCCAAAACCGAGGGCATGCGACTGGCACTAGGATAGCTATGATGTACGTGACTACCAGTGCTCATAGTAAGTTTATAATTTATTAAATGACAAACCATCAAATCAACCATTATTTTCATTTCAAAAGATAACCCTAGGTCCATAAGTTAAGTAGACTTATTTCATCATCCATTCAATGTCATTCTAATTTAACACACCATCTAATTTAAATAACAAATCGAAATAATATTATGTTTAACCATATACTTGACATCCAAAAGGAATTTACAAATACTAGAAAAATTAAATTACAAACCATAAGGATAGCATTGCAGAGTGCTAGTAATACAAATTAATAAATCTAATACATAATTTAGTTTAATAAACACATATTATTGTTGGGAAAATAATGCAGATTAACTCAATTAATAAATTCTTCCTAAGCTCATTTCACAATCTGGAAAAATGATTTGAACATGAATGAGCGTTCAACTCAATGAATGATACTAACTAATATATTAACCTGATGTCTTATAAACAGGTAACTAATATTCATGCTGATGCATCATGTCACAGAGGTAAACAAATCACGTAAGCAAACATTGACGGAACACAGTCTATAGTACCATACTAAATCTCAATATGGGAGCTGATCCCCTTATCCTGACTCTTTGAATCTAAAACTGTCTCTTATTCTAATACTAAGGCCGTAACCTTCCTAGCTGCATTGACTTGGCTAGTCACAGCGAGGCGATGAGCAGGCCTCTAGCCGTCAACCACTAGGTCCTAGCTCATCTTATCTCAATCACCATAATTAGATTTACATTCCTAAATGGCACTGTGTCATCCTGATCCCATCAATCAACCACAAATAATTATACATCAATAACTACTAATTCATCAATTACAGTAATGATGATAAAATTCTATGCAATAATAATGCATAAATACATATATATATATATATATATATATATATATATATATATATATATATATATATATATATATATATATATATATATATATATATATATATATATATATATATATATATATATATATATTCATACAATAAATACAAATGCATATGACGCAGGAAAATATATTAGGTAGTATCACTCACAGACTTGAGGATACATCTAATTGATTTTCCTTTTTGACCTATAACCTCTAGTAGCAAAAAGACACTTGAGACATCAACACTTCCAAATTATCAGTGAATTCCCATATACTCAACAATAGCTATACCATAACTCCTACTTTGCAACCCAACAACATCGCCATAACATTTGATTATCACTTTAACCAAAACCACTCTACTCAAACGTATATATAATTATAAACCTTTTTACTTTTACTTTAATTTAAATACTAATAATTCGTATAATTTCATAAAAGCATAATATTAATATAATGACCATTCTATTTTAATAACATTAATATAATTTATTTTCATAAGATCAATTTTAATTAATTTCAATTAATTTATAGAATTCTTAATAATTTTTCAAAAATTAATTCAATTAACTATACTTAATTTTTAAATTCATAATTAATTGATAAATGCAAACTAATTAATTTCATCTTTGAAATAGACATCGGAAACTAATTTAAAACTAACAATAATGCTCACCAGAAAGGTAGCCGGAAAAGTCGTCGAAAAATGTCAACGATGATAAAATACGATGGAATTGGTGTCAATGGACTTGTATCGAAGTGAGAAATCTAGAAACATGCTCCACTTTTCCTCACTTGTCGAAAATCACTAGAAAATGGTGTTTATAGCTGACTTAGACATCAGATTCTGGTCAAACAAAAATTAGTCTCAAAATTTACAAACAATATATCAAATTGAAGCTCAGGAGAAAAGGAGTTCAACAGTACCATAATTACTGTGAATGAACGTCGGAATGGGCCAAAAATAGGCTCAAAAACTCCTTGGCTGGCTAGTGGTTACCCAAGTGGTGTGGTGGCATGTGGCGGCAAATCGCTTCGAGATTCCTCTTGCCAGCTCACAGGTGCCTGGCCAGCACATGTCGTCGTCTGGTGGGCGAAAGCTGATAATCTGTCGGATAGAAACTCCCTTCCTCTCTCTCTCTTTCTCTCTCTCTCTCTCTCTCTCTTTCTTCTGTCTGAGTTTGTTGGAGGGCGGTATCTGATTGGTCTTTTTGACCAATCAGATGCTGAGTTTATTTATTTATAATAATAATAATAACCTAATTTTTATTTGAATTTAAACTTTTGAATCTCAATTTAACATTGAATAATATACCCTAAAATATTTATGTAATACCCAAGGTCTCCATAGCTCATCGGAGTTATAATAATACCATAAAATATAAATTTTATGAGTATAGTATTAATGACATAGTGATAGAATGACAAAGACTCTTGTTGGTATTAAGTGCTTGAGTGTGTATTTTTATGATATAGGAATATTTATTGTATGTATGATTGAATTAATTTTAGGCAAAATGGCTTAGTTTAAGCTTATTATGATATGGGAAGGTAAGATTTAAAATGCCAAGTGAAAAGGAAAGGAAAAAGTTACGAAAAATTTTTAAGTTCGGGAAACGTTTCGGGTGGGCTTGTTGATGGGCTTTCGGACTCAAAGCCCAAGCCCATGGAGTGGCCGGCCCTAAGGCCTCAAATTTTGGTGGAGTTTGACTAAAGAATGGTTAGAACAAGTTAATTAGGGGTTAGGATGAGAAAGGAATTAAGTTAGCCATATTTGTTGACTTATGCCAACTTTACACCTAAGCCTCCTACTTTTCCATCACCATGATTATGTTCACTTTGGTGATGATGGTGTTCATTATTTTGATGCTTAGTCACCATACACCTAAGGGCCATCTCAACCATCCATCTTGATCAATCTTAGCCCTCCATTTCAAGTAAAAATGTGACCATTGATTTTGTGTGATTAAATCACCACCATTGATTTTATTTGTATATAAAATGAAATTGTGTTAAACCATTTCATTTGTAACCTACACCAAAAATTTCACCCTCATCAAAGACCAAAAACCTCCCAACTCATTCTTCAACTTAGAGCTAAATTTGAAGCATTTCAAGGTGAGATTTATTGCTTAAGTAATTCCTTTCTTTCTCTAGCTTAAGTGTGATAAATTGTTAGCAATTATCCCTTTTCTTTTAATCTCTATGATTGGATTTTGGTGGAATGATTTGAAGGAGAGTTAGTTTGGCATGTTAAGTGATGAAATATGAGAATTGGGGTTAAGGATTTGGGGTTTAATAGGTGAATAATAACAAGGGAAGCATGAAAAATCAATGAAGAGGAAGTTACATAAGGTTCGGCCAAACTAGGAATTTTAGGGGAAGTGTCCAAAATTTTTTTTAACAATATCTAAGGTTATTTGGGATGTTGAAAAGTGGTTTAAAAATGTAAAATTTGAATTTAGAGATTTTATTCAAAAATTGAAATTCTTGAAGGCATAATGCATGATATAAGGAAAGTGTGTAATGTGAAGTATAGTTTGATGTTTGATTGTTATGGTAGGCTTTGCATAACATTAATTTTATCTTGGCAAGATCAATTTGAGATTTGATTGAGAAATTTTGGGTTTTCCCCAAATCATCCCAATTTGGTAAAGTTAGGGTTTATGAGAATTGGAAGAGATTAGTTTCAATGGATGAATGAATGTTGATTGTTTAAGCATTAGTTTGATAAACATAAAATTTAATTAAGGAATTAGGAAGGAAAAGGAACCTAATTGTTTTAATGAAAGGATTTGGACAACATGGGATTTTGAAATAAAATGATTAAATAATTAATGTGTTTATGTATGTTAATGTTTAATGTATTGGAATGTGTTTGGTGATTAGTAGTAGGAAGATAATGTTAAGTTGAGTTAGAATGAGATTAGCAAGTTAAAGAAGTAGGAATTAATGTATGATTATTTGGGTGTATTTGTAGAATCGAAAGGTAAAGGCATTGCTCGGGATATCGAGGAGCCTTGTTATACTCTGCATTAGAATTATCAGTATAGGAGCAAAGGAGCAAGAGGTGAATACTTAATAATATAATATGCCCTGTTTCATATACTTGAACCTTTATTGTTCCAACCTTAATGGTTGAATTGTTTCTATGCCTTGAAAAGTTGAATGGCTCATTGATATTCCACAATCTTGATTTCTTGATAAGCTTAATCTGCTTATTAAATATTGAACCGTTGATATAATACTTCCTTGGTTATTGAGCCAAAGTGAACCAAACATTTCTTTATGGCACTTGGCCAAATAAGTCTATATTGTTTGATCTTATAATATGATTAATAATGAGAACCCAATTGATAGTATATATTATCCATTATAATATTACATTTCTTGTGCTTTAAGTATAAGCCTAAATATTGGATCACTTTCCTAATTAAAATGCATTGCAATTCTTTGGCATGCATGATATGTTTTACCAATTATTGAATTAAATATCTCTTATGGCACTTGGCCAAATGAGCCTTATTGCTTCATTTCCTAATATGATCAATGATGGGAATTTTGAGTATTTATTGATATATTATCCATTGAAGTATTTCATGGATGGAAAGGAAAAATGTTTTAATGATACTGTGGTAAGCAGAATACCCCTCTGATGTGGGGCAATACATCAGACATTGTGCACAATGGTAATGAACCTGCGGATAGGGTAAAGAGTATCCGAACCCTAGCTGGGAAGGGTTTATGGCCCCCAGTACGTGCGACCCGATCAGTTGTACGTGTGACTGATATGGGAGTGAGCAAGACGTAAGCCGCCACTCAATTGATAATAATAATGTGGGAAACACACCGTTTCCATAAAGAAAATATTCTGCTAAAAATGTAATATTTACTGTATATGGAAAACTATTTTTATAAGAGTAACTTGTGACCCGTTTTACTTCTTTGCTATAAAAATATTATCATTAAAGCACCTACCATTTGTTATTTTATATAGTATTATTTTGTACTCACTGAGCTCTGTCTCATATTTTAGTGGTTTAAACTTTTCAGGTACAGTCAATGAGTTAGCAAAGTAAAAGTCCCAAGCCCATCATTCGCTTGGAAACTGTTTTGATAAGTTTCGGTGTTGTAAGTAGAGCTCCATGGTTATTGAAAGTTATAAGGTCCATATGTAACATGAATGGTTATTAATGGGTTAGCATTAATATGTTAAAGGATGTTTGTATAATATGATTCGTATCATAACTGTTATTGTGATTATATATGAACTATTGAACGTTGAGTTAATGACATGAAAGGAAACTTTAAAGGTTTTACAAGTTATATGTGTAAATGATATTATAAGTGGAAATGATAGCAAGTAATGGGTATTAAGGAAATGTGATTAGGCTACGGTCTTGGGATATGGTTCAATGTAATGAATGTCAATTGATTATGAGTGGAATGGGTTTTACGGGTTTTGGTGCCCTTATGGCTACCCATGCCCTAGGACCGTTGCGTCTCAAAAGGTGGGTCGTGACAGAGATGGTATCAGAGCAAAGTTTAAGTCTAGTTTAGACTTTATAAGTACTATGAGTTATAGGTTAAATCATGGAGCATAGGAACTCCTTCTTGTCGTTGAAGTATATCGATAAATCTAGATCCGCGTTACTCGTAAAAGTCTAAGTTCCTCCTATGATATATGATATGTATATAATAATTGTGAAAAGGGAATGTGCATAATGATCTTGAAAACGGGAATGATAAAGTGATATATAGTATGATTGATATATGTGAATGAATCATGTGTTTTGGTGGAGATGGGATGATAAGGGCAAATTGTGTATATGAGACAATGATTGTTTATGTGAAGGTGTTTAAATGAATGAGTGTATATCTTACTAGGAATTAATTTCTATTATAAGTAACTGTTGACTATTGACATGGCTTAGTTCAATTGATGATTTGAACAATATGTATATCGTATGAATAATGGTGAGGGTATATTGAATTTTTTTATGTTTATGAGATATATCTAAATGTTATTAAGTGAAAAACTTAAATGTGATTTTATGGAATATGCATAGTGATATGTGTAAGTGATAAGTGTAATGGCATAATGATAGTGAGGAGGTATGGGATTTATTTTAGACAAAGATTTGAGGTTTCTAATTGGAAATTGGTTTCTAAACCAATAAAGAAGTTGTAATGAGTAGGAATGTTAAATATGGTGAGTTTCGATTTGATATGTCATAGGCCTCGTAACTTATTTGTAGCTGAAAGTTATGGCTTTCTGAAGTTGGATTGTGCGCAGAACTTTTCTTCTTGACTGTGGAAATCCAGCTGCGGAGCGCTAGAATCCACTGCGAGACACTGGAGCTTGGTTGACCGTAGGTGACTCCCAACTGCGATACACTGGGACTTCTTGACGCGCGCTATGGTGGCCCGCTATTGTTGCTTGCTGCCCCACGATGGCATACCTCCCACCTTGCAATGTTTCATCGAAATTTTTCGAGTGGGTCAAGTATCTTCGATTTTCTTCATATAGTAAAGTGATTTAAGCAATTTAACAAGGAGGTTATGGTAATAAGGCTATTGAGAAGGTATATGGGACACTAGTATTATATGTTTCCTTGACTATAATATGAGAGATATCTAAGAAATAGGGAATTGATTTATGATGTGTATGTGCAAATGATTAAATGATAGGTTATATGGTTGGATGAAATGACTATAGGAAATTGTTAGAAGTTATGAACCATTAAAGTTATAAAATGAAGGAAAATACTCAATAGTGATTGGGTGAAATCATAAATGTTTTATATGGCTATTACATAGTAAGATTTATATGAGATAAGCTAAAAAGATGATATTTAACAATGGTCAAACGGGACTGTAAATGATTCACATGGATATTATATATTAAGGTTTATGTAAGATAGACTAAATAAGGTATTATCGAAATTGTGGTTTAGATGCTATCCTATAAATTCAAGAAATAAGAAGGTAAAGATTTGGAGATTTGTTATGTATGAGAATATTGGGTATAGTTTAAGGAAGACTACTATTATAGTATGATTTAAAGAAGATTATTCCATATTCAAAGAAAGAAATGATCAATCGTATATACGTTAAGGTGACTTGTAAGAAACATGATTAGGTATGTGTAATAAAAAAAAAAAAAACTCTTAAGGCATTAAGAGACTACAGTAATGAGGAAAATAGAGGATCGGGATGGAACATGACTTGATGGTGAATCATTTTAAAAGAGGAATGTATAAAGTTGATGATTACAAGAAATGTATGGTGATGAAATAGTCTCTAAGGAGAAACTGAAAGCAGATTTGGACTAAGAGTAAATTAGTGTAAAAATATGATTGATTTTGACAAATAATGAATGATAGTGAACCATAATAGATTTTTATGGAAGAAATATTGTGATTAAGAAAGGTATGGAACTAGAGAATTTTGTGTTAAATAGAAATATAATTCGAAATGGGTTTAAACGAAGTAATGGAGATGTGGAAAAGTAAAAATATTGAATGATAAGAAAAGAGTGTATGAGGAAATATTAGGAGATATGAAGTATGAATTAAAGGGAACTAAGGGAAAATAAGAGTTATGACGTAAAAAAGTTTATGAAGTTAATTGATTAGGCAAATTTTATTTAAGAGAAGGTTTTATGATGAGATTGAATTAATACAGAGATAGAATTAAATAAGTTAAGATAAAGGATAAGTTTTGATAAGTTAAGAGTGTATTAGACTAAATAAACTACGGAGTATAAGATTCTTGGTTGCTGATGTTTTGGTTCTCTAAGTATAGACTAGAAGTTTGTGCTTTGATTTGGCCTTTATTCATTTTTTGCTTGTGCGATGTCTCCTCATTTACGATTTGGACAAGATCGTCTCGGAAGAGTTACTCTACCTCGAACGAACTCAAATATGTGCTTGATATGTTTTCTTATTGTGATTGTGTTTAAAGTTGATATAGTTAATATAAGATCACATATGAACTATAGAGTACAAGTGAATGGTATTCTAGGAAACGAAATGAGAAGTGCATTAATAAATTCCTGTGATTTAATAGTTTAAATATTCTTATCATAACTGATATGTTCTCGATAAAGAATGCATCTGATATTGAAAGGTAGAAGTTTTTTAGAGATAATGTGAAGATTGTATTTTGGAGTGATTGCATTAATTAATATGATAGTGAATTGAATATGGATATTGGGTTGAAATTTATGTGATTGTAAGGAGTTGATTGAGAAACTATGGAGTAATGGTGAAAGTATAATTCTTTTAACGATATAATATGTAAAATAGTTGGTAATAAGGTGTTTAAGATAAGTTGAGATAAGATTGTTGTTTAAAGATGAATAGATATAAGAAGTGTAATGGATATATACTTATATAAGAGGTAATGAGTAAGAAAAATTGTTAATGATAGTATGAGAGTGGAATAAATTCCAACTATATGAAGACCATGATTATCAAATTATAAATTGGAAGTCATTCAGAATTAGGAAATACCATAAGGGCATGTGTATATTCAAAGTATGGTAATTGGTGTAATAGGAGCTATGATTTAGTTGTTAATGTGATTTAGGTATTGATAAGACTATATATGAGAAGAGGTATATTTAAGATTGCAATTAAATTGAGATGAAATCAGAAATCGAAGAGATATAAAGGTTGTGTAAATGTTTCTTGGTAATTTTTAAAGTTATAGATTCAATGCTATTATGAAGGTTAGTGATTAATAAAAGAGATTTGGTAGGGTAAGAAAAGAGATGTACTTAAAGATATGGTTGAATGCGATAAGAGCTAAAGATCGATTATGGGGCTTAGAGGAATAAGATATATAATTGGAAGAAGATATATGGAAGAGGGATAATAGACGGCTAATGATAAGAAATGAAGTTGGTAGGTGATGAATTGAAAGTAATGAAAGTGATTAGAATTCTTTTGGCAATAATCATAATGTAAGTGATATAGTTACTCAAGTTTGTAAAGGTGAACATTTTGTTTTTGAAAATTCAGGGACGAATTTTTTTTAAGGGGGGTAGAATGTAATACCCAAGGTCTCCATAGCTCATCGGAGTTATAATAATACCATAAAATATAAATTTTATGAGTATAGTATTAATGACATAGTGATAGAATGACAAAGACTCTTGTTGGTATTAAGTGCTTGAGTGTGTATTTTTATGATATAGGAATATTTATTGTATGTATGATTGAATTAATTTTAGGCAAAATGGCTTAGTTTAAGCTTATTATGATATGGGAAGGTAAGATTTAAAATGCCAAGTGAAAAGGAAAGGAAAAAGTTACGAAAAATTTTTAAGTTCGGGAAACGTTTCGGGTGGGCTTGTTGATGGGCTTTCGGACTCAAAGCCCAAGCCCATAGAGTGGCCGGCCCTAAGGCCTCAAATTTTGGTGGAGTTTGACTAAAGAATGGTTAGAACAAGTTAATTAGGGGTTAGGATGAGAAAGGAATTAAGTTAGCCATATTTGTTGACTTATGCCAACTTTACACCTAAGCCTCCTACTTTTCCATCACCATGATTATGTTCACTTTGGTGATGATGGTGTTCATTATTTTGATGCTTAGTCACCATACACCTAAGGGCCATCTCAACCATCCATCTTGATCAATCTTAGCCCTCCATTTCAAGTAAAAATGTGACCATTGATTTTGTGTGATTAAATCACCACCATTGATTTTATTTGTATATAAAATGAAATTGTGTTAAACCATTTCATTTGTAACCTACACCAAAAATTTCACCCTCATCAAAGACCAAAAACCTCCCAACTCATTCTTCAACTTAGAGCTAAATTTGAAGCATTTCAAGGTGAGATTTATTGCTTAAGTAATTCCTTTCTTTCTCTAGCTTAAGTGTGATAAATTGTTAGCAATTATCCCTTTTCTTTTAATCTCTATGATTGGATTTTGGTGGAATGATTTGAAGGAGAGTTAGTTTGGCATGTTAAGTGATGAAATATGAGAATTGGGGTTAAGGATTTGGGGTTTAATAGGTGAATAATAACAAGGGAAGCATGAAAAATCAATGAAGAGGAAGTTACATAAGGTTCGGCCAAACTAGGAATTTTAGGGGAAGTGTCCAAAATTTTTTTTAACAATATCTAAGGTTATTTGGGATGTTGAAAAGTAGTTTAAAAATGTAAAATTTGAATTTAGAGATTTTATTCAAAAATTGAAATTCTTGAAGGCATAATGCATGATATAAGGAAAGTGTGTAATGTGAAGTATAGTTTGATGTTTGATTGTTATGGTAGGCTTTGCATAACATTAATTTTATCTTGGCAAGATCAATTTGAGATTTGATTGAGAAATTTTGGGTTTTCCCCAAATCATCCCAATTTGGTAAAGTTAGGGTTTATGAGAATTGGAAGAGATTAGTTTCAATGGATGAATGAATGTTGATTGTTTAAGCATTAGTTTGATAAACATAAAATTTAATTAAGGAATTAGGAAGGAAAAGGAACCTAATTGTTTTAATGAAAGGATTTGGACAACATGGGATTTTGAAATAAAATGATTAAATAATTAATGTGTTTATGTATGTTAATGTTTAATGTATTGGAATGTGTTTGGTGATTGGTAGTAGGAAGATAATGTTAAGTTGAGTTAGAATGAGATTAGCAAGTTAAAGAAGTAGGAATTAATGTATGATTATTTGGGTGTATTTGTAGAATCGAAAGGTAAAGGCATTGCTCGGGATACCGAGGAGCCTTGTTATACTCTGCATTAGAACTATCAGTATAGGAGCAAAGGAGCAAGAGGTGAGTACTTAATAATATAATATGCCCTGTTTCATATACTTGAACCTTTATTGTTCCAACCTTAATGGTTGAATTGTTTCTATGCCTTGAAAAGTTGAATGGCTCATTGATATTCCACAATCTTGATTTCTTGATAAGCTTAATCTGCTTATTAAATATTGAACCGTTGATATAATACTTCCTTGGTTATTGAGCCAAAGTGAACCAAACATTTCTTTATGGCACTTGGCCAAATAAGTCTATATTGTTTGATCTTATAATATGATTAATAATGAGAACCCAATTGATATTATATATTATCCATTATAATATTACATTTCTTGTGCTTTAAGTATAAGCCTAAATATTGGATCACTTTCCTAATTAAAATGCATTACAATTCTTTGGCATGCATGATATGTTTTACCAATTATTGAATTAAATATCTCTTATGGCACTTGGCCAAATGAGCCTTATTGCTTCATTTCCTAATATGATCAATGATGGGAATTTTGAGTATTTATTGATATATTATCCATTGAAGTATTTCATGGATGGAAAGGAAAAATGTTTTAATGATACTGTGGTAAGCAGAATACCCCTCTGATGTGGGGCAATACATCAGACATTGTGCACAATGGTAATGAACCTGCGGATAGGGTAAAGAGTATCCGAACCCTAGCTGGGAAGGGTTTATGGCCCCCAGTACGTGCGACCCGATCAGTTGTACGTGTGACTGATATGGGAGTGAGCAAGGCGTAAGCCGCCACTCAATTGATAATGATAATGTGGGAAACACACCGTTTTCATAAAGGAAATATTCTGCTAAAAATGTAATATTTACTGTGTATGGAAAACTATTTTTATAAGAGTAACTTGTGACCCGTTTTACTTCTTTGCTATAAAAATATTATCATTAAAGCACCTACCATTTGTTATTTTATATAGTATTATTTTGTACTCACTGAGCTCTGTCTCATATTTTAGTGGTTTAAACTTTTCAGGTACAGTCAATGAGTTAGCAAAGTAAAAGTCCCAAGCCCATCATTCGCTTGGAAACTGTTTTGATAAGTTTCGGTGTTGTAAGTAGAGCTCCATGGTTATTGAAAGTTATAAGGTCCATATGTAACATGAATGGTTATTAATGGGTTAGCATTAATATGTTAAAGGATGTTTGTATAATATGATTCGTATCATAACTGTTATTGTGATTATATATGAACTATTGAACGTTGAGTTAATGACATGAAAGGAAACTTTAAAGGTTTTACAAGTTATATGTGTAAATGATATTATAAGTGGAAATGATAGCAAGTAATGGGTATTAAGGAAATGTGATTAGGCTACGGTCTTGGGATATGGTTCAATGTAATGAATGTCAATTGATTATGAGTGGAATGGGTTCTACGGGTTTTGGTGCCCTTATGGCTACCCATGCCCTATGACCATTGCGGTTCAAAAAATGGGTCGTGACAATTTATTTAAAATTTAAAAAATTAAAAATTTTACAATAATAACAAATATACTAATATTTTTATATCAATAAAAACAAAATTTAATTTACTAAAATTGATTGGTAAAGCAATTAATTATGAGATATAAATGTAATTAATATTCAACTACTCTGGCATATTTCCTAAAATAAGGTGTAGCAAAATTTGATTTTTAAAGTGTAGGGAAGGGTAAGACTTACTATCTCTTATCCTTCCTTACACCTCTAAAAAATTTATTCCACTCTTTTCAATCAAGGGTACAAAAGTACTCTTCTATTACTTATACTTTTCCATTACTTATATTCCTTTTCCTTCATACACCATCCAAATAGGCTGCTAGGTGCTATTCACTTTCTCATCACCTTCCTCTCTGCATTATCTAGTAAATGATTGTCCCACCTCTAAATGTACTAATGTTTGTCTTGCTCTTTTTGACTTTTTCCCCCAAAGAATCCAAAATCTAAAAGCAATTGGATATTTTGTCACTGAAATTATTTCTATCTTATACCTAAAACTATGTAAGCTTTTTTTTTTTTTTTTTTTTTTTTGGCGGCTTTGATATTCTCAAGTTATATTTTTCTACGAGCAATAATTAATCCATCTCCGTTTTCTTTACGCAATAGAATGGGTTCAATTGGCTTAATATCAGCTCCCCCTTAGCTTAATCTTTAACTAATTATATAATTAAGTACAGCGCAATAATCAACCCTTGTAAGGGTATGTTTGAATTCAGGGAATGTGAATGGTGGAATTCACACAAATTTTGGATTGTGTTAAATTCCATAATTTGGCTCCATTTTTTTGGTTGAACAATCCATTGATTTTAAGCAATTTGTTAAATTTTTAATATAGATTTGGAAGAATTAACCTTAAAAGCTAGCTTATTAAGGTTTGAGTATTAATTTCTATATTAATCACTTAACATTTTTGTATTTTATCAATATGGGATGATCTAATACCCCCTCCTCATGTGACAACGAGATATTCAAAATTATCACTTGAAATAATTAGGTACTTGGGTAAACCAGAATAACTGGTAAGATAATTAGGTATTTGGGTATACTAAAACAACCAGTAAATAATTAGTTACTTGATATTTGATTTACTTGGATATTTGATTGAACATGATACTTAATTATTTGGTACTTGATGCTTGATTTACTTTGAGTACTTAATTTAATAGGGTACGATTGATTAAACAGGATTATCCAGCTCTGATTGATTAAACAGGATTATCCAGTTCTGATACCATGTTCAATTTTTAATATAGATTTAAGAGAATCAACTTTAAAAGCCAGCTTATTAAGGTTGAAGTATCTATTTTTATATTAATCACTTAATATTTTTGTATTTTATCAATATGAAATGTTTTTTGTATTTTATCAATGTGAAATGTTCTAACACAATACATGGATTTCACATTCCTTCAAAATTTTGGGATTTAAAATCCCACAGGTTTTTTTTATGTTAGAAAATGTGTTAATTTTATTTACTTTTTTTTTTTTATAATATTAGTGCTCTAAGACACTGATTTATTATATAAATGTACTCTTTTTAACTCAAATATGGCTAGATTATTGTGTTTATTAGATTATATTTATTTCATTGTATATGAATTTTTTATTGGAAATTTTAGTTATGTAAGTATTTTTGTACATACATACTTGAAATATACATTAATAAATGTTTGGATTATATTTATTTCATTTTATACTTATTTAATTGGACTTGGATCGAGATTCAAAATATGATCATGCATTTATTAATCAGCTTGGCAATGCGGATTTTCAAGCTACATTAGTGCATAATCTTTCTTTCTAGTTAAGCTTCAAGCTTGATCTGCTCGATTTTTCTTCCTCCAGTTGTATTGTCAGCGGTGCTATTATTTTCTTCCTCATCTTAGGTGCTATTCACTTTCTCATCACCTTCCTTCTCCATTATCTAGTCAATGATTGTCCTACTTCTAAACGAATTAATCCATCTCTATTTTATTTACACAATAGAATGGGTTCAAATAGCTTAATATCAGCTTACCCCCTAGCTTAATCTTTAATTAATTACATAATTAAGTACAAAGCAATAATCAATCCTTGTAAGGACATGTTTGAATTCAGGGAATATAAATGATGGAATTTACCCAATTTTTAGATTGTGCTAAATTCCATAATTTGACTCCTTTTTTTGTTGAAAAATCTATGGATTTTAAGCAATCCACGGATTTCACATTTCTTCAAAATTGTGGGATTTAAAATCTTACATTCTATGTGAGTTTTTGAACAAAACCCTCATTTTTATATGTTAACGAATGTGTTAATTTTTTTTTATTTTCAAAACTGTCCTTGCCTTTTAAATAATACTAGTGCTCTAAAACACTAATTTATTATGTAAATGTACCCTTTTTTAACTCAAGTACTGTAACTAGATTACTATGTTTATATTATATTTATTTCATTATATATGATTTTTTTATTGGTAAATTTTTAGTTATATAAGTATTTTAATGCAAGATGCAGACTTGAAATATTCATTAAAAAAATGTTTAGATTATATTTATTTCATTGTATATGGTGCAGACTTGATATATTCATAAATAGTTAGTTTTGTAATAAAAAATTCAACTTAAATATTCTCTCATATCATTTTTTTTTTTTTTTTTTTTGCGAAGGACAAAACTTGAATTTCATATAAAATCTATTGATTTTGATCATTCAACCAAATATAACTATGAATTATTTTTTTTATTCTTATAAATTCATGGATTTTTTCTTTCATACCATACAATTAATAGTCCATTATAGTTCCTCTTCTTTTTTTATTTTTTTGTCAGTTCAAAAAAAAAAAAAAATCTTCCCTCCTCTCATAATTTCATTACTTTTTTTCTATTCATTCATTCAAGTTCTTTTCTTTTTCATTATTTTTACTTATTGTGGTAGCGCATGGCCTTTGTAGTTTTTGTGGTAAAGAAGAAGACAAGAGGACACACACATTATTACATTTCCGTACGAAAAAAGAAAATTGGAAACAGCTGTTAGATGCTTTACTAAAATTTCAACTATTCTGATAGAAATCTGAGAGAGAGAGTTTTTCTTTGTTTTTGACAGAATTTTTTGGCTCTGTATCTGATACCCAAATGGAATTCATAGCTGCAGCAACTGATTATCTGTGATGGAAGCTATTGGAGGTGCTATCCTCTCTGCAGACTTTCAGGCTCTGTTTGACAAGTTATTATAACACCCACATGATTTATCTTAATTAGCACTTTAATTTATTTTGTTTAAAAATTATCACTTTTAAGCACTAAAGTGTTGGTTAATAACAAATACACCTTCCGTCCCTTAAAAAAAAATAAGCATATTTGCTTTTTTCACATAGATTAAGAAATTATAGTTAATATAATTATATTAATTAATTTTATAAGTAATTTTTTTACCCTTAATGTTACTTCACAATATTTAAGGTACAATTCAAAAAGTATTGAGCATCAAATATATTTTTTATAATGAAAATTATAAAATAAATTTTAGAAGTAGATGAAATGTTATAGAATTAATTAATTTCTTGAAAATATGGAATATAGAAAAATGAATTTTTTGATAAAGATACAAATTAATTAAGAGTATTTTAGGAAACAAATTAATTAATTACTTTAAAAATATAGAAAATAGACTACAATTTGGGACGCACAAAGTATTTAAATAGGTCTTTTTTTGGAACAGATGAAGTATTAGATATTATAATTACTAATTTTTAAGACAAATTTAAATAGGGATGATAATTTTGACCTATCCCACTGAATATCTTTTTTAACCTGGTTCTAATGAAACGCATAAAACTCATCCTGTTTATAAATATGGCAGGGTTGGGTATTGATATATACTCCCAAATTCCTTCTTATAGCTCGTTATATATATATATATATATATATATATATATATATATATATATATATATATATATATATATGTATATATATATATATATGTATATATATATACAGATATGTATATATATATACAGATATGTATATATATATACATATATATATACATATATATACATATATATATATAATATATATACATATATATATATATAATATATATATATATATATATATATATATATATATATCTATATATGTATGTATATCTATATATGTATGTATATGTATATATGTATATATATGTATATATATATATATATATATATATATATATATATATATATATATATATATATATATATATATATTAAATTTTTTACAATTTATTTTTACATATATTTATTGATATGTAAAAATAAATTGTAAAAAATTTAATACGTATTCATGTGTGTGTATATATATATATAATTTCTATATAATTACATTTATACATATAAATTGCTAATTTGAAAAGAATAAAGGGTATGTGTATACCAAAATTTGGTATATGTTAATGGTATCTACAACTATATATATATATATATATATATATATATATATATATATATATATATATAAATTGCAAATTTGCAAAATGATAAACAAAATAATAGTAAATGGTATATGTATACTAAAAGTGGTAGACATTAAGTATATATTTGGTATCTAAAATTACTTTATATATATGTAGTGAAAAAATAAAAAGGTATATATAATAATAATAATAATAATAATAATAAATGGTATATGTATACCAAAATTTAGTATACCTTAGATATATATTTGATATTTGCAACTACTTCATATATATATAGTGAAAAAAAAAATATAATACTAGTATATGGTATACATATACCAAATTTTTTTATACGTAAAATATATGTTTGGTATATTAATATTCAAATAAATAAATTTATTTATCTATGTAATCTCAATTAAAACTCAAAAAATTTATTTAATCTCAAAATTAATACTTAAGTATTGAACATATTTAACTAACCTCAAATTAATACTCAAACAAACTTAAATAGTTTAAATTCAAGCTGGAATTAATACATTACTACTTAAATAATATATTTTTTAAAAAATAATATTTAAAATTATAGAATTAGATATTCAATCAAATTGATTGAATATTATAATTTTTGAATTGAGTTCAATTTGATATTCAAATTACTTGAGACTAAATAATAATACCCAAAATGAAAAAGATAATAAAATAAAAAAGGAAGAGTGGAGAGAATTCTAAGGATTGAGGTGCCAATCTAGGTATAATAATAATAATAATAACAATAATAATTTCTTTCATGTTCACCAAATATCCAATCCCAATCATGTCAGGAATATTTCCATAAACCTCATTTCCAGTCAAAACTAGACTTCTTAAGTTTGTAAAATTACAATAATGCCATCGAACCAAAGCTAGATTTTCAATAAATTTTTGACACGAAAATTAAAGAGTGAATCAATAGCTGTACACATATTAAGAGAAAGAAGAAAATTATATAAAAATAAATAAAACAAAAAAAAGACCGTATAAAAAACAAAATCATTAAAATGTAAAAACTTAAAACTGACGGTAAGAAAGATACTTACTAGGTCCCAGGGCTGTATATTTTTTGGTTAATAAAATCTGGAGGATAAATTATCATAAGACAGAAATTAGCATTTTAATTCTCATTGTTTTTAAAATTAACACTTTAAGTCCTAATTAATTTCAATAAACAATGTGAAGTCAATGTCAATGGTCCCAGTTCACCAATGGCTGTTCCTTCTTTATTTTCTTTCTTTTCTAATTGACTTCATTAGTCGTCCTAGCTGATCACCCAATAATTAATATATGTTTCCAGTTTCATTAACTCGCCATATCCTGGTCTCTGATGATTTAGTATTTATTTATATATTTCCAATTTCAAAATTCATCAGTTAATTATCTGATCGCACATTCGCAAAATTAATATTCTCTTTACCTTCTAAACACAAGATCCCATTTTGCTAAACATAATGGCTTTTACTGCTTCTTCTTCAAATCCTCTGGTTCTCCAATTGAACACTTGGGATGCTTTTATTAGTTTTAGAGGCAAAGATATTCGCTATGGTTTGCTCAGCCATCTTGCCAAAGTTTTTAAAGAAAAAAAAATCAATGCCTTTACCGACGATAAACTTCGTAAAGGAGAAGACATCTCTCAGGCTCTCTTGGAAATAATTGAAAAATCATCGGTTTCAGTAGTCATTTTCTCGAAAAATTATGCAGATTCTCCATGGTGCTTGGATGAGCTTGTGAAGATACTTGAATGCAGGGAGAAATTAGAACAAATAGTTTTACCTGTTTTTTACCTAGTAGATCCAACTGATGTTCAAGAACTTGCAGGGAGATTCGGGAAGGCATTTCGTAAACTTAAAGAGAAACGCCAAGATCAACACAAGGTGGATGGATGGAGCCAAGCTTTGAACAAAGCAAGCAACTTATCTGGATGGGATTCAAGGAATATCAAGTAAGTTATTTATTAATATTTCTTCTTCCTCATATATATCTTCTTTGTTTTGATCTGCTAGCTGAGTAAGCTAGCAAATGGAAATAGAAGGTTTTAACTTTCTCATGTTATTTATATTTGTTTTGCCAGCAGTCAGTAAATTTTCTTAAGACGTACAAATATATATTTTTTCGTTGGCTATATATCTTTCATTAATTAAGCTTAGTAGCAACATTTATGTTACATGCAACAATTGATAATAAAGTTCCATCTTTTATTATGATTTGATTAGATGAAAGGAGATTAGAATTCATAATAAAATACATATTAATGGTACGTTATTTACTTGAAAGTCTAAAGGATTGTTCATTTTGACTTACTTGTATTTGTTATACATATGTCATCAGGTCTGAATCCGAACTTGTAGATGCAATCGTCAATGGTGTTTTGGGGTTTACCGAGTATGCACAAGAAGGGCAAGTCCTGGCTGAACTCAAGAAATGGGAGAAGGATTTGATGAAAATTTACACGATGCTTGATAATGCAGAGGAAAAGCAATGGGTGAACCCGTTGGTGGAGATGTGGGTAAGCGATCTCAGAGACTTGGCTTATGATGTGGAGGATGTTCTCGATGAGCTTGCCACCGAGGCTCGCCGACGCAAGCTGCAGGTTGAACCCCAGGCTCGTGCAAGTAAGATACGGAGAATCAGCTCTGATGTTTCTGCTAGTATGAATGTGAGTACTTTTAAGTTCAATGCTCAGATGATTTCCAAGATAGAGGGGATTAGTGCCAGATTAGCTGAGATCTTCAGAGAAAAGGATGACTTGAACTCAGGAGAGTTTTTTAGAGAGAGGAGAAGTCAAGTGAGAGCAAGACTACCCTCAACGTGTGTGATGGGTAAAGATACGATTTATGGAAGGGAAAAGGACAAAGGCCAAGTACTTGAACGGTTGAAGGCTGAAGCAAGTGATGTAAATGTCTCTGTGATTCCCATTGTCGGCATGGGAGGCATTGGTAAGACAACACTTGCTCAGCTCATCTACAATGATAATACTCTGGACTTTGATTTCAAAGCTTGGGTTTCTGTTGGTGTAGGTTTTGATGTTCTCAGACTGACTAAAACAATTCTCCAACCAGAGTATTGCGACCATATGGACTTAAATACAGTTCAGTTAAAATTGAAAGAAAAGCTGTCTATGAAGAAATTTTTGGTTGTACTAGATGATGTTTGGACTGAGGACTATGAGGATTGGACTCTGTTTTCTTGTCCTTTTGAAGCAGGGGCATCAGGAAGCAAAGTTATTATCACAACAGGCAATGAAAGCATGTCATTGATGATGGGAACCACTCAAACTTATTCCCTTCAGCAGCTGTCGCATGATGACTGCCTGTCTGTGTTTGCCCAACATGCTTTGGTAGCAATGGATTTTGATGAGCGCTTGGATTTGAAAGAAATTGGTAAAGAAATTGTCAAAAGATGTCAAGGATTGCCTTTAGCTGCCAAGGCTCTTGGAGGTATGTTGCGAGGTAGCCTAAATCTTAAAGAATGGGAGGAGGTGTTGAACAGCAATATTTGGGATTTACCTAATCAGAATACCACTATTCTTCCTGCCTTGACGTTGAGCTATTTGCATCTTCCTTCTCATTTGAAACGATGCTTCGTCTATTGTGCTATTTTTCCAAAAGATTATGAGTTCGATAAAACAGAGTTGATTGTGTTATGGATGGCTGAGGGTTTTCTGTATCAACCAACGAAGCCGAAGCCGAAGCCGATGCAAGATTTAGGCTGCCAATATTTTGACGATTTATTATCTAGATCATTTTTTCAACAATCCACTAGTAATGAGTCACGGTATGTTATGCATCACCTAGTGAATGATTTAGCTCGGTATGCTGGCAAAGAAATATGTTTTCTATTGGATGATAAGTTTGGAGATGAAAATTCAGGTGCGAAGATACGGCATTTATCATTCATTCGTCAAGAATATGAAATTTGGCAAAAATTTGAAGGCTTTTCTTCAACAAAGGGCTTGCGGACATTTTTATCAATGCCAATCATGTCATATCCATCAGTCAATCATTTAAGTAGTAAGGTGCTGCATGACTTATTGCCAAAGTTAAAATGCTTGAGGGTACTTTCAGTAGCTGGCTATGATAATATTTTTGAGTTGCCAAGTTCTATTGGAGCCCTAAAGCATTTAAGGTATCTAAACTTGTCTGCCACTAAAATTAAAAGATTGCCTGAATCGGTGGGTGCACTTCTTAACTTGCAGACATTGCTCTTATGCGACTGTTGGGAACTTGAAGAGTTATTCTCTGGCATCGGCAATTTAATAAACTTGCAGTGCCTTGACATCAGTGGTGCCTATAAGTTGAAAGAGATGCCACTACAAATTAGTAATTTGAGGAATCTGCACACATTGACCAACTTCATGGTGGGAAGAGAGAATGGACTTAGGTGTGTTGAAGGAATTTTCTCATCTGCAAGGGAGTCTTCAAATTTCAGGGCTCTAGAATGTGATGAATATTCGAGATGCAGATTTTGCCAAGCTAAAGGAGAAGCAGGGCCTAGAAGAACTACACTTGGAATGGGGTGATGATGATTCTAATGGCTCTAGAAATCCAAGTATTGAAGTGCAAGTTCTCAACTCATTACAACCTCATCAAAATGTATCAAGGCTTTCAGTTGGATCATTTAGTGGAACTGAATTCCCATCGTGGATAGCAGATCCCTCATTCACTAAGATGGTATATATATTTCTACAGAAGTGTGGGAATATCTCTCTGCCACCACTTGGACGATTGCCCTCACTTAAGGAGTTAGAGATTGATGGCATGGATGGAGTGGAAAAAGTGGGTGCTGAGTTTTATGGGGATGGTTCATCTTTTGCTTGTCTTGAGACTCTAAAGTTTTCTAATATGTTGGGGTGGGAGCAATGGTATAATGGAGAGGCTGCAAAAAAATTCCCTCTGCTGCATGAGCTTTACAATGATAATTGTCCGAAGTTAGTTGAAAAATTGCACAGTGGCAATTGTGTTCCCTCTCTTCGAGAACTATCAATCAATGGATGCCAAGAGCGGATTCTCAGAGGTGTGTCTGATCTTACCTCTCTCACTACCTTGAGGATTTCGGGTATTTCAGGGCTTGTGAGTTTAAATGAAGCACATATAGTGGAGATGGTGGCCCTTCAGGACTTGACTATTAGTCTTTGTAAAGGACTCGAGTGCTTGTGGAAGGATGGAACTAATTTAGACAAACTTGCTTGTCTGAAGCTTTTAAGGGTCTGGAGGTGTCATCAGCTGGTGTCATTGGTGGAGGGACAGGAAGGGCAATTGCCTTGCAATCTTCAAGTTCTGAAGATATTATATTGTATTAATTTGAAGTCACTGCCCGATGACATGCAAAATCTCACCTCTTTAGCAATTGCTCGTTGCAAGAATGTGAAGTCACTGCCCGATAACATGCAACGTCTCACCTCTTTGACAATTACATATTGCAAGAATTTGAAGTCACTGCCCGACAACATGCAAAATCTCACCTCTTTGATGGTAACCCGTTGCAAGAATTTGAGATCAATGCCCAATTCGATGCAAAATCTCAACTTTTTATCTGTAGGCGATTACGAGAAGTTGAGATCAATGCCCGACAACATGCAAAATCTCACCTCTTTAACGATTAAAGATTGTGAGAATTTGGAGTCACTGCCCGATAACATGCAAAATCTCCCCTCTTTATCAGTAACTTCTTGCAAGAAGTTGAGATCAATGCCCAATCGGACAGCTCTTAAATCGTTATACATAAGAGATTGCGGAGGCATAGATTCCTTTCCAGGAGGTTTGCCACCAAACCTAACCCATCTTTCTATCCACAATTGCGAAAATCTAGAACAGCCAATGTCGGAGTGGGGACTCCACAAACTCACCGCTCTTGCAGAATTCAAAATCTTCGGCACAATTCCAGGTGCAAATATGTTTGATTCCTTTCCAGATAATGATGGACTGCCGCTTCCCACTTCAGTTGCAGAAATCTACTTGGATGGACTCCAAAATCTGAAATTCATCTCAATGGGACTCCTAAGTCTCACCTCTCTAAAGAAGTTATCTATTAGAGATTGCCCAAATCTCCAATCCTTTCCAGAGGAGGGCTTGCCTGCCACACTTGAACAGCTAAGCATCTCTGAATGTCCTCTTCTTGAAGAACGGTGCTCAAAAGATGAGAAAGGTAGTTGTTGGCCTTTCAAGAAAGGACGCTATTGGCCTTTCATTTCCCACATACCCTGCGTTAAGATAAATGATGTTGTCATTGGATAAAGAAAAGAAAACAGCAATGAGGTATAATTCCTAATTTCCTCTCTGACTTCCAACTCAAATTCACTTTTATAATTGAAGTTATATGTATATCATCATTTGCAATCTGTTCAATGATTTGCGTGTTTATTAGATTTATTTGTGGACTTGAAGCAGGCAGCAAATGAAAGTCCGTCGTATCCTGACTCCTTCCAAATCTAATATTGTTGCCTATGCATGCAGGTGAGTTATTGACTTGCCTAAATCTTCTCCAAAGCTTATATAATAATGAAAGGCAGGTTATGATGGTTTTGATTATTCAAAATAAAGGAAAAGAATTTGGCGTAAGAACTGTTTAGTCATGGAAATTATTTGATTTTTATGCAGGTGACTTTTGTTTGGATAATGTCATTTTTCTTAAAGAGTGAAATTGTTTCTAAATAATGATATGATAATATATACAATTTAGATATACGAATGCTGATATTTTGTTATTCTTTACCCCCTGCAGGCCACTCTAAGACTCAAGTACACCCTGCTTGATATGTACTTGTGAAGAAAAGCGCTTTGTCTGTTAAATTCTGTGAATTTTGTAATTCCCTGGACTGATAGCAAATTCGTTGCCCAGAGTTTGCTTGTCAGGAACAAAAAACAAGGATAGAAGAACATAGTAAGTTTCTACTTAAATCAGGATTTGTTAAATGGCCACATTGGGAACTTGTTTCGTCATTAATTGAAACATAGAAAGAGCAATTTGCTAATCCTTTTCTTGTGTTTCCGCAGAGAAATGCGTTGCTAAGGCAGAGTTCTTTATGCTTTCACAGAGAAAAAACAAAGCCATCAAAAGCCAGGAAAGGGTTTAGGCTAAGTTGGGTGAGGTTCTTCGAAGCATTAACTGTATAATTATTGAGATTATGGCTAATGTGTTATGGATTCGGAGGGTATATTGTAGTCTTGATGTCAGGTGTGATTTTCATTATGTAGGATAGTTATAGATTTTGGATCTTTATTATATTCACTTGTAATGTAGAAATTTCTATGCTTGTATTAGCAGTTTAAATTCTTACTCTTTATAGTGGAGAGAGCAGATATAGCCCCGTGGATGTAGGCATGTTGCTGAACCACGTAAAAATTTCTTGTGCCTTGTTCTTTTTTTCAATCTGTTCTATTATTTCATTCAATTCAACATCAAGATGTTTCTGTGAAAATGTACAAGTAACAGATAATGGGCAAAATACAGAAATCTGAAGTAAATTTTGATGTTATTAGACTGAAAATGACCTCAAGTCCATTACAAAATATAATATGGGGATTGTAATTGGAATTTGAATTTGAATTTTTTAAGCAATATAACATGTCAAATCTCATGAAAAATGTGAATAATTTGAAACTTATAATTAGAATTTAAATCACTTGTGTATCGTCACAAAGATGTAATTGAATTGACACTGTATTTTTTTTTTTTTTCGTCAACACTATTATTTTTTATTGCTAATTTTTTTTTGTTAATTTGTTGATTTAGGGAATTAATGATATATTTATTTTTATTTCTACTCTTTAATTGCCTTTTAAATTACTTTTTATCATATAAAATTAATTTTTTAATGAAAAATAATTCTTTTTTAGTATAATTTTTTACTGAATTATAAAACTCGTAATATTAATAATTTTTTTTTTCAATTATGAAACTACTCAAAATTTAATTTTATCATTCATTAAAACATTCTTACATTTGATAAAAAACGAAAGAATTCAATACTTTAATAATATGCGCTTTGTTGGATGAAGAATTAGAAAATTATTTTATTAAGAGAACAAATATATTATTAATGGATGAGAAAAATAAAAACTAATACTGAGATTTCTTATTATAATAACTATAATTTTCAAATATAAACAATCAATCACTTTTTAATTATTAGGTTTTAATTTTGAAAACAAATAAAATAGGAAATATAGTAATTTTTCTAAACGTGGTGTGATTGGGACTCTAGAATTAATTTTATCTTATACACTCATAGTATTGTAAAAGAAATAATAACTATACTAAACATTTTTTTATTAAAAAATTAATTAATAATACTTATACAGTATTTCTTTTTTGCTTCTTCTATACAGATA
Source organism: Reutealis trisperma (assembly GCA_947687605.1). Taxonomy (NCBI): domain Eukaryota; kingdom Viridiplantae; phylum Streptophyta; class Magnoliopsida; order Malpighiales; family Euphorbiaceae; genus Reutealis; species Reutealis trisperma. The sequence goes on along the minus strand of CANTUT010000012.1, from coordinate 1,089,483 downwards.
TGGATATACAATAATTATTTGTACATCACAATGAACATAGGCAAGAAAACATAAACTATATTGAGTTGTAATACTAATGCTAAAATACCAAAAAACCAACAATCAACTAGTAATCAATAACAAATTACCAAAAATTAACTTACAAACAACCAACAATCAACTAATCAACCACAAAATCAACCTTTGATTAATAAAAACAAACTATTCTCAAGTTGTTCTATCATCTATCCGAATTTACAGTATTTTAAAAAATAGGAATGCTAAAATACACAAAAACCAATAATCAACTTGTAATAAATCAAAAAATATTAACAATCAACCAAAACTCAACCTGATCAACTCAAAAAACTAGTATTTTATCAATACTAATACTAAAATATGCAAAACTAACAATCAACCTGTAATCAACTGCAAACCAACTTCTAATTAACAAAAAGATAACTTAATTCTCCAGTTATTCTATATACGGGCATCAAGCCCAGATATAGATCTTTCTCCCTCAGCCTTTACTCTCTGGATACAAGCTGTCAACTAACCAGTGAAGCTTATCTCAACCATCCCTCTGCCACAATGCAATGGACTCTCAGTCCAAATCAAAAGGAGCATATCTTTAAAAAAAAAAAAAAAAAAAAAAAAAAAAAAAAAAAAAAAGAGGGAGCAGATCCACAAAAGAAAATCCTACAACCAAACACAATCCAAAAGAAAAGACTACATGATTTTTTTTTTAATTTTTTAATTAATTTTTTATTATTTAAAAAATATATTTTTTAATTTTATTTTTTTATATGTGGCATTTTATATTATAAATTTTGTACACGTCAACTCTACTGACTGAATTTTTGATCGGAAAGTTGATCGGTGAAACATTACAAAAATTTTAAAGTTTTTGAATGATATTCTTAAAATTTTAAGGTTAAGTTGTAATTAAAAAAATATATAAAGTTAATGAATTTTTTTATCATTAACCTTTTATTTATTAATGCTGAAAATATATTATATTAAAGAAATAATAATAATAAAGGTAAAGAGGAAAGGGTATTTTAGTCTTCAAAAATTATTTTTTTATTTTTAAATTATTTTTTCATTTTTTAACAAAATTCGTTAAAAAAAAAAAAAGAATAGAAAGATCAAAGTATTTGTCTTTTTGGGTATTTTTGAAATTTTCCCTCCAATAAAATCGAATTTGAAACGTTCCAAATGCAATCCCAATAATAAAGGTAAAAAGATTCTGTGTTTATATTGCAGTCATGCCCCAATCTTGAAATTGAAAGAGAAGTAAGTTTCCAATAGTCTGTTGAATTGTACGAACAAACTTGATGAACAAATCAATATTTCAATTCGAGAAAATGCAGTGCAATATTTTTCTTCAGTAATCAATTGCTTATTTTGGACTGTGATTCCTTATTTGCAGAATTTGAAGGGTTGATCGAGGAAATTATTCATCCTGAAAATGTTGGATCCATCCTATGGAGTTCCTCTTTAATGTAATAATTAATTGCTATATATGTAACATAATTCTAAAGCAGAATTGTAGAATCCAGAAAACCCTTTTGCTCTTATTACATGCCAAGTTAATTAAGTTACAGGATTCTTTAGAAAAATTTCAGGTGAAATGTAACTGTAAAATGGGAATTACTTTGGTCTTCCAAAGCATAAAGTGAAAATTTTGTAGGAAGTAAATTATGAAGCCTGTTCATAAGAAAAAATGATCAAATGCTGCTTTATAACCATTTAATCATTTACAACTAGTGAAACTCCACAGGAGGTAGATATGACTTATAGCATTTTTGTCATTTTTCTTGTTTTTGTTCTGTTAATTAGACTCTGATAAAGATTCAATATATGATCTTGCATTTATTAATCTGCTGGGCAACTTTCTCTATTATTTTTTTTTCCTCATCTTTATCAATCAGTCAATGAAAATGATAAAAATGTCACAGACATTCTCAAGCTATATTTTGTCACATATTTTTTTCTCTATATGTTTCTTTAGACAATTAGAATGGATTCAATTGGCTTAGTAGAATGATTCCCACTAACTTAATCTTTAATTAATTACATAATTAATCTTTAATTAATTACATAATTAATCTTTAATCACATAATTAATTAATCTTTAATTAATTATATAATTAAGTGCAAAGCAATAATCAATCTCTGTTTTCTTTTATTCAATTGGCTCAACGATGTAAATATATTTTCTAGAAAAATGAATTTAACCATGCAATTGATTGTCCATTATACCTACTAAACAGTCATTATACAAGTCGTCTCTTGCATAGTCAAGTTACTTATCTCTTCTTTTTCATTACTTTTAGTTCCATTCATTCATTTATTTTGGTAGGGTATATTGCCTTTGTAACTTTGTGGTGAAGAAAAAGAAAATAGGAGACGCATTATTACATTTCCATATGAATAGAAAATTGGAAACAGCTGGTATATGCTTTGCTAAAATTTCAACTGTTCTGATAGAAATCTGAGACAGGAAAAGACTTCCTCCTTTTTTTTTTTTTTTTCCTTCTTTGGAAAGAATTTTGTGTTCTTTATCTGATACCCAATTGGAATTCATAGCTGTAGCAACTGCTCTGTGATGGAAGCTGCTTTGACAACTATTGGAGGTGCTATCCTCTCTGCTGCCTTTCAGGCCTTGTTTGTTAAGTTGGGTTCTCATGACTTGCTCACATATGCTCGCGAAGGGCAAGTCATTGACGATCTCAAGAAGTGGGAGATTATGCTGACTTGTTGTGGTAAGCTCAGTTTCGATGCTGTTATGTTCAATGCTGAGATGATTTCAAAGATTAAAGAAATTACTGCCAGATTTGATGATATCATGAAACAAAAAGATGAGCTGCACTTGGTAGAGGGTGATAGTGGTAGAGGAAGGAACCAAAAAAGAGAGAGACTACCCACAAGGGAAACAACCTCTTTGGTAGACGAAGCACATGTCCATGGAAGAGAGAAAGATACGGAGGCAATTCTTGAAATATTGAAGGCTGTAGAAACAAAGGCTAATGTCTCTGTAGTTCCCATTGTTGGGATGGGGGGTGTTGGAAAGACGACTCTGGCTCAGCTCATTTTTCATGATACTAAGTTGGAGGGGTTTTCCTGGGTTTCTGTTGGCGAAGATTTTGATGTCGTTAGAATGACCAAAACAGTTCTCCAACCGGAGAGTAGTGATGACAAAGACTTAAATTCACTTCAGCTAAAATTAAGGGAGAAGCTGTCTATGAAGAAATTTTTAATTGTCCTGGATGATGTTTGGACTGAAAGTTACGAAGATTGGACTCTTTTTTCTTCTCCTTTTACAATGGGGAGACCTGGCAGCACACTCTTAATCACAACTCGCAGTCAACATGTTTCATCAATGATGGGTACTATTGCAGCTTATCCTCTCAAGGAGTTATCAGATGATGATTGCATGTCTGTGTTTGCACGACATGCTTTGGGAGCAACAGATTTTGGTGAGTACATGGATTTAAAAGAAATTGGTATGAGAATTGTTAACAAATGCAAGGGATTGCCTTTAGCGGCTAAAGCTCTAGGGGGCCTCTTGCGAGGTAAACTAAATCCTAGTGTGTGGGAGGAAGTGTTGATCACTGAAATATGGGATTTACCTGAAGAAAAAATCAATGTTCTTCCTGCTTTGAGGTTGAGCTATTTTCATCTCCCGTCTCATTTGAAACAATGCTTCGCATATCGTGCCATTTTCCCAAAAGATTATGAGTTCGACAGGAATGAGTTAGTTTTGTTATGGATGGCTGAGGGTTTTTTGTATGAACCAAAGAAGATGAAGCCGATGCAAGATTTAGGCTGCCAATATTTTGATGATTTATTATCTAGATCATTCTTTCAACAATCAAGTAGTAATGACTCGCGGTATGTTATGCATGACCTAATGAACGATTTAGCTCGGTTTGTTGGTAAAAGAATATGTTTTCAGTTGGGTGACCGGTTAGAAGGTCAAAACTGGACAAAGATTCGACATTCATCATTCATTCGTCATGAATATGAAATTTGGCAAAAATTTGAAGGCTTCTCCTCAACAAAGAGCTTGCGGACATTCTTATCATTGCCAATCTTATTGGCGGATGAATATCACAATTATTACTTAAGTAGTAAGGTGCTGCATGACTTGGTGCCTAAGTTAAAATGCTTGAGGGTACTTTCAGTAGCTGGCTATGATAATATTTTCGAGTTGCCAAGTTCTATTGGAGCCTTAAAGCAGTTAAGGTATCTAAACTTATCTCGCACCAAAATTGAAAGATTGCCTAAATCGGTGGGTGCACTTCTTAATTTGCAGACATTGCTCTTATGCAACTGTCGGAAACTTGAAGAGTTATTCTTTAGGATCGACAATTTAGTAAACTTGCAGTGCCTTGATATCAGTGGTAGCAATGAGTTGAAAGAGATGCCACTACAAATTGGTAATTTGAGGAATCTGCACTCACTGACCAAGTTCATTGTGGGAAGAGAGAATGGACTTAAGTTGAATGAGTTGAAGAAATTTTCTCTTCTGCAAGGGAGTCTTCGAATTACAGGGCTACAGAATGTGATGGATATTCAAGATGCAGATTTTGCCAATCTAAAGGAGAAGCAGCGCCTAGAAGAATTAGACTTGGAATGGGGTGATGAGTATAATTACTGTAATTGTCCTAGAAATCACGTTTTCAACTCAAGTACCGAAGTGCAAGTTCTCAGCTCATTACGACCTCATCAAAATGTATCAAGGCTTTCAGTTGGATCATTTGGTGGAACTGAATTCCCATCATGGATAGCAGATCCCACATTCACTAATATGGTAATACTAAATCTCTGCAACTGTTTCAATATTCGGTCACTGCCACCACTTGGACGATTATCCTCACTTAAAGAGTTAGAGATTAAAGGAATGGATGGAGTGAAAGAAGTTGGTGCTGAGTTTTATAGGGATGGTTCATCTTTTGCCTGTCTTGAGATTCTACGTTTCTCTGATATGTTGGGGTGGGAGCAATGGTGTAATGATCTCAATGATGTCCATGGAGAGGCTGCAAAAAAATTCCCAAAGTTGCGTGTGCTTTATTTAAGTAATTGTCCAATGTTAGTTGGAAAATTGCCCAGCGGGGACTGTATTCCATCTATTCAAGTACTATATATGAATAGATGTCAAGATGGGGTTCCGAGAAGTGCGTCAGACCTTACCTCTCTCACTACCTTAGAAATTAACAGCATTTCAGGGCTTGTGAGTTTAAATGAAGTGCATATGGAGGAGATGGTGGCCCTTCAAGATTTGACAATTAGAGATTGTCAAGAACTCAAGTACTTGTGGAAGGATGGAACTAATTCAGACAAACTTGCTAGTCTAAAGCTTTTAGAGGTCTTCAACTGTGAGCAGCTGGTGTCATTGGTGGAGGGAGAGGAAGGGCAATTGCCTTGCAATCTTCAAGATCTGAAGATATATGGTAATTATAATTTGATGAAGCTGCCAATTGGACTGCACAGCCTCACATCTCTAAGAGACTTGGAAATCAGGAAGTGTAGAAAACTCTTGTCGTTTCCAGCAACAGGTGTGCCGTACAGTCTCAGATATCTTAGTATCGCAGTGTGTGATTCTCTAGAGTCTCTGCCAGAGGGTATTATTATGCATCACAATAAGTCTCAGCTTGAGGTATTGAAAATCTATGGATGTGAATCTCTGAGGTCCTCTCCAAATGGCGAGTTTCCTGATTCGCTTCAGACTCTGAAGATTGAGAATTGCGATTGGCCGACACAGTTGTTTGAGTCGCTAAGCAATGGCTTCTCTCATCTCTCGGATTTAAGCATAGGAAGCTGTCCTCAATTAAACAAGCTTCCTATGAATCCTATCCACACTCTTACCTCATTATCAATTAGTGGTTGCGAGAATTTGAGCTCACTTCCCAATAAGATGCAAAATCTCACCACTTTATCAATTAATCGTTGTCAGAATTTGAGATCACTTCCCGATTCGATGCAAAATCTCACCCTTTTAAAGATAGATCGTTGCGAGAATTTGAGCTCATTTCCTAATAAGATGCAAAATCTCACCACTTTATCAATGAGCCGTTGCGAGAATTTGAGATCACTGCCCAATCTGATGCAGAACTTCAAAGGTCTTAAATCGTTAGAGATAAGACATTGTGGAGGCCTAGATTCCTTTCCAGAAGGAGGTTTGCCACCGAACCTGACCATTCTTTCTATCTCGGATTGTGAGAATCTGAAACAGCCAATGTCAGAGTGGACTCCACAGACTCACCTCACTTGCATCTTTCTTAATCTCCGGCGCAAGTCCAAGTACAGATATGTTTGATTCCTTTCCAGATAATGATGGCCTGTTGCTTCCCACTTCACTTTCCTGTCTAAAAATCCGTCGATTCAACCTTCTGAAATCCATCTCAAGGGGACTCCCAAAGCTCACCTCTCTACAACGTTTATATATTCAGGATTGCCCAAATCTCCAATCCTTTCCAGGGGAGAGCCTGCCTGCCACAATTGAAATTTTAAGCATCATCCGCTGTCCTCTTCTTGTAGAACGGTGCTCAAAAGAGAAAGGAAGTTATTGGCCCTTCATTTCCCACATACCCCGCATTGAATTGTATTAATAAATGAAAGAAGAGCAATATTGATAGTAGAATGCGCAGCGGCATTCCATCAATGAGGTAATCTTAAATTCCATCAATACCAATAATCGCCGGCACAAGTCCGGGTACAGATATGTTTTGATTCCTTTCCAGATAATAACGGCCTGCTGCTTCCCGCTTCACTCTCCTATCACTTAATCGGTGGGTTTAACCATCTGAAATCCATCTCAAGGGGACTCCTAAAGCTCATCTCTCTACAATATTTATATTTTAGAGATTGCTGAAGTCTCCAATCCTTTCCAGAGGAGGGTTTGCCTGCCACGCTTCAACGGCTAAGCATCCACTCCTGTCCTCTTCTTAAAGAACGGTGCTCAGAAGAGACAGCAAGTTATTGGCCTTTGATTTGCCACATACCCAGCATCCTCGTACATGAGGTAATCTAAAATTTCTTTGATCAAATCTGTTTATTTATTCTCTTCGATCAAATTCAAATGTTTTACAAGTATTTAAAGCAAAAATGCTAACTTGTCTGTTTTGATTCCAGCTCTAATGCAGGCAATGTCTAAACCTTCCATATCCGAGAAATTCTGGCACTCAAAATTGCGGCTCATTTTTAGATGATTCGAGTCTATTTTCCAACCTAATTATCTCTTGAGTTCATATATTAGATCCACAATCCAATTTTCTGAACTAATAATCTTTTCTGCTCTGCATAGAGGAAAAGAGAAGTTTTTTATATGTGGCTAATACGTCTTCAATTTCATCAACCGCAAGCAGCATTGATCTGATAACAGAGATAGACATGTCCTTTTAGTGCTGATTAAACTCAATCCTCTATTGGCAGTTGTGGAAATTGTTTAATTTTCCTGCATTAGTTTAGATCAAGTCATGTTTTTTCTTTGGGATGAAATCGTTTCTGCATAATGTTAGCAGCAAAGGAATTCTGTTGATGCTAAAAAACAAAGATTTTAGTGGATGTATAAATTTTAGATTTCATTGCAAAACATTTACTCTGTTTGGTATCTAATAGAGAAAAGAGAAGGGAGACTGCGGCTATCAAATTTGAAATCAAATTCATAATTATTTCTAATGATTATCATATCCATACATGTGTTATAGCTGCAGTTGCTCTAACAACCATAAAATACTCCCAGAATCCACAAAGTTTCACATCCTTCATATTGGCTATGTATCTTTTAGACATTCACTTGAGACTGGTCATTTTCTTCAAATTAATCTGTTTCAGTATTTTACAACTTAATGAACAAACAAAAATTTTAGTTTGAGGAAATCATTTTTAATTTCTATTGCAGGTTTAGTTTAATGATAAGAACATATTTAACTTAGGTTGAACTAGTATTTAAATTATACTTAACTGAAGAATCAGTAAGTTTCTAATTGGATAAGAATTTGTGTGTGTATATATATATATATAGCAGCTGCATCTTTGTATTGCAAAATCAAAACTTGTTACTGATCACTTCCGGAAAAATAGAAAAAGGAATTCCTCCAACTCATTTCAATATGCTTTGCTAATGCTCTCATTTCTTTATGTTTTCTCACAGGAAAAAAAAAAAAAAAAACAAAAAGTTGTGTCAAAAGTTTCTAATACTCTCTCATTCAATAACTTTTCAAATACTTGGTGCAAAAATACAAAAATCAGCAAAATAGCTCATTTTGGGCCTAACCACAACATTTATTTCTTTAGCAAGATATATCAGTTATGCATATGGAGGCTAATGTTTTTGAAAAAAAAAATTCTAATTTAGGGTATTTGTAAAAGTAATTTCTATGTAGAAAATTCAAAAGCTCAAAAAAAAAAGGCGGAAAAAAACACTTTTCACCAAAAATTTTGACGAAAAATAAAAAATTAATATAGTGTCAAAACCCCTAAAAAATGGCAGAAAGCTTAAAATGTTCAGAAAAAGGCAGAAAATTACAACCCACAAAAAAATGGCAAAAAATATAGTGTACTTCACAGTGGAAAATGTAAAGAAAAAAAAATGGCAAATAATCAAATTTCTAGAAAAAAAATTAGCGGATTGTGTCTATATAAACTATGCATGGAGAAATTCAATCTCACACACCAAAAGTGTTTTCCATTATTTTTTTTCTCCGGATATTTTTTTATTTTCTAAAGTTCTTTCCACCATTTTAAAGTGGTTTCTGCCATATTTTTTTCCGGTTGTTTATTAAAAAAATAGTGGAAAATGAAAAGTCAACATAAAGTCACTTCTCTTTGGGAATTTTTTCCAAAACACCCTGTCTTGAAAAATATTTTCTATTTCACCTATTTACTGAATTTTTTTTTTCAAAAACTTAAATTTGTCAATTGCCCTGTGCATATGGCTTTAGATGCGCAATCACATTGACACAGGACAAATTGTTCAGCGGATCCGATAGACTAGAATATAGGAAGGAGTTATTTTGGACAGAAAAGCAGTAAATAAATCCAAAATATCAACTACATACCTCTAAATGCAAGAAGGGTGGCTGTTAAATTTAAGGCCATTTCTACTATGCACCAAGAATATGATATCCCAATATATTTTATCTGCTATTATAAGTAAAAAGCAGATCATAGTTGATATATTTTTCAGATAACTTAAATTATATAGTGGGATCCTATTTATTTAAACATGTTATTGATTAAATAAATACAGTGGACTTAAGCCTTTTAAATATTATTATTTTGGGGTTCATCTTATTTTGAACTTATATTTTAGATTTAAACATGCATTTTTCTAATATTTATTTATTCAAAAGACTTTCACTCTATTTATTTGTCCATTTAAAAAATTTGTCACCAATATAACTATTAATTAAGGAAAGAAATATATATATTTTCATAAAAATAAAAGAATAAATTATATATTTGATGGCAAATTTTCTATTGAAATTGCTAGGCTTTTGAGTTTTGGTCTCTAATTTTGCGCAGAGTTCTATTCTTTTGTTCTTTCGATTCAAAAAAAAAAATTCACAGTCTAGAATGAATTTCAAATAAAGAAATTACAATCAGTTTAGAAATTAGAGGTGTTTTTTATCCATAAACTTAAGAAATGTGTTAATTTTTTAATTTAGGAACTGTAAATAATTGATAGCAATAAAAACTAAATTAAGCAAAGTTAGAATTGAAGAAATTAGCAGCAAATTACTAATTAAAATTCAATCATACAAAATTAAGATAAAATGTATAAATTATGTAGAGTAAAATTAAGATATGATTTCAAGTTCTCACATATACGTTTGCTAGAAATTAAATATTTAAAATTTATCTAACTAGGAATTTTTATTACCGTCAAATTCAAATATAAGGGTTATTTAATTAAATCACTATATTTTTTACTTAACATTAATTACTTTGTTTTAGATTAAGTTTTTATTACGCTAAATTCATTTATTGGTTTATGAATTACTTCATGCTTTTTTAACTGAAATAATGTGCTATTGATTTTCTAAATTATTATTAATTTTATTTAATTCTAATTAATAATAAAAGATGAAATAATTTTTAGGGCTTTTATTTCAAATTTTTAATGGTATTTTACAGGTAAATAGCACTAAAAATCACTAAACTTCAGTAATTTTTTCGATATGATCACAAAAAAAAAAAAAATTGCTAGGAAGTAACTAAAGTTTCTAAATTTTTTCACATAGAAATCACTAGCCAAAATTCAAGTATGAAAGTTGATATGGCATGCCACATAAGCATGCCACATCATCGAGAGTGCATGTTATAATAATTTGTAACATATAGAGGAGATGTTGGGGTGGGAGCAACGGTGTAATGATCTCAATGATGTCGATGGAGAGGCTGCAAAAAAATTCCCTAAGCTGCGTGCGCTTTATTTAAGTAATTGTCCAATGTTAGTTGGAAAATTGCCCAACGGCGACTGTATTCCATCTATTCAAGTACTATATATGAATAGATGTCAAGACGGGGTTCTGAGAAGTGCGTCAGACATTACCTCTCTCACTACCTTAGAAATTAACAGTATTTCAGGGCTTGTGAGTTTAAATGAAGTGCGTATGGAGGAGATGGTGGCCCTTCAAGATTTGACTATTAGAGTTTGTCAAGAACTCAAGTACTTGTGGAAGGATGGAACTAATTTTGACAAACCTGCTAGTCTAAAGCTTTTAGAGGTCTTCAGCTGTAAGCAGCTGGTGTCATTGGTGGAGGGAGAGGAAGGGCAATTGCCTTGCAATCTTCAAGTTCTGAAGATAGATGGTTGTGGTAATTTGATGAAGCTGCCAAATGGACTGCACAGTCTCACATCTCTAATTGATTTGGAAATCAAGTATTGTAGAAAACTCTTGTCGTTCCCAGCAACAGGTGTGCCGTACGGTCTCAGAAATCTTAGTATCATAGAGTGTGATTCTCTGGAGCCTCTGCCAGAGGGTATTATTATGCATCATAACAAGTCTCAGCTTGAGGAATTGGAAATCTATAAATGTAAATCTCTGAGGTACTCACCAAATGGCGAGTTCCCTGATTCGCTTCAGACTCTTGAGATTATCGATTGTAATTGGCCGACACAATTATTTGAGTCGCTATGCAATGGCTTCTCTCTCACACATATAAGGATACGAAGCTGTCCTCAATTAAACCTGTTTCCTATCCACAATTTGACCTCGTTAACAATTAGTGATTGCAAGAATTTGAGCTCACTTCCCAACCAGATGCAAAATGTCACCTCTTTACATATAACAGGTTGCCAGAATTTGAGGTCACTGCCTAATTCGATGCAAAATCTCACCTCTTTAGCTATATACGGTTGTAAGAATTTGAGATCACTACCTGATCTGATGCAGAACTTCACAGCTCTTAAATCATTAAATATAGAAAGTTGTGGAGGCCTAGATTCCTTTCCAGAAGGAGGTTTGCCACCGAATCTAACCCATCTTTCTATCTGGGATTGTGAGAATCTGAAACAGGCAATGTCGGAGTGGGGACTCCACAGACTCACCTCTCTTGCATCTTTCATAATCGATGGCCCAAGTCCAAGTACAGATACGTTTGATTCCTTTCCAGATAATGATGGCATGCTGCTTCCCATTTCACTTTCCTCTCTCGATATCTTTTAACTCAACCATCTGAAATCCATCTCAAGGGGACTCCTAAAGCTCACCTCTCTACAATATTTATGTATTAGCAATTGCCCAAATCTCCAATCCTTTCCAGAGGAGGGCCTGCCTCCCACACTTGAAAGCCTAAGCATCTTCTCCTGTCCTCTTCTTAAAGAACAGTGCTCAAAAGAGAAAGGAAGTTATTGGCCCTTTATTTCCCACATACCTTGCATTTTACTCGAATGAATAAATGAAAGAAGAGCAATATTGATAGTACAATGTGTAGCGACATTCCATCAATTAGGTAATCTTAACTTCCATCAATAGCAAAATTCTATTTATTTATTATCTTTATCAGATTTTTTTGAGATACTTAATTGGTTTCTTTCTATAACTGTAGCAAATATAGTAAATTGTCTGTTTTTATTCCAGGCAATGTCTAAACCTTTGATATCTGAGAATTTCTGGCACTCGAAATTTCAGCTCGTTTTCAGATGACATGAGTCTATATATTTTCCAACCTAATTTTCTGCTAGGCTCATATATTAGATATCCACAATGCAATTTTCTCAAGTACTATTCATCATTTCTGCTGTGCATAGATGTGTCTTCAACTTCATCAACAACAGCTAGCATTGATCTGATACAGATAGAGACATGTCCTTTAAGTTCTGATTAAACACAATTGTCCATTGGCATAGAAATATTTCAGCTGTGGAAATTGTTTGATTTTCTTGGATGAAATTGTTTATACATAATGTTAGCATTATGAATGATTTTACAGATTTTGGGTATTTTTCATTATGCATGATTTTATAGATTTTGGAGAAATCATAAGGCTTCATTTCTTCTATTATTCCATTTTATAACCTTTGACTGTACCAGTATTGCATTTGGAATTTCTAATATTTAACTTAAGCAATCTGAGGTGCTTTTACAGTGTGAATTGATTATTCAAGAAATTGGGATAAAAAATGTCTTTTGAGTGATAAATTTTACCATAACATCTCTTGTAAGCGGTCTCGCATACTGTTCAGAAATCAGATTCTTGGATGATGGCTGAAGTAAAAAAGACAACTTCTCTGTTTTTATTGCAGCTCTAATGCAACCAATATCTAAAGCTGCAGTACCTGAGAAATTCTGGCAGTCAGAAATTGTTTATAGCCACATCTTTCTGTATTGCGAAATGGGATCTTGTTTTACTCATTACCTGAAAATGGCAAAATGGAATTCCTTCAGGTTCATCTAATATGCTTTGTTAATGCTGTATAAAAGACTGAATGTTGTCAACGATGACAGAAGGGGCTAATGTTGAAGCTAATTTGGTTGGGATTTATTAAAGCATATTACCTGTATAATTCTAATCCAATGACATATTCTTTGTTGAAGCTGATTTACTTTGACTAGAGTTTTTTTAAAATAATGTGTGAACTTGAAATCTTAGTAATTTTATGCATTAAAAAAAAAAAAAAAAGGGTCAAAGCACATTGCCACTTTTATTTTATTTTTTTTTTTAATTTCATTTTTTATTTTTCACAGCATCCAATATTCCTAATGGGCCTAACCACAAAAATGGGCCAGTGCTTTAGATTTTGGGCACTACATTTTACTTCATTTTCCATAGCGGGCATAATCACAAATATAGCTTAATGGGTCTATTGAGTATCTGATTACACCAAAATAGAATTCTTATTGACAGAAGAAATTCGTTCATTTTTACAGATATTAAAATATAATTGTAGAATCCAGATAAATTCTTTATTGTAATTACAGGAGAAACTTAACATGCAAAGTTTCAGTACAAGTTCCTTTATTCTAATTACAGGAGAAACTTAACATTTGCCAAAAGCAATATATAAAAGCAGAAACTTGTAGGAAATTTATAGTAAAGTGAATTACTTTGGTCATCCAAAGCAACATATAAAAGCAGAAACTTGTAGGAAAAGTGGGAAAAGCAGCAGTGAGTGGAAAAAAAAAAGTGAAAAGAAAATTTGAAAAAGAAAATTGGAATCAGCTGTATAGATACTTTACCAAAATTTCAAATTTTCTGAGAAAGAAAAGAGACTGAGGGATTTGATAGAATTTTGTGTTCTCCATCTGAAACCCAATTGGAATTCATAGCTGCAGTAACTGATTGCCTGTGATGGAAGCTGCTTTGACAACTGTTGGAGGTGCTATCCTCTCTGCTGCCTTTCAGGCCCTGTTTGACAAGTTGGGTTCTCATGACTTGCTCACGTACGCACGCGAAGGGCAAGTCATTGACGATCTCAAGAAGTGGGAGATTATGTTGAAGAAAATCTATCTAGTGCTCAATGATGCGGAAGAGAAGCAAATGTCTAATCCGTTGGTGAAGATGTGGGTGAGTGAGCTCAGAGACTTGGCTTATGATGTGGAGGACATTCTGGATGAGTTTTCTACTGAGATTCTGCGACGCAAGTTGCAGGGTGAACCAGTACAAGAGGCCAGTACAAGTAAGGTAAAGAAACTACTCATCCCTATTTGTTGTGGTAGGCTCAGTTGGAATACTGTTAAGTTCAATGCTGATATGACTTCCAAGATTAAAGAAATTACTGCCAGATTTGATGATGTCATGAAACAAAAAGATCTGTTGCGTTTGGTAGAAGGTGATAGTGGTAGAGGAAGGAACCAAATAAGAGAGAGAATACCCACAAGGGAAACAACCTCTTTGGTGGATGAAGCACATGTTCATGGAAGAGAGAAAGATAAGGAGAAAATTCTTGAAATATTGAAGGCTGTAGAAGCAAAGACTAATGTCTCTGTAGTTCCCATTGTTGGGATGGGGGGTGTTGGAAAGACGACTCTGGCTCAGCTCGTTTTTCATGATACTAAGTTGGATGGGTTTGATTTTAAATCTTGGGTTTCCGTTGGCGAAGATTTTGATGTTTTTAGAATGACCAATACGATTCTCCAACCGGAGAGTAGTGATGTTAAGGACTTAAATTATCTTCAACTTAAATTGAGAGAGAAGCTGTCTAGGAAGAAATTTTTAATTGTCCTGGATGATGTTTGGACTGAAAGTTACGAAGATTGGACTCGTTTTCGGGCTCCTTTCACAATGGGGGCACCTGGCAGCACACTCTTAATCACAACTCGCAGTCAACATGTTTCATCAATGATGGGTACTATTTCAGCTTATCCTCTCAAGGAGTTATCAGATGATGATTGCATGTCTGTGTTTGCACAGCATGCTTTGGGAGCAACAGATTTTGGTGAGCATATGGATTTAAAAGAAATTGGTATGAGAATTGTCAACAAATGCAAGGGATTGCCTTTGGCGGCTAAAGCTCTTGGGGGCCTCCTGCGAGGCAAACTAAATCCCAGTGTGTGGGAGGAAGTGTTGATCAGTGAAATATGGGATTTACCTGAAGACAAAAGCAATGTTCTTCCTGCTTTGAGGTTGAGCTATTTTCATCTCCCTTCTCATTTGAAACAATGCTTTGCTTACTGTGCCATTTTTCCAAAAGATTATGAGTTCCATAAGAATGAGTTGGTTTTGTTATGGATGGCTGAGGGTTTTCTGTATCAACCGTTGAAGACGAAGCCAATGCAAGATTTAGGCAGCCAATATTTTGACGATTTATTATCCAGATCGTTTTTTCAACAATCTAGTAGTGATAAATCACTGTATGTTATGCATGATCTAATGAATGATCTAGCTCGGTATGTTGGCAAAGGAATATGTTTTCAGTTGGGTGATCCTTTTGAAGATGAAAATTCATGGGCAAATATTCGACATTCATCATTCATTCGTCATGAATATGAAATTTGGCAAAAATTTAAAGGCTTTTCCTCAATAAACAGCTTGCGGACATTTTTACCATTGCCAATCATGTCAGATTCATCACACAACTATTTAAGTAGTAAGGTGCTGCATGACTTGGTGCCAAAGTTAAAATGCCTGAGGGTACTTTCAGTAGCTGGTTATGATAATATTTTGGAGTTGCCAAGTTCTATTGGAGCCTTGAAGTATTTAAGGTATCTAAACTTATCTCGCACAAGAATTGAAAGATTGCCTGAATCGATGGGTACACTTCTTAACTTGCAGACATTGCTCTTATGCAACTGTGGGAAACTTAAAGAGTTATTCTTTAGCATTGACAATTTAATAAACTTGCAGTGCCTTGATATCAGTGGTAGCAATAAGTTGAAAGAGATGCCACTGCAAATTGGTAATTTGAGGAATCTGCACTCACTGACCAGGTTCATTGTGGGAAGAGAGAATGGACTTAAGTTAAATGAGTTGAAGAAATTTTCTCTTCTGCAAGGGAGTCTTCGAATTACGGGGCTACAGAATGTGATGGATATTCGAGATGTAGATTTTGCCAATCTAAAGGAGAAGCAGCGCCTAGAAGAATTAGACTTGGAATGGGGTGATTATGAGTATAATTATTATATTTGTTCTAGAAATCACTTTCTCAACTCAAGTACTGAAGTCCAAGTCCTCAACTCATTACGTCCTCATCAAAATGTATCAAGTCTTTCGATTGGATCATTTGGTGGAACTGAATTCCCATCATGGATAGCAGATCCCACATTCACTAATATGGTAACACTAAATCTCTGCAACTGTTTCAACATCTGGTCACTGCCACCACTTGGACGATTACCCTCACTTAAAGCGTTAGAAATTAAAGGAATGGATGGAGTAAAAGAAGTGGGTGCTGAGTTTTATGGGGATGGTTCATCTTTTGCCTGTCTTGAGATTCTACTTATTTCTGATATGTTGGGGTGGGAGAAATGGTGTAATGATCCCAATGATGTTGGTGGAGAGGCTGCAAAAAAATTCCCTAAGCTGCGTGTGCTTTATTTAAGTAATTGTCCAATCTTAGTTGGAAAATTGCCCTGCGGTGACTGTATTCCATCTATTCAAGTACTAGATATGAATAGATGTCAAGATGGGGTTCTGAGAAGTGCGTCAGACCTTACCTCTCTCACTACCTTAGAAATTGACAGTATTTCAGGGCTTGTGAGTTTAAATGAAGCGCATATGGAGGAGATGGTGGCCCTTCAAGATTTGACTATTAGAGATTGTCAAGAACTCAAGTACTTGTGGAATGATGGAACTAATTTAGACAAACTTGTTAGTTTAAAGCTTTTAGATGTCTTCAACTGTGAGCAGCTGGTGTCATTGGTGGAGGGAGAGGGAGGGCAATTGCCTTGCAATCTTCAAGATCTGAAGATAAATGGTTGTGGTAATTTGATGAAGCTGCCAATTGGACTGCACAGCCTCACATCTCTAAGAGACTTGGAAATCAGGAAGTGTAGAAAACTCTTGTCGTTTCCAGCAACAGGTGTGCCGTACAGTCTCAGAAATCTTAGTATCGCAGTGTGTGATTCTCTGGAGTCTCTGCCAGAGGGTATTATTATGCATCATAATAAGTCTCAACTTGAGGTTTTGACAATCAGCGAATGTGAATCTTTGAGGTCCTCTCCAAATGGCGAGTTTCCTGATTCGCTTCAGACTCTATATATTGGTAATTGTAATTGGCCGACACAATTATTTGAGTCGCTATGCAATGGCTTCTCTCATCTCTTAGATTTAAGCATAGTAAGCTGTCCTCAATTAAACATGTTTCCTATGAATCCTATCCACTCTCTTACCTCTTTATCAATTAGTGCTTGCGAGAATTTGAGCTCACTTCCCAATAACATGCAAAATCTCACCACTTTATCAGCAAGGCATTGTCAGAATTTGAGATCACTGCCCAATTCGATGCAAAATCTCACCTCTTTAGCTATATACAGTTGCAAGAATTTGAGATCACTGCCTGATCTGATGCAGAACTTCACAGCTCTTAAATCGTTAAATATAGAAAGTTGTGGAGGCCTAGATTCCTTTCCAGAAGGAGGTTTGCCACCGAACCTAACCCATCTTTCTATCTCGGATTGTAAGAATCTGAGACAGCCAATGTCGGAGTGGGGACTCCACAGACTCACCTCTCTTGCACGTTTCACAATTGCCGGCACAAGTCCAAGTACAGATGTGTTTGATTCCTTTCCAGATAATGATGGCCTGCTGCTTCCCACTTCACTTTCCTATCTTGAAATCCGTCGATTCAACCATCTGAAATCCATCTCAAGGGGACTCCTAAAGCTCACCTCTCTACGAACTTTATGTTTTAGAGATTGCTCAAGTCTCCAATCCTTTCCAGGGGAGGACTTGCCTGCAGCACTTGAATGGCTAAGAATATCTCTCTGTCCTCTTCTTAAGGAGCGGTGCTCGGAGGAGAATGGAAGTTATTGGCCCTTCATTTCCCACATACCATACATTGACTTCCGTCGATAGTACAATGTGGAGCGGCATTCCATCTATGAGGTAATCTTAAATTCCATCAATACCAATATTCTGTTTATATTTCTGTGCAAAAAAAAAAAAATGGTTTCTTTCTATAACTGAAGCAAAACTTGTCTGTTTTTATTCTAGGCAATTTCTAAACCTTCCATATCTGAGAAATTCTGGCACTCGAAATTTCAGCTCGTTTTAGATGACACGAGTCTATATATTTTCCAACCTAATTATCTCCCGAGCTCATATATTAGACATCCACAACGCAATTTTCTCAACTATGACTCATCATTCTGCTGTGCATAGTTGTGCCTTCAACTTCATCAACCACGGGTAGCATTGATCTGATACAGACCTTTAAGTTCTGATTACTAAACTCAATGGCCTGTTGGCATAGAAAATTTCAGCTGTGGAAATTTTTTGATTTTCTTGGATGAAATTGTTTCTACATGATGTTAGCATTGCGGATGATTTTATAGATTTTGGGTATTTTTCATTAGGCATGATTTTATAGATTTTGGATATTTTTTTTGTACTGATGATATGTATGTGAGGAGAAATAATATGGCTTGTTTTGTTTTTTCATTTATTCTATCATTCCATTTTATAATCTTTGATTGTAGGACAAATGACAAAAATATGTCATTTAAAAAATTTATTTACCCATATATGTTAGTTTCAAAAATATTTACCCATATATGCCACTTTTAAAGTGAGAACCATAAAACCGGAAGTCAAACTTCCGGTTTTGTGGCCTAAAATCTGCAGGCCCTTCTGTGCAGAAAACCGGATGTTTGACATCCGGTTTTTTTTGCACACGTGGCAACAAAACCGGATGTTAAACATCCGGTTTCTAAATTCCACCCGGATTAAGTAATTTTTTTTATATTTATTATATGTTTTTTAAGTAAATATAGTAAGTAATTTTTTTTAAAATTTATTATAAATTTTTTAAAGCATATTTATTATGAGTTTATCATTTATAATGAATTATTTTTATGGTAAGTAATTTTTTTAATATTTTTTATAAATTTTTTAAAGCAAATATTATTATAAGTTTATTTCTTATAATAAAAAGTGGTCATTTATAAATTTAATTGATAAATTTTTTATCAATAATATTTTGTTAATTAATAATTATTTGAAATTACAAATATGTGAACTAAATAATTAGGTGAAATAATTTTATTTTATAAATAATAATATATGTATATCATTTAGAATGAATTTTTATTTTTAATAGATTTGATGATTTTTGTGATATAAAATTTGTTATTATGAAATAACAATTATTAAGAAATAAGTGAAATAATAATTTAATTAGTTTTATATTTATTTAAATCACATTAGTGTATAATTTTTTTAAAATTTTTGTTTGGATTTCGGAAAAACTAAACAAATAAATGACATTAGTGTATAATATTTATGGTAAGGAAACAAATACAATTTTTCAATAATAAATTTTAAGAAATATTTATATAATTTTTCTGCTGCATATGGGACTCTGCATGCAGGTAGCACAAAAACCGGATGTTTGACATCCGGTTTCTTGCCATGTGTGCAAAAAACCGGATGTCAAACATCCGGTTTTCTGCACACCTGCAGACGCCCAGCACTATGCACAAAACCGGAAGTTTGACTTCCGGTTTTGTGGTCCCCACCCGCTGAAAATTCAAAAAAGTAGCATATATAGGTAAATAAACTTAAAACTAGCATATATGGGTAAATAAAATTTCTAACTAGCATATTTTTGTCATTTTCCCTTGATTGTACAAATATTGCATTTGGAATTTCTAATATTTAACTTCAGCGTGAGTGGAGTATTCAAGAAACTGAGATACAAAATGTCTTTTGAGTGATAAATTTTACTATAACAGCTCTTGCAAGCGGCCTTGCTTGCTGTTTAGAAATCACATTCTTGGATGATATCTGAAGTAAAAATAGCAACTTGTCTGTTTTTATCCCAGCTTTAATGAAGCCAGCATCTAAAGCTGCAGTACCTGAGAAATTGTGGCAGTCAGTAATTGGTTATGGCAACATCTTTCTGTATTGCGAAATGGGATCTTGTTTTACTCATTACCTGAAAAATGGCAAATGGAATTCCTTCAGGTTCATCTAATATGCTTTGTTAATGCTATGTAAAAGACTGAATGTTGTCAACGACGACAGAAGGGGCTAATGTTAATCTGATTTGGTTGGGATTTATTGAAGCATATTACCTGTATAATTCTTGAGATTTTGGTTCATGTTAGAGAGGTTATTGCACATAATTAAATTAGATAAAAGAAAAAAAATATTTTAATAGAAATAAAATAATGTAATATCTTATTTTAAATATAAATTGAAAAAACTTGTGTTTTTAAAATTATGAAAATTTTTTCTTTTAAACAAATAATGATAAAGATATGTAAACGTAATATAGAAGATAATAAGAGGTATTATAGAAAAATTTGAAATTTCTTAATCACTTACTTATTTAAATCTCCTAATATACTTTAAATAAAATACTATAAAATTTAATTACATAATTAACCTTTTTATTTATTAATTTGAAAATTAATTTAAAAGAAATCATATCATATGATCATATTATCAATTGTATATTATTTGCTATTATAACCAAAACATTATAAAATCTTGGCCTAACGCACATTTTTCTCTCGAACTTATCATATTAATCATTTTGCCCCCTTATTTTTTATTTTAACTATTTTAACCCTCTAATTTCCCAAATCATATTTTCTAACACTATTCAGTCAGCAGTGAGTGTAATTGCACACACACAAATAAGGCACGTGAATCAAAATGAAGTCAGACGTGGGCTCAAAATTTTGACTTTCATCACCTCCATCCTCAAACTTAACTTTCATAAAACTACATGCCGTTTTCACCGCTCGAGTTTGAACCCTCTTCATTCATCATCCACGTCAGCTCCTCTCCGAAATCACCATCCCCTGCTTAACTGATAATAAAATCAGAAATTAAAACCACAAAAATCTAAAGAACTGAGCAAAAAGCCAACTTGGAATTTGATTCTTTTGCCTAAATCTATGCTCAAAAATCTAAAGAATAGAGCAAAGATTTAAAAAAAAAAAATAGAAATCCAAAATAAGACATCAGCTCTGCAACTCGAGAAATGATAAATGCAAAGACAAAACTCACAATCACAACTCAAAAACCCAAAATTTAACCAGTGACCGAAATCACGGAGACAAAAAAAAACAAACAGACCAAAAAATAAAATAAAAAAATAGTAATAGAAACCCAAGAAATATCTAGGTGACAAAACGGTACACCACTCAAGGACTTAAAAAGGTGGTCCCTAACCTTCTCTTGCATGTGCAACAAAATCAGCGAGCCTGTCGTACACCGCTCATGGTCCAGAACCCGATTGCTCTTGCTCTACCTATTGAAGCTGCATAGATGACTCGCGTCAGCAGATCAGAGTTTGAGAGAGAAAGAGAGAGAGCAGAGCAGATCGGAACTTCAGAGAAAAAGAGAAGATCGGAGCGTGCGTGAGAGAACGAGAGCAGATCAAAGAGCGAGTGAGAGAGAGAGAGAGAGGGAGAGTGAAGGAGAGAAAAAATAGGGGTATTCTGATAATTTTAATGTTTTTAAGTTAAATAATAATTATTTAATTTTTCCACATGTAAAAAAATCTTACAAATCTGACATTTGTCCACCACAGCACTTTGAATAACACCTCAGAAGATATGATTTGATAATTTGGATAATTAAAATGGCTAAAATAAAAAATTAGGAGCAAAGTGACAAATGGCAACAAGTTTAGGAAGAAATACATATATATATATATATATATATATTGCAGGATAAGAACTTCATAAAACTTGCAGCGTGGCTTATATTTAAGGAATTTTTAGTTTGTTATTAGTCCATGTGGTGTCCAAGAAGTCTTTTTAATGTCATATAATATGAAAATAATAAAACAAGGCATAAAAATTATTAAGGCAAATAAATAGAGGTTTATATTTTAATTATTGATATGTTTTGATCTCAAGACATGACAAGAGATCATTTACTCACCATGCATAATTTATAGTTTTAATTATATTGATTGTCCTATTTTACTTAAAGTAATATCTTTAAAAAATATTACATTAGTAAGACATACTTTTATTCATAACTTTTTACTTTTAATTACTTTCTTAGCTATCATACATATCACTATTATATATTTATTTTAAATTTTAGTAACAATAATTGCATTAATAAAATTATTATTTTTTAACTAATGACAATATAATTAAGAAATTTTTTACGTTTGTTATCAAACACCGTAAATTAGTCTTACAAATTTGCTACATTTCTTTAAAAACCTATGAAAAAGACAAGAATAATGATCAATCATAATAAATTCATCATTAATATGATAAAAAAAATAGTCAATTCTTAGCTATTAAACATCGTCATGTGAGTTTTATTATGCATTATATATGACTCAAGGTATAAAAATAATTATTTAAAATTGTCATTTAATTTAAGATGCCTATAAATTTTTGTTAATTGAATTTTTTAAACAATCTCTTGCAATATTCTAATATAATTTTTGCTGAAACATTTTCAACTTAGGTATTTTTTTTTAACTTAGTTTCTTTTAAGAAAAAGTATGCATTTACTTAGTTTCTCTAATTATAAGACAATCACTGTCGATTAATCACCAGCAACTACTAAATTTACTATTTTTATATATTTTTTTCATATTTAATAAAATTTTAAAAGCATAGAATTTTTATAAATTTAAATATGTTTATTGTTTAACAAATTGAAATTTTTAATTTTTTATAACTAATTTTTAATATTATAACTAAATAATAGAAAATTAATTTTTTAAAAAATATCTTTTCAAAAAACGTTTTTTCTTGAAAAATACTTTTTAAAAATAAGTTGTTTTTAGAGAAACAAATGGAGAAGCAAATAACATTTCAAAATTCAAAAACTTTTTTTCTTATAAATCAAACACATAATATTCGTAACTTTCTAATGTAAAAAAAAAAATAATATTCATAAATTATATCATTAAGAATCATCAAGTTTCACATTTTGGCAATTTTTTGTCTTTGTTAATTTTGGGTTGGTTGCGTAAGCAAATAAAATTACAAACCGCCAGTTCTCTGTTTCTCTATCGGCAAAACCACAATTAAGGAAAATATAATTAAGAACAATTTGCAAAAACCAAAACAGAAAATAAGGACGTGCAGAAAAAGAAAAAGCACTTGGATAATGACATCAACACTCCTTCGTTAATTTCGATTTTTAAGAATGTTTTTCGTCAAAAAATCAAGTAGAGCCTCCCCATTACCTTCCTCTTCTTCTTCTTCTTCTTCACCCTTTTCAATGGCTCCTTCTCTCTCTTCTCTTCTTCTCCCCCACTCTCAATCCATACCTACCCCTTTCCCTTCTCTTAACCCCAATCCTTATCTCACCCATCGCTGTCAATCCGTAAATCTCTCCATTAAAATCTCCTCTTCTTCTTCTGATAACGATAAAATCACATACCCACCACCTCCAAACCAGCCGTCGCCGCCGGAGAAGAAGTCTTTTGCTGTCGCCACTGGGGAGATTTTCTTGGGAATTGCGTCGAGGTTGTTGAAAACTAGTAGTGGAAATAAAAATGGAAGCGTTTCCTCTTCTGGGTTTTCGTTGTTTGAGAAATTGAATGGGAAAGGGAGTGGTAATGTGGATTATGAGGAGAGGATTGGGGCAGTGATGGAGGATGAGATTGAGCCGGAGGTAATATGGGAACAAAGGGTTAAGGATATTGAGGCTGAGAAAGAACGACGTGTTGTTACGAGTCCTGGGTTTAGTTTTTCTGCTGCTGGATTGTTGTTTCCTTATCATCTTGGTGTTGCTCAATTGCTCATTGAAAAGGGTTACATTAAGGTTGGTGTTTTTGTTTTTTTGGTTACTCAGTTATGGTTTCTTAGTGGCAATTTCTATTTTTACTAATAAAAGTTGAGGGCTTTTCAATTGGGATTTATTGGTGGAAGGTGTAAACTAAGTTGGTGTTTTTGTTTTTTGGTTACTCAGTTATGGTTTCTTAGTGGCAATTTCTATTTTTACAAATAAAAGTTGAGGGCTTTTCAATTGGGATTTATTGGTGGAAAGTGAATTTGAGTAGTTTTTGGTTTTTAATTTTGCTTAAAAGATTAAGATTTTTGAGATTCTACGTTGGTGGATATGGATTTTGGGTTTTGTGAATTTGGTATGTATTTCGCATGCTGAATTGATGTTATCTGCCAATAGTAGATCAAAATTTTGACAGCTCGATTTTCGGTTGGAGTTGGATTTATATAAGGGTTTTCTTTATGTACATTATAAATATAGATGATTGCTAAACTTGCTCAAATTCTAACTGTAATTTGTTCAGAGCTTCTGGAGCCTATTATGTCTATATGACAACTATTCTTGTTTTTAGAAGAGTTTTTCCACCCTTGATCACCTTAACCTGAGTTAAGCACTGCACTTTTCTTTTTATAAGATGTTATTTAGCTTTGTTCCATTTTGAGGAATATAATATTGTCCTGGAAAGATGCGGTTATAGTTTATTCAAAAATGGCTGTTCCGATGCCTGGATAATGTATATCTGCCTGATATATTGAATCACTCTGAAAACAATATGAAACCTATTGTAAATACAGTAGAGTAGTATTTTCTTTCAAGTGAGAGGTTCCCATGTGTTAATTATTATTCATATATCAATGTTATGTTCCCGAGGCATTCAACTCATTCTTTTTTAACTAAGTCTTAGTCCAAAGCCAGTTACAGTTAGCGGCTTGGGTTCTTTTTTCTCAACTCCACCCAGTTTAGGCCTACTGCCTATTCAGTTTTGTGATGTGATAAATCTTTTTTCATGACCTGCTGAGAATAAAAAAGATAAACATCTTGTTCTCACCAACAATTTTCATATTAAACTGAAATGTTGTTTTCTTATATGTATATATATTTTTTATCTTTATATGGTCTGACACAGGAAACCACACCATTGGCTGGTTGCTCTGCTGGTGCCATAGTCTGTGCAGTGATTGCCTCTGGGGCTAGTATGCAGGAGGCCTTGGCATTTACCAAAGTATTGGCTGAAGACTGCCGGCTAAGAGGGACAACTTTTCGACTTGGGGTAAATTTTACTGCATTATTCAAAGGAGATACATGTTGTTTGATGCTGAAATATCTTTTTATAATGAAAAGGCTAGTAACAAACCTTTTCTTTTCTTACCAACTATAAATGTCTAAATCAGAGCATGGTATTTCAATTTGTGGCATATCTGAAACAATATATCACTTATATGCTTGGAAAGAAAGATTTATTTTTGGTTTGAAAGAAAAGATTTATTTTTGGTTTGTTCTGAGAATTTATGCATTATGTAATTTTATGTAGGCTAATGAGTAGTAAATTTTGTGGTAAAGAAAAATAAATTAAGATTTTTTGTTTAATTTTTCAAAAGAAAGGAAAAAAACGGAGATTTAGTTTTAATTTTTTTTCATTCTTTTGCACAGGCTGTTCTTCGTGATGTTCTTGAAAAGTTTTTTCCAGATGATGTTCATATTAAGTGCAATGGGAGGGTTCGTGGTAAGGGAGATTTTCTTTAATTTCTTGTGACAAAACCTGTGCATGATGTTGGGAAGGCTTGCTATTTGGAGATATTCATTACTTTATATAGGTTGATGTGTGTCCATGTGATTGTATAAACATCAACGTCTGCATGTATGTACTGTTGATTGATTAGATGAACTCTTTAGTGAGGTAGATGTGATGGCAGAAGTACATATGCTTTATGCAGGAAAAGGTTAATTGAATGTGAAAAGGTCTGAAATTAATTTGTTCTCAATGTGTCCTCCATTTCTAATGATTTATTACTACTTGCATTATGTGTGCCAATTCTAACTGCATAGTTTTATTTGCTGTTTCTCTTATACATGTTTTTGTTACTGTTATTGGTCTTTGCTCTTTTTTCTTGTAATGTTGTTATGTTCTATTTCTTAAAATGGATTATATTTTTCGTTCATGAGGATCTCATTGGTCTGGAAACAACAGTAGCATGATCCTTTTGTGTATAGGGTAGATGGTGTATCTGCGACTTGGGTCGATGTTAATTATTTGGGTGTCTCCATTTTTAACTTTATTTTCCCCTCATGGTAGTTGTGCCAAGCGTTGTTATGGAACTCATTTGCGAACGTAGATTTGCTTAGACTTGGACATCTTAATTTGTTTATTTTTTTAAATCTCTGTCAATATTCCTGTCACAGTTGCTATAACTCAGATTTTGTGGAGGCCCAGGGGCTTATTGGTGGATCAGTTTGATTCCAAAGAGGATCTCATAAATGCAGTTTTCACTTCTTCCTTTATTCCAGGGTGGTTAATATATAATTTTTCCTTACAACTCCTGTTAGGTTATTTACAACATTGATTTAGAAATAATTCCAGTTCAAGTATGATGAAATTACAGATATCTTGCACCAAGACCGGCCACAATGTTCCGGAATCAACTTTGCATTGATGGGGGTTTGACATTGTTTACACCACCAACATCAGCTGCTCAGACAGTAAGTGCAGGAGATATTTTTCTTGTGCATTTTTCAGTGAATCTTTGAGCATTCGGTTAGACATAGAACTAGGTGAATCCTTTATCTTGCTGCTGTCTTTTGTATGATCCATTAATGTTTTTTTGTATTTTTTTTTTCCTAGTTCAATTTCTGGGAATGGATCGCTTCATCACTAAGCTATATGTGAGATAAAATAAGTGCAGTGATTATTATTTTGGTATAGACATTTGAAATGAGTCAGAGCAATATTATGCTCACCAAGCCTGACAACTAAAGTATATGAGAAAATTATGGCTCATTGTTCTGAACTTCAATTTGCTAGTACCTCAGTTTAAAAAGCTTTGATGTCAACTGCATTGTAGTTGTGGTGGGAGGAAAATATAAAAGAAAAAGGAATTGAATGGAGTACAATAGCCTACAAGTTATGTGGGGCTTGGGAAATTGTGTTCCAAAGAATCAGATACAAGAAATTTTTTTAACTGGTGCAAGGGTAATCAGCATATCCACATCTTCTACCCTCTGTTTTTTCTAGTTCAAAAGGGACTATCATACAGTTAAATTGCCATATGTTTGTGAGGTTTTGATTGCTTCTGCTTCCCATATTTCTTGCACTTTCTTTTTTCGTTGCTTTTCTTGGAATCAACTTCTGCTTTATGCTCATTGAGTTCTAAACTTTGAAATAGGCTCTTCAGTCTTCACCTTTTATCATATTAGGTCACCTGGTTATCTTGAAGTGGCTCTGGACCTGGAGTAGCATTAATAAATAAATCTAGGGCATTTGGGTGGCATTTTTCGGCTACCCACTCCTGTTATGTTTTTGTTGTCAGCCTTTACTCAAGGAGGAACTTTTGTCTCCATCTCACAAAACTTACTTGATGCTATTAATTTCAGGAACTGAAAATTGGAATAATCTGACACTTGTTGTTTTAGTTGCTATAGTAATGACTGTATTATTGTGTGAATATTGTGACTAGTTATTATATTAAACCAGTATGACATTTTTGTGGGTATTGCCAGCACCTGCTCACATATTGTTTTGCAGGTTCATGTCTCTGCTTTTCCTGTCGATCTATTGGGCCTACAAGGAATTGGAATTAGTCCAGACTGCAATCCTGAAAATAGGCCTAAACCAAGAGAGGTAGTCTCTTTCTGATATTGGTTTCTATTGATTTTCAGGATAGGCTAATGACCATGTGTTGTCAATCATTCCAGCTTCTCAAATGGACATTGAAGCCAGCAGAAGATGGCGTTCTTGACAAGCTTTTCGAACTTGGATACTCAGATGCAGCAATTTGGGCCGAGGAGAATCCAGTTGAGAAAGTAGTTCAAGAGGACAGCCCTTTCGTTGAAAATGGATCTGCACAATAGGTCATCTTGAAGTATTTCTCCTAGTTTAATGTTTGCAGATGCATGAGATTCTTGGCCGAGTCTCGACCATCTTCAACTCTTCTACATGTTACATAGTACTTGATTTAGGGGATCAAATGCAAATTCTCTTCTCATCTACTATATGTTGTATGGTAAAATTACTAAATCAATGTAAGATATCTAGCAAGGGAAATAAAAATAAAAAAAAAATAAAGCAAAAATTGTAAAGGTTGGGGATTTTAATTAAGATCAGGATGACTTAATCAACTGTAATATTGTTTTTGCTGAACCTTTTTTGTTTTTTTTTTGGGGCACAGTTGTATCTCAAGTGTGTGATATATTATCCTTAATGTACTCAAAAGTTTCAGTAAGAATCCACAAATAGAAGAAAATACTATGCTCTATGTTTTAACTTTTTCTGCAGGCTTTGAAACGGTGAAAACCCATTTTCTGTTGTTAAAACCCATCTTTGATCGATCATTTTCATCGTGGTTAAGATACCACATTATGCTTTGTTTTCTTTGTTCTTGTTTTTTAGATTGAAATTCTAATGCATGTATGACATGAAAGCAGCCGTAGAAAGAAGAGTTTGGTGGGTGGGAGCAGGAAATAGTGATCTATTATAGTGGTGCTTTCTCTTTTGGGGTGGGGTGTGAAATTGCATGATCTAAAGTTAATCTCCAAAAGTTTATTCATGGGTGTAAAAGGGGCTGCTGCAGGCCTACAGCACATGCTCTGAACCTCCTTTATACAATGTTTATTTTCTTTATGCATTTATAGGTTTTTCATTTTTAAACAACGTAAATGAAATCTTCTACATAATGCAGTTATAATGGAGAATGAAATTGTGAAATTTATAAATTGAATACTTGCAGTTTAATATGCATGTATGATAACCTATATAATTAATATACACTCTTGCCACAAGTAATGTGAGATTCTGAAGGATTATATTTCGCTCTCACTGTATTAAACCCGTGTGTTATTAGCCCATGTGTATATCTTATTTTAAAAAAAAATGCATAAATGATTTACGTA
Organism: Reutealis trisperma; assembly: GCA_947687605.1. Classification (NCBI taxonomy): domain Eukaryota; kingdom Viridiplantae; phylum Streptophyta; class Magnoliopsida; order Malpighiales; family Euphorbiaceae; genus Reutealis; species Reutealis trisperma. The sequence goes on along the minus strand of CANTUT010000012.1, from coordinate 1,060,566 downwards.
AACGTAAATCTAATTTATCAAAATTGGGACTATTTAAAAAAAAAAAACTAGTGTGATTAGCACATTCAATTCAGTAGTAAGCGCTATATACCCCAGCCAGTGGACCTTATTCGAATTTCTCCTATCCAATAAAAAAAAAAAATCAGAAGTAAAAAATTTAGGGAAATTTTCAAAAATAAACAAAAAAAGACAAAAAATATCACCTTCACGTTGCTTCTCAACAAAATTTCAAAAATAACATTTTTACAGTTCACTTGCTTGCTTTTTCTTTTTTTTTTAATAACTTTTTTATTTCTTTCTTCTACTACTACGCATCTAGGTCTCTTCCTATCTATCTTATAATGACTAGCTGTAGCCCAATCGTATCATTTTCCTTATCATTTTTATTATATTTTTATGTTTTTTATTAAAAATTATTGAATTTGTTGATATTATTAATATAGTTATGGGGCGGCTATATTGAATTTTATTTATTTATTTTTGTTTAATTTAAAAAGTATAATTATATCGAATCGAAAAATTTTGTTGCGAATCAACTATTATCCAATTGGTATTTTCACTTTTTCTAAAGTATGAAGGGATGAAATCTCATAATTAAATTTTGATCTATTTAATTTTCAAAGAATAAAAATTTTGAAGAATTTATTTGAAAAAAAATCTTATTGTTTTAATTATAAAATCAAAATGGGATTATAAAATGGCAATTATACTTACTTTAATTATTTCCTAATTTATCTAACCTTTAATGTTAGTTGTAATATTATTACTAATATATTAATTGTGTTAAATAACTCTTAATTAGTCTTACTCTAAAATCAATTTGGTGATTACCCTTCTAATCTATATTTAAATTTTTCCTCATCATGAATTATAAATCATTTTTCCTTTTTAAAATGCCTAATGATTTAAAGGAAATTAATTTTTTTACAAAATTATAATTATAGACAATTCTTTTAAAATGAATTATTTCACTTATTGCCTTTTTTTGGTTATTTTCGAAATTTTCCTAAAAAAGTGGCTTCAATTATTATTATTATTTAGTATATGTTAATTATATATTTGATATCTAAAACTATTTTATATATATACGGATTGTAAATTTGATAAAAAATTAAAAAGATAAACTAATAATAATAGTATACTTATACCAATATTTATTATAAATATTAAGTATATGTTTGATATATGCAACTACTTTATATATAATTCAAAAAAAAAAAGATAAACTAACAGTAAAAATGTACATATACTAAAATTGGTTTACATTAAGTACATATTTGATATCTACAACTACTTTAATATATACAAATTAATAGCAAATTTGAAAAATTAAAAAGATAAAATATTAGTAAATAGTATACGTATTTCAAAATTTGATATACATTAAGTATATATTTGATATCTGTCACTATTTTGTAAATGGTATGCATACACTAAAATTTGGTATTTGTTAAGTATATGTTTGATATTTGTAACTACTTTATGTATATATATTGCAAATTTAAAAAATTAAAAGCATAAAATAATAGTAAAATGGTGTACGTATACAAAAATATAGTACACTTTAAATACATATTTAATAAATGCGACTTAAAAAAATAAATAATAGTAAATGGTATACATCAAGTGTACATGTGATATATAACAAGCTAAGTGCAATTAGACTTTCAAAAAGGAAAAAAGGCTATAATTGAAAAACTAAAATTAATATTATATGCAAATATTTAACAAATATAAAAAAATATAAACTATCAAATCTACAAATACTAAGTACTAAAACTACACTATAAAAGAAAAATAACAGAATCAACAAACTAAAGATTATTATTATTATTTTAATCATAATTTTTAGTATTCTAATAATTGAATAACTCATTAATCAATACCTCAAGAAACCGGCTAGAAAAATTTTAAAAATAATAATCATGCATCTTTCATCTTATTTATAAAAAGAATTAATTTAAAACATTTAAATTGAGTAATATAGGTAAAAATAATGGAAAAAAAAAAAAAAGAAAGTTTAATTTCTTATGATTAAGAAATTGTAACAATTATATTTAGGAATTCTCAAAGCCACGTGTACCCTTGCATGTTTCCATTGTCCAACAAATCCTAACACTGGCCCTTTCATCAAATCCTTGCCTTTCCTTCTTTCTTTAGCACGGCAATAGCAAACGATGAAAGTACCAATCGTAGAGGAATTGACACAACATGGTCTTTTGGAAAAAAGGGCATACTAATAATAAAGAGGAATTTGTTGAAAATTTCCAAAAAAAAAAAAAAATTATATACACTTCAATCTTTATTATTTCATAGTTAGTCATTCAATAAAAAAATATTAAATGATATTCTGAGGGGATGTTCTAATATATTTATATTTATATAAATATATAAGATATATTTATATTTATATTTATGGAGAAATATGGCAATAATAATTATGAGGCTCTAATATATTTACATAAATATATAAGACACATTTATATTAAAAAATAATTTTTCTTAAAAAATAACCGATATTTTATATTTTTATTTCATGTCATATTTTTTTTATTTTTATATAAATAATTATATATTTACAATAATTATTCTCTCTATTTTAAAAAATTGTCTACTTTTTTCTTATACAGTTAGTTTAAGAAAATATCATTAATTAATTTTCAACTCATAAATTTTATTAGTATATTTTTTTATTTATATTTTTATATATACTCATTTATTATTATTTTTATTATTAATTGTGAAAATAAAAAATTATTTTTAAAGTAGATAAATGTTATGAGATATTATAATAAAGAATAATAAATAATTTTTTGATACGAAAATAATATTTGTTTTCAAATTAATTAAAAATATAAAATATAATCGATTTAATTAAAATTTAATTTTTTGATTTGATTAATTTAATTTTATGATTCTTTTTTGAGCAAAGGACAAGTAGAATTGAATATGAATATTTTGCTCGTATTACTGTGTACTTATTATTAGAATATGCATTGGGTGCAATTTTATAATTATTTCATGCGAACCAGAAAGCACAAAGGCAGCAGAGCCACCTTTCTTTTACTCCGTTGGCCGCCAGTTAAGGCGAAGGTTGTGCCTATCGCGACGATTACAATGAATTTCCTGGGGACGACGGGTAGGCCTACCTGCTTGCTTCTCGTTGAGGCGGCTCCGTTCTGGATCCGATTGGATTAATATTAATGAAAAATCTTCACTGAATAAGTCCAACTGACCAAGTAAAAACCCTTAATGTGGGTGGAGGACCTCGGAAATTGGCCCTAACGTGGGCGTGTTTTCCCCGGCTGTGGATTTAGACATTCAAACTTACTCATAAGTTTCGTTTTTTAAGAATGTTTTTCATAAAAAAAGCAAAGAGCGCCTCACCATTACGACCTTTTTCTGCTTCATCTTCTTCACCCTTTTCCATGTCTCCTTCTCTGTCTTCTCTCTCTCTCCCTCACTCTCAATCCACACCTACTCCTACAAGCTCCTCTTCTAATGACAATAAAATCACATCCTCACCACCTCCGCAAGCGGAGAAGAAGTCTTCTGCTGTCGCCACATGGGAGATTTTCTTGGGAATTGCGTCGAGGTTTTTGAAAAGTTTTGGTGGAAATAAAGACGGGAGCTTTTCTTCTTCTGGGGTTTCGTTGTTAGAGAAATCGAACAGGAAAGAGAGTAGGAATGTGGATTATAAGGAGAGGACAGAGGCGGCGATGGAGGATGAGATAAAGCCCGAGGTTATATGGGAACAAAACGTTGAGGATATTGAGGCTGAGAAAGAACGGCGTGTTGTTACTAGTCCTGGGTTTAGTTTTTCTGCTGCTGGATTGTTGATTCCTTATCATCTTGGTGCTGCTCAATTGCTCATTGAAAAGGGTTATATTAAGGTTAGTTTTTTGTTTACTCAGTTCTGGTTTTTTAGTGGCAATTTCTCATTTTTACCAGTAAAAGTCGAGGGCTTCTCAATTGGGATTTATTGATGGAAACTGAATTTGAGATTCTATGTTGATGGGTATGGATTTATGGGTTTTGTGAATTTGGTATGTATTTCGCATGCTGAATTGATGTTATCTGACCATAGTATACTAAAATTTTGACAGCTCGATTTGTGGTTGGAGTTGGATTTATATAAAGGTTTTCTTTATATACATTATCAATATAGATGATTGCTGAACTTGCTCAATTTCTAACTGCCAGTTATTTAGAGCTTCTGGACCCTATTATATCTATATGACAGCTCTTCTCGTTTTCACTGGAGTTTTTCCAACCTTGATCACCTTAACCTGGGCTGGGCACTTTTCTTTTTCTAAGATGTTATTTAACCTTTTTTCATTTTGAGGGATATAATATTGTCCTGGAAAGACGCAGGTATAGTATATTCGAATATGGCTGTTCTTGTGCCTGGATAATGTGCATCTGCCCGATCTATTTAATCGTTCTGAAAACAATATGAAACCTATTGTAAATACAGTAGTAGTATTTCCTTTCAAGTGAAAGGTTCCCTTGGGTTAATTATTATTCATATATCAAAGTTATCTTCTTTGAAAAGAAAATTGAAAGGAATACCATATGGCTATTCTAACGGCCATATTATATGGTAGTGAGTGTTGAACAATAAAGGGATAAGATGCATTAAAAATGAGTGTTGCAGAGATGAAGATGCTAAAATTGATGTGTGATCATACTAGAACGATAAGATACGTAATGAAAGTATTAGAGAAAAAGTGGGAGTCGCATTGATTGAGGACAAGATGAGAAAATGTATATTAAGATGGTTTGGGCATGTGAAGCAGAGGTCTAGGGAGCCTTCAATTAGGAAGGTTGAGCACATCGTGATAGATAAGAGAGCTAAACTAACTTAGAAGAGAGGAATACAATGTGATTTAGAGGCATTACAATTATTAGAGACTTCGTTCAAAATCATTTAAAGTAGAAATAAAGAGTCTATATAGCCGATCCCAATTAATTTTGAGATTAAGTCTAAATTGAGTTGAATTGTATATCAAAGTTATGTTCTTGAGCCATTCAACTCATTCATTTTTATCTAAGGTAGTATTTGATAATGTCATTGAGCACTTAAAATTAATATTTTCAGCATTTCATCGTTTGAAGTTGTTTGTTAATACATATCTTAAAAATCTTGGTTAAACTAAAAAATCACTTCAAATGATAAGTTAAAATTTTTAACTTAAAATTTTTACTAAATACAATATAATAAGTGAATTTTTTTAAATATTTTTATAATTTAAAATTTATATTACTTCTTAAATTTTTAGTACTTAATTTTCAGTTTTACCAGATATTACCTAAGTCTTATTCCTAAACCATTTATGGTTAGCTGCTTGGCTTTTTTTATCAACTCTGTCCAGTTTAGGCGTACTGCTTATTCAGTAATTAATCTTTTTTCATGACCTGCTGAGAAAAAAATAAAATAAAATTCTGGTCCTCATCAACAATTTTGATATTAAACTGAAATGTTTTCTTCTATTTTTATCTTTATATGCTCTGACTCAGGAAAGCACACCATTGGCTGGTTGCTCTGCTGGTGCCGTAGTCTGTTCAATGATTGCCTCGGGGGTTAGTATGCAGGAGGCCTTAACAGCTACTAAAGTATTGGCTGAAGACTGCCGGCTAAGAGGGACAGCTTTTCGACTTGGGGTAAATTTTTACTGCATCATTCAAAGAGAGACAGGTTGTTTTATTCTTAATTTCTCTAGGCTAGTAATAAGCCTATTATTTTCTTACCAACTATAAATGTCTAAATCAGAGCATGATGTTTCAATTTGTGGCATATCTGAAACAATATATTACCTATATGCTTAGAAATGAGATTTTATGCATTATGTAATTTTATGTTGGCTAATGAGTAGTAATTTTGTGGCAAAGAAAAATAAATTAAGATTTTTTGCATAATTTTTCTAAAGACAGGAAAAAAAACAGAGATTTAGTATTAATTTGTTTGTTCTTTTTCACAGGCTGTTATTCGGGATGTTCTTGAAAAGTTACTTCCAGATGATGTTCATATTAAGTGCAATGGGAGGGTTCGTGGTAAGCGAGATTTTCTTTTCTTTCTTGTGATAAAACCTGTGCATCTGTTGGAAAGGCTTGCTATTTGGAGATATTCATTACTTTGTACAGTTGGACGTGTGTCTATGTGATTGTATACACATAAACATATGCATGTATGTGCTGTTGATGGGATGAACCCTGTAGTGAGGCAGATGTGATGGCAGAAGTGCATGATGCTTTAAGCAGGAAAGAGTTAGTTGAATGTGAAAAGGTTGGGAACTGAATTAATTTATTCTCAATGTGTCCTTGACGCTTAATGATTCGTTACTACTTGCTTCATGCATGCCAATTCTAACTGCATAGTTTTTTTTTTGTTCCAATTCTAACTGCATACTATTTATTTTTTCTTATATATGTTTTTGTTACTGTTGTCGGTCTTTGCTCATTTTTCTTGTAATGTTGTTCTGTTCTATTTCTTAAAATGGATTATATTTTTCACTCAGGAGGATCTCATTGGTCTGGAAACAATAATAGCATGATCCTTTTTTGGATAGGGTAGATGGTTTATTTGCAATTCTGGTCTAAGTTAGTTAATTATTTGGGTTGTCTCCATTTTTGACATATTTCCCCCTTGTGGTAGTTGTGCCTGGCATGGTTATGGAACTCATTTGTGAATGCAGATTTACTTAGACTTGGACATCGGATTTTTTTTTTTTTTTTTTAATCTGCACTTGTACTTTGTTAATATAGTTTGTCTTTTCACAGTTGCTGTAACTCAGATTTTTTGGAGACCCAGGGGTTTATTGGTGGATCAATTTGATTCCAAAGAAGATTTCATAAATGCAGTTTTAGCTTCCTCCTTTATTCCAGGGTGAATGGTTTATATATGATTTTTCCTGACAATACTTGTTAGTTTATTTGCAACATTGAATTAGAAGTAATTCCAGTGTAAATACATTGAAATTACAGATATATGGCACCAAGACCTGCCACAATGTTCCGGAATCGACTTTGCATTGATGGGGGTTTGACATTGTTTACGCCACCAACATCAGCTGCTCAGACAGTAAGTGCAGGAGATATTTTTCTTGTGGATGTTTCAATGAATCTTTAAATGTTCAATCAGACATAGAACTAGGGTCTTTATCTTGCTGCTGTCTTTTGTATAATCCATTCTTAGTTTTTCGTATTTTGTATTATCTTGCTGCTGTCGTTTGTATAATCCATTCTTAGTTTTTCATATTTTGTATCTCAGTTGAAGAATGTCTGGGAATTGGTTTCTTAAGCACTAAGCTAAAATGTCAGATAAAATATGAAGAAATGCAGTGATTATTGTTTGGTGGAGATATTTGAAATGAGCCAGAGCAATATTATGTTCACCAGGTCTGACAACTAAAGAATATAAGAAAATTATGGTTCATTGTTCCGAACTTCAATTTGCTAGTATCTCAGTTTAAAAAGCTTTGATGTCAACTGTGTCGTAGTTGTGGTGGGAGAAAAATATAAAAGCAAATGGAATGGAGTAGAGTAAAATAGCCTATGAATTATGTGGGGCTTAGGGAATTGTGTTCCAAAGAATCGGATATAAATTTTGAACTGGTGTGAGAAATCAGCATATCCACCTCTTCTACCCTCTGTTCTGTTCAGTTCAAAAGGGGTTATCATACAATTAGTTGCCTATATGTTTGTGAGGTTTTGAATGCTTCTGCTTTCCATATTTCTTGCACTTTTGAGGTTTTGAATGCTTCTGCTTTCCATATTTCTTGCACTTTCTTTTTTTGGTCTCTTCTCTTGGAATCAACTCTTGCCTTCATTGGTTCTACACTTTGAAATAGGCTTCTCCGTCTTCACCTTTTATCATATCAGGTCACCTAGTCATTATCTTGATGTGGCTCTAGACCTGGAGCAGCATTAAATGAATTTGGGGCGTTTGGGTGGCATTTTTGAGCTACCTACTTCTTTTATGTTTATGTATTGTCATTTTTTACTCAAGGATGGGATTTTTGTCTCCATCTCACAGAACCTTTTTTGATGCTATTATTTTCAGGAACTGAAAATTGGAAAAATCTGACACTTGATGTTCTTTTAGTTGCTATAGGTCCTGCCTTCCCTCTCTGTGCAGACTGTATTATTGTGTGTATGTTGCGACTAATTGTTATATTAAACCAGTATGACATTCTGTTGTCAGTACCTGCTAACATATTGTTTTGCAGGTTCGCATTTGTGCTTTTCCTGCCAGCCAAATGAGACTACAAGGAATTGGAATTAGTCCAGACTGCAATCCTAAAAATAGACCTAGCCCAAGAGAGGTTGGTTGTTTCTGATATTGATGTCTATTGATTTTCAGGATAGGCTAATGAACATGTAATGTCAATTGTTCCAGCTTTCCAAATGGACATTGAAGCCAGCAGAAGATGGTATTCTTGAAAGGCTTTTCGAGCTTGGATACTCGGATGCAGCCATTTGGGCCAAAGAGAATCCAGTTGAGAAAATAGTTCAAGAGGACAGTCCTTTGGTCGAAAATGGCTCTGCACAATAGCTCATCTTGAAGTATTTCTCCTTGTTTAATGTTTGCAGATGCATGAGATTCTTTTTCGAGTCTCGGCCATCTTCATTTCTTCGACATGTTATGTAGCAGGTCAGGTGAAATTCTCACCTTGTATCAATATAATACTTGATTTAAGGGATGGAATGCACATTCTCTTCTCTTCCGCAATATGCTGTAAACTGTATTATCAATAAAAATGATTTATTGATGATATCATGAGGAAAAATTGTATTGGCAATAAAGGCATGCTATGATTAACAAAAAAAGATTTCTGAGATGGTAAATTTTGAGGAAAGTGGCGAATAATTAATCAAGCACTTGCTGCAGGTTGAATACTGATAATAGCAGTTCACTAAAATAATAAGAGCTGATCAAGCCTACAATTATTCTTTTTGCAATAAAACTTATGTACTGATTCTTAATTGTTAAATATTTACTAAAAGTTATTATAATTTATATTTGCAAAAACTATTAAAAAAGATTTTTTTTTTTTTATACATAATCAAATTGCAATTTTAATAACAATTTATTATTTATGATTATTATAAAATTTAAAAACTATTTATTTACATAGTTAATCATATGCAATGCACATACTAAAAAAACTAGTTATCATAAACACATGTATATTATTATCACTCTGATTGTTTTACTATTTGTATTATTTTATTTTATCAATTGACTGTAAATATTAATTGTCATCCAATTGAGATTTGAAAATATCTTTATTGACTTCATTTTATTTTCATAAAATTTATTAAATTTTTATTTTATTATTAATTAAAATAATTTTACTTTACGCAATACTTAATATTCAATGATATATATATAATCACGTGCAACGAAGGGGGAACGAAACTAGTTTAGTAAGAGTACAAACTACATGCTAAAACTAATAAATTTCAATTACAAACTAATAAAGTTATATATCTAAAATAAATTTTATAATTACAACCCAATCTAATTTGAAAAGAAAAATTACGAATTAAAATGTGAGAAAAATTAATAATTTTATAACTAAAAACTAGCTAAGTGTTGAGTTATTAATAAATTTCAAAGACAAATTATAAATTTTAAAATAAAAAGAATTAGTAGATTTCTTTTAAAATATTTAGTCAAATGTATTAAATCTCCATAATTTTCCTTGACTGTGTTAGTGTCAAAAAATGAGAAAAATGTTTTTGAGGATATAATTACTGATTACTTTAATCGCATGCTTTTTTTTTTTTTCACATGTGAAAAAATGTTTATTTCATTAATTATAAAATGTTTAATTATGCATGCGTGTTGATTTTTCTTAACAACTCGGATCAAATTCATTATAAAAATTATTCTTTTTTGGTCAACTATGAACAATTATTAGTACAAAAGAGTGCTAATCATAGAACATAGTAGGTGTGTATAGTATGCTTTTTGTTTTATGTTGTTTTAAAAATTTTGTTTTATTTCAATTTATTTATTATTTTATAATTTTTTTTTTTTAATTTTACATTTTATCTTTTTTTTTTTTTGAAATAAAAGAATATTTATTAAGATGCAGAAATTAGGTCTAACAATATGTACTCCCTAATAACTAAAAGAACCACAAATAAGACGTAAAAACTAGCATATGAACGAACGTCCCTCTTTAGCTAATAAATGAGTAGACACATTCGCTTGTATTTTTATAAATTGAATAGAAAAATTTTTATTGCTTTTGATGGACCTATATTCACTAATTTTATCTTTATTCCCTGTTATTTATGCTAAATAATCAATAATTTCATACAATTTTATAAAAAATTAATTTAATTATATGTAGATTTTTTTATAATTACAATTATTTAATAACTTTTTTAATTTTTGTATAATTATTTTAAACAACTAATTAGTCTAAACTGAATTCTATATTATTAATTAACTCAAAATTTGAAAAGTTGGACCAGAAGAATTAGGAGTTGGCATAGTGGTTAAAGTCTGAGTGGGAGACAAATACAGCCCATTTTGCATTCCACTTTTTTCACAACAAGTCAAAAAGTAATTTAAATGTACAAAATGAATCCCATTGGCCAAGCTAGCTCATTGCCCTCAAAATAGTCAACTAAAAGTCATAACTTTTATCCCCAACTCCCAATCTCTCTTTGAAAAAAAAAAAACAAAGCAAAACTCCCAATCTCTATGGTAATCCTTTTGTTAGACTTTTCTTATCTTTATTTACTGTTAAAATAATATCACAAGCATTAATCATGATTTTCATATCCCGACCCAGTCTTTGAATTGATAAAATCAAAAAATTACGGATTAGAGTTAAATATGAATTTAAAATAATATTTATTATTTATATATTAAAATTAAATATAATACACTAATAAATATTATTTATACTAAATATTTGTTTACATGCATGAATAAAATGTGTTATATATTTTGAATGAATATTATAATTAATTAAATTTTAATTATGAACACCCATTATAAAATGGTTATATCAGTCCGAACTTATAAGTTTTTTGGACCGATTTGTAAATTATTTCTCAATTAAAATAGTCATATCAGTCTGAATTTAATAAGTATGATATTAATAAGTTTTTGATTCAAATTGAGATATCTAATTAGAGTTTAAATCAATTTACCGATTAGACTTTGTTAATTAGACTTTGAATCTATATTCAACCCTAAATGGGTAATTCTTGTCCTTAATGTACAAAGCCTTAAAACCAGAGATTAATGTATATAGGGTTATAATGAAAGTAAGCTAATGATGAAAAGAGACGCCCACCAAAAATATTTATCTTCCTAGTCGTATAAAACCACCATGCACGCTCATGCATCCTCTTTCTCCATAAAGTTGATCTTTTCGTTTCAAAAGCCTCTTATTTAAAGATTCTCCTCCTAAAAATCAATCATCAGCCTCTCTCTCTTTCTCTCTCTCTCTCTCTTCCAAGCACTTGAGCTATTTCTCTACGTCTCTTTCTTGATCTCTCTTAGGGTCTGTTTCTCAGGGGCCTTGTTGCAGAGCCATTTTGGCATTCTGTCCACCTCCATTATTCAAGAAAGGTTAATTTCTTGGCATATATATATGTACGGCAATTAATTCTTGGAGGCGGCCAGCATGCCAAACTGGCTCTGTAAATTCTTCCATGAGAAACTCTCAAAGACCTTTTATATATTTCAAACCCCTTTTGTCAAAAAATAAACATTCAAAATCTAGAATTTATTTCTGATACAATTATTAAAATATCTCTTTCTTTTTTTTTTTTTATTGCATGTGGACTTACTTGACCCTTTTATGATCAAAGCATGCATGAAAATTCCACTATTTGCAAATTTTTTGTTTTGTTAATTAACTTCTAGCAGGTTTGAATAGGTGTAATATTACAGTTCTGAAGACGATTTTAGTACCACTGCTATATCTAGTTCTCAGGTAACTTAATTCTCATCAATAAGTCAACACTCAATTTCTGATAATCAACTTTATACATTTTTTGTTTATTGTCAAGTTAAGAAAAGATTTTGGTTGTGATGCATTAAGGCCTCCTACTGATCTTAAACCTTAACCTTCTAAATTGGAGAGTAAGTTTTTTCTTGTGCATTGGAAGAGGGTGATTTTTATTTTATTAATTGCTAATTAACAATGACTTAAGAATCAGTCTAAAACATATACACTTTCAAATTTATAGTCTCATTTTATCAAATGATTAATTATTTATGACTCAGAATATTTTTCGTATATAATTTTAAAGAAAGAGACATGAATTTGAGTATCTTATCCAAATTGAATATATGTTACTGTTAGACTAAGCATGTGAATGCATAACTTAGAATCGTTGTAAATATATAATTTAATACTATGTAGAGGGCATTTTTAATAAAAATGGCAAGTCAAATTATGGGACTTAACATGTAATTGATTGATTGAAATAAAATTTTAATTTTTTGTTATGTTAATGCTAAACATGAGTAAGTCAACCAACTAAAAAAGCAGCCACATATATATTTTGCATGTATATTTGTTTCACTTTTTCTGCACATCTTATGAACTTTTACTTTGTGTTTGTAATGATGGTGTGACATATATATGTTGGCTTGGCCATGTTTAAAAAGTTTCCACTTAATATATCATGTTATAATACTTGCTCTACTGTAATTGGCACTTTCTGCACTCTCACCTCATACCTTTTCTTTGGATTCCTGAAACCACATTCTATATATATATATATATATATGTGCGCTTGCTTGCTTTGCTAGTGGTCTACATATACATAAAATTATCATTTTGGCCGACCATTCAATTTTTTAAAAAGAAAAGGATCCTTAAAATTTATAGTACGAAATAAACATTACAATGTTGAGATACTAGTCAAATGACGACTTGGGACAACCATCTCATGAATTAGATACTGCTACACTGCAATTGTATAAAATAATTATATAAAATAAGAGTAGGTTTGATAAACAGTAATAGAATATAATATAATCAAATATATTTTTAATATAATATTACACTAAAAATATATTTAATCATATTACATTATAATTTATCAAATGTATATTAAAAATAATTATAACACGTGAAATGTTGTAGGCAGATATAGCAAGCTCTCTGTTAGCATGTTTCAAGCATATATAATTTCTTTTATGGCCTGCAAATGCCTTGAAAAAGTGGAATGGAATCACCTCATGATAAGGTGGGTAACAATTACAGCAACCACAGTGGGAGTGACAGTTAATATATGTAAGTTTTTGTATCTTATGTGTGAGATTTCTATCGCTCTTTTTCTTTTTAACACTTCTAATTTTATTTATTATAGTTCTCAAATGATTAGTTAAGCTTATTGCAGAAGAAGTAAATGTTTAAAGATCACTTGCTTTCTTTTATTTATTTATTTATTTTTTGAGCATTAAAGAGGGGAATTGAACTTGTGGCACTTGCTTAAATCATATATACTTGTTATTAAATTATACCAGATCATGTCTTACTTTGTCTATTGTATATTGCAAAAAATAACAAAAAAAAAATTATTTTAACCAAATCTCTTTTAATTTTTTTTGAATGTATAAAATAAGAAAAAATTTACTTTATTCTTCTACAGCTAAATTGCCTCGAAGAGCTATTAATAAAATTGAAGGACGTATTATAAAGTTTCATATTAATTTCGTAAATTCATAAATATTCTTTTTAATTTTCTTCTTCTTAGTTTTCAAGTAATTCATTCAAAACATTGTATAAGTTACTAGATAAATTTGGAATCACGTATACTAATTGAATTTTAATTGATTAATTAATTAAATGATGATTAACACTTAAACTTGAAACTCGAAATCTTATAACATATGGTGTAGATTTAGTTAACATGATGTATCATGTTCAATAGAACATGAGAAGATCCCAACCTTTCAATGATAGCTTATTGGTATTAATTAATCTTATTTTCTGAAAGCTGGTTATTATTGCAAATGTGGTAAATATATTATAATATAAAGCATATCTATAGTTAATTAATTGATGGACTGGTGTCGCTTCGGTGGCGGAGCAAGGGCGTTAATGGAGAGTTTCATTCCAGCTTGACAATCATCAGGAACACTGCAGATGAAATAATTATGTCCGAAAACAAGCTGGATTTTATCATCTCCTGAATCATATTGTGGATCACTATCTTTAGCAGTACATGTGTCATGTCCTTCTTTATTCACCACTACCACATTAGATAATAATTGAACATCGTACTTGAATTCTGCAGTATTAACACATACACTTCATCAGAATTTATAATTACAATACCTAAATCCTTAAAAAAAAAAAATTATAATATAAAAGAAATTTCATCACATTGTATATATAGATTCATGCAAAGTTTAAATAATATGGAATCAAAATCGAATATGATTAATAAATTAATAATTTTTTTAAATAGAATTTGATTGAGAAAAATAAAAGATGTATCAAAATATATCAATTAAATTGACATTTTTTTAGGACCCACATTAATATATTGTCGAAATCTTATTAATAACTTTTTTTTATTTGTGAATAAATATTATAATGTCCTTGTTTCATTAATAGAATAGAATAAAGAGAATTAAAACTTTATTTTGTTTTACTTAATTTTCACTTTTGATTTTTTAATAGATATAGAAATATAATATATGAAGCATACCAAGTATGTCACCAGCATAAAATGTCTTCCCTCTGGCCCAAGATTGCATGTCTATAGTTAAACTCCAGCCATAGCCATCTCCAACGAGGTAAGTGGTTGGCTGTCTAGCATCAATTGTCTTGCAATGAAAAACAGCACAAAATGCTATCGTTGTGGCAAGAATTGCAAATCTATTTGCCATGGCCATTTCCTATAACAGGAAGATTTTTTTTTTTTTTTTTTCCTTATTGAAAGTGATATTTTCTGTTTATCGAACAATTACATAACTGGTCTTTTTATATGCAGTTTGTTTCATGCATGATAATAAGTGCAAATCAAAATAGAATCATCCAATTGAGAATCTAAATTAATTATTTGATGGATTATTTCCTAGTTAATAATTAATTGACAGAGAAAAGAATTTCTGGGATTTACTCATACAATTAAAATTTCCTTTTTCACCAATTATTGTCTATTTTTATTTTATTTTATTGGCATTGGGGAGAATCATCCAATGCCAAAAAATAATAAGTGCAAATCAAAGTAAAATCATCCGATTATATGACTCTAAATTACTTATTTGATGGATTATTTCCTAGTTAATTATTATTAATTGATAGAGTATAGAATTTCTTTGATTTACATATACAGTTAAAATTGTCCTTTTTCACTAATTATTGTCTATTTTTATTTATTTATTTATTTATTTTTTTGCATTACAGAGAATCATCCAGTGCTAAAAAAAAATAATAATAAGTGCAAATCAAAAATAGAACCATCCAATATGAATCTAAATTAATTATTTGATGGATTATTTCCTAGTTAATTATTGATAGAGTATATGTCCTTTTCACTAATTATTGTCTATTTTTCTTTTTTCTTTTTTTCTTTTTTTTTAATATTGGAGAGAAGATTCAAACCTAAATATATTGCGAAAATCTTGTATACAATTACTGATAAACTATACTTTAATTTCTATTTTTGGTTTCTTTTTACAGGAAAGAATCAAATTTTATTAACTGACAAAAAAGGAATTTCTTCAAGAAATGTTTTTACTTTCCTTTTTTTTTCTTTTAAATTATTGATGGATTATTTCCAAGTTAATTAATTGAAAGAGTGTGAAGGAGGGACAAATCCAGAAATAAATTTTTAAGGAGGCTCAAAATCTTTATAAAAACTAATAGTAAAAAATTTGCATTATTAACAAGAAAATTTAATATAATTATATGATTTAGGGATGCCTATCATTAAATCATTGTTTTAGAAAACAGATTAGACCCGCCAGTTCAACCGGTTGAATCGAAAATTGAAGATTAGTCCGGTCTGATTACTCTTAAAAAATTAAATTTCTAGTTAAACCAAATTGAACTAGTTATACAGAAAAAACCGGTGAATAGGTAGAACCGGTTGAACTGGTATAATTTTGAAAATTATTAAAAAAAATAAATTTCTATTGTATTTGTTTTTTCTTGATGTATTTAAATTTGAATTTGGTTAATTGTATTTGTTTTTTTTCATTAAATCATTGTTTTAGAAAACATATTAGACCCGCCAGTTCAACCGGTTGAATCGAAAATTGAAGATTAGTCTGGTCTGATTACTCTTAAAAAATTAAATTTCTAGTTAAACCAAATCGAATTAGCTATACAGAAAAAACCGGTGAATAGGTAGAACCGGTTGAACTGGTATAATTTTGAAAATTATTAAAAATAAATAAATTTCTATTGTATTTGTTTTTTCTTGATGTATTTAAATTTGAATTTGATTAATTGTATTTGTTTTTTTTCATTAAATCATTATTTTAGAAAACAGATTAGACCCGCCAGTTCAACCGGTTGAATCGAAAATTGAATATTAGTCTGGTCTGATTACTCTTAAAAAATTAAATTTCTAGTTAAACCAAATCAAACTAGCTATACAAAAAAAACCGGTAAATAGATAGAACCGGTTGAACTGGTATAATTTTGAAAATTATTAAAAAAAATTAAATTTCTATTGTATTTGTTTTTTCTTGATGTATTTAAATTTGAATTTGGTTAATTGTATTTTTTTTTTTTTCCATAGATTTGTTTTTCTTAGATAGTTATAATTTAATATATTGTATTAATCACATAAATATATTAAAAAATACACAAATATAGATATTTTACAGTAAACAATTAAATATGTGGTTGAATCGATTAGACTGATCAGACCAAGAACCAATACTCTGACCAGTTTGATCACTGATTTGATTTTAAGACACTGCATTAAATCTCACTTGTATTAAATCTATTTCTCTAATATTTCATTGATTATCCTAATCAATTATCATTTGTCCTAATTGTAAGAGGGAATCACACTAGAATGAAGTAAATTATATCCTTGAGGGGAGCAAGTTTTAGAAGGTTATAAAATTTATCTTTAAGAATAATTTGGTAAAAGAAGACTTGGTTTATTACACCTGAAATATACATTCAACTAATATGAAAATAGGTATAACCATTATTTTAATTGATAGTTTTTAAAATATTAAACTCATTTGAATTGGTTAAGTGTACAAAGGGATGGCCAGTAATTAACTAAGAATTTTCCTCAAATTTTTTTATTTAAATTTTTAGTTCAAATAATAGTATAATTAAGATATTAATTATATATTTAAAAGTGAAAATGAAACCAAATTAATAATTTGATAGAGCTTGGACTATCTTTGAAAATCTGGATTCAGTCAACATGTCCATTTTCTCTGCTTATTTTCTAATTTTGGTTTCTTTTTCAAATAATGGAATTTTAGTAATCTATATATATATATATATATATATATATTGAAATAAATGAATTTTATGAAATTCATTTTTAATTTTATATTTTTAAATATTACTATATATATTTAGAACATTAAAAGATAGTTATTTCAATTTTATGAATTTAATTTCATGAAAGTTAACTAACGCAAATTCTATTTAAATAAGTAAAATTTCTAAAATAAATTTCACAAACTAAAAAAATAAATATTATGGACAAAAAATATTTTTTTTTTCTCTACTTTATCCTCTAGAGTCTCTCTTTCTATTTTCTCTCTCTCTTTTTTTATTTTTTATTTATTTTTTATGTTTTATTAGTATTATTTTCTTCTTTTCTCTCTCCACTCTTTTCTATCTCTCTCTCTCTCTTTTTTTCTCCTCTCTATTTTACTCTCTTCCTAATATTTTTTTTCTTGTTTTTTTGTCGTTTTATTTGTTTTTCTTTCAATTAATTTTCTAATTATGTTTTATGAATTAAATATTAACTATCAACATGAGATATAATTTTTTTTTCTTATTGCATTGTTTTTCAATAATATTTATTTTATTAAGGTTATTTGAAGAAATAAAAATAAAAATAACTTAATTATAGATTTATTCCAAATATAAATATAAAAAATTCAATTGAATTTCATATTTTAAATTATTCGATTAGAAATATGAGAATTTATTTGTAAATGAATCCTACATTTCTAATTTATTTGTTCCAAATGGATAATTAACAGTCTATTTAAATAAGAAAAATATATATATATATATATATATATATATATATATATATATATATATATATATATATATATATATATATATATATATATATATATATATATATATATATTAAAGTTTGAAGTTAATATATTTGTATGCTTTAAGATATTTAATAATTAAAAAAAAATAACGAATTATGCCTAAATCAATTTTTCGATAAAATTCTAATTATAACATGCATGGCGTTGGAGTCGATCAGTTTGTAATTTTACTAACAAGAAAATACCATGTAAATATTTTTATTTCTTGGTCACTTTTAGATACAATCACTAATTATTAATTTAGCTAAAACAAAATGTAAAACACATTTTCAATAATAATCAAACTAATTTATTAAATATGACTAACATTTCATATTTATTTAATTATGTCTTCATGACTGTGGTGGCTGTGCGGTGGCGTTGACGCTTTCCCTGCGGCGGGCGTGCGGTGGCGTTGATGGCCATTTTCATACCTTGTTGACAATATTCAGGATTAGTGTCAATGAAATAATTTGATCCAAAACCAAGTTGAATTTTATCATTTCCTGAATCATATACTGTTGCATGTTCAGTAAGTGTGCATTCGTCATGTCCTTTTTTATCCACTACAGCCACTTCATATAACTGTGTATCATACTTGAATACTGCAATATAATTAAGCACGTATTAAGAAAATAATTAATTAACTAATTTCAGATAATATTTAATTAAACTTCAAATCAAACACTTCCATTTACAAGAGTTCATTCTTCCAGGGATAGCTAACAGAGAGTGGGTTGAGCTTTAACCTCCCACATCAGTAGTGTAATAATGTGTATATAGGATATAAAAATAAACAGTTATTCTTTGCAAATGAAGCATTGGATTAATTTTTTTTTTTTTGTTAAATAATTACAGAAAAACTCAAGCTTGAAATTTATTTTTAAGATTTCCTAAAAAAAATAAAAAATAAAAAAATTATTTTTAAGATAAATTTCATGTGTTTTAATCATAAAAGTTTCAAAACAGTTAAAAAACACAAAAAATATTTACTTTTCTCAATATTATCTAAAATAGTATTTTTTTTAGAAAATAGTTTCAGCCTCATTAATGTGGAACATATCTTAATAAAAATTTTATAATATAATAAAATTTTATTCATATTATATAATAATTATGAAATTAGTGTATGTTGGAAAACAAATTAATAATAAGATATTTGAGGATATATATATATACATACCAAGGATGTCGCCAGCATAAAATTTTTTCCCATTGGGCCAAGTTTCCATTCTGACAACTACAGACCAACCTAAATCATCTCCCACAATATAGGTAGCTGGCGCTGCATCAGCATGACCAATCTTGCAATGAAGCAGCTGCAGCAGCAAAGATAATACCATCAGAACTGAAAGAATTTCACCTTCTCTTGCCATGGCAACACTTAATAATATTTCTAAACAATAATGATTTTTTCCTAAGAAAATTAAGCAACAATTTGCTTTTTTTGTTAATCAAACTATTACATAATTGGTCATTTTATATGCGCTTGGTTTTATGCATGTGGACACATAATTAGTAAGTGCAGTGCAAATCAAAATAGAATCATCCAATTATGACTCTTAATTAATTATTATTTGATGGATTATTCCCAGTTAATTATTAATTTTATTTTGATTAAAATATCCTTTTTCACCACTTGCTGTCCATTTTTTTTGAGGGCTGGGAGACGATTTGAACTCATATTTAGTTCCCAAATATTATTATATAAAAACTTATCACTATATTATATCTTTTTTATTGGTAAAATAATACCTGCCACTAGGCTATATATTAATTTCTATTTTTATTTTTTTGCAGGAAAGAATGAAATTTTATTAATTAAGAAAACAAGGATACAGTCATTGGCAAAAAAAAAAGATCTTTTTGTTTTGGGATAAATATGATAAATCATATTTATGTAATTTTAACTATTAAATACAAAATAATCGATAGAAATTTATTTTTATATTATAATTATCAACTTTAAAAATTTTTAAATTTTAATTTTTAAAAAAATTTTAAATATTTATTTTATATTTAATAGTTAAAATTATATAAATATGACTTATCATATTTATCCTAATACGAACAAATTTTGATATAAAAAAAAAAATATACAGCTAAGCTCGCACAACTCATCAGCTGTCAATTTTATCTATTAATTATTTTATATTTATTCGATGTGATGGGATTCATTTCTTAATTATGAAATGGATTATTTCCAATTTACTCAATTGATAGAATGGATAGGAGGAAACATATCTATATCCGGAAATAAAATTTTGAGGAGGTCAAAATCTTTATAATAAAAATTAAAAATTTTTACTTATTAATGAGAAAATTTAATATAATTATATAATTCAGAATACGTATCATTTTCCAAATCTTATTAATATTAATTTTTTTTAATACTTCAAAAATTAGGATCATATATTTTGACTAAAATTATGTATCTGTGATTAAAACAAATCTTACTCATTAATTATCCAAATCAATACTTATATATTTGTCCTTACTGCAAGAGGAAACAACATAAGAATGATGTAAAATACATCCTTGAGGGTGCCAGTTTTAGAACGTTGTACATTTTTTTTAAGAAAAATTTGGTAGAAGAATACTTTTTTTAAAAATGTATATGCATACTGTGAACATAATATTATGTTTCTAATTAAGTTTTGATCTTAAATTCTTAATTAGACTTGTTACTATATTTGTATATATTTTAGATTTCTAATTAAACTTGATTATGGGTTTCTAAATTCCTAATTAGACTTGTTACTATATTTGTATATATTTTAGTTTTCTAATTAGGTTTGATTATGAATTCTTAATTAGACTATTATTTTTTTATTTCACATATTTATGTATATAAAGAGATGTTATTTTATTATATAAAATACATAAAAATGCAAAGTTTTTTTTTTCATAACACATACAAACACACAAAGAGACATAAAAATATTTATACGCCTGAAATATATACATTCAGCTAATGTGAAAAAATATGTATAAGATTTTTTTTTAATTAATAAATTTTTTAAAATATCAAAGTCATTTTAATTGGTTAAGTGTACAAAAGGATGAATAGTGGTTAACCAAGATTTTTTCTTATTGTTATTTTCTTCCTTTTTTGTTTGGTAAATTCCTCAAAATTTTTAATACATAGAAAAGGAATTACAATTCATGACCTTTACTTGATTGCCACTTTTTTTTTTTTTTTTTTTTTTGAGGGAAGAAATTATATTTTTTGATATTTATAAGCAAATACTAACAACTCCTTAAATACACTTTAGCTATTATCATATAGAAAATATTTTAAAAATTAAAATATTAATATATAATATATTTTAATTATTATATTATTATATTATAAAACATTCTAACCCCTTAAAAGATTTCATTTTTCATGAAATTAATAAATAGACCTATATATATATATATATATATATATATATATATATATATATATATATATATATATATATATATATATATATATATATATATATATATATATATATATATAACTTTTAAAAATATGGATATATTGAAATATCAATGAAATATCAAATTTTGAAAAAAATAGTTATATTAATTTTTTTAAAAAATATAAAATAAACAATATATTTAGATAATTAATAAGAATATTAATGGACATCTGATGTGTTTTCTGATTTTTAATAAAAATATTTTAATTACCGCTGAGCCAAGTAGCCAACTTATTATTGACTTATTGGCATCCAACTAAACCACAATCATTCAATTTTCTAAAGTTCAGGAAAAACTAAAAAGATACAGATCCGAAGAAATTCAATTCCAACATTTATATCTTTCTCCTTTTTATTTTGTAATACTTATTGCAATGTCTCCCTAACCATAGCCATAGCCAACCACTCACACACGCACACAAAAGCAAAAGTCACACCAGTCCTCCACACTGACTCATTAGTACTGACCTGATTAACATCAAAGCCTAACATTACATATAGTAATACTAATGTGCAATAAAGTGACAAAATTAAAAAACAGTATCCCACCATGCCTCTAAAAACTCTATAATTAGATCACATGGCAGTGACTGCAATTTTCATTCCACCTTGACAATGGCCAGGAAAGCTGCAGAGGAAGAAATTTTGTCCCTTCACAAGTTTAATGCTATCCTTTCCTGATGTATAAACTTTGGCACCTTTAGGAGGATTGCATGAAGTGTAACCAGCCCTGTTCACTGCAACCACATTGTGGGCAGATGGACTATAGTTGAACACTACAATATAAATTAAGACAATTGTCAACAATTAATCAATGTAAATATATATGGTAATATTTATAAATTACAAAAAAATTATGGTAATATTTTTTCCTCTAATAATTTGAATCTGAGTGATATGTATTCATCATATCAAGAAAATAAATTATAAAATCTGAAAGTAATATGTGTTATCATTTTATCACAAAATTATATTCGAATGTATTTGAATACGTGATCATTTGAAATTATTTTAGATCTAGATTTGAGTTTCAAATGTAAAATTATATAAAAAAAAAAAAACATGATGATAAATTACATATATATATATATATATATATGTTATCCATAAGATTAAAAAACAGAAAAGATTGTGTCAACTTTGAATAAATTATATATTATGGATGTGCTTAGTTAAAATCACTCATAATATGCATTGATCTTGCTTGAAAAATTAAGGGTATGTTTGACATTGTGGTTTGGAAAAAAGCTTTTAAAAATAATAAGAGTTTTTTAAGTTTTGAAAACTACTATATAAAAAAAAGAAAAAAAAAAAAAGGTGAGCATGTGAATTGATGCATTTTGAGAAAGTAGATTTAAAAAATTAAATTAAATTAAATAAATTAAATAAAAAAATTTTAAAAATACTTTTTTAGCCTCAAACACCAATCCCATCCCAAAATAGGCTTAGTAGTCCAAGAAGTAATTAATATCCCAAAAATAAAGATAGTCAGTGAGACAATTAAGGATAGTCGGTGAGACAATTAAGGCTTAATCTTTTTTTTTTTTTTTTTAATAATAGTTGGAAACTAAGAATTAATTTAATTTCAATTTTCTTTCTGTAAGCAAATGTGCATATAGCTATATATATACCAACTAAATTATGTTATTTTTGTTTGATATATTGGATTCCTCTACATAAGTACAAGATCTTACCAAGAATGTCACCAGCCTTAAATTTCTTCCCTCTAGGCCACCCAACAACATTGA
Source organism: Reutealis trisperma (assembly GCA_947687605.1). Taxonomy (NCBI): domain Eukaryota; kingdom Viridiplantae; phylum Streptophyta; class Magnoliopsida; order Malpighiales; family Euphorbiaceae; genus Reutealis; species Reutealis trisperma. Next base: position 1,037,095 of record CANTUT010000012.1, on the reverse strand, counting down.
AGGTCCAACCTTTAGAATCTCCAACAGTATAAACTGCTGCATTAGCCATGTCCAAATGGATCACCAAAATGGAAAACAACACCATAGCTACCATTGCACTGCCTCTTCCCTTGGCCATTTTCTTGAAAATCTAAAAGAAAAAGAAAAAAACTCTTGGCCTAGAAGATTGTTTGCAAGTAAGTGAGTGCATGTGTCTGTGTGAGAAGAGTGAAGGAGCTGATGGCCTTTTTAATGGGGTTCTTGAGGAGATAGTGGGGTCTATTCTATTCAAGATATTCAACAGAAACATTAATGGGTTTGGTCGGTGTCATTATGTGCGTCCTGAATAGTCAAGAAATTGACTAAGGCACAGTATAAAAATTATTTAAATTTAGATTTATTGATGAACAGAGTTTAACTTTTTTAAAAAAAATTAAGCTTTTCTGAAAATTCAGTTGATTTGATCTTTAATTTATTCTACAAAATTGAAATTCCAGTCTGATTTTACAATCAGGTCCACTTGAAATTATTAACAATAGCAACATTTCTAGCTTTAAGAGAAAAACAACTTATTAAGGTAGTTGGCCTTCAATTTCTTTTCACTATCTATGTTCATTCCTCTCTGTTATGTAATTAATTAGGGGAAGACTAAACCTCTTTCTAGACTAATAATATAAGGGACATTTCCATTAGGATATGTAGTACAGTGCTTGGTATAAATTAAAGGCAGTTGGCCTACATGGAAAAAAGTAGGAAAAAAGAATAGTAGTAACCAGGAAAAATTATTAAATAAATTAAGTTTATTATATTATATATAGATTAAATAAATATAAATATAATATTTTAATTAATGATATCAAATCACTCACAGATTATAGGATCATTTATTGATGTGATTTATTTATATTAGATTAGTTTATGGGTGATTTGATATCATTAATTATTGTCATATTTTTATTATTTTACTCTATTAATAACATAATAGATTTAATCTACTTAATAATTTTTTAATAATTAGTATTATTGAGAAATAAATTTAAATGGAAAAATTATAACATAAGTAATGATTTTTTTTTTTTCAGTCGATCAGGATATCCTGAGAAGAATTTTCTTATCAATCAAAGCAATTATTTTAGGTTTATCATTTGCGATTCTGCAGCTGTAAATGGAGTTTTTACATCCAGTGAATTGTTAGAACAGAATGGCGATGGACAAGAGACAATGAGCTAATGATACCATCTTCTCAATGAAATATCCTTTTTTTTTTCTTTAAAAAAAATTTATTGTGAAGTATCTAATTTTTTTCACATTAAAAATCCCTAACCTCACATTATTAAAAAAGTAATGTCTCTTATCAATAATGGTATATTTGTTAAACTGTAATATAATATAATTTAATATGTAATATAATATAATTCAATATAATTAAATATATTTGATTATATTGTATTATAATCTATCAGACATATTCTAAGTATATTAATTTCCAACTACTCAATCAAATATAGATTCTAAATTCAGAAAAATAGATATGCATTCAAGAATTAATTTATTTGTTAGAATAAAAAAAAATGGCTCTCTTATTCAATCAATTAAATGCAGAGAATTTTGCATACCTAAATATAATATAGCGAAATATCAATATCTATATATATATATTAAATAATAGATTTAAGTTTAATTTTTTCTCTCTAATGCTGAATAAATAAATGTGGAGAACTGGTCATGAATATACCATTGTTGAAGATTTGATGAACTTGTAGAATTGGGTCCATACTCAGCAGAGTCCGAATTATTGACCATAAAAGGGTCAAGGAGTGGGTTGTTAAGCCTAACTAGTGGAAGAAAAAGTTAGGAAAGTGGAAATAGGTAGGAGCCTGGGAGGACATTTTTCTAACTGCTACATTTCTTACATTACATTATTGCTATCACTTCTGTGTTAATGTTTTACTTCAAAAGTTGAGGTTCGTTGCATAATCAACATGTTTTACTCCATTTTTTAACAAGTAGGACGCCTGATAAAAATTATTTTAAATAAAATTTAGATAAAAATAATTATTTCAATAAAAAAATTGATTAATAAATCATTATTTTTAAATAAAAATAATTAAATTAATTTTAAAATAAATTAAATGAGAAAAATTGAAATTTTTGATAAAATTATATTTAATTGCAATTTCTATCAATCATCCAAAATAATAATAATTTTTATTCTAAAAATAATAATAATAATAATAATAATAATCATTTTAGACAAATTATCTACTGAATAATTTGATCAATAAAATGAATAATAAATTTACTTTGCTTTATTTCTGCATTTATATGAATAACTTTCTTTACTAATTATCATTTTCTTCTTTAGCCTAATAACTCACTCTCTGTGGCTTTCTAGTGCAGGAGATCAAGATTAAAAAAAAAAATAAAAATAAAAATAAAAAAGAGAGACAGATCAATTAAAGAGGAGGAAAAAAAAAAAGATTAAACGGGAAACATCCAAATTATTATTATTATTAATTTATATGTTTGATTTGCTTACCAAACCCCAATAATTACCTTATCTTGTCTGAATATGGATTTTTTTGGGAATCCAATTCGAGGATATTCTGTCGATGTTTCAAAACACCTTCAAGAACACAAGACTTTGATTGGAGAATGACAAGACATACACTTGTCTTTTTGTCCTCCTAGAGGAAGTTAACCGGTTTATTGCTTCGGAAAAAAAAAAAAAAAAAAAAACCGGTTTATTGCGTTTCTTTTTTTTTAATCAACTAATAGTTAAAACTTTTATTAATTATAAAAATTAGTTATTCCTTATCAATAATATGTAATTTTATTCTTTTAGATTTGGTCGAATTAATAAAGTGACATATTAAATAATTTCTAAAATTTAATTTCGTAGATAAATTAATTTTTTCATTTTAATTTTTGTTCAATTCTATTTAAAAATAAAAATATATAAAAAAGAAAATAAAATTTTTTTATACTCAAAACATTTTTCATATCTTTTCCATCCATCTCATCTTTATAATTAAAAACTTAAATTCAACTGTAAAAATCAAATGTTAAAATAAAATAATTTAATATATTATAAAACTCTTTGTATTATTATTTATTATCTAAATAATGATACAGTGACCATGACTCTTGCATAATTATCTCGTCAATAATATCATCATGTATGCCACGTTGTTAGCCATATTACCTCTCTTGCGATAAAAAATAAACATAATCATTTTCTTCATCGTTATTAATGGGAAATCTCCTCGAGATTGTACCTTTGCTGTTTGACCAACACCAGCAACCCTATTCACTTTTTTTTTTTTCCCAAGATATCTTTTTTTTTAAATTTAAAAATTTTGATTCAATTAAAAAATGCTTTTGAAAATTTTAATAATAAAAATAAAAATCACAAATCTGTAATTAAAAGTATATTTAGTAGGATATAACTAAGGATGATAATTTTATCCATTTCATCGAATACTTGCTCGGACTTGACTATAATAGAATAAGAAATACTTGCCTATTTAAAAAATGAAAGGCGATAAATTTTTATTTTATATCCGAATTGAGTACGGGTCTAGTTCAAATAATGGTACAACATGATCCAAACCCTAACCTATTATATATTATATATATTTTTATTTTTTAAATATTATATATATTTAATACATTTTTTTTAAATTCATAATTTATTTTTTATATGAAATATAAATTATATTGTATTTATATGTAAAAAAAAATATAAATGAATATATGTACATAAGAAAATAACACAAAAAATTTTTGAAGAGAAAAAATATAAAAAGAAATATAAATAGACATATCTAGCCTGTCCTATAGGGGTGTCAAAACGTATTAGTGGGTCATGTTTATATCATATTGACATACTCAGATGATATGATTAAGGCCAACAAGAACACAATCCATTTATTAATTATATAACATCATCTCAACCCTAACATGATACGAAAATTAAACAAGTTACATGAATATGATATGTGTAATCTGTTTATTTAATTGGGCAGTGTGTGTCATGAACTTGACATGACCCATTTAACCTGTATAATATTTATAACTTGAAAAATTTTTGAGTAAAATGATGTAGTTTTGAATTTGATATTAAATTGTATAATAATTAATAACTATCAAAACTACATAGTTTTATATAAAATAAAATAGTTTTTACGATATAAATTATATAACACTAACAAAATCTTAATTTAAATATAATTACAATTAAAATGAATTCATTACTAGACTTATACTAATACGTTATTTTTTTTATTATCACTTATTGATTAATCATAATATATATTTAAAAAAAATTCTAAAACATATATATAATGAATTTAAAATATTTAATTATAATATGTGATTATATCTTTGTTTTAGTTAAATATATTTAAAACTCTCTCGTACAATTTTTTTTTAAAATGATTCAATACAATAGAATCTTCATATATGGTTCATTAGCTTCTATATATTTGATTATATTTTAGTCTTGGTTAATATAAATTTTTTTTATTGATTGTCATCTTAAAATATAATAAATTAACTTGAAATATACAGATTATAAATGGGTTAAGTCAGGTTGACATGATCCAACATTACACATAAAATTACATATGAAATTAAATGGGTTATAACAAGTTAGCGGGTCAATCCATTATACGACTTATTTTAAGTAATATCATAAATAGATCAATCCATTTACTGACATGGATATGCTAAACCTCAATATTAACTAGAAAATTTTTCATATTTGGTGAATCGAATTACCGTGTCATGACTCTTTTTGACACCCCTACCGTTCTGCTACCTGCCCTACCCCGCCCCGTATTTTATTTTTAAGCGAATCGGGTTCAAGTTTTATAAAATTCATCCCAAATCCGACCTCCTGCTATCTCTAGTTGTAATATAATTTAATATAATATAATTAAATGCATTTAAGTATTAATATTATTAGTGTTAAATATTAATATTAACAATAATAATATTAATATTTATTAACCATATTATTAATATGATTTTTGGTGTTAATCATATTATTTTTGTTCACATGAAAAAAAAAATCATAATCATCGATACAACGAGAGAGTTGAGAAAAACAGAAAAATTAAATAATGGAATTAAAATTAAATTGAAAAATTTTATTAATATATCTATTAGTATTAGTATTAGTTTTATTTTTTTAATTTTTATTTATTGAAAAAGTGATAGGTTTTTTATTTGACAAAGAAAATTTATGAGAAATATTAAAATAATTATATAAAATTTATCTTAAGGTTAAATATAAAAATAAATACATCATTTTTATTTCTTTTTTTAAATATTCAAATCAATAAAATTTTATCATTTAAATTTTATTCCACCTAAATGCATAAATTTTACTATAAAATGTTATTTGAATTGAATTCAATTAATAGAACTAATTAATGTTAATTCTAACAAAAATAATTATTATAAAAGAGATGAATAGAAATTTAGAAATCAATTTCTTTTTTATTTTGGATTTAAAAAAAAGAAAATATATGAATTTTACAATTAGAGCAAATATTGTCAATTAAATCAAAATAATTACTCAAATATTAGAAGAAAATGATAATTAGCACCGACATGAGGGGTTGTTCACTGTTTAATATAATTAATCTACAACCTATAAATCTAATTATCTAATTCAGAGCAGAAGCTATCACAGCCCACTCTTTAGAATGTCCATTCTTCAAATATTACTATTATTATTATTATTATCAATCGTGGGTCCCTACTTTAAACTGTACATTATTTTTTAAAATACATTTAATGGGTGACCGTCCTTTGAGGCTTCATGGGAATGAGAGAAGTTGTGTATTAAAATGCGGAGGTGATTGATGAGATTTTTTTAAATATTTCCTTTTTTTTTTTTAATTTTTTATAGCTGCACATAAGATTTTTTATGTTTTTTTTTGCTACGTATCAACTCTATTCATTCGAGAGAAGTGCTAAAACTTTTTTTTTTTTATTTTCCCCTATTATCTTATCCATTTTAATAAGAATACATAAATTTGATTAAATTTTATAAATATATATTATTTATAAATTTAATTTATGTGTTATTACAAAAATAAAAAATAAATAAAAAAAGATAAAAAAAGAAAGTATTTAATATTTCTCTTCATTTAATTTATTTACTGATGTGATTTGAAAGTCATCCACCCTAGGGTCAATGAATCAAACTTTTTATTTTTTATGTGAATAATTTCTTTAACACTATGTTTTGATAAATACTATGTTCGACTAATATGTATGTAGTACAATTGAATATTGAGCTCATGTTATAAAGTATATGTGAAATTTAAAACTAATCAATAAGCGATCCATATGGCAGATACAAAAGAGCATAAGTGTATAAGAAATAATTAGTTAAGACTCTGATGCTATATTAAATTTTTAATTTAGATTTTAAATAACCAATATTAAGAGTTAATTTTTTAAAGTTAGATAGTTTACTTATATATTAATTACTTAATATATTTATATTTAATTAATGTGAGACTTTTTTTTATTATATTCTTAACAGGCCTCTAGTGGTATTTGGACAAAGGCAAATTTTAATTAAATCAAGTTGATATTTATAAAATTTATGATATGAACTGAATTAATATAATTGAAAATCTAATACAAATGAAAAAATAAATTTGAAAACTTATTACAGAGTAAAATGCAATTGAAAGAAATCTACCATAAGACGAAAAAATTATATATATACATGATATGGACCTAATTTTAATTATTGATTAGATCCCTTTTTTAAAAAAAATTCTTAATATTATATATTTTATATGATATAGATCACATTTTAACTATTAATTAGATCCATTAATTTATATATCAATAAAAAAATTAAAAAAACATGTACATAAGCGAAAAAAATAACTTCTTACTTAGTCTGCGTGACATGAACCTCGTTTTATGTATTTTATGGATCCGCAGCTGGCAGGTTAGTAGGCACTTTGATGTATTAAGATTAGTTACTTTTTAAAATTTAAATAGAGAAAAATTATAAACAGACAAAAGAAAAAAAATAGAGCAAAAATTATTATTTTCTTTAGTTATTACAACTGGCTTGAAAAAATTCCTGTGAATAATTATTACATAAATGTAAATTAAAAAACAAATGGGGCTGCATTTAAAAAAAAAATAAGGTTGCATATTAAGAAAGAAAAGGAATGTTTAATTATTATATTATTATTAACTATTTGTTTGGTGTATTAATTGTGGAGAAAAAACGAAAGAAAATTAAATAAGGGAAAGAAAATTAAATAAGGGAAATAAAGAGAAAATAAAAGAATTTTTAATTTCTCTTTTTTTGTTTGGGTGTTTTAATTTCATATGAAAAGAAATTATGAGAAACAAATTATAAATTTAATTTTTTAACCTTATTTTTATAAAAAAGTGAAGATATATTAATAATTTTATATGTCGTATTTTTTTATTCATAATTTATCTTTATTCCTCTCCATAATGAAGAGAAAATTTTATTAGTTTAAAAGTCTAATTGGAAAATATAATTTCACTCCATTTCTTTTATTTTCTTTCTCTTATTTGCAAACTAAATTAAGAAAATAATTTCAATGTATTTTCTTTTCTCCTCGCTTCCCTCAAAACATATAAAGGGTAAGGGATAAATAAAATTTTTCATTGATATAAAAAGTTTAAACTTTCATAAGCACAACCGATTAACCTTTCATACAGAAAAAAATTCTTATATAAATTGACTTTATCATTTTATTTACAAATATCAGTAGAAATAAGATATATTAATTAATGATATCATAATACATATATTACTCATATATTAAATTAATATATATAATTTAATAAAATTACATTTATTAATGATATAATATTATTAATTGATATGTCTTATTTTTATTGAATTAATTTATGGTTTAAACTTTAAAATGATGGAAACAAAAAACAAAAAATTGTCTTTTGATGTGTCAGTTGTTGAAACTTAGGTGTTTATATATTAAAAAAAAAAAAAAAAAAAAGCAGCATTTGTGGTGTTTTGAAACGCACCATAGCATGACCCTTTCTTGGTAAGAAGAAAAAAAGCTCTGCTGTCCATGAATAAACAAAGAAAAAGAGGAAAAAGAAAGACATTCAACCCTACCCCTAGAGGAGATTGGCGAATTCAGATCTGAGGTGCACATCTCAGTGGAGTAATCAGGTAAAAATAGAGCTACTTCAACTATGTGTTTTCTATACGTTTTTTTTCCCGGCTTCTACTTTCTACTAGCAGAAATTGAAATTTTATTCTCTTTTATGAACCAAGTGTTTGTTGAAAACCCAGAATTCCTTCAACATGAACATACAAGAGATGCAAAACAGGGCAGATATATATAAATATATTGAATTAAAGGGTTTTCTTTTTGGGATTTGGCTATACAAGGTTAGCAGTATGTTTTATGTAATGATTTTGTTTGGTGTATTGTTTCTAGCAACTGACCTTTGGTATAAATGAATTTTAAATATAAAATTTATTTACAAAGCCTTGAATTTGATTAGTTATGATAAATTTCTAGAAATTGAATTTATGTGGGCAAAGGGAAAATTTTCATTTATACTAAGACGAAAACATAAAATTTCATATAGTTTTGTATTTCATTTATACTAAGACGACAACATAAAATTTCATATAGTTTTGTAGTCCATCAGAATAGTTATTTATTTGAAATGCTTAAATATTTAAAATTTGACACCATTTTTAAATGACTATCTATCTATATAAATTTTTTATATTAAAAGAGTACCTTATTATCACTCTTTCTGATCAGGATATGATTTTGAAACGGATTTTCATTATCACAAATTTTGTGGTGGAGATTCCATCAGCTGTTTTTGATCAATTATCCTCAGTACACAAGCCTCAGTATGCACTACTTAGTATGATTATGTCTTATGCAACTGTGCTAATCAGTGTCATAGATCTTGCTGTTATGGGTGGAAGAGGAGGAGTCAAATGGATGTGGAGAAATAGTATACCCTGGTTTTACTCCCCATATCCAAATTTCAAGCCTTTGGGTTCATTTGCAGATATTGTTGGATTAGTTTGTGGCATCTTCCAATGTGTTTTTGCAACAATTTCTTTTGCATTTTTGTCCCAGCATGCAGATAATCCTGTCAAAATATCTATTTGGCCATTACTCTTTGCATTTGGTGTATTGTGTTCAAGATTTCCACGGACTAATCCGAGGCTGCAGAATGGTGGCTTTGCAGATTCATCTACCCCCAAGGAATTTTCAGATGATGATGTGGAGGCTGAAGCAAATTCTTACTGCCATCAAATGTTTTCTGGTCAGTTGACAATTGATGAGATGGTTCGAACGCTTGCTCAATTCAAGGAATCATCTGACAGAAGGTATGATGTCAAAGCTTGTTCATATTTTTTAAGTTTACCCTGTTATTATTGTCCTCATGTATTTAGTCTGCGTTCATGATAATAGACAACATCTAGTGCAAGTTAACTGAAAAAATTATCTTTGATTGTCCTATATATGCTTGTCACGTCTACATCTTCCCCAAATCATGTAGACAAATAATTCGGGTTTTGTATTTTGTTGGCCTTTAATGTCGATGGGAAGTGGAAGGCTGTCTTATGCATGTCCAGTTCAAATTATTTACTCGTGTCAACTTTCTTGCCAAGTTCTCTGTTATTCTCTGCTGTAATGAAATTAAAAAGAAAGTGTTCTGAGGTTGATTGTGGTTTGGTTTTCTTGGTAGATACGTGATTGGTTACATGGGCCATAACTAATCAGAGTATATTAGCAATTTCAGTGTTTCTTTTGCACAAGTGCTACTGATGATCAGTTGCAATAATTGACAGGGAGCAGTCAATTTTTGAATGTATAATTAGCAATCTATTTGAGGAGTACAAATTCTTCCCCAAGTATCCTGAAAGGCAACTAAAAATTGCTGCTGTTTTTTTTGGTGAGTTTTAATAATAGAATAGAAAGTTATAAATTGCCTTGTCTTTCTGATTTTGTTATCAAATATTTGGAAAGATATAATGTATTTTCCCAATTTACTTATGATTGTATGCTAGTTGTACAAGTTTTATATTTTGCCATCATTTGCTCTGGTTAGTTATGGATAAAATGTTCTTTTTTCCTTGTCATAAGCTTAGTATTTACATTTAGTTCACGGCCACAGGAGGAAAATATTATGCTTTAGCATTCAGGTTGTGTTATAGTAATCTGCATCTGTAGCATCAATATTTACATTTGTACTTGTCATTATCTCAAGAAATATAGGGGTGCAGTAGGGGCGTTTGGTATTGTTGCAGTTTTCTGGTTTTTTTTTTTTTTTTTTTTTAATTTCAAAAAAATAAATATTAGAAATATTTTTCAAAAAATTATTTTTTTTTCTCTCATAAATTTATCCAAAAATATTTTGAAAACAGGAAACAGAAAATAAAAAATAACAAATTCTGATTTCAAAAACTTGTTTTTGTTTTTAAAAAACATAAAATAGAAAACGATATTAAATATCCGCACTTATTAGTTATTCCTTATTTTGGTGCAAATTTTAGATAAAAAAAATACTAATTCCATACATTATAATTTTACAATTTTATGGAATACATATTTCACAAAAAAATTATAAAATTGATATTTTTTAGACTATGAAATAGTGTATTTACATTGTTACACTTAAAAAAAAGTTATTAAGTCTAAACTCACCACTACTACCCTTTTTTTTATTTTCAAATTTTGATTTTTTCATATATATATATATATATATATATATATATATATATATATATATATATATATATATATTACTGTTTATTTTAAAAGTTTAACTCCCTTAATCAATTTTTTTGCAAAAAAAATTGAGTAAAAAGAATAAGAAATTAATTTAAAAAATATTTTTTATTTTTCATTTAATTTTAAGTCAAACAAAAATTATTTTTATTATGCATTTAAATTATTTCTTAAATAAAATTTGATAAAATTATATTTAATTTTAATATTATGAAATTAGTTTATATTGATCTTATGATTATTTATGTCCAATAGAATAATTATTTTATGCTACGAACTAAATTATGAAATTTGATTAATTATTCTATTCCTAGCATATCTTATTTTTTAGAAATAGTTATTTTATTTTTTATGTATTTTATTCTGCAAACAAAATATAGTCTTAATTGTTTTAGTATTGCTTAAATTCTAAGAGAAGCAATGATTTTATAATATATATATATATATATATATATATATATATATATATATATATATATATATATATATATATATATATATATATATATATATATATATATATATATATATATATATATAACTATTTTTGCGGCTTTGCAATTAAAGTGATCAACAACCACATTATAGTGAAGTGCATTATTATTGGAGAGAGAGCTTCAATAGCAATTTTCGTTCAATAATTTTTCCAATTTTATTTCAGTCTTGGCATGGTGGTTCAATTTTTTTAACTCTTAAAATACGCTTGGTAGATTGTAATGTAATGTAATGTAATATAATCAAATGTATTTATAGTATACTAAAAATATATTTGATTACATTTTATTATATTGCATTTCGGCCTACTAAACGTTTTAATACGCAATAACTTCTACAACTATTCTTCATATGTTGTGTGCCATCTCATTCTGTGTGAACCAAGCTTGTGACAATTTAGTTTTGGATATTTTCACTTGAATATAATCACTCTTTGGTGCATTTTCAATGCAGCTAATTATCTTAAAGGATTGTGTAAATATGACGTACTGATTGATATGCAACTGATTGATATTTTGCTTATTATCAATTTTTCAAGCAAATCAAGTGATTTGTGTGATCATGCAAATATTTTCGGAATTTTTAGCTGATATATGAAGTGCTTACTGTGAATCATATTTCAGGTTCTCTTATCAAGCACCAGCTCGTGACTCATCTAACTCTTGGGATTGCTTTGCGTAATGTTTTAGATGCACTACAAAAACCACCAGATTCCAAAGTTCGTTTCGTCTGTTTGTGAATAATGTTTTTCTCATTTGTTTTTGTTGTATAATGTTGCTGATGACTTATTTGCCTTCACAGATGTTTGTGTTTGGGACCATAGCATTGGAGCAGTTTGTGGATCGCCTGATCGAATGGCCGAAATATTGCAACAATATCTTAGAGATATCTCATCTGCGTGGTGCTCATCCAGAGCTTGTTTCTTTCACTGAACGGGCACTTGCTAAGATTTCATCTGGTCATTCTTCATAGCACTGTGCAATTGGTCGGTTCAGTCTGTTCGAGAAATAATTTTCATTAACCAATAAACCAAAAATGAATATTATGCAACACTGCAAATTTTTAAATGATAAAAATAGGAGTAGTAACATGTATATATAAAGGCAACGACGGAATGTGCCTGAGTGGAAATTATTGTAATATCCATGCTCTAATGATGCATAAAATTTTAATTTTTAATAAGTTAATTAGATTAAATTAAATTAAGAAAAGTGAATTGAAATTAAATAAATATCTTAATTGAAAGGGTGTAGGTTAAATCTATAAATAAATTGAGTTTAATGAGTACAGATTAACTATTGCTAAAAGTTTAGACCTAACCAATTAGATAATCAAATCTAAATCATTATATTTTTAGTGTATTTTTTCGATGTGGAATTAATTTTTAATACTCTCTTAAATAGTAACTAAAATTTGACTTTGATACCTAGTTGACCACTTGAAATTGAATTCCTCCTCCTGAAATGAAATTGAAATTTAAATGTAGTGGCAACACCACTATGATATAAATTAAATTGAAAGGTTAGAAGTGATTTGAATGGGTGTAAGTTAAAATTATGAATAAATTGAGTTTAATAAATTTAGATTAACCACTGCTAAAAAATTAGAGCTAACTAATTACATAGTCAAATTTAAATCATTATATACTCATATACATATTTTTGGTATATACATATTTTTGGTATATTCTTTTGATATGATATTAATTCTTAATAGTGTAGAAAGGAATTCAAGCGGGTTCTGGGTTGGTCTCGAATGGGACCACAAAGAGAGGGTGCAATGGACGGACAACTAGCTTATGGAGATATCCAGTTGTTGGATGTTAGCATTAATTTGGTTCCACCTGTTGATCAAAATAACATGGTTTGTGTATTAGATCGCCGGTCATGGGTGGGACTAGGAGAAACTCTAGGGTCTTCTTCCTCTTGAGGTGGAGCGGAAGCTAGCGGCATTTATTGTCTGAAGATGCTGGTGCTCTTGATGACGAAGTTTGGAAGTATTCCAAGAATGGGGTTTTTTCTATTAAATCTGCGTATGAGGCTCTTACTATTAGTAATGGAGAGATGTCGAACTGGACATGGAAAGTGAATTACGGAAGGTGATTTGGAGAATTCAAGTGCCCCAGCGCGTTCGTATTTTTATGGGTTGTAGTTCATGGAAAATTAATGACTGATGAGGAAAGGTTTAAGAGAGGTTTTACAAACTCTCCTCATTGTGATTTATGTATCCAGGTGATGGAATCTCCCCTTCATGTTTTGCGCGATTGTCCTCTGGCTGTTAAGCTTTGGGCCACTTGTCTATCTTCCGGTAGGAGGAATGAAGCCAAGAGGTTGGATTCGGTTAGCTGGTTGTGCTTTAACTTGGAGAGAATGGCAATGGCAGCTCGGATGGTAGCTGGTCGTGTTTCTTTGCGGTCAGTTTATGGCCGTTGTGGCTGTGGAGGAATGATAGAATATTTAATGGAAAAGAGATCAGTTTTGACCAGCAAATTCAGTTTCTCCGCAAGTATACTGCTTCAATTGAGGAATCTTCGGGTAGAAGCGAATCCATCATCCACGTTCATGGCAAAATGTCCAAGCTGGTTGGTTGGGATACTCCTCCTATTCACTAGTTAAAGTTGAATACGGTAGGTGTTCGAAGGTAATCCACGGAGAGCGGTTGGAGGGGGAATATTTCGTGATCACCAAGGTCGTTGGATGTATGGTTTTATGGTGAACATTGGAGATAGTAAAGCAATTGACGCTGAGTTGTGGGCTGTCCTGAAGGGTTTTGTGATTGCCCATCAAAGAAGGTATAGTAAACTCACTGTAGAACTGGACTCTAAAGTGGTGGTAGATTGGCTTTCAGGAACTCATCCACATGAGGGAGATTTTCTAACATTGTTCACGCTTGTGGGCAGCAGCTGCGTGGGTTTGGTGAGGTTTGAATTCAACAAAATTACAAAGAAGGGAATCCCGCAACGGATTGGTTGGCAAATCAAGCACTTTCTTGCACTATTGTCGTCTTAGCGAAACATCAAATAGAGCCTCGTATGGGATAAATGATGCTCATTTGTTTTTCTTTTTTTCAGAAAATTACAAAAAAAAAAAAAACTTGACATATATATATGTATATATATAGAAATTTCATTAAGTGGATCACAAAATGTGAATTATAAATTCATAAATAATTTTTTTATGGTAAAAAAAAAAAGGACACAAGATTTTTTTTTAGTTATTTTTTACACTTCAAACATGTTAATTGCAATATAATTATTATGAATCTCTTAAAATAATTATTGTGAAGTATCTATTTTTTTTTTTTTGGAAATCCAAATAGTAGTATTAAACTCAACTTTGAGAGTTTAGTAGATGGGCAATAAAACTGCGAGGATCAACAAACCACTTCTGAAGACTTGTCACAAAACAAGCCTCCTGAGCTAGTCAGGTGGGCAACATTGTTCACAAATCGACGAGCAAAATGAAATTGCATTTGCCTGAAGTGCTTAGCTAGTGATTTACAATCATCAATGATTGAATGGAAACTAGAAGAACTAGCGGTTGGAATTTAAACGCTAAATATATTAAATTCCAACCATTCAAGAATTAATTTATTTTTTAGTCTCTTTTTTTTATTAAATCAATTAAATGTGGAGAGTTTACATATTTAAGTATAATATGACGGTAAATACATATACATATAGTGTGGATAATAGATTTAAATTTAATTTTTCTCTTAAATGCTAAATAAATAAATAAATGTAGAGAACTAGCCATGAATCTACCGTTGTTGAAGATTTGATGAACTTGTTGAATTGGGTCCATACTCAGCAGAGTCCAAATTATGGACCATAAAGGGGGATATGGAGTGGGTGGCTAAGCCTAATTAGTGGAAGGAAAAGTTAGGAGAGTGGAAATGGCTAGGACTCTAGGAAGACATATTTTTAACTGCTCCATTTCTTAGATTACACTACCGCTATCACTTCTAGGCTTTTTTTTTTTTTTTTTTTTGAAAAATTTACAAAAATGTCTAAAAAAGAGAGCAACTTTATTTTTATATGTGTAGTTTATAAATATTATAAATATACATTCCCTTCCTTCTTTTTCACAATTTTACGTTTTTTTGTGCTGTTATACATTCAATTTGCAGAGAACAAATTTCAAGTTTACGAATAGAGCTCTTTAAAACTTATGGAAGCACTCTCCCTGATTTATTGGTAATTAAATACTATTTAAACTAAAATTAGAAAGCAAAATGAATCAATTCCTTAGTTTTTTTTTTTTTACTAACTGTTTTTATAAATTTTGTTTTGCTGGCCATTAGGCTATAATATTGATATTGATGATTACTACGGGTAATTAAAAAAATCTTAAATTTTTTGATTTTCAAATTTGTTTATAGTGAGAATCATCATCAAAATTAATTTTTATAAGGTACTATTAAGTTTTAAACAAAATAAATTTAGGTATGTAGTTTTTTGAAGATTCAATTAGTTTAATTGACAAAATATTCACTTCCTCAATAGTTTGAGAGGTAATTTGAATTTTATAGATATGTTTCATTAAAATTTTGTGATCTTTTAATTATTATTACATTAAAAATCTTCAAAACTGATGAGATTATGTGGTTTTCTTTTTAGGAATTTAAAAGTTTTAAAATATGAAAATTGAGTTTCAGATCTAAAACTTATAGAAACTAATGAAATAGATATATTTTTCAGTAAATCCCAAAAAACAGTATATCTAGAGTATATCATAGGTATATCATAAGTATATATTTTACTAAATTTGATTAATTTGTATTTATTTGATATATATCTTCAAATATTTTTGGATATTGAGTATTACAAAAATATAAGTATATAATAAGAATACATCAACTATATATTAGATAAAAAAAATTATATTCTTAAAAAAATAATAAATAATTTTCACAATAAATAATATACCTTAAGTATATAATGAGTATATTTTAGGTATATCAAGTATATAACGAGTTTATTTTAGGTATATCTTAAGTATATAAATACTTACATATTACTTAGACACTTAACACACTTAACTTTTTTCTTTGAAAAAACATCATCTACACTTTTTTTTTTTTAAATGTGATTCATCACCAAGTATGGATGACAATATTAATTAGAATATATGAATATTTTTAAAGAATTTAAAAGTTAAATTAAATTTTTAAGAGAGTAAAAAAAAATTAACAAATAATTTTCAGTTTTCACAGTAAATAGTATATTTTAGGTTTATTTTAAGTATTATCACAAATATATGTTTGGTATATTTTAGATATATCATAACTATATACTAGAAATAAATTCTTTCATTTTCTTTGGAGACTTAACACCTTCAATCTTATTTTTTATTTAGTATAGGAAACTCTAGCTTGGAGCAAAAATTTTTTATACAAAATTTATAATTATTTAATGTATTAGTATGTTACATATTGCTTTAAATTAAAAAATAATTTCTTATTTTATCATGCAAATATGTGATTATTATATTATTAATTAATAGCATAAATGCAAAAAGTTTTGAATTACTAAACTAATTAACAATATCATTCCATAAATGAAATATATAAAAAAAGAAAAAATAGAAAGAAAGAATTAGGTGAATAGATAAAAAAAGCAAAAACATGGTACAAATGGAAAAAAACATAATAACATTAAAATAGAACTAAAAACACGTAAAAAAAGCAAAAAGCAAAAAATAAAAAAATAAAAAGTCAAAATCAGAGGTTAAAAAATAAACAGAACTAAAAAAAGCGTATATCATGTAACTTCCTCAATCTTCTTTAAGAAGGTAATTAATGGCTCTACGGTTTTCTTAGGATGTGAAACAGATGGGCTAAGAAGATTAGCAAATATGGGCCGCCTAAGGCTCACGTACACTAATTTGTTAAGATTAAAAAAAAGGGCTTGGCAAATCACCTTTAGCCCATGAAGATTTACTTAAATATTAAAATAACAATAATTTCATTAATCCATGATAACAACCATTGATGGAGATATGAGTATTCAGGAATTGAATATGATAATCCAAAATCCTTTTTAATATATTCATAAGGTTTAAGTTTAAAATTCATATCATTAATATTAATTAAATAATAAAAATTAAATATACTAACTTAACGGTGACCATTAATTAATAAAAATTGATTAACCAAATTGAATCAATGTAATTCAGTTAAATCGATTTGTTTTGGTATGAGAATATAAATATTTTAATTTTTTGGTTTTTTATTATGTTAAGAAGTTTTATTTACTAAATTAGTCGAACTGATTGATTTACTTATGTTTTTATTTTTAGATAAATAAATTAGAAATTTCAATGTTTCAATTAGTTTATATATTTATATTTTTTATTTTTTTTATGAATTTCTAATTTAACTAATGCACAATTAATTTGTATACTTAAATTTATGAAATATTAAGATATAATATTTGTTTTTAATATTATATCTCATTATTTCATGCTATGATTTACTTTTTTTTTTATTTTTTTATATAAATAAATTAAAATTTTCAATTTTATAGATGATAAATATCTATAATATCTTTAAATTTTGAGACATTTTATAATATCATTTTTTAATAAAAAAAAATACTATGTAACTAATTTAACAGAAATTTAATAATTTCTGTTCGGTTAATTCAATTTTATAATTATTTTGATTCGGTAAGTTCATTTAATATTTAATATTTAATTTTTTCGGTTAATAAAAATTATTAACTCAATCAATCCAACCAATCGATTGCATCTCTCTTATACTAACTGGTGACGGAAAATATCGAAGTGATTTTAATTCAAATCACTTTCAATTATTTTGATGCATGAGACTTTTGAGAAAAAACTTAATATTTAAATAAAAATTAAAAAATACAAAAATAAAATACTTACACTCTAAATTTTTATTTTCGAACTATCTAGATTTTGATCTTATCACGCGGCTACATGTGGCAGATTTACATTGTGAGTACCCCACTTCTCTACCAAAATTCTTAATTATATATATATTTTACATGACATGAATCTCATTTTAATTATTGATTGGAACTCACTTTTAAAAAAAATTAATATTATATATAATTCATATGATATAAATCACATTTTAACTATTAATTGGATCCATGAATCTACATATCAATAAAAAAAAAATTAAGAAAACATATACTCTCTCCATTCTGAAAAAAGTGATCATTAAAAAAGTTAATTTTATTCATAAATAACTAACTATTTAGTAACTCAATAAAAAAAATAGTAAAATGGATAATTTACCCTTTTATTTTTTAAGTATGAAAAATATTTTCTTAATTTATACTGCAATTAATAGAAATCTTTTTGACAAATTATGATAAAATTATTACTATCTTAAAAATAGTGATTTTTTCTTAATGACCATTTTTTCATAATGGAAGGAGTACATAAGAATAGTGTGAATGACATGAATTTCACTTCATAAATTTTCTGAATCCGTAACTAGCAGGTATTTAGGCACTTTAATAGTTATCATTTAAAATATAAATAGAGGAAAATTGTAAACAATATAAAAGAAAGAATAGGGTATAAATTATTATATTTACTTTATTTATTACAACTGGCTTGATAATTTCCTGTGCTGCATTTAGAAAAAAAGATTGCATATTAACAAAGAAAAAGGAAATGTTTAATTATTATATTATTATTAAGGGATAAATAAAATTTTTCATTGATATGAAAAGTTCTTCCATAATCACAACATTTCATAGAGGTTGAAATGTTGGAGACAAAAAGACAAAAACTCGTTTTTTTATGTGTCAATTGTTGAAACTTTTGTGTTTATATAGTAATGAAAAAAAAAAAAAGAAAGCACAAAAATCGTTTTTAAGATATTTCATTAAAAAGTTAATTACTATCACATTGAAACATAAATACTCTTTTATAAGATTTTTTATTAAATTGATAATATTTTTTATAATTTAGAATATTCAATCATGATACTTTCCACTTTTTGTATTTATAAACAAAACTTAAGTGGCGAATTTTCAAATTATATATATATATATATATATATATATATAAACTGGAAGGTTATGGAAGGAATTGAATAATAATAATAATAATAATAATAATAATAATAAATGTGGTGGAGGACACGTTTAGTCCTCACTACCTAAAGCCACACATAAAAAAATATTTAAGGATAAATTATTATTTTGTGCATGATACTCAAGGTAATTAATTATTTTCTTTTTTTAAAAACTAGCTAAGACTGATAGTTTTGATTAGGTCAATCTGTTTAGATATTGTTTGATATTCTATGATTTATTTTATGATAAGTATATTTTTTAAAAAGTAGGTTTGTTAGAAAGTTATTTTATAGTAAATATTAATAATTATGCATGTGATTTGCGAATAACCTTTCAAAATAGATTTTTTTTTACTTTAATAATTAAAAAGACTATAATATCTAGTTGATATTTACTATAATACCTAGTTGATATTTACTAAGTATTTTTTAATAGCGGGTATATGTATCAATTATATTTAATTAATTAAGAAAATTCAATTTTTTTAACCATTCCTATTCTTTTAATTCAGAAAATAAATATCTAATTTCTATGAATTTTTTTAATAATAGCTATTAAATTAGTCATATTTTTGCACTTTTCAATATGGTTTTTTTTTTTTTAGCATACTTAACTCTGTCCCAAACAAGTCATTTCATCTTCTTCTTTTTTTTTTTTTTCACTTTTTCTTTTTTGTGAAAAATATAATTTTATTCATACAATACCCTCTCTGTTTCTACTCCTGTCGGTTCCTCTGTTTGTCTCTGCACCTCTAGTCATTTCAACCCCAAAGCCATCACCATGCGCACACAATCACAAAGCCATCACCATCCATCAGGCTATTAATTAATAATTTTATGTATCATATTGATTTTAAAATCATATAATAAAATCAGATTGAATTAGTTTAAATCAATCACTGTTATTATAAATTTTTAAAAATAATTAGTAAATTAATATAATTTAATAAGAAATAAAATGTAATGTTTAAATTGTAATACGTTAAATTAATTAACATTTAAATAAGCATAATTGTATTTAGAAAAATTTAATTTACATAAATAATAATAATAAATTAAATTCAAATTACATAACTAATAATAATAAATCAATCTTATTTTATTAAGTCACGAGAGAAAAAATCACTTTATTCAATATGAATAAGGCGATAAAAAAAATTTCCCCTATTCTAAGTAAATAAAATAAAATTAAAAAATTAAATATATCATAATATTAATTAATCACCAATAAAAAAGTGTTGAAGAGGATTCAGATTATCTTATTTGCTATTAAACTCATTTAAAATTTATACAAAACCATTATTTAAATTTTTGAAAATAAATATATAAACACAAAACATAGTCAAATTGTAAAATTCAATTAATAATTTACAGTCACAAATAAAAAATTTATACAAAAAAAAGAATTTTATAAAAAATTATCAATAATATTCTAAATATATTGAAATATAAATAATGTAAAAAACAATATCCCAATAATTTATATTAATAAAATAGAATAAATATAAAATAATTTTTTTAAACAATATATTCATAATTTACATTAATAAAATAAAAAATATAATAATACTATTTTTTTATTGATACGTCACGCCCGTATTATTAAATAACAATCATATCAGTATATATCTAGTGATTCATTATCGATTCAGTGCTAATTCCCATGAGCAATATTATAATAGATAAATAATATATTAGGCCCCTTAAAAAGCCCTACGAAACGGCGGATGTATAACATGTCAACCATTATTTAATACCTCGCCATTCACACCAATATGTCTCACTATCGTCAGCGCAAGCTTGAGCTATTTTCAACATCTCCGTTTATAGGAAATCAATAAATTGTGCAAGCCATGGTTATTAAATTTGGACCAGACCGATGGGTTGACCCAGTGATTCGATGACTCAATATTGAACTGGTTTGAGTTTATTATTAGATCAGATTTGTAATTAATTTACAAAAAATTATACAATCCGGACGGTTGAAATGGTGATCCGGTATGACCCAATGGCCTTATAATTTTAATTTTTTATTTTTCACTATAACGTATTTTTATTTGGATAAATTATTATGATACACATCTTTATTTTTATTTCTGAAAATTTCTTTAATTATTTTGCATTTTCATTCTTTGAAGTAAAAGAAATTTTCATTTTATTTTAATCCTTAATATTAAATTGATTTTGATCCCTGAAATTTAATAATTTAATTATATTTAATTTTTAAGTTGATATATAATGAAATATTTGAATTTATTTACACATTTTGATGAAAATCTGAGTATTATAATTATTAAATCTCAATTTCTCTTTTTTTTTTTTTAGTTTATAGTGTGATTCATGGATATAAATTTTAAAGATATATAAAACACTTAAATGGACTTATTTATGTATTTTTTAATATTTGTATATTAAAATATCTAGTTTGTTAATTTTTATTTTTAAATGAAAGTTTATGTACTCCTAAATTTTATAATATTTTATATTTATTGTAATATATAAAATTATAAATAATTAATTATATTGACCTATCAGTTTAACCATTAATTCAGTGGTTAAACCACTGATTGGATGATTTAGTTTATATACCGAATTGATGTCTGGTCCGGATTTAATAACTATCCTGCAAACTAATTAATAATAAGATACTATAATTACATTAATCATAATATTAAAAAAAAAAAATGGAATGATGGTTATATAGAAAATGTTAATGAATGAATTGAACATGAAATATATTCTTAAATTCACTCGAATATAGAATCAGTTTGGATTGAAGTGAAAATTGTTATGATAATGCCCTGACCGGCTTAATAAAAAAAAATATTTATATATATACACCTAATTACTATATATCACTTACCATTAATGAGAAAAAAATAAATAAATATTAATAAGAAAAAGAACAAGGCAATCTTTTTTGGTGGGCCAAAAATGTTTGTCGCCTACAATTGTCCAATTGGTATTATTATTGACAATTCCATTAAAAAACAGCTTTTGCCGTTCAAAATACGCCGAAGTTTCAACTGTACGGAGTTTGGAGAAAAAATGATGAAACAATCAATTGGAGAAAAAATGATGAAACAATCAAAATCCTTCGAAGATCGTCATCAGTAATGCTTGTTGAGGATCGAATATGGCTGAATTGGATACTGGGTATTCTGGAGATCATAATAACAATGGCGATTATGAGGCACACAGCACAGCATATGGCTTAAATCAAAGGGTAAGAGAGAGAAAAGATATTTGATTTATCTTCTATTTACAAGATTTCTGCCTCAGTCATTTGTTTTGATTTCTCTTTGGAAACAGGTAATTGAAGTATCTGAGGATGCAGACGTCCAAGAAGAGACGCAAAACAGGGTGGATGGCGTCAATCAAAGGGTATTTTTTTATATTTTATAATAATAATTAAAAATAATGTATTAATTTGAATTTATTCCGGTTGTTTGAGATTTCATTTAAAATTTAAAGTTTAATTAATTAGTTTATCTAATCTTGTAATGATTGATTGCATGTTTAGATTGTATTTTTGAGTTGAAACAGAGTATAAATATTAAAATTTAATTGAGATTGAGTAGAATTTCTAGTCTTGAATTTTCTAATTAGTGTTGTGTTATATTGATTCGACTCTACTCGATTACACTTTTAATGATGAATCATGATTGGAATATATTTTGTGAATGATATTTTCCAATCATTAGCTTCACTCTAAACTTTGATTTTAAAATTTAGGATCCTAGTATTCATAGAGGCCATTGAGAAGTTATTCAAAGCTTTAACTCCAATATCTTATAATTCAACATACATAATCTAGTTAAAACTTAAAACCCAACATGAATGGATACAAACTATTACATATCTCTGTGTTATTTTTTATACTTCTAGCAGCTTAATTACTATCATTTTTCCTAATCAGGATACAACACTAGAACGGCTCTTTCTCATAACAAATTTTGTGGTGGAGCTTCCATCAGCTGTTTTTGATCAGCTATCCTCAGTGCACAAGCCTCAGTATGCACTAATTAGTATGATTATGTCTTTCGCAATCTTGCTGGTCTCTGTCATTGATCTTGCTCATATGGGTGGAAGAGACAGAGTAAAGTGGATGAGGAGAGGCCTAATACCTTGGTTTTACTCCCCATATCCAAGTTACAGACCTCTGGGTTCATTTGCAGATATTGTTGGATTAGTTTGTGGCATCTTACAATGTGTTTTTGCAACTATTGCATATGCCTTTCTATCTGAGCATGCCGATAATCCTATCAAAATATCTGTTTGGCCATTAATCTTTGCCTTTGGTGTATTGTGCTCTAGATTTCCTAGAAATAATCCACGCACAATCTCAGTCCTTGAACGTGTGGAAATTCATCCAAATAGTCCTGCACAAGGTGCCCTGGAAGGGCTACATCCTTCTAAAACTCCATTACTCTTCAACAATAGGAATCAATACAAGGTGTTGTCTGAGATAGCTGAGCAGGCCAAGAGGCGTGCAGAACTAACTAGGTAATGAATGATATGTAATTGAAGCTTACGTTTATTTTCTCTATCAATTATTTCTATTATATGTTAATTGCTATTGCTGTTTTTTGCTACCAGGTTGAAGGAGCTTACGACAGTCACGGGGCATGTAGAATCAATAGTGAGAATCAAGGGACTTGACATTGATGATACCATATTGCAGCGCCAGTACTCTGTTTGATTGAGTAGTTGCAATAGCATGTGTTTTTGGCATTGAGTTTCGGGCAAAAAGAGCCAAAAACCGGCGTTCTTTTTGCCTAAAAATAAATAACTTTTTTAAGGATTTTGTAGGACGCAAGGTTTCTGATGGGCATAGAACATGTAAAATGAGATTGTATATGACAATCTTGGGTTGGAATATCTCTGTGTTCTTGTTGTACAGTAATTTTCAATGTGATTTCCTATTTTTGTTTAAAACGTTAATATCTTTGTTTATTTTTTTGGGTGTTCTGCTACATTTATTTTCAATGTTAATTCTAATTTTAGCATCCAGCAGAATGCTGTATCATCTTGTTCTTAATTAGAAAATTACTTTTATTTCTGAAAATTTCTTTAATTATTTTGCATTTTCATTCTTTGAAGTAAAAGAAATTTTCATTTTATTTTAATCCTTAATATTAAATTGATTTTGATCCTTGAAATTTAATAATTTAATTATATTTAATTTTTAAGTTGATATATAATGAAATATTTGAACTTATTTACACATTTTGATGAAAATGTGAGTATTAAAATTATTAAATCTCAATTTTTCTTTTTTTTTTAGTTCATAGTGTGATTCATGAATATAAATTTTAAAAATATATAAAACACTTAAATGGACTTATTTATGTATTTTTTAATATTTATATATTAAAATATCTAGTTTGTTAATTTTTATTTTTGAGTGGAAGTTTATATACTCCTAAATTTTTTAATATTTTATATTTATTGTATTATATAAAATTATAAATAATTAATTAAATTGACCCATCAGTTTAACCATTAATCCAGTAATTGAATCACTGTCCCGATGATCTAGTTTATACACTGGATTGATGTCTGGTCCGAATTTAATAACTATCCCGCAAACTAATTAATAATAAGATACTATAATTACATTAATCATAATATTAAAAAAAAAAAATGGAATGATGGTTATATAGAAAATGTTAATGTACGAATTGAACATGAAATATATTCTTAAATTCACTCGAATATAGAATCAGTTTGGATTGAAGTGAAAATTGTTCGGATAATGCCCTGACCAGCTTAATAAAAAAAATATTTATATATATACACCTAATTACTATATATCACGTACCATTAATGAGAAAAAAATAAACAAATATTAATAAGAAAAAGAACAAGGCAATCTTTTTTGGTGGGCCAAACATGTTTGTCGCCTACAATTGTCCAATGGATATTATTGACAATTCCATTAAAAAACGGCTTTTGCCGTTCAAAAGACGCTGAAGTTACAAGTGTGCAGAGTTTGGAGAAAAAATGATGAAACAATCAATTGGAGGAAAAATGATGAAACAATCAAAATCCTTCAAAGATCGCCATCATAATGCTTGTTGAGAATCGAATATGGCTGAATCGGATACTGGGTATTCCGTAGATCATAATAACAATGGCGACTATGAGGCACACAGCACAGCATATGGCTTAAATCAAAGGGTAAGAGAGAGAAAAGATATTTGATTTATCTTCTATTTACAAGATTTCTGCCTCAGTCATTTGTTTTGATTTCTCTTTGGAAACAGGTAATTGAAGTATCTGAGGATGCAGACGTCCAAGAAGAGACGCAAAACAGGGTGGATGGCGTCAATCAAAGGGTATTTTTTTTTTATTTTATAATAATAATTAAAAATAATGTATTAATTTGAATTTATTCCGGTTGTTTGAGATTTCATTTAAAATTTAAAGTTTAATTAATTAGTTTATCTAATCTTGTAATGATTGATTGCATGTTTAGATTGTATTTTTGAGTTGAAACAGAGTATAAATATTAAAATTTAATTGAGATTGAGTAGAATTTCTAGTCTTGAATTTTCTAATTAGTATTGTGTTATATTGATTCGACTCTACTCGATTACACTTTTAATGACGAATCATTTAACTTCCTAGCTCCACAAAATGATATTTTCCAATCATGATTGGAATATATTTTGTGAATGATATTTGCCAATCATTAGCTTCACTCTAAACTTTGATTTTAAAATTTAGGATGCTCGTATTCATAGAGGCAATTGAGAAGTTATTCAAAGCTTTAACTCCAATATCTTATAATTCAACAGACATAATCTAGTTAAAACTTAAAACCCAACATGAATGGATACAAACTATTTCATACCTCTGTGTTATTTTTTATACTTCTAGCAGCTTAATTACTATCATTTTTCCTAATCAGGATACAACACTAGAACGGCTCTTTCTCATAACAAATTTTGTGGTGGAGCTTCCATCAGCTGTTTTTGATCAGCTATCCTCAGTGCACAAGCCTCAGTATGCACTAATTAGTATGATTATGTCTTTCGCAATCTTGCTGGTCTCTGTCATTGATCTTGCTCATATGGGTGGAAGAGACAGAGTAAAGTGGATGAGGAGAGGCCTAATACCTTGGTTTTACTCCCCATATCCAAATTACAGACCTCTGGGTTCATTTGCAGATATTGTTGGATTAGTTTGTGGCATCTTACAATGTGTTTTTGCAACTATTGCATATGCCTTTCTATCCGAGCATGCGGATAATCCTATCAAAATATCTGTTTGGCCATTAATCTTTGCCTTTGGTGTATTGTGCTCTAGATTTCCTAGAAATAATCCACGCACAATCTCAGTCCTTGAACGTGTGGAAATTCATCCAAATAGTCCTGCACAAGGTGCCCTGCAAGTGCTACATCCCTCTAAAACTCCATTACTCTTCAACAATAGGAATCAATACAAGGAGTTGTCTGAGATAGCTGAGCAGGCCAAGATGCGTGCAGAAATAGCTAGGTAATGAAGGATATGTAATTGAAGCTTACGTTTATTTTCTCTATCAATTATTTCTATTATATGTTAATTGCTATTGCTGTTTTTTGCTGCCAGGTTGAAGGAGCTTAAGACATTCACGGGGCATGTAGAATCAATAGTGAGAATGAAGGGACTTGATGATACCGTATTGCAGCGCCAGTACTCTGTTTGATTGAGTAGATGCAATAGCATGTGTTTTTGGCAATGAGTTTCGGGCAAAAAGAGCCAGAAACCTGCGTTCTTTTTGCCTAAAAATAAATAACTTTTTAAGGATTTTGTAGGACGTAAGGTTTCTGATGGGCATAGAACATGTAAAATGAGATTGTATATGACAATCTCGGGTTGGAATATCTCTGTGTTCTTGTTGTACAGTAATTTTCAATGTGATTTCCTATTTTTGTTTGAAACATTAATATCTCTGTTTATTTTTTTGGGTGTACTGCTACATTTGTTTTCAATGTTAATTCTAATTTTAGCATCCAGCAGGATGCTGCATCATCTTGTTCTTAATTAGAAACTTACTTGTGAGTGCAAGGAAGACAAGTCTTTTCTTTTCTTGCAAGGCATTATGGAAAGCTAACCATAGACATAAGATAGAAATAACAATGTTTTTTACGTACAATTTTCAATTTTATCAAATACAATCCTGATAGACTCGCAACAATTGCTTATGCGTTTCTAAACTATGATTTTTGTTTTTATTTTTCTAATTAGTTAATAAATTTATGGTTAGCGTTTCATAGTTGACATTGGAAGTTGCAGCCATTCAACAGCAGTGCTCTGCTTGATTGAGAAGAGTTTATTAAACAAAGTAACATAATTTATTTATTTAATTTAACAAGCTAAACTAAACTTTCTTGTCAATTTCCACATAAGATAGCAGTGGGAAAGCCAAAGTATTCCTGAATTAAGTTTTTTTTTTCTTTTTTTAATTGAATTGACCTGAATTAAGTTATTTCATTAATATTTCCTTGCAAGAAAAATAATGGTTATTTCATTAATATTCTATTTGAAACTTCTGACTTAGCAATAAAAAAATTTAAAATGCACATTCTTAGTAATCATTTGGAGATAGCTATTGATTCCTCCCAGCCTTAAGAGAAATTGCAAGTGAAATTTCAAACTTAAAAGGGAAAAGACTTCAAAGTCTGCACTATAATCATCAATATCTGTAGCTACCTTCTTCATCTTTATTTCCATCTTCATCTTATCAGAAAAAGTAGGAATAAGAAGATAAAGTCAATGGCGGCTCAAAGGGTTAAAAAACAGGATTAAGACTTTGTGCTTTATATATATGATTATTGGATCTACAAGATGTTCATTTTTGTTATATTTGTACCCAAAAAAAAATTATCCTGTAACAGGTGATCACAAAAGACAGTTCAATTGAACTCAATGTTGGGTCTCCTGTGCCGCCTTTCTATATAGATGTTCAAGGAGAGGTGGAAAACAGGGTGGAGGTCTTGAATACAAGGGTGAGTGTTGCTTAGTTTGATATTGATGTTGAGAAAAATACTGTGTTGAAAAAATCTATTAGGGGCTACTCTTTTAACCATTGTTTTTAGGGTGAATTTAATAAAAAAGTTCTGAAATAGCTAAACAAAAAGTTTCAAACTTTTTTTTTTTGCATTATCACTTTAAAAGTGCTTGCTGGAAAAACAATTTCAATCTTAATACCAAATAGATTCTAATGCTCATTTCTTGGCTATTCACTGGTAAATTTTGAGTTTTTGGGTTGAGTAATTCTTTAAATTATTGCAACTCTTTCTAATCAGGATATCAACCTGGAATGGTTCTTCCTGATCCTAAATTTCATCGTGGAGCTTCCATCAACAGTTTTTGATCAGCTATCCTCTGTGCACAAACCCCAATATGCACTTATTAGTATGATCATGTCTTTCACAATTGCGCTGATATCTGTCATTAATCTTGCTTACATGGGTAGAAGAGGCCTTATACTTTGGTTTCATTCCCCAAATCCAAGTTATAAGCCTCTGGGAACATTTGCTGATATTGTTGGATTAATTTGTGGCATCTTTCAGGTGTTCTTGCAACAATTACTTATCTATTTGTGTCTCAACATGCTGATAATCCTATCAAAATATCTGTTTGGCCATTAATCTTTGCCTTTGGTATACTGTGTTCTAGATTTCTAAAGACTAAGAATTCATGTTCAATATCAGTCCTTGAGCCCTTAGAAATTCATGCAAATATTCTTGCTCAAGATACCCTGCATGAACTGCAGCTTCCTGAAACTCCATTAAGCATCAAAGATGCTGCAGAAGAAGAAAGGTAATGATATATAATTGTAAGTTGTACAGTTATTTGTTCCATCATTTATAATTCTTCTACGTCTTGATGAATCCTGATTACTTTGCTCTTTTTGGCTACTAGGCAATATAAGCTGCGAGAACTCGAGTCACTGTATTACGAAGGAGTAATGCATGGCTGGGGAGGATCAGAGGTCATTCGTTCAGTCGAGGAGGAAATTCACTCATTGATGTATCCAAGAAAGACCACTTAAAAATACTCCTGATTGAGGAAAAAGAGTTTGAAATCTAGACTATCACTATGATGTTATTGCAAACAAAACATGAGGGTTTGGAATAAGGTTTCTACTTTCTAGTGCCTGAAATGAACTAAGTTATATATATATATATATATATATATATAACCACTAATAAGAAATGTTTAGTAAATGCAATTACATTTGGGCTAATGCATTTCAAAATACTGCAGTTAATAATTCAAAATTATAACTGAAATATTAGAAGTTGAAATTTGTATCTGTTAACGTTTGGCCTACTCACTGTTGACGGCCAATCGCCAGCTGTGATTGCTAAACACTAGCTACGAACAATTTATTACAATCATTAAATTAAACAGACCCTTAATTTATCGCTCGATATTATTTTAATTTGGATCTTAATTTATCGCTCGATATTATCTTAATTTGGATGAAGTTTTAAATTTGAGTATATATATATATATGTATATTGAAAAATTAAAATTGATTTGGCCTGCACTGTTCATCAAATATCGCTTTTATTATATTGCTATTGATTATAAAAGTTAATTATATTTGCATATTTGGAAGATCAGCCAATAATTTATATAATTATTAAAGAATTGACGTATCTTAATTCTATTGAATTAATTTATAAGTGACATAATAGATTCAGTTTATCTAAAAAATTTTTAATAATAAAGAGAGAAAAAAGTTGGAGTGTAGAACAGCTAGGTCCTTTTATTCTCATGAATTAATTAGGACTACGGTACAGAAAAAGAAGTAATATGGATTTTTGTAAAGGAATGTCTATGGCAAACTCTTTTAAGGCAACTGGTCTCTCTAGACTCAATACCAATCCCCTTGGCATTTATCATACAATTTTTCTTCAAGTATGTCTCTGCAGCGATAAATAAAACAATTCAAGATTGAAGCTTAGTTAATATATTGTGATAGTCACCTTTAATTAGACCTTAGCTTTCTTCTTGAAGTATCAAATATGCATACATACATATAAAGCTATTTTGTTTCAAAAAAAAAAAAAATGAACACAATTTAGAAAGAAATTGTCTTTATGGCATTTCCGTTGTAAGAAATTCAAAGTTTACACAACGCGGAGAAAGAGTAATGGACCCATGGGAGAGAATTTTTTGAATCATTTAGAAAGAAATTATCTAATTCATTGCTTATGACATTTTCGCAGTAAGAAATACCCATAAATTGACAAAGACTCAGATCTACACAACGCGGAGGAAAAGTAATGGGCCCCTGAATATGGAAAGGTGCAATGTTTGAGAGAGAATTTTTAAATCATTTAGAAAGAAATTATCGAATTCTTTGATGATGACAATTTTTATAGAAATTAACGAACCCGCGGCTTAATTTGAAATGAAATTGCCTAAGTTTTTAGTCAGAGTGTTGCATTAGGCCAAAGAGTATTATCTGACTAAGTCTTTCCGACCTCAACAATCATTTATGACTTGGCTTTTTCGCAACGCTTGGAAAAAAATCTGAAAGAGAATTTTTATAATGTCAACATCAACATTATTCATGGCATTTTCATATTAGAAAAGTAAGAGGCTTGTGGACGTAGATGAGGTAAAATTAGTATTTATAATACAATTCAACACTTTTAAAATAAAAATTTTGATACTTAGTTGTTTTAAAAATTTTAATTAAAATAAAAATCACTTAAAATAATAAATCAAAAATTTTATATTTTACTAAACACAATAAATCATTAAAATTTTTAAATAATTTTGTAATTTAAAAATTTAATTGCTATATTATACGATACTTAAAATCTAATTCTTAATTTTTTAACACTCAATTTTCAAACACATTCTTAATGGACTCATAAACTACCTAAGAATACCCACTGACTGTCAAATTAATCATATAAAAATTAGCATCCAGCAGAATGATGCATCACTTCTTAGAAAACTAGTTCTAGTGCTCTGAAATTGCCCCAATGAGGATTTGGAAAAAGGTTTTTCGCTGTTGTGCTTGATGATTTTCCTAAAATAATATATGTGTTTTCTCTAAAATTTTTTTAGTATAATATTCGTATTTATGCACTTTATTTAGAATTTCAATAAAAAATAAGGATAATGTTAGGTAACGCAAACTAATATAATTTGAATATACTATACAATAAAAAATAAATATATTATAATTACTCTTAAATACATCATTATTTATGTCAAAAAATTTTATAATTAACTTTATTGAGTATGAGGCAATTGCTTCATTTAGAATTATTTAATAAGTAACATACTGTGAGGGTGGCATTGAGATTGACAATTACATTTCATATTTTCATGGTAAAAGAAGAAGAAGACCAGTTCAACCCAAAAAAAAAAAAAAACACTAAGAAGACGAAGACGAAGAAGAAGATGACAGAAAGACTTTCAGGTCTACACTGTAGGAGTCCCCCAAAAAAAAAAAAAAAAGAGGAATATTCGTCTTCAATTGAAGATATAAAAAAAGCCAGTGATAGCGGCGAATTCTGATATGAGGAACTTGATTCAGTTCAAAAGAATAATTTCTATACATTTTTTTTTTAATCTATTTCTATTTTCTTCCAATAAAAATTAGAAACTTAATTCTCTTTTTTGAAATAGGTTACAAGAGATATTTCTTCTGTTGAAAAACAAGGTAGAAATGCAAAACAAGGTAGAGTATATATATATATATCTGTTGAATTAAAGGGTTTTCTACTTTTTTTTTTTTTGTTTGATTTGGCTATATTTTATATAATGATTAATAGCTAAATGTATTATAGCAACTTACCTTTGGTATAAATGAATTTTAAATTTCTTTACAAAGCTTAGAATTTGGTTAGTTAAGATAAATTTCTATAAAATGGACTTCATATAGTTTTATAATTCATTAGAATAGCTAGTTATTTGAAATGCTTACAATGTTTAATATTTTACCCTTGAAATTCAAATTCAAATCTGCTGTCGTTTTAAATTACTATCTATCAAAATGAATTCTTTCATGCTAATCAATACCTTAATTACTGCCACTTTTTTTTTTTTTTTCAGGGTTTGACCTTTAAACAGATTTTCATCATCGCAAATTTTGTGTTGGAGATTCCATCAACTGTTTTTGATCAGTTAGCCGACAAACAGAAGCCTCAGTATGCACTAATTAGTATGATTATGTCTTTTTCAATCTTGCTGATCTGTGTCATTGATCTTGCTCATATGGGTGGAAAAGAGAGAGTAAAATTGATGAGGAAAGGCTTAATACCTTGGTTTTATTCCCCATATTGCAAGCCTTTGGGTTCATTCGCAGATAATGTTGGATTACTTTGTGGCATCTTCCAATGTGTTTTTACAACAATTTGTTATGCATCTTTGTCCCAGATCAAAATATCTGTTTGGCCATTAATTTTTGCATTTGGTGTATTGTGTTCAAGATTTCCGAGGACTAATGAATGCAAAATTGTTATAATTTATTAGTCAGTTAGTTAGTTAGGCATTTTATTCTTTCAATATAACAACTTTCTGTTATGAGGTTACTTCACGTGTATAACAGCCATGCTGAGTTGTCATTAGAATAGTTGTGTATATATAATATTCCTTCTAATATTTGTTTCTTCTTCTCTTTGAAATAGTGTAACCAGTAATCTTTCATTCAATGAAGATTATCATTTCTCTAATTCTTTATACTTGATTTTTCTTCAGTTTGTCAGTTTATTTTTGATACTCTGTGTTTATACATGGTATCAGAGCGTTTTGCTTGATGAATTCATCTACATGCTTCTAAATAATTTTCTCAATTTTCTGATTGTGAGAATCATTTGACTAAAAGTTTAGTAAAGAATGGAAGAAAGTCTTGCAGAAAACAATCGAACTCGAATGAATCGAAATCAAACTGATCGCAACATAATAGATCGGTATAATGGAGATCCTTTATATTTGCATAATTCTGATCATCCTGGAATGATACTTGTGAATGCGCCATTAACAGGGGACAACTACTTATCGTGGAGCCGATCCATGAAAATAGCATTAGGTGCTAAAGTAAAGCTAGGTTTTATCAATGGCAAATGTGAGATGCTAGAAGAAGATTCAGAGGAATATGAACAGTGGTTAAGAGTTGATTTAATGGTGACATCTTGGATTCTTAATTCAATTGCAAAAGATCTGGTTGATGCTTTCTTGTATGCGCGTACAGCAAAAAAACTATGGAACGAAATAGAACAGCAATTTGGCGAGAGCAATGGCCCTATGATCTATCAGATTCAAAGAGATATTAGTGGAGTAACTCAAGGTAATCTTTCAATTGCTGCCTATTACACTAAATTGAAGAAGTTGTGGGATGAGTTAACTTGTTTGATTCCAACTCCTGAATGCAATTGTGGATCTGGAAAATTAGTTGCAGAAATAACAAATATGAACAAAATCATGCAATTTCTGATGGGACTCAATGAAGAATATGATCATGTTAGGAATCAAATATTAATCATAGAACCTCTACCTACAGTTAACAAAGCTTATTCCATGGTTTTGAGAGTTGAAAAACAAAGAGCAATTCACTCCACTGGAACAGATGTCAACACCAACAGTGCAATGCTAGCCAGAATTACTGAAAATAGAAGAGAAAATAATAGAAATTTTGGAATCAACAAAGGAACTAATTGGGAAGCCAGGGATTATAATTCCAAAGGAGACAAATATTGTAACCACTGCAATAGATCCGGGCACACTAAAGAATCATGTTTCAAAATCCATGGGTATCCAGAATGGTTTGATGATTATAGAAGGAGAAAAGGACTTGATAATGGAAACAAAATGAAAGGAAAACCTTTGTACAAGGCTATGGCTGCACAAGTAATGGACACACCTTTAGAAGACAAATCTTATGATGCTGAACATTCAAAAACAAATGATTTCTCTACAGTCATTTCCTCTGCTGTGCAAAAGGAAATTGAAAGATACATGAAAACTCAAGGTGCATCTGAAAATGCTTTTGCTAGTTACACTAGCTATGCAGGTACTGTACACCACATAGCTCTTAATTGCTTTGATTTTAGTACTAAGAATTTTTGGATACTTGACTCTGGGGCATCAAATCATATGTGCTGTAATTTCCAAGCCTTTCTTGATTTGTTTACACCTAAATTGCCAACTACAATTACTTTACCTGATAAGTCAACCAAACTCATTCAAAAACTTGGTACTATCAAACTCTCTGCATCTATTATCTTAAAACAAGTATTGTATGTCCCAGAATTTCACTTTAACCTTTTGTCAGTAAATAAGCTCACCAACACCCTACCAATTAAAATAGTTTTTTATGCTCAATTTTGTTTGATACAGGACCTGAAGACTAAGCAAACCTTAGGAGTTGGTAAAGTCCATGCAGGCTTGTACATCCTGGACAAAGCTAGTTTTCCTTCAGATACCATTGCCAAATTTACTTCTGTAAAACCTACAATTGATATTTCTATTCC
Source organism: Reutealis trisperma (assembly GCA_947687605.1). Classification (NCBI taxonomy): domain Eukaryota; kingdom Viridiplantae; phylum Streptophyta; class Magnoliopsida; order Malpighiales; family Euphorbiaceae; genus Reutealis; species Reutealis trisperma. The sequence goes on along the minus strand of CANTUT010000012.1, from coordinate 1,002,258 downwards.
TGTTGAACACTATAATATCTCCTGTACAGCCGTTTCTAATCATAATAATAAAACCAAATTTTTAATACCTTATGATCTGCTTCATGCTAGACTAGGCCATACTTCAGCTGAAAAAATTGCTCATTTACCTATTAAAAACAATATTACCTCTGCAAATGACACTGTGTGTGAAGTATGTCCATTAGCCAAACAACCAAGATTCCCTTTCCCACACAGCAATTCATATTCACAAAACAACTTTGATCTTATTCATATAGACCTTTGGGGTCCTTACAAGGTTACTTCACTAACTGGTTGCCATTATGCACTTACTATTGTAGATGACCATAGCAGGGCACTTTGGACTTATTTGTTAAAAGACAAAAGCCAAACCTTCAGTTTTCTCAAACAATTTTGCCTTATGGTCAAAAACCAATTCTCAACTACTGTTAAACAAGTGAGATCAGACAATGGAACTGAATTTATCAATTCCCAATGCCAATTTTTTTTTGCAGACCAAGGTATACTTCACCAAAAGACATGCCCATACACCCCTCAACAGAATGGGATCATTGAGAGAAAACACAGACACCTTCTCGATATAGCAAGGGCTCTCATGATCCATTCTGGTTTACCAAAAAACTTCTGGGGAGAATCACTTTTGACTGCAACATATATCATCAATAGATTGCCAACCTCTATCTTGCATTGGAAATCACCTTATGAATTATTGTTTGACATTACACCAAACTATAGTCATCTAAGAATATTTGGGTCTCTTTGTTTTGCCACCAATACCAGACCTTTTAAACAAAAATTTGAAAATAGAGCATTTAAATGTGTTTTTATTGGCTATACCCCAGGGCAAAAGGCCTACAAAGTTTATGACCTTGACTCTCACACCATTTTTCATTCAAGAGATATAGTATTCCATGAAAATGTATTTCCTTTCAAACATCCTAATACTTCATCTATGCTTCATCCTCACACTAAGGCTGTACTTCCTTTACCTGTCACTTCTAATACTAATGACATATATTTTTCTATTTCCAACAATAGTACCAATCCCTGCACCTCTCCTGTTCCTTCACCACTAAACTCACATATTGTCAGTCCTCCTCTCCCTTCCTCTAATTCTACCAATGTCTCATCTCCTGCAACTTCCCCACATCCAAATCTACCTAATTCTCCAACATCCAATTCTTAAGCTCCTATGCCTCCCTCTCCACCAAGGCAGAGCACTAGAGTTCGAAAGCAACCCAACTGGCTCCAGGATTATGTTACAGCAGTACAAGCCTCCTCTTTACCAACTACCGATTCTAACAAATATCCTTTAAATCCCTTACCACCTTCTGAATTATATAATAATGATCCTTCTTATGCTAACTTTGTCAAATGCCTCACTGCTATCCAAGTTCCTAGTACTTATTATCAAGCAAAACAAGATCCTCTGTGGGTGCAGACCATGAACAAAGAATTGCAAGCATTGGAAGACAATCAAACCTGGATACTTACTGATTTGCCACCCAACAAGCAAGCAATTGGTTCAAAGTGGGTGTTTCGAATTAAATTTAACCCAGATGGTAGCATTGAAAGATACAAAGCAAGATTAGTTGCTAAGGGTTATAATCAAATAGAGGGCCAAGATTTTACAGAAATTTTCTCCCCTGTCACCAAACTGGTTACAGTACGAGTGTTCTTAGCAGTTGCAGCAGTAAAACATTGGCCCATTCATCATTTGGATGTAAACAATGCTTTTTTACATGGCATTATTGAAGAAGATCTGTATCTTTTACCTCCTGAAGGCTATCATGCTCCTCTTAACAAAGTCTGTAAACTTCAGAAGTCCCTTTATGGACTTAAACAGGCAGCAAGGCAATGGAACACAGAATTCACCTCCAAATTACACAGCTTTGGTTTGCAACAGTCTGCACATGATCCTTGCCTCTTCACTAAGACCTCTTCCTATGGTTTTCTAGCACTCATCATCTATGTGGATGATGTCTTGGTCACAGGTTCACATGAAAAAAACATAATGGCTCTCAAGCAGTTCCTCCATGATCAATTCACCATTAAAGATCTAGGAAATGCCAAATACTTTCTAGGCCTTGAAATGTTCAGAAATTCTACTGGAATTTATGTCACTCAAAGGAAATATACCCTGGACATCATCCAAGACACTGGACTCAGTGGTTCTAAACCATCCACTACACCTCTTCCAACCAATTTCAAACTTGGACATGCAGAAGGACCATTGTTTGACCACCCTGACCAATATCGAAGATTGTTGGGCAAATTGCTCTATCTCAATCTCACAAGACCTGACCTCTCCTTTGCCACTCAGCACCTTAGTCAATTCATGCATCAACCTACAGTTTATCATTGGGAAGCAGCCCTTCACATAGTCAAATATCTCAAAGGTTCCCTATCTAATGGCCTTCATTTTCCAGCTAGTTCTAACCTGCAGCTTACTGCCTATTCTGATTCAGACTGGGCAGCATGCCCATCCACAAGAAAGTCAGTGACCGGTTATTGTATATTTCTAGGCAATGCTTTAGTTTCTTAGAAGACAAAAAACAAACAACTGTCTCAAAATCCTCTGCTGAAGCAGAGTATAGAAGCCTAGCAGCAACATCTTGTGAACTACAGTTTCTTTCCTACCTGCTCCATGATTTTTCTCTTCCAAAACAACATCCTATACCTTTATTTTGTGACAACCAAGCAGCTATTTACATTACGCAAAACCCAGTCTTCCATGAACGTACCAAACACCTTGAAATAGATTGTCACATTGTCCGCAACCTATTCAAACAGGGCTTCCTTCTACCATTTCATATATCCACCAAATGTCAACTTGCAGATTTATACACAAAGCCTCTTCCAGCAGCCAAATTTTCCAATCTACTATCCAAGATGGGCCTGTTCCTCGCTTCCTTGTCACCGGCACCATCTTGAGGGGGGGCTGTTATAATTTATTAGTCAGTTAGTTAGTTAGGCATTTTATTCTTTCAATATAACAACTTTCTGTTATGAGGTTACTTCACGTGTATAACAGCCATGCTGAGTTGTCATTAGAATAGTTGTGTATATATAATATTCCTTCTAATATTTGTTTCTTCTTCTCTTTGAAATAGTGTAACCAGTAATCTTTCATTCAATGAAGATTATCATTTCTCTAATTCTTTATACTTGATTTTTCTTCAGTTTGTCAGTTTATTTTTGATACTCTGTGTTTATACAAAAATATCAGTTCTTGAGCGTATAGAAATTCATCCAAATAATCCTCCTGAGGATACTTCGCATGGGCCAGAGTCCCCTGAAATTCCGTTACTCCTTGACAATGGGAACAATGACAGGGAAAGGGAGTTATCTGATGAGATCAACATAGAGGAGTTATCTGTGATTTTATGTAAGCTTGCTGAGACTCTCGACCACGTTGAGATTGACAAAAGGATGTTATCTAAGATTTCATTGCAGATAAACTCCACGATTGCTAAAATTCTTGAACAGCAGGATGAGATTCAGAGTAAAACGGAGCAGCTAATCGACAAAAGCAAAAGGGAGATTGCTGAGATTCCTGAGCAGCGGGCTGAGGTCGAGAGCAAAAGAGAGCAGCAGATTGACAAAAGAAAAAGGGAGATTCCTGAGCAGCAGGATGAGATCGAGAGCAAAAGGGAGATTCCTGAGATTCTTGAGATCGAGAGCAAATCTGAGATTCTTGAGATAGAGTGCAAAAGGGAGATTTCTGAGATTCAGGCTGAGATCGAGAGCAAAAGGGAGATTCCTGAGATTCTTGAGATTGAAAGCGAAAGGGAGATTCCTGAGATTCTTGAGCCGCAAGATTCTTGAGCCGCAGACTGAGATCGAGAGCAAAAGGGAGCTATCTAAGATTACTATTGAGTCGGTGAGGCCAGGAAGATTGCTGAGATCATTGAGAACGGAATTTTCTAAGCCCGGAAAAGAATTGCTGAGATCCTTGAGAAGGAGAAAAGTTGTGCAAAAATTGCAAGGTAAAATTCCGCATTGAATAATTATAAAAGAGTACAATACCAATTTTTTTTTCAGCCTAAATTTGTTAAGTTGAATTTGAGTGCTCAAGTATCATAAACAATTCTTTACCCCATCTTTTGTTTTCTCACTACTAGGGATTATTTATTTATTTTCCTACCAGGTATAGTTGAGGAGCACTGAATCTTTCAGCGGATTTGGAAGGAGTCTATGAGGATTGGGAAGAATGCAAGTGTAATTGTTGACAGCATCATCAATGTTAATTCTAATTTATATGTTCATTTTTGTTAATATTTTTTTCATATGAAAATGATGATGTTTTTATCCCACTCTATACTTCAAAATTATATATTGCATTAATAATATCTTTGATCATGTTTTCAAGATTTGGGTAGAATTCAAGTTCTTAGTTAATTTTTTCTACTTTTAACATGATAAACCAAACTTTCCTTGGCAATTACCTTACCATACACATTCTTAGTTATACTTTCTAAGAATAAGGATGGCAATGGGGTGAGAAATCTCCATTCTCCATAAGGATTTGCCCTAAACAGAGCAAGAATTCCCCAATTTTCATATCCATAAGGATGGAGATGGGGGATATTTCTTTTCCATTAGCTGGAATGGGAAATGTAATCCCCAATCCACGGGGATCCCCATCCCCCGTGAAACCCGATAGTATATTTATATAATTATTCTTAATGTTAAAATATATATTAGCTTTATATATATATATATATACACTAATAAGTTTTAATTTAAAGATATTGAAATAAGTTTAAGCATAATTAAAGTCTAAATTTTAAATTTCTATACATTATATTCTACGATCTAAAAGTATATAAAATTGAAAAAAATAAAATAAAATAAAATTTTCAAGTAAAGAATAATGATTCCCACAGAAATGGAGATCTCCGCAGGAACCGAGTTGGAGACTAAATAGTTCTTGTATGTGAGATGAGGATGAGAATGAAAGATGGTTTCCTATCCCTGCCCTGCCTCGTTGTCATCCATATCTAAGAAGGCAAGTTCCTGGGAAATAATTTTAAAGAAAATTTAAAGAAAAAAAGAAAAATGCTACCAAGTCTACACAGTCTGGGGAAAGAGTGTGGAATCAATTAATCCAAAACTTAAGGCAATTATTTGTATCTATGATTATCTTAATCCTTTTTTTTTTAAGGTGGAGCTATTCTCAATTCTCCAAATTCTTCTCATACTCCCACTATCTTAGAGCATTTATTGTATACATTACCACTTTTATTAATTTTTTATTAAAATGTCAATTTTTGTCTTTTCTATTATAAATAAATTTTAACCTTTTCTTTCACTTTCAATTATTTATTTTTCAAACAAAACAAATAAAAGAAATTAATTTCTATAATATAATTGAGCATAACCTCATATTTATAAATTTATTTCATAATATTATAAAATTTAAAAAAAATGAAAAAAGGTAAAAATAAAAATTATTTTATTTGTTTTATCAATAATTTTAAAAAATACTTTTTCAAATGATTTAAGAAATAATTGTTATGATGACTTTTTACTTGGAAACCACTATTATATATTTTTTAACTTTTTAAATAATTTTTGATATGTTTGTATAAATTATTTTTATGACAAATAATATACTATCATTATATTATAAAACAATTTATTGTATTATTACATGAAAATACATCATCTTTTATACTTTTTAAAAAAAATTATATTATTTATCAAGTTAAATATATTATTTTTATTGTAAATAATTTTTATTTAGTACTAATTTTATAAATATAAAAATAACTAAATTCTTAACCCAAAAGAAATAAAAGATAATAAATTTATCTACAAATTTTCTTTAGTTTATGCAAAATAAATTTTGAAATTTACTTGCAAATTTACTTTAGTTGCAACCAAAGGTAAATTTTCATTTAAATCTAAATCATTATTATTTATTTTAAAATTATTATAAAAGAATTTATTTCATTTTTGCAACCAAATTTCATTATTTTAAAAATTTACTAGTTCAAAAAAAATGATAAATCAATTGAAATAAAACTTCAATATGAATTTATATGATAGAAGTAGTGACTTTTTAGTATACTTGTTATTTAGAAAAAGAAAAAAAGATAGTTAAATTTAAGAAAAAATTAATGAAAGCCAACTTGTAATTGATAATAGACGCTTTAAAATGAGACAGTGATAGTGGTGAGAAAAATTTAAAGAAGTGGAAATAACATTAACTTTTTTTTTTTATATATTTATTATCTTCAGCATCTTTCTTGATAGGAAATTATTCAATAAATTGTATAAAACAAATAAATAACAAAACACCATAATTATATTAATTATAATATTAAAAAAAATGAAATAATGATTATAGAGATAATGTAAACTTTCCATCTTTATATTATATAATATTATCAAGAATATGCTTCTCTCTTTATTTATTGAAGTTTGCTTTTTGGAGTGAATATTGAAGATAATTTTTTATTGTACATGTAAGTCGAGTAACAAAATGAATTCTTAAACTCACTAAGGAGAGAATTTAGTTTCAATTAACATGAAAATCGGTCCAAAAATAATCAGATTAATTGAATAAAAATAAATTTTTTTTATTATATGCACCTAATTAAATATCACACACTATAATGAGAAATAAAGAAATATTAATAAGAAAAAATAACAATGCAGTCGCTTTGATAACAAACACCTTGCCCATTCGATTGATAAATACAAAGAAACAGATAAAACAAACGTTAACTACAAGTGATAATTACAAAGAAACAAATAATACAAGCATAGACGGTTTGGAATTTTTTTTTTTCTTTTAATAGAGAAAGAACACCACACAGAAATATAGTAGGCTACACCAATAAATTTATAATAACTATTCGTAGTTTGCAAAATTTGAACTTAAAACTTCCTATGTCTCACTTCTTTTAAAAAAATGATAAGATCAAACAGATTACACTTAATTGATAAAAAAGATTTCTTGTTGTTATGCTTGATGATTTTTCTAAAATAATATATTAATTTTCTCTAAAAAATTTTTAGTAGAATATTTATTTGAATGATATATTGTATTTATATACACTTTTATGTAGACTTCCAATAAAAGGTTAAATGAAAATTATTTATTACAACATACTGAAATTAATTCTCCAATTTCACATAAGAGTAGTGTTGACATTGACAATTACATTTCATATTTTCATGGTATAGAAAGAAGAAGAAGACCAATACAAGACCAAGACGACAGAAAGACTTTCAGGTCTATACCTACAGCAGAATAATCAGATAGCTTGCTTCAATTCAAAGGGTAATTTCTATACATTTTTTTTATCTGTTTTACTTTCTACCAACAGAAATTTGAAATTTAGTTATCTTTTTTGAAATAGGTTACTGGAGATATTTCCTTTGTTGAAAACCCAGAATTCCTCCAACATGATATTTGAGAAGATGCAAAACAGGGTAGAGTATTATCAGTTGAATCAAAAGGGTTTTCTCCACTTTTTTTCTTGCTTTGGGATTTGGCTATGTCTTTTAGCATATCTTTTACATAATGATTATTGGCTAGGTGTACTATTTCTAGCAACTTACCCTTTGTTATAAATGAATTTTAAATATAAGATTTATTTACAAAGCTTAGAATTTGGTTAGTTATTATAAATTTCTCTGGATTTAATTTATTAAGGTAAAGTGAAATTTTTCATTCACATGAAAACGTAAAATTTCAAATGAATTTCATGTAATTCTTAAATATTTAAAATTTGACATTATGTTTAAGATATTACTCTTGGAATTCAAATCCAAAATCACTGTCAATTTAAATCATTATTTATCTGAATAACTCTTTTATGCTAAACAGTACCTTACTATCACTCTTTCTGATCAGGATATGACCTTGAAACAGATTTTCATTATCTCAAATTTTGTGGTGGAGATTCCATCAACTGTTTTTGATCAGTTATCCTCAGTGAAGCCTCAATATGCACTAATTAGTATGATTATGTCTTTTGCAATCTTGCTGATCTCTGTGATTGATCTTGCTCATATGGGCGGAAAAGAGGGAGTAAAATTGATGAGGAGAGGCTTAATACCTTGGTTTTATTCCCCATATCCAAGTTACAAGCCTTTGGGTTCATTCGCAGATATTGTTGGATTAGTTTGCGGCATCTTCCAATGTGTTTTTACAACAATTTCTTATGCATCTTTGTCTCAGATCAAAATATCTGTTTGGCCATTAATTTTTGCATTTGGTGTGTTGTGTTCAAGATTTCCAAGGACTAATGAATGCAAAATATCAGTTCTTGAGTGTGTAGAAATTCATCCAAATAGTCCTTCTGAAGGTACTTTGCATGGACTACAGCCTCCTGAAACTCCATTACTCCTTGACAATAGGAACAATGACAGGGAAACGGAGTTATCTGAGATTGCTGAGCAGGCCAAAGGGCGTGCAGCAATAGCAAGGTAAGATAGTGACGTACATTGTCAAGAGTAAAGATCCCAAGTTGAATTAAGCATCAAAGAGTAGAGTCTTACATGATCCATATTCATTACTTGATAATAGGAAGAATGACAGAGAAAGGGAGTTATCTGAGTTCAACATAAGGGAGTTATCTATGATTTTATCTGAGCTTGCTGAGACTCTCGAGCAGGTTGAGATTGACAAAAAGAGGTTATCTAAGATTTCATCGCGGATAAACTCTACCATTGCTAAGTTTCTTGAGCAGCAGGCTGAGATCAATAGCAAAGGGAAGCAGCTGATCGACAAAAGCGAAAGAGAGATTCTTGAGATTCCTGAGCAGAAGGCTGAGATTCAAAGCAAGAGGGAGCAGCAGATTGACAAAAGCAAAAGAGAGATTGCTGAAATTCTTGAGCAGCAGGCTGATGTCGAGAGCAAAATGGAGGAGCAGCAGATTGACCAAAGCAAAAGGGAGATTGCTGAGATTCTTGAGCAGCAGGCTGATATCGAGAGCAAAAGTGAGCAGCAGATTGATAAAAGCAAAAGGGAGATTGCTGAGATAGACAAAAGCAAACTTGAGCTGCAGGCTGAGAGCAAAAGGGACCAGCAGATTACTGTTGAGCAGGTCAGGCTAGGAGGGTTTCTGAAATCCTTGAGAAAGGAGTTATCTAAGTTTACTGTTGAGCAGGTCAAACCGGGAAAAGAATTGCTGAAATCCTTGAGAAGGAGAACAGTGACAGTGAAGATGCAACAATAGCAAGGTAAAATCCCACATTGAATAAGTGTAAAAGATCTCACTCTATACTTTAAATTACAAGTGTAGTAATTTTCAATGTTGATTCACTAATTTTTGCTTTTCAAATTATTCCTGTGTTTCTTTTTTGTTCTGCTTCATTTGTTTTTAATGTTAATTCTAATTTATATGTAGAATAAGTGATGTGGAAGCACTAGGGGAAGAATTTTTGGGCTGCCTAGATAAGCAAAAGTCCAAAAAATATGAGAAAGTTGACAATTTCTGCTAGTTTGGAGCAGCTTGGATTTTGAGCCTTTTGAGGGCATGGTTTGATGGGAAATAGGTCAATGATCAAATCACGCAACTGTCAGTTGTGATGTTCGCTATTTTTAGTTAGGTTAAATTTGTTTGTTTAGGCTTCGAAATTTGCATTTTTACCATTTTTGAAGAGCTTTGTTTTATTTATAACTTTTAGTAGAAAATTCTATTTTGAGCGCCCTTGTGGCGTTTTTTTTTTTTTTATTTTTTATTTCAGTTGCTACTTTATTTTTGATGTGTTTTTTGGCAAAATTAGTCTTTTTCTGTGTTTTAGAGTTTTTGAGACTTCATTTAAATCTCTATTTTATCTATTTTGGTGCATTCAATAATATTCAAATTAAAATACCGCTTTTATTGTTCGTTTATTTTTCTTGAACACTTTTATGTTGCATCAATAAAAGACATTAAATGTTAATTCTAATTTAGATAAAGTATTATTTAGTACATAAGATTTGGCTAAACTAATGATTTGGTTCCTGCAATTTGCAAAATAAGTCTTTTAGTATCTGAGATTTCATTTTGTTATATTATATAGTTATTCTGCTAACTTTTCTATTAAAAATTTATAAAAAATCTAAAATACTCTTTATTTACAATTAAATTTTAACTTTCATGGCATCTATCCCATTTACAAAAAGAAAAAACAAATAGAAATAGTTTGAAAATTTTAAGTTAATTATGTTCATAATTTTGGATAAGAAAATTAATTCTGTGAAAAATTTAAAAAAATGGAAGCATATTAAAAGATGAGATCTAAAATCACCCAATATCTAAAGTGGCTTAAGGTAAAATTTTTTTTAGGTAACGAAAAACATAGATTTAAGCGTCAAAAATTTCAATAATTCCTGGAAAATTTCTCAAACCCATGAATTTCTTGGGGGAAAAATAGAAATAATCATTGTCAATCAACATTGAAGAGATGAAACCGAACTAGGAGTGATATGAATGTGGCAAAAGAAAGTGAATCAAAAATTTCAAAATTAAAACTAATCTGGGAGTGGTCATCCTATAAACAAGTTTTTCAGACTCATCCAAACAAGCACTCCACGCTCTTTTAAATTTTCATACCTTCTTTTCCTTCCTTTCCTTACCTTCAATCTCAAAATTTGAAACCCAAAAAAAAAAAAAAAAAAAGAGAACCAGACTGTATTAAAAACCACAAGAAAGTAGATTAACCCACAAAAACTTGAATCAATGATGAGATAATCAAAGACCCAGCAAGGCAAAACATGGGAGAGAAAAGCCAAAGCAGAGAAAATAACAATTTCCTCAAGCTATTATCAAACAAAGCCAAATGCCAGATTTTCTCAAAATTCTCGCTTCTCTTTCTCCTAAGTCCAAATCGTCATTAACAACCCCACCAAACTCTCTCTCTAGAAATAATCATTGTTAATTAAAAATTATGAATATAATTAATTTCAAAATTTCCAATACTGAAGTTTAATGAAATTGGTTGTGTTTGTTACTAATTTTTGTTCTTAATTTTGCTAGTAATTAGATTTTAAGTTGGTGTTGAAGATGGTAGAGGGAGGTTATCTTAGGTATGATAAAATTATATTAATTTTTTTAATTTTTTATGAAAAAAAAAAAAGAAAGTGGACAAAATGACTATATAATATTACCCGAAGAAATATCAAAGACTAAAAAGTTTATTTTTCAAACTGTAGACATAATAAAAATTTCATGAATTAATAGTACTTTATTCTTCTAATTTTTATATTTATTTTTTTAATATTTCTTTCATATGACATTAGTGATATTTCTATCCCACTCTATACCTTAAATTATATATTGAATTAATAATATCTTTGATCATGTTTTCAAGATTTGGGTAGAATTCAATTTCTTAGTTAAAAATTTTTAGTAAAATGGCTTTTTTGGCGTCCGAACTTAGTAAAATTTGTCAATTAGGTATTGAAACTTGTAAAAATTTTAATTTATAATTTTAACTTATAAAAAAATTTTAATCAAGTGCTTTTCACTGATTTTAAACAGGTAATTAAATAAGTAATGTTGACGTGGATTATAGAGCTAACTTACAGTGTTTTGATTGGTTTATTATAGTGACATGGAAAGTTGACTCAATTCAAAATAAAAATTAAAAGAAAATTATTCAAAAAGATTAACAAAAAAATCTTGTGTTTGTTTCTAATCTCATAACAATATTCCCTCTGTCCAATTTTTGTTTTTAGATCTTTGATCATATATAATTGCAAACATCATCTTTCATCTACAGCATCATCCTTCATAATTCTTTGACTCTTAAAGGGCCCAAAATAGTTTTAGTTTAATTTAGAAATTCCTTAATAACAAATTCTTCTAGGTTTTCAGATGAAATTATAGTTGCTAGGGTATATGAGGAATCAAATAAAAAAAGACTTTTAATTTCATTTGGGTGTATCTGATCATACACATAAAAATGCCTCTAACAGAGACATTTTTAACGTAGATGCCAAGAAGAAAGAAGAGATCTTGTATGGCGTGTTCTTCTTTAGCTTCTTTCATTTCAAGGTATGTAAATCTTCCTGATCATCTCAAGTCCTGCTTAGTCTATTGTGCTATCGTTTCGAAGAGATATCCTATAGCAAAAGTTAAGTTTGTTCGGCTTTTATTGGCAGACGGTCCAATACCAGAAAAAACAGGTGAAATCATGAGGACAAAACAAAAGAAGTTATTGGGGATTTAGTTTACCTAGGTATGCTTGAAGAATCATATGGTTTTGGGGGACTTAAAGTTCCTGGCTCTTACAACAAATTTTGTCTAATTGAAGTAGATGAGCAAGAATTTTTTGGAAAGCTACAAATGTTGTTATTTCTGTGAAATTATTAGATGGGTTTGTTGCAAAATATTGCAAGTCTATGGGTTTTTATTTCTTGGTGAATCATAGATTTAAATGGAAATGCAAAAACATGAATATGGTGGTTACTGGTAGTGAGTGATTTGGATTCTTATGTATTTATAAAATGGAGAAGTTTTATGAAGAAGATGGTATAGTTGCAATAATTCTGAAATTTTTGGATCATTTTAAAAATTTTTAAGGATTTATTTATAATTAATTTGTTGAGTTACAGGTCCACATGTAGTTTTATTTTCCATTTAAAAAAAATAAAAATTTTAATATGCATCAGGATTGTAATTAGAAATTACACTTGATTGAAATTTTTTTATAGGTTCAAATACTAAATTGAAACTTTTACAAATTTAAATATTCAACTGATAAATTTTACCAATTTCAGACACCAAAAAAGTTATTTTACCTTAATTTTTTTCTTCTTCTAACATAAGGGTAAATAGCATGTTTGATAGTATAACTATGCTAATGTATCCATTTAGTAGTACAACTTTTATTTGTATCATTTTGATAGTATAATTTCTGATTTATATTTTAGACTATTATATCCCTTATAATTCCAACTATTTTCTTATGATTTAGTAGCTAAATTGCCACTTTACATGACAATTCTCCCATCATCCTTATCTTAGTCATCAGTTCTACAAAGTGATGATATTAAATAGATACATTAGTCATAGTTATGATACCAAATCATGGTACATCGAAAGTGGTGATACAAAATAAATATATTTGCTATAATTATGGTATCAAATCATGGTATATTTCAGTCAACTGGCATGTGAATTGTAATTTAAAGTGGTAATCTAGTTAACAAATTATAAGAAAATATATAAAATTATATGGGTTACTATAGTCTAAAATATAAATTATGAGTTGTGATATCAAAATAATATAAATAAAAATTATAGTATCAAATGGATATATTAGTCATAGTTATCTGATATAGATGAGGAGGCCAAGAGGCATGCAGATACAACTAGGTACTGATGAAGCTTACGTTTTTTGCTACAAGAGGTTAAGGAAGCTCAATACTCACAAGGGGCATGTTGAATTAGTAGCGAGACTCAAAAGGATTTGACGATGATGTCATATTGCTACGCCAGTACTCTTTTTGATTGAGAAGATGCAAAAGCATGTGCTTTTGGCGGAGAGTTTTGTGGGATTTGTACCAATTTAATAATGGAAAATTTCAAAAATAACCTAAAAATAGTAGAAAATAACATTTAGACCATCTAAAAGATTTTATTTCAAAGGCACGTTTTTTGTACCAAGCCACTAACTTCAGTACCATAAGCTGACACTTCTCTATGACTATATGACACACTACTAAAGCACCTCACACACTCAAAACGACAAATGTACTTAAATATATTTAATTAAGACACATTGAATATATTTAATTAAGACACATTGAAAACAACTTTTTTTATCAATTTTTTATTATTATTTAAATTATTGCGAAAAAATGTATCATAGTATTCATTAACTATCCTTAAAATTTATTTTAAAATGAAACTTCATATATTTTAGTTATAAATCTTTAAAATAATTAAATAATATATTAATTAAATTTTTTAGTTACATTGATAACAACTATCTCGTATAGATGAGTGCCGAACCTATGTTTAAGAAATTTCTAATCTTATTGTTTACCATTCAAGTTATCTTTTAAAATGATATCATCCAATAAAAAACTCATCAATATTTTTTCATTCAATTAAATCTAATTAATTTATAATATTTAACTAATTAATTGATAAAATTTATTTGGTGTACATTAAGTATATGTTTGTATATACAACTACTTTATATTTTTACAGATTAATGATTTGAAAAAAATTAACAAGAAGATAAAATAATAATAAATGGTATACGTATTCTAAAATTTGGTATATATTAAGTACATGTTTGGTATATATATATATATATATATATATATATATATATATATATATATATATATATATATATATATATATATATATATATTCCAAATTTGAAAACATAAAAAGATAAACTAATAGTAAGTGGTATACATATACTAAAATTTGGTATACATAAAGTATATTTTTAGTATTTACAACTAGTTTATATATATAATGATTGAAAACCCAAAAAAAAAATAAAAATATAAACTAATAGCAAATAATATATGTATACTAAAATTTGGTGTACATTAAGTATATGTTTGATATTTCCAACTATTTTATACATATAAAATTGCAAATTTGTAAAAATAAAAAATAAAAGGATAATAACAGTAAATGGTATATGTATATCAAAATTTGGTATATGTTAAGTATATGTTTGGTATCTGTAACTACTTTATATATATATATATATATATATATATATATATATATATATATATATATATATATATATATATATATATATATTACAAGTTTGTAAAAGATAAAAAGATATAATAATAGCATGTGCTTTTGGTAGAGAGTTTTGTGGGCTTTTTACCAATTTAATAATTTATGGTAAAAAAAAATTATTGATATCACTTTTAAGGTTTATTGGGAAATATTTCCCAAAAGGTTGCAAATTTTGCCACCATGGAGTCTTAAGGAGAAAGTCGACATTCATTAAAAGGCTTTTACTAAATAGGTTTTTTTTTTTTTTTTTTTTTCAATGACTTACATATTTTGCATCTTGTAATTTAAGTACTAATTTTAATATTTAATGAAATTATATCAATTTTAATATATTATTGTAAAAGTTATAATTTTAAATTTTTAAAATTATATTTAATTAAAGAAAAAATATAATTTTCTTTGGGATATAAAAATAATGTTTTTCCATTATAATTAATGCAATAATATTAGATATATTCTAATAATAATAATTTAATGCAATTATATTGTACAATCAATTTCATGGTTAATCAAATTAATTTTTTTGTTAAAAAATTAATTTATTCTTAAATAAAATATTTGAAAATTAATAATTATAATTTCATTTACTAAAACATGATGTTTGAGCAATATAATTATTTTATCAATATATTTTTAAAACTAAAATTTGAAATTTAAAAAAAAATTATTGAAGGGGCGTTTTTACTGACTAATATAGGATCTACACAATTAATTTAATATAATATAATTTTTTCGATTGTTAATTTATAAAGAATTTGTAATCTATTTTTTATGATATATCTTTATATTTAAATAATTTGAATTTATATAAATATAATTTTCAGTCAAAGTATAATTATAACTTAACATTACAAGAAATTCAATGTCCTTGTTGAAATTAATGAATATTTAATTATATGTGATGAATCTAATAATTATATGTGATGAATTTAAATTTTAAATATAATAAACCTCATAATTATATGTGAAATTTTAAAGAATGAAATTATAAATATGAGAAATGAATAAAATTAAATTGTAGAATAATTAAATAATGAATCTGACAGTAAAAAATAATGAATCTGCATGTGATATATAATGAATCTGAACGTTATATGTAATAAATTTAATAGTTATATGTGATTAACCTAAAATTTAAATCTTATAAACCTGATAATTTAAAATTTAATATGAATTTATAGTTTATAAATGATGAAACTGCACTATATATTTGATGAATTTATAAGTAATACATAATCAATATGTTGTTTATAAGTGGTGAATATGATTATCATATAAAATATATTTAACAGTGAATTTTCAATTAATTTATTATTATTTTAAAAAAAAATTGATTTTTGAAAATTCATTGTCATAAAAAAGATAAGTGTAAAGTATTGTTTAGTCCTTGAAGTTTGTTTAAAATAGTGACTTCCTTTCTGCAGTTTAAAAAAATCACTCTTTAATCCTTCATATTTCATTTCATCAAACAAAATAGTTATTCTGTCACTTTTACTGTAAAAAATCTATAAAAAAACTAAAATATCCCTCATTTCTACTTAAATTTTCTATTTCTACCTAACTCTTTCTATTTCTTTTTAATATCAACTAAGAAAACAAATGAAAAATAAAAACCAATCTTCAATTTCTATTTCTTCTGAGTATTAACAATGTTCCAACGTCAAGTCCGAGACCAATTCATTTCAAACCACAAGTTATTTGATATATCTAAAACTTGAAAATTTGAATACTGCTAATTTATATACATATTAAATAAATAAATAAAAGTTCTACTATTTTTATCTGATATATTAAAAAATAATGAGAATTTTGAGAAAGAATGAGATGAGCCCTCAAAAAAAAAAAAAAAAAAATTATTGTGCTTGCTGTGTTCGTTTTCCCATGGTTACAGAGAAGAGAAATGAGATCTAGGTGAGGAACAAAGTGGTAGAGAGGGTATTTTAGGTATTGAAAAATTATTTTTTTTTTATTTTTTATTTAATTTTTTAATGGAAAAATGTAAAAAAAAAAATGAACAAAAGACTATTTAGTATAACGAAATAAAAATTTAAGGACTAAATAGTAACTTTTTCAAACTGCAGGGACAAAATCATTATTTTAAATAAATTTCAGAGACTAAATAGTAATTACCCAAAAGATAAATATGATATTTATCTTTTTGTTAAATTAATTACCCAAAAGATAAATATGATATTTATCTTTTTGTTAAATTATCTTTAAAAACCATGTAAAAAAATTATCCATAAAAATATTAAAATTCACAAATAAAAATTACATTGAAAAATTAATGATAGTAAAATTAATTATCATTATAAAAATTAAATAAAAAAAATTTAACCATTAATATAATTTTTTTCAATATTTTTGATATTAAAAAGCAAAAAGAAAAAAACTGAAAAAGAAAAAAAATAAAAAACTGGAAAAAAAAATAAAAAAAAGAGAAAAAAATAAGAAAAAGAATTGTGTGTATCTTAAACCTAGGATCAGTCCTAAAACTAGTATGTTAACTAATTGTGCCAACTTGCTATGTTAATATTTTACTATGTATATTATACTTATTATAGTTCCATATCTATGATACTATATTATTCCGAATTTATAATATAAATTGCCATATATATTTAGTGTAATATTTATATTTATATTTATATTTATACACTTTTACTTAGAATTCAATTAAAAAAAAAGGAAATTATTTATTTACAAAACATATGCAAGTCCGTGATTCTCCAATAATTCACATAGGGTCGTCTTTACGTACATTGACATTTACAATTCATATTTTTCATGGTAAGAAAAAGACAATAAAGCTAAAGCAGAGAAAAAGAAGACAAAGAAGGCTGCAGAGACTGAGAAGAAGTAAAGAAACACATTCAGAAGAAAAAGACAGCAAGTTTCGCCTTCATAGCAAGCTTCAGATCTAAGGTGCACGTCACAGCAGAAATAATCAGGCAAAAACGGAGTTACTTCAACTATATATGTGTTTTCTATACATTTTTTCTTATTTTATATCTGTTTCTTCTTTCTACCAACAGGATTTGAAATTTAACTCTTATTTTTGATATAGGTTTCTGGAGATATTTCTTCTGTTGAAAATCCATAATTTCTTCATTATGACCTTGAAACGGATTTTCATTATCACAAATTTTGTGGTGGAGATTCCATCAGCAGTTTTTGATCAATTATCTTCAGTACAAAAGTCTCAATATGCTTTAATTAGTATGATTATATCTTTCGCAACTGTGCTGATCACTGTCAGTGATCTTTCTTATATGGGCGGAAGACAAGGAGTCAAATGGATGTGGAGAGACAGTATACCTTGGTTTTACTCCCCATATCCAAATCACCAGCCTTTGGGTTCATTTTCAGATATGGTTGGACTAGTTTGTGGCATCTTGCAATGTATTTTTGCCACAATTTGTTTTGCATATTTGTCCCAGAAGGCTGATAATCCTATCAAAATATCTATTTGGCCATTAATCTTTGCAATTGGTGTATTGTATTCAAGATTTCTAAGGACTCCATTAACTCCCGACAATATGGAGTTAGCTGAGTTTGCTAAGCAGGTCACGCAGCATGCAGCAAGGTAAGATAATGACATATACATGTATTATATTGTTAAGAGTAAAATCCCACATTGAATACAGTCTTATATGATCCATTACTCTTTGACAACAGGCTGAGGAATAGCGGGGAAAATAAGTCAAATGACGTTGAGAATCCTGAGCAGGATATTGATAGTGAGGTTGCGAATTTTTTTGAGGTTTTTTCAAATGAAAAGCGATATTGAGAACAATAGCGAAGAATTCAAGGATATCTTGACCATTTCATTGAGGTGGTTTTGAAAGATGATGACAAACCGATGTGTTATCTTGAGAAATAGTATGAAATATGATGACATATTTTGGTTGTATTAACAATTATTTCCATTCGGATGTTATGTGTGAAATGAAATTTGCTTGAACAATTGTTATTCCTTTATTTCAGCTACATTTGTTTCCAACTTTAATTCTAATTCTAATTCTAATTTATATATTCATTTTTGTTAATTTTTCTTTCATATGAAAATGGGTATATTATTACCCCAATCTATGCATTAATTATATATTGAATTAATGTCTTTGATCAAATTTTCAAGAAGATATGTGTAGAATTCAAGTTCTTCTTTTTAACATGATAAACCAAACTTTCTGTGGCAGTTATCTCATAACATAAGTTTAAGTGATTTCATTAATATTATACTTTTAACTAAGCAATTACCATGCACGTACATTCTTAGTACTTTTTTAAATAAAATGCACAAAAAAAAAAAAAAGTACTACCAAGTCTACACAGCTTGGGGACAGATCAATTAATTTAAAACGTAAGGTTATTATTTATCTATAGTTACCTTGATCTTTTTTATATTTATATATATATAAAACTACTTGAAGTATTTTGATATTAATTTTTCTTAATTAACTTTTATATCGTATAAAAATAAAATATATAAATGTTACAGTTATTATATATGATGTAAAAATAAATGTTATTATTTTAATAGATTTCTGAAAGGTCTCTATGTTATTTTTATAATAATATAAAAATTTACATTATTAATCACAAAATTTAAAAAAAAAAAGCGAATTAACAATAAAACACCAAAATTATATTAATCATAATATAAAAAAAATGGAATGATGATTATAAAGAAAATATAAACTTTCCATTTTATATATATAATAATATCCATTGTGCTTTTCTTTTTATTTATCAAATTTTTTTTTAAATGAATTAAACATAATTTTAGATTACTTAACTCGAATAGGGAAATTAATACTTAAACTCATTAAGGAGACGATTTAGTTTCAATCAACGTGAAAATGATTTCAAAAATACTCCAACCCATTGAATAAAAAAAAACTTTATATTGTATACACATAATTAATTAATATCACATACTAAGAATTTCTTGAAATAAAGAAATATTAATAAGAAAAATAACAAGGCAATATATCTTTTGGTGGCCCAACAATCTTGCTCGTGTACAATTGTCCAATTCATATAACAGTATTGATAAATAATTCGATAGAAGAAAACAACTTTTCCTTGTCAGGCGCCAGCGAGTCATTACATGGGCCAAAAACACTGCGCAGATTTTGTTTTTTCTTTCCTTTCTTTTTGAAAAGACTGATTTTTTTTTTCCTTTTTTCTTCCTTCCTTCTTTTTTCTGCTTTCTTTTTTTATTTAATTTATTATTTTTCATTGAAAACGCAGTTTTTCCCTTTTTTTTTTTGAATTTTAGATATTAACTTTAATTTAATTTTATATTTTCAATATATTTTATACTTTCTTTTTATTACATTAAATGTATTTTTTTAATCATATGCTTGTATTTTTATAAGAAAAATAACATATATTAAAATTAAAAAGATTTTAATCAACATGATTAAAAGTACACATATGGGAAAATAATTTTATGTTTCTAAAAAAATTAAAAACAAAAATAATTTTTATTTTTCTTCCTCTCTTAAATTTTAATATTTTTATCATTACTTAATAATACTTTAATTTTCTAAAATTTAATAATAATAATACTAAAATATTAAAATTAATAATTTCATATTCACAATTATAAATTACACAACACAATCATATGTTAGAATATAAAATTTATCAATAAAAACTATAAATATTAATTATAAAATTACAAGTTTGTACGTTAAAAATAACAGGTTTATAAATTATAAACTACAGATTCATTATGCATATACCTGAGATTCATATATATTACAATCTAAAAATTCATAAAATAGTTACAAGTTCGTAATTTAAAAATAAAATGCTCATCACAAATATACCTAAAATTAATAGATTATAGTTTATAGATTTATAAATTAAAAAATAGATTCACGCGTTAATTGATGAATTATAATTTATAAATAATGTTACGCGATTTCTACAAGTGCACAGGTCGTGAACAAGTAATATAGTAGTGAAATAAGCGTTGATTCCACGAGAAAGAATTGATAAGTATCAAAATTATTGAATATTCTATTATTTAGACTATCATACGAAAAGTCTTATGATTTAAATTAAACTAGATATTTAGTGCTATTGCACAGGTAAGTAAAGTGTAAATAATTGAACTAAAAAATCATCTCAAGATAAATTCTCAAGTAAGTGAAACGGTCACATTGGTCCCACTTAAAAACCACTTTTCTAGACATAATATTATCGAGATAAGTAATTTAATAGTACAATAAGTCACAAACTATATCCCAACAATAGAATAATTAATTACAAAATTTAAAAAAAAATAATTCAATGTATGTAAATCCTAGGATTTAGATTTCATTAATTAATTATCTATGGTGTTCTTATGCTTGCTTGGTTGGTTTAATTTTATTAGAATTAATGATTAGATTTTTTGTTAATTGTGTGAAGTTCTTTCTCAAGATAAATAACAAGTATTCATGTTAACCTTATGTCTACTCTCGTTATTACAAGCAATTAATATAAACCCAATAAATTTTATAGAAGTCATTTCAACAATCACAAAGGAGTATTTTTATCTCTAAGTAAGACATACCTAAGGTCTAATATCTTAATGAACTAATATTATGTTTCCACTCTCGCTACTTGACATAATATCTTTAAATATGTAAATAGTGATCAAGTATTTACAAGCATTAAGTCCTAAAAATAAAGATTAATTCCAATAATTAAAACACTCAATCAATCAATCATAGAACACCATAAAATAATCAAGAGATTATATTTAAATTCTAAAAAAATAAATCTAGCTACTCATAGTTAAAAAGAAAGAAACAATTCAATTAACAATAAATATAATAACAACTTATAATTAAATTTAAGAATAGAATTTAGAAAGAACTTATTTTGGGATACAATCTTTGATGAATTCAAACTTCCAAAAACTCCTTCTTTTGATCAAAATAACAATAAAACAAATTTACTCTAACAAAACATATGAAAATCTCTCTACATCTAATTTTTATTACTTTGAATTATGTTTTTAGAGAAGGGAGGTAATGCCTGTTTATAGACAAATTTCATCTTCATTTTCAACTATGTTGCATCATTGATTACATCATTATTCTTATGACATCATCTTTTGTATCATTAATTTCATGATATCATTACCTGCATCATTTATAAAATGACATTATTATCTGCATCATTTATAAAATAACATCATCGCCTGAGTCATGACATTACTGCATCATTATAACATCATTTTGATCTGCAAAAATAAAATAAAAATACTAAAAATATATTATAATTTTTTTTATAAATTGTAGAACTATTTATTTCTAAAAATAAGTAATAATATTATTGCATTCTTGAGAATTGAGCTAAAATTTAAGTTTAAACAAATAAAATAACTCTAAAAATATAGAGTTATCATACCCCCAAACTTAAGAAAATTACGATTGCATTTAACATATACAACAAGTTTTTAAACTCCTAGGTAGCCCATAGAGGACGAGTTATAGTCTCGTGATGGCTTCTAATGATGATATCCACAAACACCTGTAAAACTCTAAATTTTTAATAGTTTATAATAAAATATCACAAAAAGGAAAGTTAATCCTCTCATGCTTATGTTGAATAATTTTTCAAAGGCATCAAGAAATTAATATTTATAAACAACATATTAATAGCATTGAAACTTCTATCTCAGGTTCAAAACTATCCTCATCTTAATCATACATTGAATAACCATATATTAAATCAACCGCAAAGAAATTGTTGCACTTTAGATAGGCATATACATACTAATATCTTTAAATGCCTCTATCAAAAGATATAAAATAGATGTACAAATTTCATAAGCATGTTAATGCAAGCAATAATGGAATTCATAAATCAAGAGAGATCAATAGGTCTTAACTAGACTTGTAATGGGGATAATACAAAGTCTTTTGGCTAAACAAAGAAAAAGCTAAATGAACAAAAATAAAATAATTATGCCAAGTTTATAAAAATCGATAGTTCAAATAAAGGGATTTTGTTAATGAAGAATCTCTTTTATTTAAGTACCATTCTTCTTCAATATTTTCTTCTTTTAAGCCCTCCTCTTTTTCTTTTTCTTCTCTTTTTTTTATTTTTTTATTTTTTTTGCCAACACCATTATTCTAAAGATAAGCAAGAATTACTAATTTTTATGTTATTCAATTTTCTTGTTTTCTCCCAAACTTATTTTAAGCAGAAAGTGATCTTTTATAATGAATAATACTCTCAGTTATTAGAGATCCTTATTTTCTTTTAAAATTTCAATAATTCCATTTTCTTCATTAGAATGTAAACTTGATAAAATTATCTCACAAACATGATGAAAGATAACAATTAAGGTTAATAAACAAAGAAAAAAAGCAGAATTATTAAGACACAAAAGGGTAAACTAGGAGAAAAAATTAAAATAAGGGTAGATATAAGTAAGCTAAACAAACAATGCCTAAATTATATATCTCTTTCAAAATGAATTGAAAATTTTACCTCAAAAGTTTGCAAAATCATGTTCTAATATAGGTGAGGCAAATGAAGATAAAAAAGTATAGAAGCCATCTCTAAGTAAGCATACACAATTTCAATACAATCAATATAATGTAAAGCAAATTAAAACTTAATTTTAATAAAAGTTAATTTCTCACTCAAAATAGTTACTCAACCTGAAATACTTTAATAAATTGTTCGCAAATACCAATTAAAATCAATCAATGGCCTTTCATCAAATTATTTAACAAGCATATTTTATCAATAAAAGAGTAAAAATTTTAAATTTATTCATTAAAATACAAAAGAAATGACTGAAAATAAAAAATAAACTAAACTTCCCCTAAACTTGCGATTAACATTGTTCTCAATGTCAAAAAAATAAACTAAAAGAAAGAAAATACTCTCATTTGTAGAAAAGTGGTTTCAAATAGTAAGCAGGATGTGCATTCTACTTCTTCTATAAAACATCGCAAAACAACACTAAAAGCAAGTATGAGAAACTAATCACACAAAAAGAAAATATCATTTTTTTATTTTTGTTTTTTTAATTTTTTTAAAATTTTTTTATTTTCGAAACTAGAAAAAGAAAGAAAAAAAAATACAAATGGGTATCAAGAGCACAAAAAGTACTTTTTACTCTGCCATCTTGTATAAACAACTCTTCAGTTAATTAGTTAGTTAGCTAGCTAGTTAGTTTTTTTTTTTTTTTTTTTGGAAAAGGAAAATCAAAGATATTTAAGATGCGTATTAAGAACGCAAAAGTAACTCTTTACTCAGCCATCTTACATTTAGTAAATTAGATCTAAAACTTCGCTTGATCAGATGCAACAAAAAAAAAAATGCAATAAGAAAAACTATGAGAGTTAGGAAAGTTACAACCAAAGAGTCAAATCTAATTCACGCTTCTTGTTACTACTGGCCCTAGGGTGCCAAACCATCTGTGCCATCAATGGATTATGTTCGGATTTAAAGTTTTGCAGTTGATCAATTAATTGATTAATAGTTAAAGCAGAGACTAGAATGCGTCGACTCGCTGGTGTCATAAAATCCTGTTCCATAGCATGATCAAGAAAAGATAGTAAACCATTATAAAAATCATTAACATTAAGTAATCTCAATGGCTTTTGAAGAACAGTTAATTGGGTCCAGGATGCAATGATGAAGATGTCTTTAAATGTTTCTAAACCACTAGGTAATGCGATAAAAACATTAGCATTAAGATTCATGTATGCCATTCTTTCGTACATGCTCATGACTTATAATTCATTATCTATAGTTCCACCAGTGATATGTTTATTTTGAGCAAAAGCCTTTAGAACAATTCTTAGGACTTTACTACCTCTAATATATGTAGAGTTTGCAACACAACCCCCTTAACCATAAACTACGTCCCTCAAATACCAAATCAATTTTTCGTTCAACTAAAATCTTATCAAGTTTAACTAACATAAGTTTAAGTGATTTCATTAGTATTATACTTTTAACTAAGCAATTACCATGCACGTACAATCTTAGTACTTTTTTTAAGAAAATGCAAAAAAAAAAAAAAAAAGAGGAAAGTACTACCAAGTCTACACAGCTTGGGGACAGATCAATTAGTTTAAAACGTAAGGTTATTATTTATCTATAGTTATCTTGATCTTTTTTTTATATATTTTTATATATAAAAAACTACTTGAAGTAGTTTGATATTAAATTTTCTTAATTAATTTTTATATCGTATAAAAATAAAATATATAAATGTTACAATTATTGTATATTATGTAAAAATAAATGTTATTATTTTAATAGATTTCTGAAAGGTCTCTCTGTTATTTTTATAGCAATATAAAAATTTACATTATTAATCACAAAATTTAAAAAAAAAGAAAAAAATGTAAATTAATTAACAAAAAAACACCATAATTATATTAATCATAATATAAAAAAAATGGAATGATGATTATAAAGAAAATGTAAACTTTCAATTTTATATATATAATAATATCGAGAGTGTGCTTTTATCTTTAATTATCGAATTTGTTTTTTAAAGTGAAAACATAATTTTAGATTGTATAACTCAAATAGGGGAATTAATTCTTAAACTCATTAAGAAGAGAATTTAGTTTCAATCAATGTGAAAATTATTTCAAAAATATTTCGACACATTGAATAAAAAAAAACTTTATATTGTATACACATAATTAATTAATATCACATACTAAGAATTTCTTGAAATAAAGAAATATTAATAAGAAAAATAACAAGGCAATATATCTTTTGGTGGCCCAACAATCTTGCTCGTGTACAATTGTCCAATTCATATAACAGTATTGATAAATAATTCGATAGAAGAAAACAACTTTTCCTTGTCAGGCGCCAGCGAGTCATTACATGGGCCAAAAACACTGCGCAGATTTTGTTTTTTCTTTCCCTTCTTTTTGAAAAGACTGATTTTTTTTTTTCCTTTTTTTCTTCCTTCCTTCTTTTTTCTGCTTTCTTTTTTTATTTAATTTATTATTTTTCATTGAAAACGCAGTTTTTCCCCTTTTTTTTAATTTTAGATATTAACTTTAATTTAATTTTATATTTTCAATATATTTTATACTTTCTTTTTATTACATTAAATGTATTTTTTTAATCATATGCTTGTATTTTTATAAGAAAAATAACATATATATATAATAATATCCATTGAGCTTTTCTCTTTATTTATCAATTTTTTTTTAAAATGAATTAAACATAATATTAGATTACTTAACTCGAATAGGGGAATTAATACTTAAACTCATTAAGGAGACGATTTAGTTTCAATCAACGTGAAAATTATTTCAAAAATACTCCGACCCATTGAATAAAAAAAAAACTTTATATTGTGTACACATAATTAATTAATATCACATACTAAGAATTTCTTGAAATAAAGAAATATTAATAAGAAAAATAACAAGGCAATATCTTTTGGTGGCCCAACAATCTTGCTCGTGTAGAATTGTCCAATTCATATAACAGTATTGATAAATAATTCGATAGAAGAAAACAACTTTTCCTTGTCAGGCACCAGCGAATTATTACACGAACATTTTGTTTTTTCTTTCCTTTCTTTTTGAAAAGGCTGATTTTTTTTTTTCCTTTTTGAAAAGGCTGTTTTTTCTTCTTTCTTTTTTTTATTCAATTTATTATTTTTCATTGAAAAAACGTGTTTTTTCCCTTTTTTTAAATTTTAGATGTTAATTTAATTTAATTTTATATTTTCAATATATTTTATACTTTCTTTCTATTACATTAAATGTAATTTTTAATCATATACTAGTATTTTTATAAGAAAAATAACATATATTAAAATAAAAAAGATTTTAATCAACATAATTAAAAGTACACATATGGGAAAAAAATTTTATGTTTCAAAAAATTAAAAACAAAAATAATTTTCATTTTAATTTTTCTTCCTCTCTTAAATTTTAATTATTTTTTATCATTACATAATAATACTTTAATTTCCTAAAATTTAATAATAATACTAAAATATTAAAATTAATAATTTCATATTCACAACTATAAATTACACGATACAATCATATGTTAGAACATAAAATTTATGAATAAAAACTATAAATATCAATCATAAAATTACAAGTTTATAAGTTAAAAATAACAGGTTTATAAATTATAAACTATAGGTTCATTATACATATATCTAAGATTCATATATATTACAATCTAGCAATTCATAAAATAGTTACAGGTTCATAGTTTAAAAATAAAATGTTCATCACAAATATACCTAAAATTCATAGATTATAGTTTATAAATTTATAAATTAAAAAATAGATTCATGCGTTAGCTGATGAATTATAATTCATAAATAATAAACTTACACATTATATTTAATGAACTTATAAGTAATACTTAATGATCATATTGCTTATAACTATATTTGACATTAAATTTTTAATGAACCTACACAGTACTATCAATAAATTTATATTTTTTGTTTAAAGAATCTATAATTTATCATATATGAATCTGCGTGACAATGAAAATTCATTGTCATATAAAAGATAAATATGAAATTTTATAAAAATATAAAATTATCCTTAAAAATTATTTAAAAAAATGACCTATAAAATGTTAAAATTTATAAATAAAAATTATATTGAAAAATTTTATGCAAAATAAAACTTTATCCTTTATTTTTTATTGATATTCATGATATTAAAATTAATTATCATTATAAGAATTAAATAAAAAATAATCATTAATGTATTTTTTCTTATAGAAATTATTATAAATTTAATTAGAACAATTAAACAAATTAAAAACTCAACTTTTAATGTAATTTTTTCTTAGAGAAATAAAATAAAATAAATATAATTTTAATTGTAAATATTATAAACAAATAAAAAAAGGAAAAAAAATAATGACTAAAAAAGGAAAAAAAAAAAAGAATGTTTGAAGCTAGGAATCAAATTTACGACTTAGAAGTTGTGAGACTAAACTGATAACCAGCTGCACCAACTACTTTTTCTTGATGTTTTTGCTGCATATATAATAATTAAGATTGGGGAGTCCATTTCTACATTAATTACTTAATATATTTATAATTAATCAATGTGGAATTATAATATTAATAGCCCCCTTAAGTGGCAATCGAGTGAAAATAATTTTTTACTAAGCCAGTTGATATTTGCAATTTATGATACGAACTATGTTGTTTGAAAGTAATCATGCACGGGTAAAATAAAAAACCTTCCTCAGGTAAGACAATCCTCCATGGGTAAGAAATTTTAAAGAAACCTTCCACAAGTAAGAAATTGAAATCTCAGTTTGAATTATGATAGAATATGAGATAATATAAGAATCAATTAAGTTTTGATATCATTTTAAATTTTTAATATAGATTTGGGAGAACCAATATTTAAAACTAGCTATTAAGATTTGGGAGTCTATTTCTATATTAATCACTTAATATGTTTGTAATTAATCAATGTGAGATTATTTTCTTAATACTATCAATAAAATTTTATATTTAATTTAAAAATATATTCATAAAAATTAACACATTTGATTAACCATGAAATTATACAATACAATTTGCATTAAATTATACTTATTAGAAAATATCTAATATTATTTAATTCATTATAAGGACAAATCATGAATCTTTACATCCCAAAGAAAAATAATTTTTTTTATCTAATTAAATGTAATTTTAAAAAATTCAAATTATAGCTTTTACAATAATATACTAAAATTAATGAAAAACATACATTCTTTTTTGATGATTTTGTAGGATGAAGGTTTCTGTTGGGCATAAAACATGTGATATGGGATTGTATATGACAAAATTCCTTATTGATGATTTTATGGGATGTGAGATTGTCTTGACAATCCTGGTTTGAATATCTTTGTCTTCGTCATCGATGTATATTAATTAATTTTCAATTTGATTGTGATTAACTTTTTTTTTTTTTTAATCCTTCTGGCATGTTTATCATTAATTAATTTATTTCCTAACCAAAGAAAAAAACAAAATGTCCTAATCTGATTTAGAGTTGACTGGTTATCAATGATTGAATAATTAAGATATATGTACCTTTTTTTTACAGTATATACCGAATAATTATTAGGCGCCATTTAATGAGAAAGAAAAAAGAAATTTTAATAAGAAAAGGAACAAGGCAATCAATTTTGGTGCGCCGACAATTTTTTATTTTTATTTTGTTTTTTTGTGAACTGAATTTTCAAATCATGTACGAAAAACATAAAATGTAACTTAAAAAATTAAGCTATTAAGATATGAGATTTTAATATTATATTAAATTTTGATTTTTTTATTAAATTTTAATCTTTTTTATTATTTTTTTTATATAAGATCTTTAATTTTAACACATTTATTGATATGTGTTAAGCTCTTAAGTAGTATATGACATAACAAATTGATATTCGAACTAATTAATAAATTCAAATTTCGGCTTTAAATGTGACAGAGTAGCACAAATTTGGATGTAAAGTCGGTTGTAATACCATGTGAAAAACTTTATATCTTACCCAAAAGTTTAAACTATTAAATGGTGAGATCTCAATATTATATTAAGCCATAATATCCTTTGTTATTTTTTTATATGAAATCTTTAACTTTAACTTCATGAAAGAGTACTATTGATAATTCCATAATTTAAAAAAAAAAAAATGCTAGTTCTTGTGCGATGAAATTGCTTCCATTTGATATTATTGCAAATAAGTATATATTTAGTTCTTATATCATAGACGTAAGTTTATTTTACATCATGGATCTGGATTAAAAACTTTAAATATTATATACGTAGTAATATAAGCAAAAATGCTAGTTTGAGTAACAGGTTAAAACATCTATCCCTTTCTCTCGAGGTTGCATGTTCAAATCCCCAACAAAAGCTTTTTTTTTTTATTTCCCTTTTTTCAGTTATTTTTTTCTTTTTCTTGCTTTTTTCGCTTTGTATGTTTATAATATTTGCAATTAAAATTATATTAATGGCTAAATTTTTTTATTTAGTTAATTGTTTTAATTAAATTTATATTAATTTCTATAAGAAAAAATTACATTGATAGTTCAATTTTTTATAAATATTTATTTATTTATTTTTATGAAATTATCAGTTTGATTTTTTATTTATGTTGAATTTGATAAAATTAATAGACTTATTAAATATTATTGTATATTTATTTAGGTAAATTATTTAATGCATCAAATAAAATTCACTTTCTATAAATTTATATAAAATTAATAATATATTTAATAATTATTTTAATTAATTATAAATCAATATTTTTAATTTTTATTATATTAAAATTTTGTTGTAATATTTATTTTATTAAAATAATATCTAAAATCTTTTATGGTTAGAAATTAATACCCTATGCATTAATTATATATTGAATTAATGTCTGTAACTTCGAAAACTTCTAAACTCAAATTGCTTGAAAAAAAAAACAAAATTGCTTGAAAATGGAAATCTCTGTGACTTCGAAAACTTCTAAACTCAAATTTTTTCAATATTTGTTTGTGATTTTTAAAAGTCTAATGACTTGCTTTTATGGTTGTTGATCATGGCTTGGGTCATGCATACAGAAGACTTTGTTGGCTTTTTAGTTTTTAATGCACACTACTGTGATTGCTGTGTTCGTCTTCCCATGGTTACAGAGAAGAGAAATGAGATATAGGTGACGAAAAAAGTGGTAGAGAGGATATTTTAGGTATTGAAAAATTACTTTCTTTTATTATTTTTTATTTAATTTTTAACAGAAAATGTAAAAAAAAAAAAAAGACGAAATGACTATTTAGTGTATCGGAATAAAAATTTCTTTTGCCTTGGTTTTACTCCCCATATCTAAATCACCAGCCTTTGGGTTCATTTTCAGATATTGTTGGATTAGTTTGAGGCATCTTGCAATGTGCTTTTGCAACAATTTCTTTTGCATTTTTGTCCCAGAAGGCTGATAATCCTATCAAAATATCTATTTGGCCATTAATCTTTGCAATTGGTGTATTGTGTTCAAGATTTCCAAGGACTCCATTAACTCCCGACAATATGGAGTTAGCTGAGTTTGCTAAGCAGGTCACGCAGCATGCAGCAAGGTAGGATAATGACATATATATATGTATATGTGTGTGTGTGTATAAGACTGTACACATTGAATACAGTCTTTTATATATATATATATATATATATATATATATATATATATATATATATATATTGTTAAGAGTAAAATCTCACATTGAATACAGTCTTATATTGCTACGCCAGTACTCTTTTTGATTGAGAAGATGCAATAATAGCATGTGCTATTGGCAGAGAGTTTTGTGGGCTTTTTACCAATTTAATAATTTATGGTTAAAAATATTATTGATACCACTTTTAAGGTTTATTGGGAAATATTTCCCAAAAGGCGGCAAATTTTAGTAAATAGGTTGTTGCTCTTTTTTTTTTTTTTTTTCAATGACTTACATATTTTGCATCTTGTAATTTAAGTACTAATTTTAATATTTAATGAAATTATATCAATTTTAATATATTATTGTAAAAATTATAATTTAAATTTTTAAAATAATATTTAATTAAAGAAAAAATATAATTTTCTTTGGGATATAAAAATCATGTTTTTTCATTATAATTAATGAAATAATATTAGATATATTCGAATAATAATAATTTAATGCAATTATATTGTACAATCAATTTCATGATTAATCAAATTAATTTTTTTTAAAAAAATTAATTTATTCTTAAAATAAAATATTTGAAAAATAATAATTATAATTTCATTTACTAAAACATGATGTTTAAGCAATACAATTATTTTATCAATATATTTTTAAAACTAAAATTTGAAATTTAAAAAAAAAAATTATTGAAGGGGCGTTTTTACTGACTAATATAGGATCTACACAATTAATTTAATATAATATAATTTTTTCGATTGTTAATTTATAAAGAATTTATAATCTATTTTTTACTATATATCTTTATATTTAAATAATTTGAATTTAGATAAATATAAATTTCAGTCAAAGTATAATTATAACTTAACATTACAAGAAATTCAATGTCCTTGTTGAAATTAATGAATATTTAATTAGCGTGCATATATATATATATATATATATATAAAGTTTTAATTTTTAATAATATGAGCTCACGACATAAATTTATATTGAATTATTACAAGTCAATGACATATGATTATGTCGAATAGAACATAATTAATAATGATATAATTAATTAAGTACTATATAACTAATGATATAATTAATTCAGTATGCTAATGATAAGCTGACTATGAAAATGAATAATATGGCTATCAATAGAATTTTATACTTTAATTTAAAAATATATTCATAAAATAATTATATTGCTCATACAATATTTTTGATTAACCTTGAAATTATGCAATGTAATTTGCATTAAATTATAAATAATATTAGTTAATTCATTTTAAGGACAAATCATGAATCTTTATATCCCAAAGTAAATTACTTTTTTTTCCTAATCTAATTAAATATAATTTTAAAAAATTCAAATTACAGCTTTTACAATAATATATTAAAATTAATGAAAAACCTGCATTCTTTTTGTCTGTAAAAAAAACACTTTTTGATGATTTTCATTGAGGCAAGGTTTCCGTTCGGCATAAAACATGTGATATGGGATTGAGGATTTCATGGGATGTGAGATTGTCTTTTTCATTGATGTGATAGTGATTAATTTCACTCCTAACCAAAAAAACAAAAAGTCCTAATCTGATTTAGACTTGACTGGTTTTCGATGATTGAATAATTAAGATATATAAACCTTTTTTTGACAGTTTTAGATATATATACCTAATAACGTTTAGGTGCCATTTAATGAGAAAGAAAAAAGAAATATTAATAAGAAGGTTTTTTTCTATTAATAAGAAGATGTTTTCTATTGATAAGAAAGAAAAAATAAATATTAATAAGAAGGTGCCATTTAATGAGAAAGAAAAAAGAAATATTAATAAGAAAGTGTTTTCTATAGTTATTTTATTTTAAAAAAAGATATATTTTTTCACAAAAAATAATAATTGTTTTTTATATTTTTTCGTTAATTAAACTATTTTTTTATAATTTTTTTAGTTATAAAAAAACTTTTATTTTTACAAAAATATGACTTATTTTTTATAAAATAATAATTTTATGAAAAAGAAAAATAATTTTATAATTACAAAAGAAAAAGCTTTCTTATAAAAAAAAATTCATAATTTTCTTATATTTTTTCGTAAATTAGACTATTTTTTATAAAATTTATAGATATATAAATTTAAAATACTACCTTATTCATTTTAGCATTTCTCATTTTTAATTAGTGAAATATAATAGCAGATTAATTTAATTATAATACTTTAAATATTTTAATTATATTTATTATTTATAACTTTTCTATTGGCCGTAAAAAGTAAAATTTTATACTATATTTTAAAACAAAGTAATATAAACTTTTGCCTATATAGTACCTCTTATAAGAAGATTATGCTTTTTTTTTTTTAAAAGTAACATTTTTCTATAATTATAAACTTATTTTTTCTCATAAAATTATTGTTTGGTATAAAATAAATCATATTGCAAAACAAATTATATTTTCGTAAAATTATAACTTTTTTTGCAATTAAGTAAAATTGCAAAAAAATAGTGTAATTTATGAAAAACTGTAAATAAAATTATGATTTTTTGTAAAAAAAAAAAACTTTTTTCGCAAAAAAATAGATTATTTTGTTTAAAAACAAAATAACTATAGAAAACACATAATAAGAAAAGGAACAAGGCAATTACTTTTGGTTCTTTTGTTTATTTATTTATTTATTTTTTTGTGAACTGAATCTCCAAATCATGTTGAGAAACCTCAAATATAACTCAAAAAATTAAACTATTAAGTTGTGAGATCTTAATGTTATATTAAGTCTTAATATCTTTTATTATTATTATTATTTTTATGTAAGATCTTTAACTCTAACATCCTTCTTGACATGTGCTAGTCTTTTAAATAGCATATGACATAATAAACTGATGTCCGAACTGATTAATAAATTTAAATTTTGGTTTTAGATGTGACAGAAGAGCATAAATTTAGATGTAGAATCGGTTCTCATACCATGTGGAAAACTTTAAATCCAATTCAAAACTTTAAACTATTAAGCTGAGATCCCAACATTATATTAAGTCATAATATCCTTTGTTATTTTTTTTTTTAATACGGAATGTTTAATTCTAGCATCATGAAAGGAAATTATTTATTTACAAAACATATGCAAGTACGTGATTCTCCAATTCACATAGGGTCGTCTTTACGTACATGGATATTTACATTTCATATTTTTCATGATAAGAAAAAGATAATAAAGCTAAAGCAGAGAAAAAGAAGAAAAAGAAGGCTGCAGAGACTGAGAAGAAAAGAAACACATTCAACCCTAAGCCTACAGGAGAAAAAGATAGCAAATTTCGCCTTCATAGCAAGCTTCAGATCTAAGGTGCACGTCACAGCAGAATAATCAGGCAAAAACGGAGTTACTTCAACTCTGTATGTATTTTCTATACATTTTTTCTTATTTTATATCTGTTTCTACTTTCTACCAATAGAATTTGAAATTTAATTCTTATTTTTGATATAGGTTGAGATATTTCTTCAACATGAACAGACGAGGGATGCAAAACTGGGTAACGCAAAACTGGGTAAAGTAGATATATCTGTTGAATCAAAGGGTTTTCTCCATTATTTATTTATTTTTGGGATTTGGCTGCATATGTTTATATTAGCATATCTTTTATATAATGATTATTAGCATCCGAACTTTTGTATAAATGAATTTTAAATATAAAATTTATTTACAAAGCTTAGAATTTGTTTAGTTATGATAAATTTCTATAAATTGAATTATAAAGAAGACAAAGTGAAAATTTTCATTCATACCATAACAAAAATACAAAATTTCCAATGAATTTTATATAATGGGTTATTCGGATGACAAGGATTTAGATCTTGGGATTTTAATTTGAACTAAATCTCTTTTGATATAATGGATTTTAATGATACATTTTGCAAAATCTATGGATTGTAACTTTAGTTCTTTATTTGGTTTGAAAATTTAAATTACATTTCATGAATTTATTAAATCTATCATATTTCAAATCTCTCATTTTTTAGGGTTTCGAAAACCCACATGGGAGATGAATTTTGGCCAAATCCATCTTTTTTGAGTAAATGATAGATTCTATTGAAAAATTTACATTCCAAAATTACTCATACTAATATTTTAATATTCCAAAACTAATATTTACCCTAAAACTAAAATTATATTTATTTGTAATGGATGTTGAGATTTGAGATTTACTCATAAAATCTATTGAATTTTAATTTTTCATTCAAATATGAGTCTTATGGATATGAATTCTAAATTCTAGGATTTTATTCTTACCAAACAAAAATGACATATATCGAACTTTCATGATTTCGCATTCTATATATAGTTTTTGATTCCATAGCTTTGAACAAATTTATGGATTTAAAATCCATCGTGCCAAATGAGGATTTGGGTCATTAAGATTGAATTGATTTTAATTTGATTCAAATATACTTAGTAAAATCTAACAGTCAAAAACTTATTATTTCAAATACTTTTTTTTACATAGTTATTCCAAATCTACTATTTCCATCTTTAACGTAAAATCTCCTTTCTTTTTTCAAATTTAAAATATAAAATTTCAAATTCCTTATATTATCTAAATAAGAGATTTATAAATTTGTAAATTTAAAATCATATATTTAAAATCTAAATTTTAAATTCAAATCCATGTATATAAACGCATTCTTATATATAGTTCATTAGAATAGCTAATTATTTAAAATACTTAAATATTTAAATTTTGAAATTATGTCAAAATCCACTATTGCTTTAAATGATTATATATCTGAATAAAGTGTTTTATATGGTTACTTTGTTTAAAAACAAAGTAACTTACTTTGTTGCAAAAAAAAAATATTTTTTTTATAGAAAAATTATAATTTTATTTCTATTTTTTCACAAGTTAAACTATTTTTTCGCAATTTTACTTAATTACGAAAAAAGTTCTAATTTTATAAAAATATAATTTATTTTATAATATAATTTATTTTATACAAAACAATAATTTTATCAGAAAAATAATTTTATCATTATGAAAAAATGTTACTATTTTTAAAAAAAAAATTTACAATCTTCTCATATAAAGTATCATATAGGCAAATTTTTATATTATTTTATTTTAAAATAAAGTACAAAATTTTATTTCTTATGACCAATAGGATAGTTATAAATAATAAATATTATTAAAATATTTAAAGTATTATAATTAAATTAACCTGCTATTATATTTTATTAATTAAAAATGAGAAATACTAGAATGATTAATGTAATATTTTAAATTTATATATCTATAAACTTTTTAAAAAAAAGTCTAAGTTATGAAAAATATAAGAAAATTATGATTTTTTATAAGAGAGCTTTTTTTCTATAATTATGAAATTATTTTTCTTTTTCGTAAAATTATTGTTTTACAAAAAATAAGTCATATTTTCATAAAATTAAAAATTTTTTTGTAACTAAAAGTAATTACGAAAAAATAATTTAATTTACAAACAATATAAATAAAATTATTATTTTTCATCAAAGCTAATTTTTTTCACAAACAAAATAGGTTACTTTGTTTAAAATCAAAATAACTATAGAAAACACCATCTAAATAAACTCTTTAATGTTAAACAGTACCTTACTATCACTCTTTCTAATAAGGATACAACCTTCAAACCAGAGTTACTTCAACTATGTGTTTTATATATGTTTTTTTTTATCTGTTTTTACTTTCTACCAACAGAATTTGAAATTTAATTATCATTTTTGATATGGGTTTCTGAAGATATTTCTTCTGTTGAAAACCTAGAATTCCTTCAACGTGATAAAACAGGGTAGAGTATATATATATATATCTGTTGAATTAAAGGGTTTTCTCCTTTTTTTTTTTTTTTTTTCTTATGGGATTTGGCTATATATATATTTAGCATATACTTTATGTAATGATTATTATATATATATATATATATATATACACACACACGCATACACACACGTCAGCTTATATCAAGATGAAAGCACAATCATAGTACGGAGATTGGCATTAATCACAATAGTTATTTATTTGAAATACTTAAATATTTAAAATTTTTAAGACAATGTTTAATAAATTACACTAAATCCACTGTTGTTTTAAATGATTATCTATATGAATAAACTCTTTTATATTAAAGAGTAACTTATTATCACTTTTTTTTATCAGGGTATAATCTGGAGACGGATTATTCTAATCGTAAATGTTGTGATGTTCATTCCATCAGCTGTTTTTGATCAATTCTCTTCAGTACAAACGCCTCTCTATGCTTTATTTATTATGATTATATCTTCCTTAAGTGTGCTGATCTCTGTCATTGATCTTGCTCGTATGGGCCGAACACAAGGAGTCAAATGGAAGCGGAGAGGCTGGAAACCTTGGTTTTACTCTCAAGATAACAAGCCTTTGGGTTCAGCTCTAGATATTGTCGGATTAGTTTGTGGCATCGTGGATTGTGTTTCTGTAGCAATTTCTTTTGCATCTTTGTCCCTGAACATTGATAATCCTATCAAAATATCTTTTTGGCCATTCATCTTTGCAATTGTTGTATTGGTTTCAAGATTTCCAGTGAACAATATGACTTTAGCTGAGTATGCTGAGCGGGTCGCAAGGTAAGATAATGACATGTATATATATATATATATATATATATATATATATATATATTGCTAAGAGTAAAATCCCACATTGAATACAGTCTTATATGATCCATTACTCTTTGACAGCAGGCTGAGGAATAGCAGGGAAAACCAGTCAAATGACGTTGAGAATCCTGAGCAGGATATTGATAGTGAGGCTGCGAATTTTTTGGAGGTTTTTTCAATTGAAAAGCGATATTGAGAACAATAGCGAAGAATTCAAGGTTATCTTGACCATTTCATTGAGGTGGTTTTGAAAGATGATGACAAACCGATGTGTTATCTTGAGAAATAGTATGAAATATGATGACATATTTTGGTTGTATTAACAATTATTTCCATTCGGATGTTATGTGTGAAATGAAATTTGCTTGAACAATTGTTATTCCTTTATTTCTTTTCGTGTTCAGCTACATTTGTTTCCAACTTTAATTCTAATTCTAATTCTAATTTATATATTCATTTTTGTTAATTTTTCTTTCATATGAAAATGGGTATATTATTACCCCAATCTATGCATTAATTATATATTGAATTAATGTCTTTGATCAAATTTTCAAGAAGATACGGGTAGAATTCAAGTTCTTCTTTTTAACAAGATAAACCAAACTTTCTGTGGCAGTTATCTCATAACATAAGTTTAAGTGATTTCATTAATATTATACTTTTAACTAAGCAATTACCATGCACGTACATTCATAGTACTTTTTTAAATAAAATGCACAAAAAAAAAAAAAAAAAGGAAAGTACTAGCAAGTCTACACAGCTTGGCGACAGATCAATTAATTTAAAACGTAAGGTTATTATTTATCTATAGTTATCTTGATCTTTTTTTATATTTACATATATATAAAACTTGGGCACAGATCAATTCATATAACAGTATTGATAAATGATTCGATACAAGAAAACAACTTTTCCTCGTCAGGTACCAGCGAATTATTGATAAATGATTCGATACAAGAAAACATTAGACCAGGGGCCCAAAATTACTGGTCTTTTTTTTTTTTTAATCATATGCTAGTATTTTTGTAAGAAAAATAACATATATTAAAATTAAAAAGATTTTAATAAACGTAATTAAAAGTACACATAAAGAAAAATAATTTTATATTTCTAAAAAAATTAAAAACAAAAATAATTTTAATTTTAATTTTTCTTCCTCTCTTAAATTTTAATTATTTTTTATCATTACGTAATAATACTTTAACTTCCTAAAATTTGATAATAATAATACTAAAATATTAAAATTGATAACTTCATATTCATAATTATAAATTACACAACACAATGATATATTAGAACAAAAATTTATCAATAAAAACTATAAATATCAATCATAAAATTACAAGTTTGTAAGTTAAAAAAAACATATTCACAAATTATAAACTACAAATTCATTATACATATACATGAGATTCATATATATTACAATCCAGAAATTCATAAAATAGTTACAGGTTCATAGTTTAAAAATAAAATGTTCATCACAAATATATCTAAAATTCATAGATTATATTTTATAAATTAAAAAAAATAGATTCATGTATTAATTGGTGAATTATAATTTATAAATAATAAACTTACACATTATGTTTAATAAACTTATAAGCAATAATTGGTCATCCTATTGCTTATAACTATATTTGACATTAAATTTTTAATGAACCTACATAATACTACCAAGGAATTTATATTTTTTGTTTAATGAACATATAACTTATCATATATAAACCTGCGTGATAATAAAAATTTATTATCATATAAAAGATAAATATGAAATTTCATGAAAATGTAAAATTATCCTTAAAAACCATTTAAAAAAATTACATATAAAATGTTAAAATTTATAAATAAAAATTACATTGAAAAATTTAATGCAAAATAAAAACTTATTCTTTATTTTTTATTGATATTCATGATCTTAAAATTAATTATCATTATAAGAATTAAAAAAAAAATTAATCATTAGTGTATTTTTTTTCTTATAGAAATTATTATAGATTTAATTAGAACAATTAAATAAATTAAAAACTCAATTATTAATGTAATTTTTTTTGGAGAAATAAAATATAATTTTAATTGTAAAAATTATAAACAGACAAAAAAAGCAAAAAAAAAAATAGAATAACATAAAAAAGGAAAAAAAATAAAGAATATTTGAAGTTGGGAATCAAATTAATGACCTGGAGGTTGTGAGACTAAATTGATAACCAGCTGCACTAACTACTTTTTCTTAAATTAAAGTTGAGCTCCAAGAACAAGAAAATAAAATTCTAGTCTAAATTATGATAGTACATAAGATGGTATAGGAATTGATTAAATTTTGATATCATTTTAAATTTTTAATATAGATTTGGGAGAATCAACCTATATCAAAAAATTCAAATTATAGCTTTGACAATAATATATTAAAATTAATGGAAAAACCTGCATTATTTTTTTCTAAAAAAAAACTTTTTTTGATGATTTTGTAGGATGAAGGTTTCTGTTGGGCATAAAACATGTGATATGGGATCGTACATGAAAAACTCCTTATTGAGGATTTTATGGGATGGGAGATTGTCTTGACAATCCTGGTTTGAATATCTTTTTCATTGATGTATATTAATTAATTTTCAATGTGATTGTGATTAACTTTTTTTTTTTTTTTTCCTTCCAGCATATATATCATTAATTAATTTCTCTCCTAACCCAAAAACAAAAAAAAAACAAAAACAAAAAAAAAAAAAAAGAAAAACAAACAAAAAGTCCTAATCTGATTTAGACTTGACTGGTTTTCAATGATTGAATAATTAAATATATATGCCTTTTTTTGACAGTTTAAGATATATATACCGAACAACTATCAGCTGCCATTTAATGCTAATCAGGTGCCATTTAATGAGAAAGAAAAAGAAATATTAATAAGAAAAGGAACAAGGCAATCACTTTTGGTGCGCCAACAAACTTTATTTATTTTTTATTTTTTTGTGTACGGCATCTCTAAATAGTATATGAGAAACTTCAAATGTAACTTAGAAAATTAAACTTTTGAGTTATGAGATCCTAATGTTATACTAAATTTTGACATTTTTTATTTTTTTTTATATGTAATTTTTAATTCTAATACTCATTATGATATATATTAGACTTTTAAGTAGTGTATGACATAATAAATTAATAGCCAAACTGATTAACAAATTCAAATTTTAGCTTCAGATATAACAGAAAATCACAAATTTAGATGCAAAGTGAATTATAATATCATGTGAAAAACTTTAAATCCAATTCAAAAGTTTAAATTATTAAATGATGAGATTCTAATATTATATTAAACCGTGATATTTTCTGTTATTTTTTTATATGAAATTTTTAACTCTAACATCATGAAAGGGTACTAGTAATAATTCCATAATTAAAAAAAAAAAAAAAAAAACACTAGTTCTTGTGCTATGAAATTGCTTCCGTTTGATGTTACTGCAAGTAAGAATATATTTAGTGCAATAATTATATTTATATTTATACACTTTTCCTTAGAATTTCAATTAAAAAAAAGAGGAAAAAGAAAATAAAGCTGAAGCAGAGAAAAAGAAGAAAAAGAAGGCTGCAGAGACTGAGAAGAAAAGAAACACATTCAACCCTAAATCTACAGGAGAAAAAGATAGCAAGTTTCGCCTTCATAGCAAGCTTCAGATCTAAGGTGCACGTCACAGCAGAATAATCAGGCAAAAAAAAAAGCAAGTTACTGCAACTATATATATGTTTTCTATACATTTTTTTCTTATTTTATATCTGTTTCGACTTTCTACCAACAGAATTTGAAATTTAACTCTTATTTTTGATATAGGTTTCTGGAGATATATCCATAATTTCTTCATTATGACCTTGAAACGGATTTTCATTATCACAAATTTTGTGGTGGAGATTCCATCAGCAGTTTTTGATCAATTATCTTCAGTACAAAAGTCTCAATATGCTTTAATTAGTATGATTATATCTTTCGCAACTGTGCTGATCACTGCCATTGATCTTGCCCATATGGGAGAAAGACAAGGAGTCAAATGGATGTGGAGAGGCTGGATACCTTGGTTTTACTCCCCATATCCAAATCACCAGCCTTTGGGTTCATTTGCAGATATTGTTGGATTAGTTTGTGGCATCTTGCAATGTGTTTTTGCAACAATTTCTTTTGCATTTTTGTCCCAGAAGGCTGATAATCCTATCAAAATATCTATTTGGCCATTAATCTTTGCAATTGGTGTATTGTGTTCAAGATTTCCGAGGACTCCATTAACTCCCGACAATATGAAGTTAGCTGAGTTGGCTAAGCAGGTCACGCAGCATGCAGCCAGGTAAGATAATGACATATATATGTATATATATACATATATATGTTGTTAAAAGTAAAGATCTCACATTGAATATGTATAAAAGAATACAGTCTTATATGACCCATTACTCTTTGACAACAGGCTGAGGAGTAGCAGGGAAAGGAGTCAAATGACGTTGAGAATCCTGAGCAAGATATTGATATTGAGGTTGCGAATTTTTTTGATGTTTTTACAAATGAAAAGCGATATTGAGAACAATAGCGA
Source organism: Reutealis trisperma (assembly GCA_947687605.1). Classification (NCBI taxonomy): domain Eukaryota; kingdom Viridiplantae; phylum Streptophyta; class Magnoliopsida; order Malpighiales; family Euphorbiaceae; genus Reutealis; species Reutealis trisperma. Next base: position 960,134 of record CANTUT010000012.1, on the reverse strand, counting down.
GGAATAATTTTTGACTATTTCATTGAGGCGGTTTTGAAAGATGATGACAAACTGAAGTGTTATCTTCAGAAATAATATGAAATATTTTGGTTGTATAAACAATTATGTGTGAAATGAAATTTGCTTGAACAATTATTATTCCTCTATTTCTTTTTGAACGTTAATTCTAATTCCAATTTATATATTCATTTTCGTTAATATTTCTTTCATATGAAAATGGGTATATTATTATCCCAATCTATGCATTAATTATATATTGAATTAATGTCTTTGATCAAATTTTCAAGAATATTTGCGTAGAATTCAATTTCTGAGTTAATTAATTAATAATAAAACACCATAATTATATTAATCACAATATAAAAAAAATGCAATGATGATTATAAAGAAAATGTAAAGTTTCCATTTTATATATATAATCATATCGAGATTGTGCTTTTCTCTTTATTTATAGAATTTATTTTTAAAGTGAATTAAAAATAATTTTCTATTGTATAAATCAAGTAAGAAAATAAATACTTAAAAGCATTAAAAAGACAATTTAGTTTTAATGAACCCAAAAATTATTTCAAAAATAGCCCGACCCATTGAATAAAATAAAATCTTATATTGCATACACATAATTAATATCACATACTAAGAATTTCTTGAAATAAAGAAATATTAATAAGAAAAATAACAAGGCAATATCTTTTGATGGCCCAGCAATCTTGCTCGTGTATAATTGTCCAACTCGTACGACAGTATTGATAAATAATTCGATAGAAGAAAACAACTTTTCCTTGTCAGGCACCAGCGACTTATTACATGCACGAACATTAGACGAGGAGGGCCAAAAACACTGCGCTGATTTTGTTTTTTCTTTCCTTTCTTTTTGAAATGACTGATTTTTTTTTTCCTTTTTTCTTCTTTCCTCCTTTTTTCTTCTTTCTTTTTTTTTTTATTTAATTTATTATTTTTCAATGAAAACATGCGTTTTTTCCCTTTTTTTTTTTTAATTTTTTAATTTTAGATGTTAACTTTAATTTAATTTTATATTTTTAATATATTTTATACTTTCTTTCGTTAGTAAAATTTTAGCCTGTAAATCAAAAAGAAAAATTTTCTTTAATTCAATTATAAAAGTTTTTCAATTTACCAACAAAAATATTTTATTGGTAAATTTATCGATAAAAATTTCAGTCGGCAAATTGAAGAATAAAATATTTTTTAATTTACCAACAAAAAATTTAAATTTATCGACCAAAATTTTCATCGGTAAATTTACCAACAAAACTTTTATTCAGTAAATAAAAAGAAAATTTTATTTTTATTTAATTATAAAAGTTTTCTAATTTATGGACAAAAATATTCCGTTGGTAAATTTACTAATTAAAATTTCAGTCGGTAAATTGAAAAACAAAATATTTTTTAATTTACCGACAAAAAATTTTAAATTTACCGATCAGAATTTTCGTTAGTAAATTAAAAAGTAAAATTTTCTTTAATTCAATTACAAAAACTTACAAATTTACGGACAAAAGAACCATTATAAAAACCATCAACATTAAGTAATCCCAATGGCTTCTGAAGAACAGTTAATTGTGTCCAAAATGCAATGGTGAAAATATCTTCAAATGTTTCTAAACCACCAGGTAATGCGATAAAAGCATCAGCATTGAAATTCATGTATGCCATTCGTTCGTACATGCTATTGACCTGTAACTCATTACCTATAGTTCTACCAGTGATTTGTTTATTTCGAGCCAAAACCTTTAGAACTACTCCTAAGACTTTACTACCTCTAATATATGCAGAACTTGTGACACAACCCCTTAACCCTAAACTACCTCCCTCAAACACCAAATCAATTTTTCGTTCAGCTAAAATCCTACCAAGTTCATTAGCTGCTATCAAGTACTCTCTTTTCTTGCCAGAGTTTGGACTACAAAAGACACAAATAGTTTTGAATTTGCGTGTTGAGGATTCTGCCATTTTCTCTCACAGATTTCTCGAAAGGGTTGTGTGCATATTGACAATAATGAATATGCATATAAAGAAACTAGAAGAGTAAAAGAACAGTTCAATGGGATAAAATAATTGTTGATAGAAAAAGTATAAAAAACAAAAATGATAATAAAAACAAAAATAATTAATACTGTGTGTACAAATGTCAAAAAGAAAACATTGAAAAACTAAAAGCAAACATTAAAAGACTAAAAAATTAACGAAAGTAGAAAAATCTGCAGCGTGAGTACAAAAGTCAAAAAGAAAATATTGAAAAGCTAAAAGTAGACATTGAAAGACTAAAAAGTTGTCGACAGTAGAAAAAATTGCAGGAAAATAAAATCTAGGTGCTAAAAAGTCAAAAAGTACTGCAAGATGTAGAAAAAAATAATGCATTGAAAAATAAAAAAGTTAGTGATACACCTGATTATAAACAGTAGTTGTGATTTTGGCTCACATCTTCCTCTGGTTTTACGTCCAGTAACCGCTTACACGCCTTCTATGAGTCGAGGATAGGCTTCCCATCCAGTTTTCTTATTAACTGGCAAACAGGATCTTTTATCGTCAGATTCCCTAGACTGTAACGCTGCTTCTCTTCTTTGAATAGTTCCCATAAATCTAAAAGAGTGCGTTGAACTTGTCCACAAGGATGCGTCTCAAGAGTCTGTAAGATATTATCCATAGACTCCTTACTCAGTCCATCCTTTATGAATTTAATTTTGTCTTCTCGATTTATGGATGCAAATCCAATATTTCTACAGCGTGTGTTGCAATTCCATCTTGCACACTTGTAGCAGACCCCCATTCTCTTAGCTCTCCTCTTCTTTGAGTAAGAACTTCTCCCCGTACCTGGCAAACATTTAATAAATGAGTCATCAAGCTCACCTGCCAATCGTACTTTGGCTTCTATGATCCAGCGAATATCCTCAGGAAGATTCAGACGCCTAAATGCCTTCATTCTTTCCAGTCTGCGTTCATCAATTTTCCTGAGCACATCTTGGGGAAGAGTTGAAAATCTGTTTTTTAGTGCTGCAAGAGATGCTTCCATGTCTAATTAACTTTGTTAAGAAAATGAAAGAGAAAATTTACAACGAAACAACTAAACAGAAATAAAAGAAACCTAATAAAGAGAAAACTTGGGTTTCCTCCTAATAAGCTATTTAATAACTCACAAACAACACTAAAGCAAAATTAAAATAGAATGAAACAAGCAAAAGAACAAAAGAAATTAAAAAGAAGTAAAAAGTTAGAAATTTGGGTTGCTTCCCAAAAGCGCTTAATTTATAGTCTTTAGCTTGACTATAGCTAGATCTTCATCATGGAGGATAATACACAAAGTATATCATCTCGATAATTATGGAAAGATAGACTTTTACCAATTTTAATGAGTCAAGCCAGGTTGATTTGTGTCTGCATGGAAAAAAATTAAGACAAAAATTATTTAATATTTTATAATTAGGCTCATAATTTTTAAAAATTTTCCAACGAGCTCTTTTTCTTGCTCTAAATTTTCTTAAGAAATTGAGATAGGAAGGTAGTGGAATTGAATCAAGAGTTGGTGAGTGCTCAGTTGATGGTGGTGAATGTTTCTTCTTTTCTTTCAAGTCATCAAATTGATATTCTTTATGGTCTGGCATATTTGGTGTTGTTTTCACCAAACAAACTGAAAGAGTTTCCTTTGAGTTCTCTTTTTCAAATACCTCTTTAATTTCCCCATTAATTTTAACTACTTCGCAAATATTATCCATAAGAGAAGAATATTTCTTGGGCAAATTGATCTCAACTTCTTCCTTTTTTTCTTGCTTGCTTGAAGTATCTGCTTGATCAATCATCTCTTCCTCATCATCACTCAAAGAAATTGCCAAACATTGATCTCCAGAATATTCTTCAATTTGACTTGTTAGGTTACCATGGCCTTGAGCATCTAATGGACTAACAAACTGTTCCATTTGTACATCATCATCTGTATTGTGACTAGCCCATTGATCCATCCTATCTTCCAATCTTTCACATCGTTCATGAATAGCATTTATGAATCTTTCCAATGCTGCTTCATAAGATGGTTTGTGCTCCTCAAATGGTGCATGATCTTGAAAATCATATTGATAAGGATACCATGAATTGTTACCTTGATCGCATTGGTTTTCCCATGAAAAGCTTGAATAGTCACTCCATTCTGAGTTGTTTATGTTAGAATATGGATAATGCTCATGCCTATTATAATTTGGAAAAAATTGTACCTGCTCTGCATATTGGCATTCAAAATTCAAGTGATTACCTCCACATAGATTACAACTCAAACATGAATTAAATAAAGTATTAGCATTAACTTTATCAATTAAGTTAAGCAATGTATCGATTTTAGCATTTAACTTACTAAAACTATCCTCACCATACATGTTTCCTGCTCTATTTAGTATCATTCCTCCATCACACCATTAAAAGTTGTGGAAAACTTTCTTTTTTTTTTATTTTTATTTTATAAAAGTCCAGCAAAATAATAAAAAAAATATAAAAGAAAAACAAAATCTAAAGTAATAGAGTATATCAATCTATTGATATTGTCAAAAATTGCCTTCCCCGGCAACGGCGCCAAAAACTTATTGCGCGATTTCTGCAAGTGCACAGATCGTTTACAAGTAATAAAATGATGAGTGAGTATCGTTCCCACGAGGAAGGATTTGTCAAGTACCAATTTTTAATATTACTCTATTATTTAGAAAATCAATTATGAGATTTATGTTTTAAGCTAAAATAAAATTGAAGTAAATAAATAATGATAAATATGAAAATAAGATTAAAGGTCTAGGATTTAGAATTCATCAATTGATCACATATGATTTCTTTATAATCTTTAGATGGATTATTTTTGCTGGAATTAATGATTAGATTTCCCTAAATTATATGATGCTCTCTCTCAAGATACAACATGTGTGTTTATATTAACCTTACGTCTACTCTCGTGATCATAAGCAATTAATACAAACCCATTAAGTTTTGTGGAAATCCTTTTAAAAATCACAAAGGAGTATTCTTATCTCTAAACAATACATTCCCTAGGTCAATTATCCTAATGAACTAATATTGTGCTTCCACTCTCGCTACTTCACACAATATCTTAAATCATGCAATTAATGGCCAGTTAATTACAAGCATTAAATTCTAAGATAAAAGATTAATTCCAACAATCAACCCAATCAATTAAATATAAATAATCATATGAAAATCAAAAGATTACATCTAAATCCTAGAAAAATAAATTTAGCTATTCATAATTAAAAGAAAAGAAACAATTAAATTGATAATAAACATAATAATAACTTATAATTAAATTCAAGAATAGAGTTTAGAGAGAACTTGTTTTGGGATACAATCTTTGATGAACTCAAGCTTCCAAAAACTCTTCCTCTTGATCAAAATAAAAAATAAAACTAATCTACTCTAAGAAAACATATGAAAATCTCTCTACATATTTTTTTTTATGGATTTTCTTTGATGCCATTTCCCTTTGCCAAGCATGGTATTTATAGACATGTTTGGTGGAAGAATTCAAGTTCCATTAAAATTCTTACATCAAAAATTCAACATTGATGGTTAGGTTGGCCACCAACCATTGAATTCCTTCATCAATATTCAAAAATGGTTAGGTTGGCTACCAACCATTGAATTTTGGCCACCAACCATTGAATTTCTTTATCAATATTCAAAAATGGTTAGGTTGGCTACCAACCATTGAATTTTGGATAAAACTAATCTACTCTAAGAAAACATATAAAAATCTCTCTACATATTTTTTTTATGGATTTTCTTTGATGCTATTTCCCTTTGCCAAGCATGGTATTTATAGACATGTTTGGTGGAAGAATTCAAGTTCCATTAAAATTCTTACATCAAAAATTCAACATTGATGGTTAGGTTGGCCACCAACCATTGAATTCCTTCATCAATATTCAAAAATGGTTAGGTTGGCTACCAACCATTGAATTTTGGCCACCAACCATTGAATTTCTTTATCAATATTCAAAAATGGTTAGGTTGGCTACCAACCATTGAATTTTGGCCACCAACCATTGAATTTATTTCTCATGGATTGAAAACTTGAATCATTGCTTGCATTTTTATTTTTACTGCATCATTTTGATCTGCAAAAATAAAATAAAAATACTTAAAATATGTTATAATTTATTTATAAATTGTAGAACTATTTATTTCTAAAAATAAGTAATAATATTATTGCATTCTCGAGAATTGAGCTTAAAATTTAAGTTTAAAGAATTAAAATAACTCTAAAAATATAGAGTTATCAACAAATAAAAAAATAAAAAAAATAAAATAATTAAAAAAAAAAAAGAATGTTTGAAGGTGAGAATCAAATTTATGACTTGGAGGTTGTGAGATTAAACTGATAACCAGCTGCACCAACAACTTTTTCTTAATGTTTTTACTATATATATATAATAATTAATCTATATTCTTGAACCATAATGCATCATAATTTTGGATTGAGAATATAATTCATTGGCACCAGCACCGGATAGCAAAAGAAAAGACCAATTTTTTTAAAAATATATATATTAAAAAAGTCGAAGAAAGAATATCATGTTCTAAGTGTACAGAGTATGGTGAAAAATGAAGAAACAACCAATATCCTTCAAGGATCTTCAAAATTCTACATTCCCATCACCCCTATATATATCTCATCATCAGCATTCATCAACATATGCATAACAGTAGTTTAGTTCATAAAAACAACAATAAGGAGAAAAAAATAGATTTATGTTCTGTTTGATTAATTGCTAATAAAATACAATAACAATAAATACAAAATTAAATTATAATTAATAAGATTCAAACTTATTCTGAGAAGCTTCAAATCTAACCACAAACTTAAGATCGATAGAAATCAAATTGGAAGAATAAAGATGACTTGAATGGGTATAAGTTAAACCCATGAATGAATTGAGTTTAATGAATTTAGGTCAATCATTACTAGAAGATTAAACATAACCAATTAGATAGTTAAATCCAAATCATTATATACTCGTATGTTTTTTGTGTATTTTTCCAATGTAAAATTGATTCTTATCATTCTCTCCTTAAGTGGCAATTAAAATTGATGTCCAGTTGACTAATTGAAATTGAATTTATTCCTAAAATTGAAATTTGAATACAGCAGTAACATCGGACTCTGAACTGCTAGGACTAGACATTCAAACAAACACCGAACACTGTTGCGCGATTTCTGCAAGTGCACAGGTCGTGAACAAGTAATATAATAGTGAAATAAGTGTCGATCCCACGAGGAAGGTTTGTCAAGTACCAATTTTAAGATTCCTCTATTATTTAGAAAATTAATTATGAGAATTCATATTTTAAGCTAAAGTAAAATTCAAGTACATAAATGATAATAAAAATGAAAATAAGATTAAAGGTTTAGAATTTAGAATTCATCAATTGATCACATATGATTTCTTTATAATTTTTAGATGGATTATTTTTGCTGGAATTAATGATTAGATTTCCCTAAATTATATGATGTTCTCTCTCAAGATACAACATGTGTGTTCATATTAACCTTATGTCTACTCTCGTGATCATAAGCAATTAACACAAACCCATTAAGTTTTATGGAAATCCTTTTAAAAATCACAAATGAGTATTCTTATCTCTAAGCAATACATTCCCTAGGTCAATTATCCTAATGAACTAATATTGTGCTTCCACTCTCGCTACTTCACACAATATCTTAAATCATGCAATTAATGGCCAGTTAATTACAAGCATTAAGTTCTAAGATAAAAGATTAATTCCAACAATCAAATCCAATCAATTAAATATAAATAATCATATGCAAATCAAAAGATTACATCTAAATCCTAGAAAATAAAATTAGCTATTCATAATTAAAAAGAAAGAAAGAATTAAATTAACAATAAAAATAATAGACATAATAATAACTTATAATTAAATTTAAGAATAGAGTTTAGAGAGAACTTGTTTTGGGATACAATCTTTGATGAACTCAAGCTTCCAAAAACTCCTCCTCTTGATCAAAATAAAAAATAAAACTAATCTACTTTAAGAAAACATATAAAAATCTCTCTACATATTTTTTTCATAGATTTTCTTTGATGCCATTTCCCTTTGCCAAGCATGGTATTTATAGACATGTTTGGTGGAAGAATTCAAGTTCCATTAAAATTCTTACATCAAAAATTCAACATTGATGGTTAGGTTGGCCACCAACCATTGAATTCCTTCATCAATATTCAAAAATGGTTAGGTTGGCTACCAACCATTGAATTTTGGCCACCAACCATTGAATTCCTTCATCAATATTCAAAAATGGTTAGGTTGGCTACCAACCATTGAATTTTGGCCACCAACCATTGAATTTATTTCTCATAAATTGAAAACTTAAATCATTGCTTGCATCATTATTTTTATTGCATCATTTTGATCTGCAAAAATAAAATAAAAATACTTAAAATATGTTATAATTTATTTATAAATTATAGAACTATTTATTTCTAAAAATAAGTAATAATATTATTGCATTCTTGAGAATTGAGCTAAAATTTAAGTTTAAACAATTAAAATAACTCTAAAAATATAGAGTTATCAAACACTAGGTGAATAAAATTGAACTGGGTTGAACATGCTCTTATACTATGATAAAAATTGAATTAAAAGGGTATATGTGACTTAAATATGTGTAAATTAAGCTCACGAAAAAATTTGGTTTAATAAATTTGGATCAATCATTACTAAAAAGTTTAATCTAATCAATTAAAAAGTTAATCCAAATCATTATATACCTATATTTTTTTAGTATATTTCTCTAATATGATATTGATTGTTAACAAAGATAGTGAATTGATATGTAAAACTAGCTCTAACAGCATGTGATAACTTAGATCTCTAATACTTATAATTTTATAAACTACAACCAGTCGCAGTATTATAGTTTTTTCATATCACATTTTGAGCAATTCAAGAAATCAAATGCTCTACGTCCTGCAGATTCTGCATATTTAGACATTTGTATAATTGGTTCATATTTTTGTATTTTTTTACAATTTAATCTACTCCTTTTTCGATATATAAAAAAATAATAATAATCATGGACGGATCTATATGGACACTGGGCAGCTGCTCCACTAACTTTCAAATTTTTATGACTGACAAGCATTACCTTCCATGCAATTTATACTTGTAATTTAAATCACTTTTTACGTTAGAAATAAAGTCAAATAAAAATAAAAAATTTCTCTAATTTATATTTTCTCTCTTTAATCCTATTCACGGGCCGTATATATGTATAACAGCATATGAATTTAAAAATTAATTGTTGCACTGACAATTTTTTTCTTAATCCTTCCCTGATAATAATAAACAATAATAAGAATTATATATATGAAACAATTTCAGAATTAAAGCAACCAAACAGTCAACCTAATGATTTAAAAATACCTAAACGCCTTATAAACAACCATCAGTCGATCTAATCAACCACAAAGTCAACCTCTAATCAACAAAAAATAACATAATTTTCAAGTAATTCTATCATCTCAGTGAAATTACAGTATTTTAGAAATACTAATGCTAAAATAAGTAAAAACCAACAATCAATCTATAATCAACCACAAATCAATTTCTAATCCACCAAAAACAATCAGTATTTTAGTAATACTAAAGCTAAAATACACAAAAACCAACAATTAACCTGTTATCAACCAACAATCAATATGTAATCAACTATAAATCAACCTCTGATCAACTAAAAGGCAATCTAAACTCAAACTATTTCATTATCGCTCTTAAATTATAGTATTTTAGCAATGCTAATAATTATTCTTAGTATACAAATGAAACCAATAAAAACTAAAAATACATGCAAAAAAAGATAACAAAAAAACTTAAAATTATTAAATTAAGATAATCTATTTCCTACATTAATAGACTGTTAAAAACATACAAATATTTAAAAATATTACATAATAAAATATTAAATAAAGAGACTAAAAAAAATTAAAATCCTGCCAACAAAAAGGCTTTTGAATCACCTCTACTCAACTACATCATGACATCAATTAGAACAATACCTTTCAAGTTTATTTGTAAAATATGAAAAATAAAAACTTTATAAAAAAAAAAGTTCATTCCACAATAAAAGAAAATACACCAATAATAAGGCTTGAACAAAAAAAAAAAAAAATTATCACTGCAGGTGTTTTCTATACTAATTTTAAAAAAATTAAAAAAAAAAGGTTTGTTTAAGTTGTTTAATGAAAGCAATTCTAATTTAATTACACCTGGACCATATCAGAAGAGGCCAACTCAAATTTTATTTTAAGCAATTGAGAGGCACCCAAAAAAGCCAATATATATAATTATATAATTTTTTTTCACACAAAAATACCTTCTGGGACAATCTATAATATACATAAAACATTTCAAACTCTAAATGAAATTAATCATTCTGAATAATGTATTAATAAATCTATTAAATTTTTAATATAGATTTAGGATAACTAACTTTAAAAATTAATATGAGATTATATTCTTAATAGTCTCTCAATTTATGATGCGAACTGAGTTGTTTGGAAAGAATCATCCACAGGATAAGATAATAAACTCTCTACGGGTAAAACAATTAAAAAAAAACTCTCCATAGTAATAAATTTGAAAGAAACTCTCCACGAGCAAGAAATTAAAATTCTAGTCTAAATTATAATAGAATATGAGATGGTATAATAATCAATTAAACTCTAATACCACATTAAATTTTTAATATAAATTTGAAAGACCAACTTTAAAAGCTAATTATTAAGATTAGGGAGTTCATTTCTATATTAATCAATTAATATGTTTGTAATTTATCAATGTAGGATTATTTTGTTAATAAAATCCCCAATTAATTTATATATATAATTATTGAAATTTTCTTTTTCTGGATCTTGTTTCTAGGTACAAACTCTAAATGAAACACATGAGACGCAAAAAATAAAATAAAATAAAATAAACTAAATAAGTTAGCACCAGATCTACAAGGTTTAAATTATATATAGCAGTCTCAACAATCGGATTATCGAAATATAATCTCTCGTCCTTCTAATCAATGACAAAAGTAAATTGATAAGGGATGGCAATGACGATTCCTTTTGGCCATGAATTTCAATTTTTTTTTTTAATTTTAATTTTATTAGTAGAAAAAAATTGTACATAATATTTCTCCTGCAATAATTTATCACAACTGTTGAAGAAGGAATCATAATAATTTATCACAACTGTTGAAGTATACACACCAAAAATTATTAAACTTCTACAGATTTTCTGTTTTGCTCTATAGACTTTAATTCCTTATAGAAATGTCACTAATTTTTAATTTTTTCACTGCCAAATCACTAGTTTCAGACGAAAAACTTGACAAAAAGAACACCAAGATATTTAAGTAAACAAGCCAAATAGATACCATATCATTAAAAATGACACCTCATCTATGTCCTTTGGCTAAAGACGGCCCATCCACACATTAAAATAAAAATTTCTCTTTTCATGCGTGCTTGACATGTAGATAGGGAATGGTAAAAAAATTATTATTTTTCATATCCATATTACCCAAGTATGTTATTTTAATTAAAAAATTTACAATTACTTAGATTTGCTTTTAAGAATAAAAAAAATTATTAAAAAAAAAATTCTATATTTTTACTTTTTAGATGGCCTTGAACAATGATGGCAGTGAAGGCTTACAAGGTTACAGCCTTTGGTCTTGCAACAGTGACTGATCAGCCATGGGTTTGGTAGACTTAACCATTGGGCTATTTAACTAGGATTTAATTGTGATTCAATTATGTCTTTTTCTTTTTTAATCAATTTAATTTCCTTTTTTCATTAAAAATTAAAAATAAATAAAAAATAATTTCTATATTTTTACTTTTTAAAAGCATTAAAAAAATGGTCTCCATTTCCATATGGCACACTGACTTGACTATTTTTTTTTATGACATGGTATATGTTTGCATCATCTTTCCGTCAAATTTTTCATCTGAAAGTGGCTAGTGGCTTACCTGTGACAAAAAAAATTAAAATTTAATAAGATTTGTATAAGAAACTAAAGTTTAGTGAGCAAAATAAAAAATAAATTCAGTGAGCAAAATAAAAAATAAGTAAAAATTTAGTATTTTTGGTATATTTTACTGATGAATATTTAATTAATGTACTTCACAAACATTGATTAGTCAAGCAAAAACTTCTAAATTTAAGTTGCAAAAAGAATGTACAATATGAAAACAATACACCATAGCTCTTAATGCACCAAGAAAAGTTAGAACTGAGTTTGAAAGAGATATCAATTTGAAGAAGAAAAAGTAAAACGGGAGTCATATTTTACAAAAACCTCATATATATATATATATATATGGAACCTACGTATTTTTTTAAAATGTATTATTTTATAAATTTAACAAATTATTAATTTACCATATTAGTTCCAAGTTAGGACTAATAAAAAAATTATTTAATTAAGTTTATTAATTTATTGAGATTACACTGTACTCAAAAAATATATATATAATTACTTTATTAAGGGAGTGGTTAAATACATTGCGGAAATTTTAAATAGACTGCATTTGACTTTTTGTGTATCAATTCTCTCTCTCTCTCTCTACATGTATAATACCAAATAAAAAAGAAGAGAGCTCTCTCCATATATATATATATACACTAAATTCAAAAAAAAATTGATACTATTAAAATAAAATAAAAAAGCAAAACAAATTTCAATATATAAATATATAAAATAAAAGAAGAGAGCTGTCTCTCTCTCTCTCTTTTCTTTTTTCTTTTTTGAATTTGGTATTATCTATATATATAGAGAGAGAGAGAGATTTTATTGATATAATAATAATGATGGATTTTGCATAATTCATGGATTGTGACTTTAGTCTTTTGTTTGATTTGAAAAATTGAGATTTGTTAAAATCTATCATGCTCTAATTCTTTCATTTTTTAAGATTTTGAAAACCCACATAAGAGGTGGGTTTTGGCTACATCCATATATTTGAGCAAATGATAGATTTTATTAACAAATTGATATTTCAAAATTATCCGTACTAACATTTTAATATGTTAAAACTAGCCTTTAACTTAAAACTAAAATTATATTTGTATGCAACGAATGTTGATGATAGATTTGAGATTACTTATAAAATCTATGCAATTGTAGTTATTTATCCAAATATGAGTCTTATGGATTTTAATCTTAAATTTTAAGATTTTATTCTTGTAAACAAATATGACATATATCAAAATTTAATGGTTTGACATTATATGGTTTTTGATTTTATGGATTTGAACAAACCCATGAATTTAAAATCCATTATGCCAAACAAGGCGGACATACAAAAAGTTAAATGAAGTTTATTTAAAAATTTTTTAGTGTATTTAACCACTCCTATTATTATTTGAGCTCTTAAATTTTAGGAAATTATTCAATACATCATTTGTATATAAAAATAGTATAAATGTAAGATCTATTTTTTATAATTTCAATAAACATCACGAATAATTTTCTTTTTGAAGCACATTTTTTTAATTTAAGATTTCATGTCGTATATGGGAAACAAAGGTCAACTATAAACTTCGCCGGCAAATGACCAATAAAAAATTTTCTTTTTCATGCATATATATTTTTATTTTAAACAACATATATACACACAAATTAGGAACATGACAAGTTTTTTTATAAAATTATAGCAATTTTATAAAGGCGTGTTAATTTATATAACCTACACACATATCTTTTCCTTAAGTGATTTGGTATCTCGAAAGATCATACCTCACCCTTGCAAGAGAAGATAGTTACATTGCATACAAGTTAATATCATTTTCTTTAAATAAGAATATATACACATTAATTTGAAAATATTAATGTGTTATTAAAATTTTAAATTCTTTTGAGTTTTGAGCTAATTTGAAAATAATTGTTTTAATATATATATATATATATATATATAATTTACAATACATTGATTAAATAATTTGAGATCGTACCCCTTTTGAGTTTTAGGCTCTTTTTTTTTTTAATGTTTTGTACCTATGTTTTAGTTTCTTTTTTTTTTTTTTTTTTTTTTTTTTTTGTATATAGTTTGGATAGTTAAAATGGTTCAATTCTGTTATTTTTTCATCCCCATGACCCTTAACTGGCTCTTAAATCTCCTATTCATGAACCATAACCATTGATCGGCTTGGTTTTAGTTTAACTTGGGCCGATTCCGGTCTAGTTCACAATTTGATCTAGCCTGTTGTCTATGTCAACCTTACACGTACAGGAGAAAAAGATAGAAAGTTTGGTCTTTTTAGATACCGTCGACCCTCTTATATTTAATGTTTAATAAATTAATAATTCTATTAATTAATAAATTCTTGAGAAATCAACTTCGTTACTCATTAGATAATTAATAATTCTATTATTTAATAATTAATAAAATTTGAAGAAAATTATTTGTAATTATAAATTATTAGAGAGAATATTTAGAATTAAAATATTATAATATAGAATATATGATTTATCCTTAGTGTTTGGTAAATTTGAAATTTTATGCCTAAAATTTGAAAATATGAGATAATGTTCAAGTTTTGCTAAAAGTGAATGAGTGCAAGAATAATATTTATCAATATTATTCATATTATTATTGTCTTGGAGTTATTAATTTATTTTAAATAACAAATAACGAGTTCAACCGCAAAAAAAAAAAGAAGAAGTGAAGTTAGAAAAACCCAAATATATATCCACATTTGTATAGTCATATATTGATTTTAAGTTTATATATGTGATTACTTTAAACACATTAGTCCCACATTAATTTATAGTTTCAATTTTCATACACTTAATAAATTAATAGTTAAAATATTTAATAATTTTTAATCTGCTAAGTATATTAATTATAAGAGATTCTACTATATATATTTTATTTTTTGCCAATGATCTTCGTAGATATAAAACAATAATCAGTTAAAAACAGAGTTGAACTATGTGTTCTCTATGCATTTTTTTTCTTATTTTATCTGTTTCTACTTTCCGCCAACAAAATTTGAAATTTAATTGTTATTTTTGATATAGGTTTTGGAGATATTTCTTCTGTTGAAAACCCAGAATTCCTTCAACATGAATGTACAAGAGATGCAAAATAGGGTAAAGTAGATATATCTGAATCAAAGGGTTTTCTCCATTATTTATTTATTTTTGGGATTGGCTACATATGTTCATATTAGCATAAATTTTGTATAATGATTATTAGCATTATTTACAAATCTTAGAATTTGTTTATTTATGATAAATTTCTATAAATTGAATTATGAAGAAGGTAAAGTGAAAATTTTCATTCATACCAAAATGAAAACATAAAATTTCAAATGAATTTCATATAATTTCATATAGTTCAGTAGAATAGCTAATTATTTAAAATGCTTAAATATTTAAAACTTGATATTCTGTTAATGTATCACACTTGAAATTCAAATCCAAATCCACTGTCATTTTAAACTGACTATATATCTAAATAAACTCTCTTATGTTAAACAGTACCCGACTATCACTCTTTCCAATCAGGATACGACCTTCAAACAGATTTTCGTTATCACAAATTTTGTGGTGGAGGTTCCATCAGCTGTTTTTGATCAATTATCCTCAGTACAGAAGCCTCAATATGCATTAATTAGCATGATTATGTCTTTCGTAACTGTGCTGATCTCTGTCATTGAGCTTGCTTATATGGGCGGAAGAAAAAGAGTTAAATGGATGTGGAAAGACAGTATACCTTGGTTTTACTCCCCAAATCCATATTACAAGCCCTTGGGTTCATTTACAGATATTGTTGGATTAGTTTGTGGCATCTTCCAATGTGTTTTTCCAACACTTTCTTATGTATTTTTTTCCCAGCATGCAAATAATCCTATCAAAATAACTATTTGGCCATTAATCTTTGCTTTTGGTGTGTTGTGTTCAAGATTTCCAAGGACTAATCAACGCAATTTTGAGAGGCCAAATGTAATTTTACATGGAAAATTTAAAAAAAAAAAAAATAGGGGGACCTTGAGCACCATGTGGCTCTGTCCTTGTTGCCTGACATAATGGACAGGTTTTTAAGAAGGACATACCACCTAATTAAAATGCAATTATATGTAGAGAGTGGTTATGATTATGTGTTTAACAAAGACATATACCAACTGAAGAAAATTAAAAAAAAATGCAATATATATTGACTTCAAATATATATATTTTTTTTATTGAAAGAGAAAAAGAGGGAGAAATTTAAAATGTCATCATTTTAATTTTAATTTTTATATATTTATAGGTTTAATTTAGTGATAATACATCTTTTAATTGAGTAATAGACTAAATTTAATTTTCTCTTTTTCAATATAACTACAAGAAAGAAGTAGTTTTAAGTTTTAATAGTAGAATTTATCCATTGCTAAAATATAAAAATTTAATATTAATAAAAATTACCAGTAATATTGCATAATACATAAAAACCTCATATTTTAATAATATTAGCGCAACTATTTAGCAGTCCGTTAACATTTGGTAACAATAATATACAGTTAACATTTCGTTAACAACTATACTTGTTGGCTTGCTGTTAATTGTTATTCTCTCCGTTTTGAAAATATTTATTATTTAAGATTTCGACATATAAATTAAAAAATTATTAAATTATCGTAATTTTAAAATAAAAAAACTGAAATATTATTTATTGATTTTAATATAGAGAGAGAAAAGCAATTAATACAAATATTTTGTAGGAAAATAAATGGAGGATAAAGTTGAAAAAATAATAAACGTATTTTTGTAATCCTAAAATGACAACAAAATTAGAACGAAAAAATTTATTCAAAACAATAAAGTGCATTTAATAAACCGTAATGAAATTTAATATAATATAATAAAATGCATTTTTAATACTCTCTTTGTTCACAAATTATAGTCTATATTTCTTTTTTGAGATGTATAAAATAAATAGTCTCACTTTCTTTTTTAAGTTAAATTTATTTTTGTGTTTCCAAATATGTCATTTAGTATAGTTATAATCAATCACATTATTTTAGAATAATTAATGCAATTTGTGATCACTATAGTGATAAAATAGTAAAATAAATATAAATCATTAATCTTTGTGTCAAAATAAAAGTAAACTATAATTTGTAGACAAAAGGAATATAAATTTACACTAAAAATATATTTTATTACATTAATTATATTAGATGTTATTATGACTTATCAAACAGTACCTAAATATTTAGGAATGGAGGGAGTATTTTTAAAAAAATTAAATTATGTAAAATTAATGCTGCTAAGTGTAATATTTGTGGTAGTGCATATCAAAAGAGAAAAATAATGAATTAACTCATGATGAACTATTGAATTAATGAAAAATGAGAGTTTCCCTAATTTTCAATCCAGTAACCAATGTTACTCTCCCATAAATTGTCTCATGATAAGGCTTAATTCCAAAAAATAAAAAATGTCACTTTTTGTTATTGCATAAGTAACTTTTAATTTTAATAATTTGATGCATGAACTACTAAATATTTGTAGTATTATTAACTAATTAGCCTGCGTGACTATGATGGTCTTACGTATAATTGTCAATATTTTGTCGAAAAAAATTATAATTGTCAATATCAAAATAAAAATAAAAATAAAAAAACAGATGAAATGGAAAATAAAATCATTTCCATTCGATCTAAGATAAAATCTCTAACTCCCAAATTTTCAATCTTAATACGGCCTCTTGTTCAAAAGCTAATATGCAATTATAATATAATAGGAACCTAATCGGGCTATTTTTCACTGATGGTCATGGTGATCTTGAATTTCAATTTATAATAATAAATCTTTTTAACTTCAATTTCAGTAATATCATGGTTCTTAAATTTTAATTTGTAACATTGAATCTCTTGAATTTCAATTTCAATAACACCATGATATCTGAACTTTAAATTTAATAATAAAAAAATCATTTACATCATTTCTTATTAAACACCTAAATGGAATGCTGATATGTTATACCACGTCTAAAATAAAAAAAAAAGAAAAAAAGTCAAGTCACTAAATGCACACGTGAGACACAAAAAAAAGAAAAAAAGTCAAGTCACTAAATGCACACATGAGACACTATGCCAGCAAATCTTGGTAATTAATTTCAAATGATAAAAAAATTTTCACTAGGATTTTAGTTCCTTTCTTTCTCTATATCTTCTTAATCGAGCTAAGTTTTTATGGCAATTTAAATTATTTTTCAGAACTTTTTTAAATCTTATAACTGACCAAATTTGTTAATTGTTCAAGATTAATGACCTTGCTTTTTTATTTTTTTTATTTTTTTCCTTTTCGATTTTACAGGTGGCATACCGTGTCAGCATCACGTTATAGTACTTAACAGAAGATGATGTGAGAGGATTTTATATTATTGAAATTAAAGTTCATGAAATTTACTGTTACAAATTGAAATTTAAGGACTATAGTGTTACTAAAATTAAAATTCATGGGGATTACTGTTATAAATTGAAGTTTAAAGATCATGATATTAATAAAATTAAAATTTAAGAAATTTATTGTTATAAATTGAAATTTAAAAACTATGTGTTACTTAGCCAACACTTCAAAGACCGTCGGTAAAAATGAGCCCCTCTTTTCTATATGAATTTATAATAGTACACTCACATGCTCGGTTAAGAGTGTGTATGACTCGATTAACTCGTTTGTTAGACTATTTTCTTAAACAGAGCGTTTTATACTAATTAACCATTAATTAATTAACTATTTAAATATTTTTTTTTTTCCGTTTGAGTCTCTTTTCTAAACTGAATTTGTTGCTAACCCACAAAGTTTGGTTTATATTTATAGGGTATTTTTAGCGAGTGTTGTAAGAGCACTAGAAAAAAATAAAATTTCAGATAAGATTAAATAAATAAATTTTTATTTCAGATAAGGTTAAATAAATAAATTTAAAAATAAAATAAATGAGTTAAAATTGAGAATTTATATAATAAATTTAAACTTTTTATTAATCTGTTTGTATTGAGATTGAAAATTTGAAAATTAGGTTTTTTTTTTTTTTTTTTTTTTTTAGTATTGAGAAGGGGTGAATCGATTCTGAGTCTATGCTTCAGGAGAATATGCACTTTATCGCTAAACTATACCTCAGTGTGCATCTGTTTTTCTTATTTTAGTTTCTTTCAAATTATTTTATAAATGTAGCAAGGGATACCCTTTGACATATGGCTAGCTTAGTTCCTACTTGATGTTTTATTATTTCGTAATCCAATAGTCCATATGAAAATTAAAAATTTCCTATTTGTTTTATTGTGCAGATCGTTTAAAATGACAATTGAGGTTAATTTGATTATTTATTAAATAATATTTTAATTTTTTGTCTTCTAAAACTGAAAACACCAATGACCTAGTCTCTATAATTGTAATTTTTTTTTTTTTTTAATTTTGGGCCAATCTTTCTGTAATTGTACAAGTTCACACTAATATGCTATTATAATGGGGCACTTATATAATGACGCTTTAGCTTATAAATATTAAAAGACCTGGAAGTCTTAATTTAAATATTGGTTAGAACAAGTAGTAGGTCGGTTTAACTATTTCTTATTTTCTTATTGCTAATTGGAGATTCAGACAACAAACGATATTTTACAATACAGTACATTTTTCTGCAGCCGGGATGTTCAGCAGAAACTAGCATCCCCCTGGTTGGTGGACTTTTCTCTCAACTTAACATTTTGTCCTTCCCTTAGCTTAGGGTTCTACTGGGGGGAAACTTCGGGTAGCTTTAGCCACCGAAAGAAGTACTCATGTTTATATCAACAAATTTAAAAGTTTTCTCCTTTCTCCAAGCAGCCATGTTAGATGCTATGTTGGTTCTTCTTCACTTAACCCACACAGCCCCTATTTATTCACTCTCTCTACTCGCCATTGTTAAGAGATCAAAGCCCAAAAAATCCCTAATATTTAAAATCTTTTCGCTTCCTCTCTCAATCCATCATCATGTCTCACACCGATGTTGAGTTCGCGTTGCCAACATGCTACTATGGGGAGCCGGCCGTGATGAAGACCTTATGGTCTGATGACAATCTAGGTCGAAGATTTGTTAGATGCAAGAAGTTTGGAGCAAGTATATTGTTAGAATATTTCATATTGATTAAATACAAAAATATTAAGTGATTAATATAGAAATGGACATCCCAATCTTAACAAGCTACTTTTAAGGTTAGTTCTCCCAAATCTATATTAAGAATTTAACATGGTATCAAAGCAGAATGATCCTATTTAATCAATTATACCATGTTTAATTAAGTGCCCAAAGTAAATCAATTACCAAGTAACTAACCAAATACCCAAGTAAAATAAGTACACTAAATCAAGTACCAAGAAACTAATATCTTACTGGTTGTTCTGGCTTACCCAAGTAACTAATTGTTTCAAGTGACAACTTTGAATGCCTCGTTGTCACTTGAGGGAGAGTGTTAGAACATCACACATTGATTAAATACAAAAATGTTAAGTGATTAATATAGAAATGAACACCTCAACCTTAACAAGCTAGCTTTTAAAGTTAGTTCTCCCAATCTATATTAAGAATTTAACATATATTTGTGAATAGTGTAAGAGGAATTGAGAATAATAGAATAATAGTGTGATATGGGGTATTTTGTTTACCTATGATTTAATTTTGTTGCTTCAATCAGCTGGGGAATGCATGTTCTTTGACTAGGTAGACCCAAAGTTTCCTCTTCAAGCAAATCATGTTATTCTTGGACTGTTGAAGAAGCTTAACAAGATGCAAGAGCAATCTACTAGTCGTGTGCCTAAAGGTGGTGTTAAAAAATGCAAGATAGTTTTGAAGTGGTTTTGTGTTTGTGCGGTTACTACTATTTTCTTGAAGTTTCTTCTATGAACTTGAATATAGCAACTGGTTCTGTTGTGTTTGCTAGGTAGACATAAAGGCCTTGGTGGAGCAGTTAGTATGGTTAGGGCTAGAAGCATAATATTGGTTTAGTGGCTATTGATTTTGGAGGAAATTGGTGTGCCTATGCTTATGTTGGTTTAATAGTGGATGGGCAGTATCTTGGGAGCTTATTTTGTTGTAATAGCTTGATGCTAAGAAAGAAAAGCAGCAAACATTATTTGTGCCAAAGTTCTTTTTTATTAATGAATGTCAATTTCTTTGTGTTTATATATTGGCAAGAATTTCAAATTTATAACACATGGGTAGTATCAATAAAGAAGAAAAGATTTCCTTGTCTATCGAAATAGTAGTTAAGATAACATAGTTGTATTATGCAAAAGGCATTTTTTAGCCTACAATTGCAAAATATAATCTTGATTACAATGTAGAAACCAAATACTATTTCGCATATTGATTTCAATAGTAATCACAGAATTTACTAACAAAATCTAAACCTGTGCATCACATACTCCTTAACTAGGTCACTAAATACATATATTAAAAAATTCAATGTTGATGCAAAAAAAAAAAATCAAGCTAATTAAGTTTATCTTCTGTGTCAATCTTGCATCATTGAAGTGGATTCCTTACGATTTAGAGATCTATAAAAGGCTTTGCCAAATTTGCTCTGTTTAGAGTTGTTGGTGATTTCGCTCTATTGAGTTAATCCACTATCTTGAGATAACAGTGTCTGCATAAGCTCAAAATGCTTCACCCTTTCTTGGCCTCTCTCTATTGTGGCTGCCTTATAACATCAAATATAGAGGAAACCATTTTTAATTAACATAAGCAACTTAGTTTACATATTTGAAACAAAACTACTCAAAATTAAATTTCTTTACCCTAGTATTTTGATTAAAAGCAACTAGTTAGGTCTCCATTGTGGCAGCCTATTTACATAAAATAGAGAGGAAACAATTTTCTCATTACATAAACAAGCTCCCACATACATTTTTAAATGTAACATGAGCAAAATTAGGTATATTTACCCTTGTATTTTGAGTTGAAGCAATTAGTTGGGTTGTTGATGTGAAAGTGGTAGGTTCAATAGTAGGGGCTATCGTTCTTGTAGTTTCTTGGACAAATAATGAAATATTTACACTTGCTTTACTCTTGGTTTTGCTTTGCACCATGAAAAAGGCAATTAAACCATTACATATACATATGCATCCTTAATTATATGGCAACAATAAAAGAAAAGTTATTTCACTAACCTTCTTAGCAAATTGAACCTGAATTTCCTTCCCATGCCTCTTGACATTGTGACCAACTTGTTTACAATAACTGTAGGTCATCTTCACCAACCTAGTCCTTGGCAACTTGTTCTTTTGAGCTGCAGCTTGCTTAATATCCTCAGCTATCTTTCTTCATGCCTTTTGCTTCCTTTCTCTAATGACTTTTATTAGTGTTCCTGGTATAATGACATTACTTCCATTAGTTGGTAGCCATAGCTCTAGTCCATTAATTCTAGGAATTACATGCTTGTAAACCTTTGCACGTATTCTATAAAATAACAAGAAGCCACAAAAGATCATAATTTGGATTTTGAAATTCGTCATCCTCTCCTTTAGCTTCATTATCCTCTTTTTCTTCTATTTCAGGTTCATTAGCATCATTTTCAAAAACTGCCTCTCTTAATGGGGATGCATGTTCTCAAAAGCTGGTTCATTAAACTCAAATACATCTCCAAATCGAGTCTCAATAGTTGACATTAACTCTAAAATATCAGCAGCATTATATCCAGCCCTTAAAAGATCACTTAACGCATCATTAGTAGTTCCACCTATTTCCCTAACTTCATTAGCAAGCTCATAACCTGAATTCTTTTCAATCTCAATCCTATCTCCATGTCTTACATCTTCTAATGCTGCATTATTAAACTCCATCCCATGTCCATTTCCCCTCCCATGCTCTAATGCATTATCTAAATCAAACCCAATTGCACCTTCTATATCAGTTACATGAGATGCCAATAGCTCATCCATCATATCAATTGCATCTTGTTTTTTGTTAGATGTAGGTGCATTATCAGCCTCATCAATTGCATCTTGTTCTTTTTCAGTCATTTGATCTGCATTGCTTCTCACTTCCACTTTAGAATTTTTTTTTAATGACCTTCACTTGAATTCTCATATTCAATGAGTAGTACCTTTTGCCTACTTGGTTTTTCTTTCACTTGCTGAGTTGTGGCTTTCTTAGGATATTTATCCTTTTCATCTTATAACTCCCCTAAGACACAACTACTTTTAGGAGGCGAAGGTTCAACCATATCCAATATATCTTATGCATTTAGGTCTTTCACATACAAATCAATTTGCTCACACTCTACTCCATTCTTAGCCATCTCACAAGTTTGTTTATCATTTTCAAACAGCTTAAGTCCATTAAACTCCCAATTAGGTCTTTTCCAATAGTATTGTATAAGTCCATCCAACTCCAATATTTCAACAAACATTTTATCCAAATGAAACAAAGACATTTTATCCATATGGCAATTCTCAATACATGCAATTTCTCCATCAAAATAACCAAATTCCCCAAATTCACCATTGTAATGTACGTTCAATGTAAAGTAGCCATTTGGGTTTGTCAAAACAAAAATTTTACACATATGAAATAACATTCAATTTTAACACAACAAGAAGAAATACTTAATGAATATGTATAAACCTAATATACACTAGTTAACATAAACCCTAAGACCATACATGCATGTGTGCATTTGTGAATTGAAAGTTCCAATCAAAAAATTATTATATAATTTTACACTATCCAAATTACGGCCCCCAACCAATAATCGAAGTCTGAACCACCATCACAATACCAAGTAATTTTTTAATTATAACACAGACAAAGAGGTTCAGTAAAAGCCTAATGGAGAAATATTTTATTCTGGTTGCTTATGCTTACCTGGAGTATTCATCTCCATCAATGCAGGTCCACTAGTCCTCTGGAAATGAAATTACCCACCACACATGCTTAATCCTTTTCTATTGATAGAGACTTGCCTTGAATCTTTCCCAAATACCCAATTTTTTATCACTCTACTTTCGAATTCCACCAAAAAAGAGAGAGAGGGAAATTTTGCTGCCCAACTAATGGCACATTTGTCTTCTTCTCTTTTTTTTTTTTTTTTTTTTTTAACCTAACTTTGTATAAAACTAACAGAGAGAGAGGGTTGAAATAATAGAGTATTTCACCAACACAAAAAATAGGTTACATATGGAGAGAGGGTTTAAAAATTATTTCCATGAAAGGCAATGGTGAGATTGCAAGTTGAAGGTGAGCATGGGGCCAGAGAGGAATGAGGAAGAGAAAGCTAAATGGTGAGTACAGATGATAGAAAGACCAAGCAGAAAGGGGAAAAAAGAGCCCGTGGTAATTCTTTAGGTCAAAAGAGAGGAGCGTATTATGTGGCAGCGTTGAGAAAGATGAAAAATAATTTTTTTTTTAACTAGGAAGCCACTTATGATTTCCGGCGGTTTGAAGGTTGGAAACTTGAGCCAAGGATGACTGTTGCGATGAAATAAAAGTTTAAGTATTTTTCCACTACAAATCGAAATTTAAGGACAATGCTGAAACAAGAGTACAAGTTTAGAGACAACTGGTTCTATTTAGCCATACTTTAAATTGCAAGCATAGTAATTTTCAATGTTAATCAACTAATTTTAGTGGTTAAGGGCCAAATAGGTCCTGAATTTGCCACGTAGGGACAAATATAATTTGACTTATATAGTAAAATGACCATTTTCATTTTTATTATTCATTTTAATTAGTTAAGTTATTTTATTTAATTATAATAGTCTAATTAATCAAATTTATAAAAGTTAATTTAATTTTTAATTTTATAAATTTAATTCATTAATTTATTTCTCAAATTAATTAATTGAGTTATTTAATTTAATTATATTATTTTATTTAATCAAATTTATAAAAATTAATTTAATTTATAAAGTTAAAAAATTAAATTAAGGTTGTATACTAGAAATCTTATAATTTTAGATTTTTTTAATATATTTTCCTTTTATTTTCTTTTGTAATTAATAAAGGGTAAAATAGGTATTTTTAAAATATAGAAAGGACATTAATGGATTTAACCGTCCAACTTTACCAAATTCAGAATCAATTGCATTTAGAAAATTCACATTGTCTTTTTTTTTTTGTCCTCTCATGGCAAGTTTAGGGATCTATTTAGCCCTTACGTTCTAATTTTTGCTTATCAAATTATTCCTGTGTTTCATTTTGTGTTATGCTACATTTTTTTTCAATGTTAATTCTAATATATATGTAGGATAAGTGATGTGGAAGCACCAGCAAGAGAATTTTTGGAATACTTAGATGATTTTTATTAGTCTAGAGCAGTTTGAATTTTAAGCCTTTCGAGGACGTGATTTGATGGAAAACAGATTATCGATCAAAACTCATGGTTTTTATCCATGAAATATGCTATTTTTAAGCTAAATTTTTGCATTTAGACTTCGAAATTCGCATTTTACTATTTTTTAAAGTTTTATTTTATTTATAATTTTTAGTAAAAAACTCTGTTTTGAGCGCAATTTATGATGTTCTTATTTCAGTTGCTACTTTGTTTTTTAATAAATTTTATGATTTTACCATTTTCGCAAAATCATCTTTTCTATATTTTAGAGTTTTTAAAATCTTATTTGAACTCCTATTTTATCAGTCCCCTGCTAAAAATAAGCATGCGCGTGCCATTCAATAATATTTAAATTAAAACTCTACTTTTGTCGTCGGTTTATTTCTCTGGAACGTTTTTGCACTGCTTTAATAAGAACTCTTAAATGTTAATTCTAATTTTTATATTATTTTTTTAATATTTCTTTCATATGGCAATGATGATATTTCTATCCCACTCTATACTTAAAATTATATATTGAATTAATAATATCCATGATAAAGTTTTCAAGATTTAGGTAGAATTCAATTTATTAGTTAATTTTTTCTTCTTTTAACATGACAAACCAAACTTTCAGTGGCAATTACTTCATAACACATAGCAGTGGGACCGTCAAATTATACCTGAGTTAAAGTGATTTCATTAACATTGTACCTGAAAATTTTAACTTGGCAATTCTTAGTACTTTCTAAGAAGGTAGGTTTAAATAAAATATAAAGAAAAAGGGAAAACGTATATCCATTATCTTTCTTTATATGAAATTATTCAATAAATTCCATAAACTAATTAATAATAAAATACCATAATTACTGGCGTTTGAGCTTTAATTTAAAGTTTAAAATTAATAAATTCATTTAACCTTGTAATGATTGCATATATTAGATTGTAATTTTAAGTTAAGCTACAGTTTCAAAATTGCATACTTTTATTTAGACATTCAACCAAAAAAAATGAAAAAATATTTATTTACAACATACTGAAAGTAATTGTCTAATTCACATAAGGGTAGTGTTTAAATTGACAATTAAAATTCATATTTTCATGGCAAGAAGAAAAAAAAAAGAAAAAAGAAAAACCTCTGCTTTTCCATGAAAAAGAAACAGAGAAAAAGAAGAAAAAGAAGGCAGAGACGGAGATGAAAAGAAAGACATTCAACCCTAAACATAAAGGAGGAAAAATAATGGAAGATTCATCTTCATAGATATAAAAAATACTAGTGACAATGGCGAATTCAGATCTGGGGTGCACATCACAGCAGAATAATCAGGTAAAAACAGTGTTACTTCAACTATATGTTTTATATACATTTTTGCTATCTGTTTCTACTTTCTACCCACAGAATTTGAAATTTAATTCTCAATTTGATATAGATTTCTGGAGATATTTCTTCTGTTGCAAACCCAGAATTCCTTCAAGATGAACATAGAAGAGATGCAAAACAGGGTAGAGTATATATATCTGTTGAATTATTTTTTTTTTTTTTTGGGATTTGGCTGTATATGTTTAGCATATATTTTTGTTAGTTGTACTATTTCTAGCAACTGACATTTGGTATGAATGAATTTTAAATATAAAATTTATTTACAAAGCCTAGAATTTGGTTGGTTATGATGAATTTCTAGAAATTGAATAAACTCTTTTATGTTAAACAGTACCTTATTATCATTTTTTCTGCTCAGGATATCACCTTGAAACGGATTTTCATCATTACAAATTTTGTGGTGGAGATCCCATCAGCTGTTTTTGATCAATTATCCTCAGTACAGAAGCCTCAATATGCACTAATTAGTATGATTATGTCTTTCGCAACAGTGCTGATCTCTGTCATTGATCTTGCTCATATGGGCGGAAGACAAGGAGCCAAATGGATGTGGAGAGACAGTATACCTTGGTTTTACGCCCCATTTCCAAATCACCAGCCTTTGGGTTCATTTTCAGATATTGTTGGATTAGTTTGTGGCATCTTCCAATGTGTTTTTGCAACAATTTCTTTTGCATTTTTGTCACAGAATGCAGATAATCCTATCAAAATATCTATTTGGCCATTAATCTTTGCATTTGGTGTATTGTGTTCGAGATTTCCAAGGACTAATCAACGCAATATATCAGCCCTTGAGTGTGTAGAAATTCATCCAAATAGTCCTTCTGAAGGTACTTTGCATGGACAACAGCCTCTTGAAACTCCATTGCTTCTCGACAATAGGGAGAGGGAAAGGGTGTTAGCTGAGATTGCAGAGCAACAGCCTACTGAAACTCCATTACTTCTCGACAATAAGGAGAGGGAAAGGGAGTTAGCTGAGATTGCTGAGCAGGTCAGAAAGAGTGCAGAAATATCAAAGTAAGAAATTGACATATATGTATATTGTTAAGAGTAAAGATCCCACATTGAAAATGTATAAAAGAGTGGTCCTTTATGATCCATTAGTCTTTGACAATAGGAAGGATGACTGCAGGGAAAAGGAGTTAAATGAGATTGAGATTTCTGAGATTCATGAGTGCCTGACTTTTAGGGATAAGCTTGAGACGGATGACAGCCTAAGTTGCAGGGAGACAATCAAGGGTTATAATTTAAAATATATTGCAAAGTTTTGATTCCAAAAGGAATATTTACCCGACGTGTGAACAATTCTTCCAATAGGCGAGCCCGTTTTGGGAGGAATTCTTAAGTGAATCAAAATTCTTAGGTGGATCTGGTTCACCACATCAACGCTGAATTTCTTCTGTTTTAGAAAATTGAAGTTCCTATGCTGATGTAGTGAAGTAGGTTAACCTAAAAATTTCCCATACCTGTAATTGCATCTCAGTTGTTTCACTTGTTAATGAGTCTTGTTTTTTCTTGAAATCTCCTATGATTATCAATCTCTCACCGGTGCCAAACAATTGCAATTTTAAATTTAAAGACCGTATATGTCCTGTTTTTCTTTTTTATTTTAAAGATCTTGAAATTTTAATAATATTGCAAAAATTGCATTCTTATTCCCTGACTTTTCTCAAGGCAATTCTATTTACATGTTTAAGGAACATGATCTTTTTTTTCCCCCCTTTGATGTTTTGATCAGTCGAGAAATTTTCAACAAATGGCAAGCTCAAAGGTGGTGGGCAGAGAACTATGACAAGGTCATAGAACCATACAACTTTGGACGGCTCAATCAAGTAGTCCCACTTCCAACGGCACCATGGTCTGAAGATGAAGTAAGCATGCTCCCAGATTAAAATTTTAACAGTAGTTCTGTTTGCACTGATTATGTGATGATTATGAAGTTGCTTGTTGACATGCTTTGGACAAATTATGTGCTTCTTACTGCAGTTAACATGAACTCCACCGAATTGTGTTAAAAATCTCTTTCAGGGTCTTTTGTTCCTTTCAATGAACTTTGACGTTTTAGCCTATGTTTGGATTAAAGGAAAATATTAGAGGATGGAAAATAAAAAAAGAAAATAAGAAAAAAAAATAATTTTATCTTGTTTGGATATGAAAGGAAAATAAAAGAAAGAAAGAAAATAACACTTATTTTCTTTCAAATATTTTCTCTCCAAAATGGAAAGAAAGTGGTGAGAAAAAAAGAAAAATTACAATAAAAAAATATAATTCAAATTCAAATTTAAACTTAAGAGATAAAAAATGAAAATAATGTTTCAAAATCTATACATTTTCTTTCTTTCAATGTATTTTTAGTTTTTCAAATAAGAGAAAATACATTTATTTTCATTCCTCTCCCTTTTTATTTTCCTTCAATCCAAACAAATAAAAAAAAAATAAAGTGAGTAAAATTTTTATATTTTCCTCTTTTATTTTCTTTCCTTCCTCAATTTTGTTACTAAACATAGGGTTAGTATTTCACTTGAACTACTCTTTTATCTTTATATTGCCTTGTGTTGGTGACCACACGAGCAGATTCCGTCCTTCAGTTATATAGACTGCAGTATCATTTAATTGTACTTCATCATGGAACTAATTTTGGTGTTGGATTGCACTTCTCTTCCATTCTTTTCCAGAGCTCAAAGCCTAGTTCATCAAGAGATGCAGATCACTCGGGAGAGTTTTCTGTCAATGATGCAAGTGATATGGGAACTGAGTGGACTGGAGAGTATCAACCAGGAGTATACATCACGATTAGAGAACTGCCAGGTGGCATTCGAGAGCTTAACCGCGTCAGGTTCAGGTTAGTGGGCTTCCATAATTACATAAATGGAATGGTATTGACTTGCATGGACAGTTATCTTGTGCTCCCTTCATTGTGCCTTCAGCTTTTATGCTTCTTAGTCAGATTTTTTAAACATTATTTTACTCATTCAAGGTCAAATTTTTAGATAGATTAAATCTATCACGTCATTCATAAATTAAACTAATATAAATATTATACATCATTAAATTAATTAATGATGAATCTTTAAATAATATAATTTATTTTTATTGAATTAATTTATACGTAATAGCATCATTAATTAACATATGTTTATATTAATTTAACCTATTAATAATACGATAGATTCAATTTAACTAAAAATTTCTATTCTTCCAAGATGCGATGCTATACTCCCTTTGAAAATAATATGAATCGTGGGTTAAAAAAAAAAATACAAAATGAGAAGAGCATATAACTTGCTTGAAATTAAAGATAAATAAATAAAAAAAAAGAAGGTAAAAAGCTATTCTAATCTCTAACAGGAAAATGCCACCGAAAAAGAAAGAAAAGCTACTAAATCAACCAATTACTGAGTTTCTTTTCTCTCTCTTCCTCTACTTCTTGTTACTCTGTTCATCCCCTATTTCATCTTTATTTTCTTCTTTAACTTCTATTATCTTCCTCTTTTTCCGATACTCCTCCTTTTCTTTCCCAATTTCCATTTTTCCACCATTTTCTTCAAATTTACCAATCCCATTAACGTTCTTCAATTCTTCTTAATTTCAATACTTTTCTCATTCTTTTTCTCTCGCCACCTCACTTTCTCTCCTCTTCCCCATGTGCCTCCTCTCCTCAGCCACACCTCCCATAACCCATCCTCCTTCTCCTCTTGCTCTGCTTTTATGCTGCCGTTCAATTCCCCCTCTTTCTCGTGCTGTCCGCTCAATCAAATCTGCCACTGCCACCCGATTTACTTCCATTCGATGCTGGGTTAACAGATCAGGTAACTCGGCTTACTCGTCCTTAAACTCCGGCTTCAACTTCAGTGACCGCCCGCCCAATGAGATGGCTCTGCTCTTCCCAGGTTATTATTACGAGCACTGGCTTATTGTCATGGACAAGCCTGGTGGAGAGGGGGCTACTAAGTAGTAAATGATTGATTGTTACATTCAAACGCTAGCCAAAGTTGTTGGCAGGTAAATGTTTTTCTTTTAGTTGTTGATTTGGGTATTTAGAATTGATTGGAAATTTGGATTTCTTAGTGGATTAGTAGTTGGTTATATTTGTTGGTTATGCCTAAGATGCGTTTGATATTTTGTCTCATTGAGGAGTAACTAGACCCAAATCTACTGATTGCATGTGAATCAGTGAGCAAATGAGAGGTGAGATGTCTATAAATTTCAGAAGAGGGAGAATGGCGATGCAATATGTGAAAAGGGAGAGAGAGGAGCGAGCGATGGTGAGAGATTTTAGGGAGAGGAAGTGAGCGACGGTGAGGGATGTAAGAAGGTGTGTGGATTTAAAAGGATCATGATGTGGCTTTTTAGAAAGAGTAAAATAATATTTAAAAATCTGACTCAAAAGCCGCGTAGGATTTTTAACAAATTGAAAGCTGGAAAAATGGACTAAAGATAACTATTGCGACAAAATTAAAGTATTTTATTGCTATAAATTGAAGTATAGGGATGATGGTAAAATAGAGACATTAGTTAATGGACCATAGGTGTAATTCACCCCTGATGGTACTGTGCCTATATGCACTTAATCACTAGGCTATTCCTAAATGTGCAGATTTACTTGTTTATTTCTCTCGTTAGTCAATGAGTTACGCACATTATGCGCACATAAGTTATAAATATTATGCGCCAATATAATAATCAAAATCATATGTGAGTGAATTTTCCTGGTTATATTTTTATTTTCTTTTTTGTTTTGAAGCAGCCGGGAAAGATTCCCATTAATTTTTTGGCAAAAGACAATATTATAATATATAATATTAGAAAGAGACGGTTTTATAGTGAACCAAGTTCATACATAAAGCGTAGGGTTTATCACTATCAGATCAACTTTAAATCTTAACGTTTGATTGAAATTACTTGCTACTTTGTATACTTGTAACTAAATTTAAATTGCTTCACTTGTTATATGATGAATTTTTCAAGTCAGTCAAAAATAAGCAAATGATATATTATATGAAAGCCTAGAAAATAAAGAGTTTAAACGTACTTGTCACTAGGGCTGAACATAACTTAGTTCAAATCGTTATTGAGTTAAGAATCATTATCGTCCCAAATTAAAATTTTTCGTATAGTTCAATATAATTCTCATTCAAAGTTCCAAATTTCCTATAATAGAGTACTAAAATAGTTCAGTGCTTCTAGGCACAATACCAAAACAGTTTGGTATTTCGGTTCAGTCCGGTATTTCTAAGTACTATGCTTATTCATAGGCCTAGGATTTAGATTTTAATTAGTGTTATTAAAATTTTTATACATATATCATATATAATTGACATAATAATGGGTCTAAAGTTTGGATTTTAATGGGTTATATATATATATATATATATATATATATATATATATATATATATATATATATATATATATATATATATATATATATAATGGAATGATGATTATCGAGAAAATGTAAACTTTTTATCTTTATATATAATATTACGAAGAGTGAAGAGTGTGCTTCTCTCTTTATTTATTAAAGTTTCATTTTTAGAGTGAATTGAAAATAATGTCTGAATGCATAAGTCAAGTAGGGGAAATAAATACTTAAATTTGCTGAGGAGAAGATTTAGTTTCAATTAACGTGAAAATTGTTCCAAGAACACTATGGCCGATTAAATAAAATAAAATCTTTATATTATATTTATATACACCTAATTAATATCACATACTATTAATGAGAAAGAAAGAAATATTAATAAGAAAAAAATAACAAGGCCATATCTTTTGGTTGGCCAAGAATCTTGCTCGTGTAAAATTATCCAATTCATATAATAGTATTAATAATTCCATAAACAAACAACTTTTGCTAGTCAGGCACCAGCACCGAATCATAATAAAAATGGCGAAGGCGATTATGAGGCACAATGGCAGCATATGGCTGATACTTCATAATTTTTTAATTTTACACCAATAATTTTTATTTTTTTATATTTATCCGAAAAATTTTTTATTTTTAGAAATTGACGCTGTGATTTTTCTTTCCCTTAACTAAATTTGATTGGCCATTACCCATAAAAAATAAAATAAAAAAATAAAAAAAAATCTTACCCATAAAAAAAATTAAAAAAAAAAAAAAGGCTTCTTGTTATTGTGCTTGATGATTTTTCTAAAAATAATATATTTATTTTCTCTAAAACTTTTTTAGTAGAATATCAAGTATTTAGTTCTATAATATCGTATTTATATACACTTATATTTAGACTTCGAATAAAAAGTAAATGAAAATTATTTATTACAACATATGTACTGAAATTAATTATCCAATTAATTCACATAAGAGTAATGTTGCATGACATTGACAATTACATTTTATATTTTCATGGTAAATAGAAGAAGAAGACCAAGACAAAACCAATACTAGAGAAAGACTTTCAGGTCTATGCGTACAGCAGAATAATCAGATAGCTTGATTCAATTCGAAGGGTTATTTCTATACATTTTTTTTTTTATCTGTTTTACTTTCAAACGACAGAAATTTGAAATTTAATTCTCTTTTTTTAAAATCGGTTAAAACTCAATTCAACTCAACTAAGCCTTTATCTCAAGATTAATTGGAGTTCTAGCAAAAAAAAAAAAAAAAAAGATTAATTGGAGTTGGCGATATGGCTTCTTTGTTTCCACTCCAAACGATATTGGGCAACGTTTTCTAATTATTATAGAGTATCCAAATCATATTGCATTCATCTCCTCCAAGTTATTTTAAGTCTACTCCTTCCTTTTTCCCTCTCCTACATCACTATATACTCTAACCTTCCTAACCGAAGTCTCCTTAAGTCTTCGCTTCACATGTCCAAACCATCTTAATCTCCATTCTTGCATCTTGTCCTCAATCGATGCGACTCTCACTTCATTTCAAATTTTCTCATTACATATTTTATCCATCCGAGTATGTCCGCACATCAATATTAGCTTTCTCATTTCAATAACTCTCATATTTGACAAATGCTATCCCTTTGTTGTCCAACACTTACTACCATATAACATAGCTGGTCAAATAGCTGTACGGTAGATTTTTTCTTTTAATTTGAGAATCTTTCTATCACATAGAACTCCCATGGCAAGCCTCCATTTCAGCCATCCAACTTTTATCCTGTGACTAATATCCTCCTCACAACCTCCATCTCCTTGAAGGATTGAGCCAGAAATACTATACTTAGAAAAAAATTCTTGATCTGAAGTTCCCATGCGGAGTAGCATAGGTTCTAATATTTGAATGAAATAAAAAATAATGTACAAGTTCATTGCTGTGAGAGCCTCATGGCTTGGAAGTTCATTTGCTTAGTATTCTTTGTCATTAATGGACTCCGAGAAATTGAAGACATCTATTAGTTTTTATGAATGAGAGAGGAAGATAAATATAAGAGAGTATTAAGAACACAAAAACACACAACACATATTGATATATTGGAAACTATCATAATCTAAATAACTAGAACTAGCCAATTAGATGATAGGTCATCACCATATATTAACCACTTATATTATTCATTTTCAATCAATATGGGATTACTCTTAATAACATCAAACTTCTGTAAAAAAGCCATAAAAATGGGGACGTTAAGGAGTTTGTTCTCCTGTCTCATCCTCCTCTTAGAGCTAGTTTAGGGTGTTTTAGGATTCTTGGGGTATAGAGTTTATACATAAAGGTGTCACCTCCTCCTCACTTGTTTTCTTGATGCTTTCTTGTTGTCCTCTTATTTACTAGGGTTGTGCACCACCCTTGTTTATTTAAAAAGAAAGATTCATCTGTCATTTTGTGCTGGCCCTAATAATTATCATGCAGCAGTTCATTTTTGTGATGTTGTCAATCACACATATCATGTTCGTGATTGTTTTTTTTTTTTTTTTTTGGCTCTTTTGCGAAGATAAGACGGCTCCCCTTATGCACCAGTCAAGCATACCAATTAGTTCGCCAACCATATATGTCCAGTTTTTCTTTTTTATTTTAAAGATCTTGAAATTTTAATAGTATTGCAAAAGTTGCATTCTTATTTTCTGATTTTTCTGAAGGCAATTTTATTTACACGTTTAAGGGACATGATTTATTTATTTTTTTCCCTTGATGTTTTGATCAGTCCAAAAATGTTCAACAAATGGCAAGCTCAAAGGTGGTGGGCAGAGAACTATGACATGGTCATGGAACTATTCAACGTTGGACGGCTTAATCAACAAGCAGTCCCACCTCCATTTCCACCATGGTCTGAAGATGAAGTAAGCATGCTCCCAGATTAAAAATTTTAACAGTAATTATGTTTGCACTGTGATTATGAAGTTGCTTGTTGATGCTTTTGACATGCTTTGGACAAATAATGTGCTTCTCTATTGCATTTAACATGAATTCTACCGAATTGTGTTAAAAATCTCCTTCAGGGTCTTTTGTTCCTTTTAATGAACTTCGATGTTTTAGTATTCATGTGAACTACTATTTATCTTTATATTGCTTTCTGTGGGTGACCACACGAACAGATTCCAGCCTTCAGTTATATAGATAGCAGTATCATTTAATTGTACTTTATCATAGAACTAATTTTGGTGTTGGACTGCACTTCTCTTCCATTCTTTTCCAGTGCTCAAAGCCTAGTTCATCAAAAGATGCAGATCACCCAGGAAAGCTTTCTGTCAATGATCCAAGTGATATGGGAAGTGAGTGGGTTGAAGAGGATGAACCAGGAGTATACATCACAATTAGAGAACTGCCAGGTGGCACTCGAGAGCTTAGACGCGTCAGGTTCAGGTTAGTGGGCTTCTATAATTACATAAATGGAATGGTATTGACTTTCTTATGATAGTTTTCTTGTGCTTCCTTGATTTTGCCTTTAACCTTTTAAGTTCTAGTAAGATGTTAACTTGGACATTTTACTCTACATGGTAATTGTTTAAAAATAGGACTTGTTAAATGTATGGAAATGTGTGCTGGCTTGAAAAACAGCTTGACAATAGCTAAAAATGGGTGATTCTTTAGTAAACAGAACTTGTAATTAGTGTTCGTAGGATTTTAAACTGCGGTCTAAGCGTATCCTTCTCAATCAAGGGATGAGAAAATCCTTCTCATACTCTATAATCATGTCAACTCTAACATTAGTTTGGTTTTAGTTTCTAACAAAAAGGTGTGATGGACTCATGCAAACCTAATGGATGATGTAGAAATATAGGCCTTGGCATTGTTACCTATGACTAGTGATGGTACTATGGCTATACTATGCCTATATGCACTTAACCGCTAGACTATGTTTAGATGTGCAGTTTTCCTTGTTTATTTCTCTCATTAGTCAATAAGTTATGAACATTATGCGCTAAGTATAATAATCAAAATCATATGTGAGTGAATTTTCCTGGTTATATTTTTATTTTCTTTTATATTTGGAGCAGCCGGAAAAGATTTGGAGAAACGCATGCGCGGTTGTGGTGGGAAGAGAATCGAGCCAGGATACATAAACAATACTTATGATTTAGCAGTCTGACGGATGGAGGTGGTGCTCAGAAATCGTACATCTAGTCCATTTAACTAATATAGTTTAAACATTTTATGGCCCCACAAGACTTTCATTGACAAAGTTTGTCACTGACTGCCCTTGAGCAACTTTTAATCTGCTTAAATATATCTTCCTTGATTCTTTTCGTTTGTGTCTATTCTTTTTTGAATTTTGGGCGACTGATGTGCAGTTGTTCGTATGCTTTGGTGTTTGGTTAAGGGTGCAACATTAAAGATGGTGGAAAGTGTTAATTATGATGTTCATATGTCTTTTTAGTAGTATACTCCATAAAGACCAAATCTCATTAACTTCTCTTGCTTTGTAATATGCTTATTTCTCTCTCTCTCTCCCCCTTTTTTTTTTTTTTTTTGGAAGTTCAGTAGTATAGTAGTTTTGTTCAATTGTTCATTACTTATACAAATACATGCGCTTTGATTTCTTCAAGTGCATGCATGCATTTATAATTATATATTTTGACATATTATAGGAATAATTTCAATCCAATCCAATCTACGAGAATGGATCACATCGTTAGAGACCAGTCTTAGTTTTTCTTAGTCTCAGAGTCCAGAGTAGGAGATTTGAATAAGTTCATTGGCCCATAAATATAAAAGAAAGGGAGAGCCCATTTGCCCACCAAGTCACTATTAATGGAAAAAAAATTATTTATTTTGGCAATTAATTCACTCAATTTTATATATATATATATATATATATATATATATATATAACTTGAATTTCAATTAAATGAATAAATTTTACTATAACTAAAATTAAAATTCAAACTGCGAACCATTTCTAATTGAATTCCAACGAAAACTTCTCAACGTTTTTTTTTTTTTTTTTTTTTAAGAATAAACCTGTCAATTCTAGAAATGATTTCAACATAGGACCCTGGAGTTGAAACTGTAAATTTTATTCATCTGACATAATAAGTCAAGTTATATCGTGCTTTTAACTAGTACTTTTATAATCTATTCAATGATCAAACTAATCGAGTCATTGGTTTATAGTTCAATCTGTCAGACTCGTTAAATTGGTTGCCCAACTAATTAGATACAACCTTTTTTTTTTTTTTTGTCATTTTATATAAGATTCTCATTAATAAAGATTTCATTGGTAAAAAAATTAGCTAAAAATCTATCAAAATAGTCAAATAATGGTTTAACAGAAATTTTGATTTTTCAGTAAACCGGATTGAATTGATCAATAATTATCAGTTTAACTGATTGATCTGACTGATCCAATATGATTTTTAAGTCACTACTTTTAATTGTTTTTCTATCAACAAATGCAAATGACAATACAATGTTTCACTCATTAGGGATGGCAATAGGGCGAGGCGGAGATGAGGTACCTTCCTC